>OX244032.2:74347573-75558573 GCA_945859785.2 Tridacna gigas
TCTAAAGACCCTGCAGTTGATTGCTTTGGAAAAATTGGGGAAACCGGCGCACTAATTTCTAGCAAGTTATCTCTTGCTTTTTCCGAAATGTTCGTTTTCTCTTTATACAGATTTTCTCTTTATACTCATACAGATTAGCCTTAGTTTCCAATATTTTTCTTTTGTATTACATGTATTAAAAGTTAGTTCGTAACAATTAGCCCAGTAAGGGATTACTTGTAGATCCATCCATATTTAAAACAACGCAAACCTTTAAAAAAAAAAAAAAAAAAAATCGAAAAAAAAAAAAAAAAAAAAAAATCGAAAAAAAAAAAAAAAAAAAAAAATCGAAAAAAAAAAAAAAAAAAAGACTGTACTAAATAGATTAAAATGACACATACTATGAATATAATGGGGTAAAAGGAGTAATACAAACGATTTCTCCTGTACCAGTGACTAATAAAATTAGCTGATGCATTATTAGCAACTATATATCAGTGTCACGAGATTGTGTTATTTAAGCAATACGAATGATGAATACTACATATAAATATGTCTCTAGACTAAAACTGTTCTAGGATTTCTGAATTTTTAAACTACTCACATGATTGGCTGCAACAAAACATCTCAGCCTATCATACGGCTAGTGCTGAGGTTTAGAATTAGAAAACGTGTTTAGAAGCGTATAAAAGAAATCAAACTTTGCAAAAAGTCTATCTCGGTTTGATTGATTGACTGTATGGTGTTAAACGCCCATTTTCAAGATTATTTCAGTCATATCGCGACGGCCAGTACACCTATCCATACTTCCAGAAGTTTCCTTTACTAGTACTTCGCAAAATATTCTTCCCAAGCCACTGGCTGCTTTCCCACATAACCGCCGTCGAAAAATGGTCAGCTATCTCTTGGTTTGTTATAATAATAATTTGTACCTTTTTTATGTAACCAAAATATGATTTGATATATAGGTGGACTTAGATTTTGTCTGAAAAGAAGCATCATTTGGGTATACCGCATTTATCCTTTCCATGGTATGCAGCTTTTAGACTTGCCCAAAATGAAAACATTTTGATAGAACTATAGATAGAAGAGTAAATTGTGAGAAAATGCGACATCGGTCAATGAGTAATTTTTAAGCGTTGCCAAATAGAAATCGCCACACAGTCTATGGAGTATTCGGAGCAAGACATTTTCTTTTCTATTTTTTTCCGATCAAAACCAACTTTAAATGAGTAGTTTCTCATATACTGAATCTGTAACTTTTCGTGTGTATAAAACCATGTACTATCACGGTTCTAAGCAGTATTCAAAATTAATATATCAGTATGTGCTATCTATGAATTTTCTTTTCACCCCCTTCCCATCTTCATCCTAATTATAGAAAGTGTAAACTGTATAAATCAAAAAGTTAATAACTACACACAAACACAAAGTAAAATTTTGAAATAGTGACTAAATTATCCCATCTAGATACAACCTTTTACTCTACATATCACACGACGAAATTTCGTTTGTTTTTTAATTAAAAGTATTAAAGACGACAAATGTGAGTCAAAATGAAACTTGCCTTTGAAAAGCTAGAAAACACTGTGGGAAAATGAGACATTGTCGATTACAAGCATTTCCCCCTTTTCGCATATTTTCAAAAAGCCTTCCTCCCAGTGTTGTAAAACCATGTTTTAATTGCTGCGTAAATTTTTTTTTTTTCTTGCAAAAAGTTTAAACCGGTACTTCCTACAACGCCGAATTTTCTGCTGAATTCAGCAACCTGATGATGTTGCAATATAAAGAATTTTTTAACTAAGAGGGTTTTGACGCATAGGATCAGTTAGAGACTGCTTGTTTTGTGTAGCCTGTCATTGGTCTACATTGTCAGCAAAAGTGTATACGGACGGATTAGGTTTCAAGATCAGGCTGCTTCTTTTATGCAGTTTCTTATTGAACTGATTTTCGGCAAAATGTGCATTTAGTCACTCTGAGCAGTTTAACCCTTTACCACACAATACCGAGTTTTAACGACCCCGAGGTAGAAAGTTTTTGAAAATTGAGGGGAAAGAAGAAAATGCTGGCAATCATGAAATCTGTTGTCTTCAACTGATTTCAATCTGGTCGAGTCCAAAGTTTCGTCGTCTTGTAAAGGGTTGCCCATTTCTCAAACAAAAAAAAAAGGGGGGGGGACACTTCTGTGCATTCTGATATTAATCTACAATATCCTTTCGCACTTCCAAATTTAAAATTGAGCTAAATTCTCAGACAGGTTAGAAAACATTATGGGAAAAGGAGAAATAACTTGTAACAAACAATTTCTCCTTCTTCCACAACGTTTTCAAAAGCTGTCTTTCTTAGGTTCGCTTAAACTTATGATTGTTTGGTAAAGGGTTAAGAGCCGAACATCTGGGATCAGTTTTTGTCTCAGAGAATAAAAGCTTAACTGCAAAAAGTATCGATCCAGGTCAGCCTGCGCAAACTGCGCAGGCTGACCTGGGTCGAAACTTTTTCTTGTTCGTAAATTTCCTGCATGTCAAAGAGCCACTCCAGCCCAGGATTCAGCCGGTTGTTAAACAAAATGGATTTTATGGATCCACAATTACGGGATGACTTGCCTTGTACAATGCATGGCGGAGATGCATTAAACCCCCTTTTGCCAGAGCATGACCCGTTCAGTATGATGCTTCTTTTCATATTTGGACGTTTATTGTGCACCGTACCGTTTTAAGTCCATCGTATATACCCTGGGAGAAAAGCTACAGCAGTGTACTGACTTTCTGTTTCGTCGATTTAACCTGTATTGCAGCAAAATGCATTTAATTTTAAGTGACACTTATGACCAAGGACAAATTATTAAGCGTTTGGTTATCTAAAGCACTTTTACAAGTCGTTTATAACATGTAAATCTCGGGAAAAAAAAAAAAACGAAATTTATAGTGTTTGGCCGCCATTTTGTGCCTATTTTTAGAAACGTTATCTTGAGTAAATGATGAAGTTTTTTTCCCTCATGTTTAGCGTGTAAACTGAAAATATTTTAACCATTCTCTACGAAAAAGGGGCTTAATGCATCTCTGTGATCCACTGTACCAAGCAAGACATCACATAATCGTGTATCCATAAAAAGTGTATTTTCTAATAGAATGACTTGTGAGATACACTGGTTCTTTGACAAGCAGGATATTGACCGATAGCAAAAACTTCGCGGACTACGCAGACTGACCTGAGTAGATACTTTTTGTAGATGCATTAAACACCCTTTTCACAGAGCATGGCTGACCTTATTCTACACTTATTCATATATTCATTTCTATACTTATTCATATATCTTTCTACACTTATTCATATATTCATTGTAGGTTTCTCCGTTTGGCAATGATTGGTAATATGCATTTGGACTCTTGAAATCGTCTGCATAGACTATTGTATCCTTTCCAAAGTTTTAACCCTTTTCCACACAATCCCGAGTTTTGTAAATCTTGAGGAAGAAGGCTTTTTGGAAAAAACAAACAAACAAACAAAACAAAACAAAAAAACAAAACCAAAAAAAAAAAAAAAAAAAACATTGAAGGAAAAGGAGAAAATGCTGATACTCGGCATTTTCCTCCTTTTCCTACAATGTTTTCTATCATTTAAATTACCGGACAACGAAATTTTCCTTATCGGACACCGTTACTATAAATAGCACATTGTCAACTGCCTCTACATTGTATATAATAAGTCTTATTATACAACATAGAGGCACACTCGGCTGATCCGGTGATCAAATCCCTCGGCTGTATCACGTAACTTGATATGCACCTACACGGTACATTTCGCACATCTCCGGAAGCACACCCCTTCACCGTTATTGAAATTGTAAGGCTCCTCTTAAAAAAGAAAACGTGCGTAAATTTTCTGTCGTTATCTTTCTAAGAATATTTCAGTCGACAAACAGTTCGTACATTCAATTTCTAGCGTGGTTTATCAATTCCGATGGGAGCTTTCATCGACAGATCGATAGAAGTGAATAACTTCACAGTGGTTGTTCATGTTGTTGCTAAGCGATCTGCAGGGGCGCCGCCATGTTTAAGATCATGTGATTGGTAGTTCAAAATGGAAGCCTCCTTTATACAGACGAGATTAGATGTAGGTACGGAATCGGCCGAGTTGTGACGAGTGCATAGAGGCAGTCACCAATGTGCTATTTATAGTAACGATGAAAATTTGAGTATTCCCTGATATACAAGCGATGCATCAATTCGCAAGTATCCGATGATCAACCAAGAAAAATGTTAGTGCTCCATAACAGACCAATGGAGCTTCAAAGGCCTGTGATTATACCAAGCAAGTCATCACATAGTTATGGATCCATTAAATCCGTTTTGTCTAACAACCGACTGAATCATGAAGAAGGCTGGTCCTTTGAGCTGCAGAAAATCGACCAATCGCAAAAAGTTTCGAATCGGGTCGAATTGCGTTGACTGCGCAGGCAGACATGCCTGAATCGATATTTTTTGCTATTTATTATTTATTAAGCTCCCTTTTTGCAGAGCATGGCACATATATTTTCCTTTGCAATCTTCTAGACATTGCACGGTTATATTCAGTAATAAGGTGCGATTTTGGGGATAATCGGTTCGCAATTTCGGCGACTCCGTCTATTTTGATTACCTCATATATGATGTCACCATACTTATTTGCATAAAATTGACACGTGCTATTGGTCATGTGACATTCCCAGAAGTCTCTGCAAAACTGGCGCGAAATCTAAAAATATATTAAATGGCTACAAAGCCCAAACTAAGCTTTTAAGCGCGACTTACTGACCTTTTGCAGACAGCGTAGATCAAGATCAGAATGCACAGAACGTGCAGTCTGATCTTGGATCTACACTGTCCGATAAGGAGGAATCTCTCCTCCAAATATACCTCTGGAATAGAAAAATATGAGTTTTTTACTGTCGGCTTGAAAGTTTCATTTCTTTTATTTAGCAGGTTAAGGGTTAAGGAAATACCATTGAAAAAAAAATTTTCTGACTTTTGTCGTTCAAGTCGGATTATTTCATAAACTAGCGGACAGAATGAATCAAGAACCAGACTGCTTGTTCTATGCAGTCTGGTCTGAATCTTAACCGTACGCAATGTTCAGACAGTCTCATATCGATATACAGTTTGCGCGGGAAAGAGTCCAGATGTGTTTACCGCTTCAAGAGTAAATCTTGATTTAAGTACAAATGTGTGACTCGCCCTCACGATTACTGTTATTACGAGCCCTGTGTAGAAGGGCCTCAATGCATCTTCAAAAAGTATCGATGCAGGTCTGTATCGAAACTTTTTGCTTTTGGGGAACTTTCTGCATGTCCATGGACCCTTCCACCGGGACTCCCTAAAACGCTGAATTTTCTGCTGAATTCAGCAACCTGCTGATCAGCAGAAATACACTAGAACGCTGAACTGCTGAATTGCTGAACTGCCGATAAAATGAATTTGTGATTTTTGTATACTTTACAATGCATTTACATGTTATCTATTACGAGTATTTTATGTCTTTCAATAAATTATTGATTTTTGTTTGTTTTGTTTTATAATTAATAAATGAGGCATTTCTCAAGAAAACAAAGTATAATAATAATTATTGTTATGTTGCTGAATTGCTGATAAAATGAATCAGTGATTTTAAATGCTTTCTTATGCAAGAAATGTAGTCTTGTTGTCTGATTGTTATGTTTCAATATAAACTGTTTTCTGACTGATATTTGATATTTGGGCCATTTTTACAAGAAAAATAGATTGTCAAAGCCAGTGTTTTGTTGCTGAATTATTAATAAAAATGAATCTTTGATTTTTAATGCACATTAATATGTTATTATCACAATTTCATGTTCAATATTTTCAAATTTATTATCGGTATTTTCAATAGTATTATTGGTATTATTATCATTGTTTAATACTGAAGCCATGTTATGAGAAAACACAGTTACAAATTTTGTTTTGTTTCATATACTTTTGATAATTAAAAGCTATGAAAGAAAGTAAAGTAGAGCCAAAAGGTTACTGTATCTGTAATCTTTTCAAGGTAAATATATGAATTTTGATTTTATGTTTTTTTTTTCTTTTGGGGGGGGGGCTTTAAAGGTATTTATGTACACACGTTACAACAAAAAATAATGCTACTAGTACTGATTCGATTACGATATATCTGTATCTCTGTTGACGACAAGAACATTGACTTTTTCTTAAAACTGTGACGGGACAAAACCAGCAAAGTGATACGTGGTCCAGTTAAAGACTTGAACAAGCATTGGAGTCCGACTATTCTGACCAGGCTTCATTGTAAATTTGAGGAAAGATAGGATCTTTAGTTATGAATTAAGTGCACGGTGAAGACTTTGATCTGAATGGCAGCTTATGTCCAATCTGATCCGAATCTTTGATGAGTGATCATACTACTTAGTTGGTGTAGTTATGATGTGCGTATTCATTTTCTCATGTGTGTGCATTTACATGACTGGCTAAAATTTATTCAGTAAGTAGAATTTTCCACGTTGATAAATTCTAATTAGTCAATCGGACCAATATTGTTAGAATCATGTAAAATATGCGTAATGTTTGAAAGGGGAAAGGTGCTTAACTGGAAACCTAGTTGTGATACTTGAAAAATCTATTATCGTAATGTGTAAGTATGTCACTTCTGTTTATTGATATCACACTAATTAGATTGTCTTTCGTATTAATCGTGTTAAGTCGCCATACTATTAAAAGTTGGCAGTGTAGTTAACCCTTTACTACACAATACCTACTATCAACAGCCCTGAAGGAGAAGGCTTTTGAAAACACTGAGGGTAAAGGAGAAATTGCTGGTTAATATTTTCTCTTTTTCAAACAATGTTTTTTCCCTTTTACCCCATCAAAGACCTTCAGTTTTTGTATCACTTTCGAAATTATTGTCTGCAGGAGATGTCAATTTGAAAGAGTCTAGAATTTGTTAATTGGCAAAGGGTTAAATGGAAATCTATCTGTGATACTTGAAGAATTTCTTATCTCTGTAGTTTATGATATGACAAGTCTGTTAATTGATTTAACACTGATTGGATCATAGTCAGTTGTTTGAAACACATTAAGTCGGTATTCTCTTAAACCCTTTACCACATAATCCCGACTTTTAATGATCTTAGTAAGAAGGTTTTATGAAAACATTGTGGGAAGAGGAGAAAATCTTGGTAACTAGCTTTTTCTTCTTTTCCCGTAATGTTTTCTATCTCATCAAAGCGAGATATCATTATTCTGGCAACGTTTAATTTGTCGTTTGCAAATGCTTTCAATTAGGTCTTGCCCATAATTTTGTCATTTGTTAAAGAGGTAAAAGAATGAAGTGTGCTTAACTAGAAACCAAGTCATGATTTTTGAAGAATCTATAATCGTAGTATATTAAGTTATGTTACTTCTGTTTATTGATATCATACTAATTGGATTATCCTTCATATCAATCCTGTTAAGTCGCCATGCTGTTAAAAGTAGGCAGTGTATTTAACCCTTTATCACATAATACCGACTTTCAACAACCCTGTACCCTTTTGAAAACATTGAGGGTAAAGGAGAAAATGTTGGTAACCAGCATTTTCTCCTTTTTTCCACAATGTTTTTACCCCATCAAAGACCTTCCGTTTATTTGTATCACTTTCGAAATTGTTGTCAGCAGGAGATGTCAATTTGGAATAGTCTAGAATTGTTGTTTGGCAAAAGGTACCTGGAAACCTATCTGTGATACTTGAGGAATTTCTTATCTCTGGAATTTACGATAAGTAAGTTTGCCTTAACTGAGTGTCGACCTCGCAACCACCAGGTCACAAATCAGATACGTAACAGTTGAAGTATCTGGCTAGGCATTTACAGTTTAAAAGAAGGAAGTGTGCTTTACTTGAAACCAAGCTGTGATACTTGGAAAATCTCTCTAATTTATGAGACGACAGGTTTGTTTATTGACAGCACACTTCTTTCATGTCACAAACGAAATGGACAAATGAACCGGTTGAACATGTCATTCATCTAATTATTTATAAATGACGGAAGGGAGTTTTAAGAAATCAGGACATCTGCAGACAACAATTTCGAAAGTGATACAAATAACTTTGAAGTTCTTTGACACGGTACAAAACATTGTGGTGACCGGCATTTTTCCTTTACCCTCAATGTTTTCAAAAGCCTTCTCCTACAAGGTTGTTGAAAGTCGGTATTGTGGGGTAAAAGGTTAAGTACACTGCCAACTTTTAATAGTATGGCGACTTAACAGGATTAATATGAAAGATAATCCAATTAGTGTGATATCAATAAACAGAAGTGACATACTTAATATACTATGATAATAGATTTTTCAAGTATCGCAACTTGGTTTCCAGTTAAACACCCTTTCCCCTTTCAAACAATAGGCATACTTTACAAGATTCTAACAATATTGACGTGATAATTAAATTTACTATTTATAATTTTTTGACGTGGACATTCTCCTGTCCTTGAAAGTTGTCTAAAAGGCAAAATAATTATGACTTTGTTGGTTTGTCACGACACAACTGCAAGAAAAGGTCAATGGTCTTAGTGTCAACAAAGATACAGATTTATCGTAATCCAGTCATGTAGTATTAGTAGCATTTTTTTTGTGACTACCGCACATAAATACACCTACAGCCCCCTAAAAACATATATATTCAAAAGTCATATGATAATACTGAAAGTAATGTTAATAAATTCAAAAAATATTAAACATGAAATAATGACACCAACATGTTTATGCGTGAGACAGCATTTAAAAATCGAAGATCCATTTTATCAGCAGTTCAGCAACAAAACACTTGCTTAACCCTTTACCACACAGTCCTCACTTTTAATGACTTTAAGGAAGATAGCTTTTGAAAACATTGTAGGAAAAAGAGAAAATGCTGGTAACCAGCATCTTATCCTTTTTCCACATATTTTTCTACCATATGAAGAACACGTGTTGCCATTTGAGCCACCTTTAATTTGTCGTCTGCAAATGCTTTCAACTTGGACAATTCTTAAAGTTTTGTCGTTTGGTAAAGAGTTATGTAAACGACTTATTTTTCTCATAAAAGTGGCCCAATCATCAAACATCAAAGAAAAAAAGTTTTATATTCAAACATATCAATTAGAAAATAATACTACATTTTTTGTAAAAAAATATGGATTCATTTAATCAGCAATTCAGCAACATAACAATTACACTTTGCTTTCTTGAGAAATGGCTCATTTATTAATTATAAAACAAAACAAAAGTCGATAACATTTTTAAACATACAAAAAAAAAAAACCATGTCAGTGCATTATAAAGTATCTAAGAAACATAGATTCATTTTATCAGCAGTTCAGCGTTTTAGTGTATTTCTGCTGATCAGCAGGTTGCTGAATTCAGCAGAAAATTCAGCGTTTTAGCGAGTCCCCATTCCACCACAGGATTCAGCCGGTTGTTAGACAAAATGGATTTTATTGATCCATAATCACGTGATGACTAGCTTGTGCAATGCATCACAGAGGTGCACAGCATGGCTCATATTTTATATCTACATGTATTAATTAATCAGAAATTTAAACACAGTCATGGTGACAGGATTGGCTATTTATTTTTGTAGTATGCATTAAACCTTTACCAAACGAGCCAGAGGAAGAACGCTTTTGAAAACAGTGTTGGAAAAGGGGAAAATGCTGCTTATCAGCATTTTTTCCTTGCTCAACAATGTTTTCTACCCTTTGAAAAACAAATTTCATGTTTCGAGAAACATTTAATTTGTCGTCTGCAAATGCTTTGAATTTGGACAACGCTAAAATTTTATCGTCTGGTAAAAGGTTAAAAATTTATTTTGCATTTTGAAGGTTAAAGCCTCGTGTAGATCAGAGGCGTCGCCAGGAATGCAGTAAAGATGAAGTCCATTTTATTAATTTAATCCTTTACCAGACGACAAAATTTTAGCCTTGTCCAAATTGAAAGTATTTGCAGACGACAATTTCAATGGTGCTCAAATGGTGCTATATTTTTTTTTTTACATGGTAGAAAACATTGTTGGAAAAGGAGAAAATGCTAGTTACCAGCATTTTCTCCTTTTCCCATGATGTTTTCAAAAGGCTTCATTCCCAGAGTTGGCAGTATGCGGGAATGGTTAAAATTTTTTTTTTTTCTCTTTTTTTCGTCGTTTTTTCTCTGGCAAAGTAGATATTAGAACCTTCGAGAGCCAAGTCAAGTATTTAGACAATATAAATCAAAATCAGACTGCATTTTGCGGCCAATTTAGATCAAGATCAGACTGCTCAGGGTGCAATCTGATGATTTTTTTTATCTAAATTGGCCGTTATTCAGTTTTTATTTTCTGGCAAAAATAATTTTGCAATCGAGATGATTTGGTCTCTATTCCTGATTGAGAAAGCGCATTTCGTTTATTTCATGCTTTGACAGTTAATGTCCAAAGCCCGGGCTTCTGAGCGTCGGCCTGGCTACGCGCCTCTAGACTATCTCCTTTTGCCAAACAACCCCGAATTTTAACGACCATGAAGAAGGCTTTTGAAAACACTGTGGGTAAAGGAGAAAATGCTGGTAACCAACATTTTCTCCTTTTCCTACAATGTTTTCTATCCTTTCAAAGCCAAATGACTTGTAATCGTCCAAAGCCACCAGTTTGGAGAAGAACTCTATAAGCACTGGTTTCGTTCTGATCCGTTTGGCAGAAAAATGCCGAATTATTTGTAAATTATTAAATCTATGCACATTTCATAAGAAAATACAAATAAAATATGTTTAAACTGAGACCAAATTTCAGTTTTTAAGTCACATTTATTTTGTCGTCTGC
This sequence comes from Tridacna gigas, assembly GCA_945859785.2. NCBI lineage: Eukaryota > Metazoa > Mollusca > Bivalvia > Cardiida > Cardiidae > Tridacna > Tridacna gigas. The sequence continues at coordinate 74,358,369 of OX244032.2, forward strand.
AAATGCTTTCAAATGCTTTAAATTTGGACTAGTCTAACATTTTGGCGTTTGGTAAACGGATAATTATACCAAATAGCAATACTGGAAACCTCACCTGACGTAACTCTTCTATACAAAGCTGGATATTTATCTTGGAGAAATTTTAGCCCCGATTTTTTAGTCCAGAAATAATATTCCCAGTCCGGCGGTGGATTATCGCGCACTAATCCCTTCACGTTGTCTGCGAATTCTGCAGGGACGATTTCGTCGTTCCATATTTGGTGGATTCGTTTTGGAATCGTTTCACCTGTCGGAGAAATTGGTCTTAGGCAAGTCACTGGAGGTGTCATTTCCGATACGAAGATTCTCTGAAATACTTTCATTTGTGTGTTGATAATAATTAAAACTGTTACTATCGTAAGACATAATAAAAGTTTGTAGAAATTCATCCTTCCCTTCTACACATTCCGTGTAATAATGAATCAGATATCTAAATTTTTTATACTTTATTTCATTCGTTTGCTCACGAGCAATATCCGTGAGTCGATTTAGTTACTCGTTAATCCATATATACAGATTTACGAACATAGCCGATTTTTTCCGCTTACGAACATTGTCGATTCTGTTGTATAGTATTCAACAATAAAAAACGCGCCATGTACACAAAGACTATTACGTAAAGTTCTGTCTGGAAATATCGGTATTTTTAGCGGTGAGAAGTTCATCATAGCAAGCCCCAGTTTCTGTGTTGTTCGAGAGATCTATACCTAACCTGCTGCTTATCGCGACCCACTGACCTTTTGCGGACAGTGTAGATCAAAGATCAAACTGCACGTTCTGTGCACGCTGTCCGATACGGTATTCTCTTTCCGGTTAAATCAACCTTGAAACCGCAATGTTTGGGCTTTTAGTATTTAAGCAGAAATTTGCGTCTCATTTATTCAGCAGCTTAAGTGTTAAAAACACTGTGTGAGTTTTTAATTTACAGATATAGACTCAACTCTTATCCTGCTAAATAAAACAAGTAAAACTTTCAAGTCGATAGTAAAAACCAAAATTTTCCAATTTCAAAGGTATTTTTGGAGGAAAAATATCTTCTGATCGGACAGTGTATATCAATGATCAGACTGCACGTTCTGTGTGTCTGATCTTGATCTACACTGTCCGCAAAAGGTCTGTGAGTCGCGCTTAACAGCCTATGGGTTAAAGGCCGCCAAATGTAAACAATGTCGGTGTTAAAATGCACTTGGATTTAAATCATCATTTAAAAGAATGGAAATTATTGTGAAGATAACAGTCTATTATTGTACAGTCAGTCCAAGTGTTAGTCGCCGACAGAGAAATAAATTTCAAATCTAGGTTAAAAATTGCCAGGTCGCTCTATCTTTTGTTTACATTTTACTTGGTTTTAAAATCTATTTTTCTGCCATAGACCAACACTTGGACCGGCCATGCAATAAGAGATTGTCATCTTCATAATATTTTCCATACTTTTGAAAGTCATGATTTTAATTTAAAAGCATTTTTATACCTACATTGTTGTTATTGCCACTATTTGGGCCTTTAACTCTACCATACAATCCCGAGCCTGAGGAAGAAGCCTTTTGAAAAAAAAAAAAAAAAAAAAAATGGAAAAAAGGGAAAATACTGGTAACCAGCAAGTTCTTCTTTTTCCACAATATTTTCTGTCCCGCCGAGGACAAATTCCACCATTTAAAATAAAATAGAAAAAAAAAAACCTTTCAATTTGCACTAGTCCACTTTTTGTCGTGTGGTAAACGATTAAATGCTTTTGGTCTTATAATTCATTTCTAAGAATCTTTATGGGATGTGTAGATCAAGATCAGACTACATAGAACATGCAGTCTGATTTAAAGTCAACACGACTGTTTGTGAGCCATTCTGACTGGCACCCGTAATCTTTTATCCAGGTTCGAACACTAGTCATTCTGTGTCCAATCCGTGGCTAAATACATAAAGTCCTTTCCTGGGTAATTAAAGGTGAGACTACTGTAGGGCTTTGGATCAATGTTCCATTATCTTCTGCTGGGTGGCATTTTTCAAGTATAAACCTATCTGATCTGGGCATTCTGGGTACAGAACCGGACTAATTTTCAAGGCGGCAATCATATGCCAACGAATTTTAAAATAAAAAACATGTACATATACGTTTACTCTCTAAAACCTACCTTGAACGATTCATCCAGCTATGGTTAGCTAGCATATAACCTATGCACCCGCCATTTATAAACATAGCCCATATAAGCTTGGGTAAAGGCCCCGGTATAAGCCCAGCAAGGTGGGGACGTTATTTTTGTTGTCAGTCTTTTGCACAAATCCTGGTTTTCCCCATGTCCATATTTAGAAACTGTCTACAGAGATTTGCAGTAAACAGTTGGTATTTTACCAAAAATATTTCCCCGTTTGAAATCATTTTGTTTTTGTAAGAAATTTGTAGCGAAAAACTGGCTTGAATTTTCCACAGACGTATTATTTATTGCCATTTTCCGCCTGCACTTTTCAAGTTGCAATTTACGCACCGCGTATTAATATTTGTCCTTTATTTGTCCAGTAATGCGTCATAGCAGACAGGTCAAATCTTCGAAGAATATGATATACGCAAACAACGATCAATGTTCGCGTTGGGAAATTGAATTTTTCTGAACCCTTTACCAAACAATCTCGACTTCGACGACCCTGGGGAGGAAGGCTATTGAAAACATTGCTGGAAAAGAAGGAAATACTGATAACCTAGCTTTCTCTATTTTTCCCACAAATTTTCTACGCATTCAAAGACAAATCCCTTTGTTTGAGCCACATTTAATTTGTACCATTGTGATGCTTTCAATTTTGACTTGTCTCACATCTTGTCGTGCGTAAAGTGGTTTTGATAAAAAAGAATAAAGCGTTGACAGCGTTAACTTTTTTGGACTCTATAGATATATTTTGTAAATAGCCTTAGTAACCCTAAGTCTGCTAGGCCTGACTCAGTGACTTATGGCGGACGGTGTAGATCAAGATCAGACTGTATAGAACGTGCAGTCTGATCTTAGATTTACAATACATGTATCCGATACGGTCTTTTCTTTCCGGTGAAATCAACTTTGAAAGCGCAATATTTGGTTTTTTTTACTATTGAGTGTAAATTTTTGTTTCACTTTTTTAAGCAGTTTGACCCTTTTTCAAACAATCCCGACTTTTAACGACCCTGATGAAGAATGCCTTTGAAAACATCGTGGGGAAAAATGAGAAATGCAGGTAAGTTGCATTTTTTCCTTTTTCCCACAATGTTTTCTGCCCTTTCAAAGCCAAATTCCATTATTTGAAGTATACTTAATTTGCCTACGAATGCGCTCCTGAGGCGGGATGCGTTTAATCCTGCTCAAATTGAAATCCAACTGTTGTACTGAATAATAAGTACGTAGTGCTACTAGAGAGATTTGTGTAAAAGCAAGCAGACATTTAAAGAGCTGAGAGGTATCTCTCCTTTAAATCTCAGGGCAAACTATCAAATCTCTCTTTTTTGTGTGTGAGGGGAGGGAAGTTCAATAGAATGCCAAAATGAAACGATGTAAGAAGTATTATTCAGCAATACCTAGACAAATAAAGCAATCCTATTCAAAGAAATTACTACAAAAGTTCTCATGATGCTTCTAAGCTTTCCATGGCATTTGTTAACTGTTCTTGACGCTATTCGGTGGAACTTATACACAAATGCGTATACCTACGCATGCCTCAGGGTAGTCTGTTCTAACACTCTTTCTTTTTTTTTAAATTGTGTTATGACAATGTTATATTTGTTTACATATTTATCGTCCAAGCCGTGTAAGTTCCCCTATTGTTGACGGTTTCGTCATGCCTTGATGCCAAAATGAATAAATAGAGGATATTTTTTTTTCGGTGAAAGATCGAAATTTAGCACATCTCGTGAACATCATCGGTAATGTTACCGATGATGTTCACGAGATGTGCGCCACTCGTGAAAATATTACCGATGATGTTCACGAGATGAAATAAATTTCGATCTTTCACCGAAAAAAAAAAAACAAATATTCTATTTATTTCATGCTCCTAACGCCTTTTTTTGTCGAGACTTCCATAAAAATCAGTACAAACTCCCCGTGGTCGGTATTCTCACTGGTCGTACCCGTGTAATATCGAAAAATATTTTCACCGCTATTTCTTGATATCCTACCGGAAAGCATGAAATAAAATGCTTTCTTTATGGTACTATTTTATCCAGGTAATGATTTTGCAATGTTAGGTACCCCAGAATCAGATATTTTAGGTTCAATTTCCCAGATGGTAAATCTGAGCTGGGATGCTTCACACCCCACCTCAAAAATTATCCTTTGGGTGAAAAAAAAAGTGATTGTTATTTAGATGTGTACAGCTGATGGAAAGCAAGAAATATTTTTAAACTCTTCACCACACATTGCCGACTTTTCATGACCCTGAGAAAGAAGCCTATTGAAAACATTGTAGACGACAAAATAAATGTAGCTTAAGTGATGATTTCTGTCTTTTAAAGCATGGAAAATAGTGTGGGAAAAGGAGAAAATGCTGACAACCAGCATTTTCCCCTTTTCCAAATATGTTTTCTACCCTTCCCAAGACAAATTTCAGATTTTCAAACACATTTATATTGTCATTTGCAAATGCTTTTACTTTGGACTAGTCTAAAATTTTGTCGTATGGTAAAGAGTTTCAGAAAAAACTAGAGCTGTCACTAAATGTGACTTAATACCCCCGCCAGCGCTTTGACAGAAACTAGTATTAAAAAAAAGTGTCAAGTTCAAGGGGAGATAATTCATGAAGCAGGAGCAGTTGACACTTGAAAATTGCATCTTGCAAACCTTCAATATATGATGAATGTATGTGCAAAGTTTCAATACAATTGAAAGAAAACTGGAGGAGGAGTTTGCAACACAAAATTAGTAGTATTTTGTACACAGACGGACACACGGACAGACAGGCTGATGCCAGTATACCCCCGAAAACATTCGTTTTGCGGGGGTATAAAGAAAGACACATCGTGTAGGGGGTTTTCAGTTAAAATTGTAACTCTTTTATAATTCGGTATGAAGAAGTATGGATTAGTAACAATGCACTGGAAAAACTGCGAGGCACAACGAAATATCTTCAACCCTTTGCCACACAATCCCGAGTTTTAACGACCTTGAGGAAGAAGCTTTTTGAAAACATTGTGGGAAAATGAGAAAATGCTGGTTACGAGCATTTTCTCATTTTCCCACAATGTTTTCAACCCTATCAAAGAGAGAAATCATCACTTTAGCAACATTTAATCTGTCGTCTTCAAAAGCTTACAATTCTGACAAGTCCAAAAATTTGTCGTTTGGTAAAGAGTTAAACCAACCCTTATCAGCAATTAACAAGTCATTGTTGTTTGCAAAGCGGAATTCATACGGCGACAACAATCTTTTCGGTTCAATGCTCAAATAAATTTAAAGAGGGTCTTCTCACGAACATACTATGCAGGATATTTATATGAAGTACTGTACTATAAAACAAGAGGACCATGATGGTCCTATATCGCTCACCTGAGTACCAAGCAGTAAAGGTCTACAATGAAGATAAATACCAAATATCGAAGTGCAAGTCCAAAGCTCTAGGTCTTCTTGGTTTAGACAAGAAGATAATCTTTCTTGACCAAACCCGGTTATATAAATATTTGTGAGAAGTTTGAATGATATTTGTCCAATAGTTGTTGAAAAATTGGGAGAACAAGAAATTTCATCAAAGGAAAATAACTTTGTAAAAATTCAATGAACCGTCACCAAAATATAATAAGCACATTCTTCCTTGGCACCGAGTCTCTCTAAAGTTTGAATGAAATCTGTCCTGTAGTTGTTGAGAACTAGCTCTGACAAGAAAATGCTACAGAAAGACTGATGGATGGATGGATGGATGGGCCAACAAGCTGACTCCTATATACCTCCAGAACAGAGTTTTGTAGGAATAATAACAAAGCCCTAGGCCTTTTGGTGTGTGGCAAAAAGTTGCCTGATTTGAACAAACTTAGTACAGAATGTTTGCCGATTCAAGACTTTCTATACAAGTTAGTATTATAATGTTGTTAAATACACCAACAACTACAGTGGTTGTCCAGGGATATGTTCATGGGTAACTGCTATTGTAAACACATAAACAATGTATTTACACTTGCAATAGTCTTGCACCTTTCAATGCGTCCAGCTTAAGAAAATTTGACCTTCAAGTGTGACATTGACCTTGGCCCTACCTGAACAGATCTTTCAAATGGTACTTCAATTCATGGTGGAGTATATGCCCAAAATCTATCGGGGGGGGGGGGGGGGGTGGAGGGGGGGGGGCGGGTGTCATAAACTTATTTATAAATTAAGATAAACACCACAAACTGAAGAACAAAATTTATAATGACTTCTAAGATTTACAAGATAAAATCTGTACTACAGCGTTAAATGAATGAACAAATATGAACTCAAAATACAATGAACACAGTGTTCAAAGATACATCCTAACAGCCAGAGAGAAAAATGCTGTCAAAGCCTTTAACCCTTTACCACACGGCAAAATTTTAGATCTGTCCAAATTGAAAGCATTTGCAGACAACATTTTCATATTGGCTCAAGTGACACAATATTTCTTTGATAGGGTAGAAAACTTTGTGGAAAAAAGGAGAAAATGCTGGTTACCAGCATTTTTTCCTTTTCTCACAATGTTTCAAAAGTTTTCACAGAATGTTTCTCATCATGTGACCTAGCACATATTGTCAAGGTTCTACAATTTATAGGTGCATCATGGGAAAAGGGGTCTTCATGTTATATTTCATTTTTCACCAATATCTCTTTAAATTACTGGACATATCTCAACAGATTTGGATGAAATTTTCACACATCAAGTGACCTAGCGCATATTGTCAGGGTTTTGCAATTTATTGCTGTGTCATGGAAAAAGGGGGCTTCATGTCAAATTTAAACTGCATCCGTCCGTCCTGAATAGATAAAAGGAAAAAATGATCAGGTGGGAACCAAGGCTAGGGGAACGAAAGACAGGATATGTTATCAGACAGTGTAGATAAAGATCAGACTGCAGTTGGATCTTGGATATATATGCCTTATATTCTGCAAGATAGTCTTGCCTACAACACAGTCTTGATGAAACAGTCTTAAAAGGTATAAAACATTGTGGCTAGCTGAGAAAATGTCAATTACCAGCATTTCCCCGTTTCTCACTATGTTAACAAAGTCCTTCCTATGGACACTAAACCAGAATAAGGGTTAACACAATTAATTCTCTCTCCTCAAAAGAATGCATTCCTACATTAAATAGGTAAAGACAAAGACATTCAGTACAGTATGATGGTGCCTGGACAATACCATTCCATTTTTTCTCCAGACGGGTGCTTTGGTATTATGAGAGGCTCACATGGAGAGCTATTGCATAATTTACATTAAATCAGTTGAACTCTAGTGTATAAGTGTCCACAGTGTGCCACAGCTGGTAAAGGATACTTGAATATGTCACTTGTGCAATCAATCTTTTTCTTTTTAAAACCAAAGCTATTTGAACCATGTAAGTTACAAATGTCCAGTCAGTTAGATATTCCTTTTCTTACTGACAATTAGCTCAAGATCAGACTTCTTTTACAATGTAGATCAAGATCAGACTTCAAAAAGTGTGCAGTCTGATCTTTGATCTGTATCTTTCGTGTTGACAATACTTATGGCAGACACCTGTGTAATTATATTTCTATTTTCCTTTTTTCTTAGACTGGAAAAAGTCCATTTAACACCTTACCAAATGACAAAATTCTAGCCTGGACCAAACTGAAAGCATTTGCAAGGCCAACTAACTGTTGATAAAATGATGATGATGATTTCTCTTTTTGATGGGATAGAAAACATTAGGGGAAAACAAGAAAATGCTGGTTACCGACACTTTCTCTTTTTCCAATAATGTTTCCAAGAGGACTTTTTTTTCTGGGGATGGGGGCCGATAAACTCTGGATTGTGTGGTAAGCGGTTAAATTGTATGGTAGGAGTTAAACTAATTTGTATATTTCAGTACATGTATTTTTGACAAATTTGGATATTTGCTTAGTTTATTACAAATGTTACGTGTATATAATCATTAGTTGTGGTATGTTACAGAAATAAATAACTTAGAGTAGTAATACTGTTTTCTGTCACTGTCCCACATTCAGGCTTGTATTGACATCCCTCTCTAACTGGACTTAAAACAACTTTTTATGTATCTGAAGCTGAAAGCTTTAAAAGGAGAAATTGCGTGCAAAAGTTGATTGAATATCATCTTATCATGTTTTTGATGCTGCTGAAAAAAACAGTTTCCTCTGTTATAAGTAAATCTGTGTGTTCTAGATATGTAATTTGTAATGGGCTTTGGACAGTCTAAGATAGCTGGTAAAGTAAAGGGTTAAAGTGTAGGTTTGATTGGTCTGTGGAAGACAGACAAAGGTATATGAGATGAATTAAAGACATCATTGAAATATAATCCTCTTAGTCAATTATTCAATCTATTTACCAATGAATTAAAGCATTGAAGCAAAACGTTCACCTCCTGTAGACTAATGACGTCATGTGCACCACGCCCTTGATCTTTTACCATTGTCTCCCTTTAGTAAAAAGCTTATAACTTCCTTTTTTTTTTAGGAATTTTCATTCCATATTCACAGATTGTGTTCTAGACATGTAGGTGCATCCAAATATGGGAAAAACTTAAAAAGTGATTTTTTGGCCATGATACCCCTTTCTGCAGTCACTGACACATATAGTAAATGATTTGAGGTTTCCGTGAAACAATAAATTACATAACAATAGAAGTTAAGCATAGTTTAAGTACTTCATTATCATTATTTCTACTATTTCATTTTTTGAATGTTTCCAAGACCCGCCCCCCCCCCCCCCCCACACCTTTTAAGAAGTTGTCATTAAGTTTTTTTCCGTTATTGGAGACAGGTGTTGGTGATGAAAGCCAGGTAAAGATGTGACAAACGCCGTTCTGCAGTATCTCTATCCATTTTCTACAATTTAAATCAATTAACTATCTATAGATATCCTTCTTACCGAACTTCGTTGTTATTTATCAAAAACCTGTCCCTCTTGATATGAACCGTAGTTGCAGTCACTCATTCAAGTATTTCTTTGGGCATTTAATATTCTTAAAATTGAGAAAGGCTTGAACTGAAGTGTGTTTTGAACAATATTTCCGATTCTGCCATAAGCAGATGTTGTGGCATGCTGAAGCATTGTCACATCTGCTTTTTGTCAAGGATCAAATACGGACAAAAACACGCATGGGTACATAATATAGATTATACTTTTTGTTTATATTTCAAACATAATAGTTTTATAAACAGTCAATCCAGACAGGCCTAAATAATTACATGTAAGTATATGTAGGTACATGTAGGGGAAAGCCGGGTAAAATTCGGACGCTTTTTGCAGCATCTTTGCGGAGGTTCAATTATGCGGTATAGTGGTGAAACTCGGACGCAGGTCCACCCTTACTCATTCGGGCTATCATTTTACTTGCATTTTATTCGCAAAGTGTCTAGTGAAATATGAGGCAAGATGTTAAGAAAGATCGTTTCTTCAACCTATTGCAAAACGCGTAAATTCGGACCCGATAGGAAAAATATGGATTCAAAAGAGAGGAAACCCGCACAAGTTAGTTATCGCAGGGTAAAATTCGGACAGCTTGAACTTTTGTTTAAAAATCTAAATAATCAATTATAGATTTTCGGAGATGAGATTCATCAATCTGCGTATTATTATTTTCTAATCAGTTGATCATTGACATAGAATGTATCGATTAGGATGATTGTTACTAAATCCACTTGTTTGTTATTCCGAGGATTTTCTTTGACAACTTAACAAAACTATAATGAACCTTTATCAGCCCTTTTCCAGACAATGAGTTTTGTTATATTTACAGCAATATGGTTTTTTGGAGGGACCGATCGGAATAAACCTTAGCATTAGCTATCGGTTTATGCCAGTTTATACGTTGATTGCTGCCAGTCCGAATTTATACCAAATCTGAAAAATAGTGGGGGAAACTCGGACAACTTAAAATCTTCTTATTTTCTTATTTTTTTTTTTTTTTTGTCTAAAAGTAGTTAAAATTGTTATAATCGTGTTGTTTATTAATTCATCTGTCAACAGACATCAGTTCTATAATTGTTTTCATTTATACTATACCTTTTATTGGTTCGAGAACGGGACCTGCATGAATCCGCCTTTTTTTGAAGTCACCCAACTATCAAAATGAACGCGTGGGTGGATGACTTTAAGAAACTCAAACTAAGTCATCATCTTCGTGACGTAATTACTTTATGGAATTCCTTAAAAAGGACAGAAAGCCTATTTCAAAGAGGAGATATTTTAAGGAATTGGTTCTGCTTTTCGTGAAAAAAAAAAAAAAAAAACGTGGATTTTAGACAGTCGTCCTGCACACAAAAATAGCATGTTCTAATCGGATGGTGTCGACAGCTGATGCTTATGCCGATCCAGCTAGTTTGCCGGAGCCTGCACACACACAAAAAAAATGAATTCTAGCCCTGAGCAAAAAAAGTGATTTTGGGGGAAAAACCATGGAAGATTTTAGCAGTTTTAACTGAATCACTGCATACACTAACTTCGGTGGTACTTTCTAAGATAAGAAGACACCCACCTTAAAATGTATCGATAACAGAAGTAGCAACCAGCCTTAATAATATTGATTATAAGTCAACCAATCAACTTTCGTTTAAAAATAGATTTCCTTCGAGCTTTTGTTTTCAAAATTCCAACTAAATTACCAGCATTAACTGGAAAAACTCCTGCTTTCTGTTTCCAGCTTCGATTTCGATGGGGAAAACGATATAAATATGTTGGCAAAACATTTAAACCAACACCTCTTTTCTTTGTACATACATTGATCTGCCGTCGTTCTACCAAAATAGGCCAATTCAAACTGTCCTCGACACGAATCATGAATTGTACCGGTCGCTAAATTCCTCTGAGCAATCCAACTAGAAGCGTTGAACATTTTAGGAGAGACATATTTTTCTTTATAAATCGCAGGTGCGCCAGTTTTGAGCAAGCCAATGATAAAACTATGCCGTCCCTATTCCAAACCGATATCGTTCAAATTCTGTACCGTCACGAGTACGAAACTCCAAAGGGGTAACTTCGATCTTCAAAACAGCGCGGTGTTTGGCCCCTTTCACACCGAACCTGTCTTCTAAAGAGGCGAAGGTATGCGGCGGCATTCATTATCACGGAATACAAGACAGAGCAAACTCTCTTGAGTCTGGTTCAGACCATACTTAGCAGAATTTGAGTTTCATGCTCAGGTGAGTACGATCTCAAGCTCAGGATTCTTTATAAGCACAAAATTCTGAGTCGGACTCAGAGTTGAGCAAGAAACCGCTCCTTGAGCATGAGATTGTGCTCAAGAAAGTTTTATAAGCACGGGGCCAGGTGGGAACCAAGGCTAGGGGTACGAAAGACAGGATATCTTATCAGACAGTGTAGATAAAGATCAGACTGCAGTTGGACCTTGGATATATATGCCTTATATTCTGCAAGATAGTATTGCCTACAACACTGTCTTGAAATGCATATTACTTGGTCTATCTTTATCTCTTTACCAAACAAAAATTTCAGACTGGTCTATAATTCAAAGCATTTGCAGACAACAAAATAAATTTGTCTCAAAAAATGAACTTAGATTTGGGATGGGCAGAGAACATTGTGGAAAAAGTTTAAAAAAATCCTGGTTACCGGAGTGCTTGGCCCAACTGAGATTTAAACTTGACATCCCTGCATAGCTAGCCCTGTAGGTAATGAGCTAACAGGCTTGGCTCAAATCATTAACAAACAACAAAATTTAATCCTTAAACCCAAAGGCCATTTTCATTCCAGAATGAGTCCAAGATGATAACAACTGCGTGGGTGCCTTTTGTCTGCAGTGTTTCAACAAAGCAGACAGTATAGATCAATGATCGGACTGCACATTTTGTGCAGTTTGATCTTGATCTACACTAGACACAAAGGCAACTATAGTAGTGAAAGGCGCTTAAAGGGTTAAGACTTGTCCAAATTCAAACCATTTGCTGACAACAAAATAAATGTGACTCAAAAATTTAAATTTGATTTTGGTCGGGTGGTAAACATTGTGGAAAAAGGAAAACATGCTGGTTACAAGTATTTCCTCTTTTTCCCACAATATTTTTAAGAGCATTATTTCTCACAGGCGTTAAAACTTGGGATTCTGTGGTAAAGGGTTAAATAGAACAAGACTTTTAAAGTTCATTCTGTATACAAGTACCTTTATGACCTGTTTTGACCCAGGGGCATCATTTGAACAAAATTGGTAGAAGTCCACAAGGAAATGCTACATACCAAATATCAAGGCTCTAGGCCTTCTAGTTTCAGACAAAAACATTTTTAAAGTTTGCTCCATATACAATTTTGCCCAAAATTGTGACCCCTGGAGTTAAAGGGTTAATTCAATTCTTTTAACAACTTTGGTAGAACTTCACCCAAGGAATATGCCTGTCAAGTTTCAACATGATTGGTTTAGGAGGAGAAGATGCTTAAAGGAATTGTGGAAAGACGGACGCTGGACAACGACGAATCACAATACCTCACCCAGCACTTCGTGCTCAGGTGAGCTAAACGTTGTCTGTGGCTTGTGATAAACAACATAAAGATGAAGTTTCATAACATTTTGTCCTGTAGTAAAAGAGATATTAATCCATAATAAAATATATGTGAAGCCCCCTTTCTCCATGACACGACATTTAATCCAAAAAGATAAACTAATGATATTGGCGGACTATCATAAGGAACACATGTATGAAGTTTCACAAATTTTTGTCCAGGATTTTGAGTTGAAGATACATGTATATTGATCCTTAACAGAAATACACATGAAGCCCCTTTTTGCTATGAGACAGTATTTGATATCAATAAGGAAAAAAAAAAAAAAAAAACAATAAATATCAGCAGACATCATTAGGAACACCTGTATGAATTTCTATTAGTTTTTGTCAAGGATTTTAGAAGATATCTGTCCTGAAAGACGGACAAACAGATGGTCATTGGTCCATGACGAAATTAAACATTTAGACCCCTTTTTTCATGACATGGCATTTCATGAAATAAAAACAAATAACTATTGTCTGTGGTTTGCAATAAACAATAAAAAGATGAAGTTTCATGACATTTTGCCCTGTAGTTAAAGAGATATTGGTCCACAATGAAAATATACGTCAAGCCCCCTTTTTCCATGACACAGCAATAACTGGTCCTATTAGACCTACAATCAAACTCATTCGAGATCTTACGGTCATATATATTTTGACCAAGTTTGGTGCTGATTGGTTCAAATTTGTAGATGCTAGAGTGTAAACAAAGTCAAATGTAGCAATTTTTTTAATTCAAGGGCAAATAACTCCAGTCGTTGTGGTCCGATTAGACACATAATCGAACTCATCCGAGATCTTATGGTCATATATATATTTAGACCAAGTTTAGTGCTGATTGGTTAATATTTGTAGATGCTAGAGTGTAAACAAAGTCAAATATAGCAATTTTTCTAATTCAAGGGCAATAACTCCAGTCGTTCTGGTCCGATTACACCCATAATCGAACTCATCCGAGATCTTATAGTCATATAAATTTTGACCAAGTTTGGTGCTGATTGGTTCAAATTTGTAGATGCTAGAGTGTAAACAAAGTCAAATGTAGCAATTTTTTTAATTCAAGGGCAAATAACTCCAGTCGTTCTGGTCCGATTACACCCATAATCGAACTCATCCGAGATCTTATAGTCATATAAATTTTGACCAAGTTTGGTGCTGATTGGTTATTATTTGCACATGCTAGAGTGTAAACAAAGTCAAATATAGCAATTTTTCTAATTCAAGGGCAAATAACTCCAGTCGTTCAGGTCCGATTAGACCCATAATCAAACTCATCCGAGATCTTATGGTCATATACATTTTGACCAAGTTTGGTGCTGATTGGTTAATATTTGTAGATGCTAGAGTGTAAACAAAGTCAAATATAGCAATTTTTCTAATTCAAGGGCAAATAACTCCAGTCGTTCAGGTCCGATTACACCCATAATTGAACTGATCCGAGATCTTATAGTCATACACGTATATATTTTGACCAAGTTTGGTGCTGATTGGTTATTATTTGTAGATGCTAGAGTGTAAACAAAGTCAAATATAGCAATTTTTCTAATTCAAGGGCAAATAACTCCAGTCGTTCAGGTCCGATTAGACCCATAATCAAACTCATCCGAGATCTTATGGTCATATACATTTTGACCAAGTTTGGTGCTGATTGGTTAATATTTGTAGGTGCTAGAGTGTAAACAAAAAAAATGTGAACGAACGGACGACGGACGGATGGGCGGTGAGTGATCACAATAGCTCATCCTGAGCACTTTGTGCTCAGGTGAGCTAAAAAAAAAAAAAAAAATCAAAGAGCCAATGAGAAGGAAAACAAGATATATAGAGGATATTTGTTTTTTTCGGTGAAAGATCAAAATTTATGTCATTGAGTGAACATCATCGGTAGCCTAATATTTTCACGAGTGGCGCAATTTCGATCTTTCGCCGAAAAAAACAAATATTCTATTTATTTCAAGCTTCCCACCCTTTTTTTGTAGGGACTTTCGTCAAAATCCAGTACAGTTGTTTTCGGTAATCCCCCGTGGTGTAACCCCCCCCCCCCCGCCTCACATAACAAGCATTACAATATTACATAAAGCGCAAGAAATAATAGCGTAAATTATATCATATTTCCCTCTTTTTGAATTGCACGCGCTGTTTACCTAGGTAACTAGTGCGCGGGATCTACTGTTTTCGTCTTCTGAAGAGTAAGAAAGTATGAAATCGGTATTTTCACTGTCGTAACCATGAAAAATCAAACCGTAATTCACCATTATTTCTTGATAAACTACCGAAAAGCATGAAATAAGTTCGAGAAATATTATGCCCCTCAAATGGTTATCAATCATGAATGGTGAGTCATCTATAATACCCTTATAGGTTAGAATATTTTCTTCTATCCGTTAAAGATATATCTTAAGTTACAGCCAGAGAGAAAAAATGCCGTAAAAAAAAATCGATACACTGTAAAACGGTTCAGAATTTAGTCAGCTGTGTAAACATAGATCCGATATATGGTATAGGGGATACATACATATATCGGAAATCCTCAAACCGGAAACTTCACAACAGAAATTTCTTTGATGACCTCCAGAAAATGAAAAATGCACTTTCTATCGGTCGTGATCTATGCAAACTTGCAACCGTCAAGGACAACAGTGGGCATGAAGATTCAAGAATGATTATAGTATGATAAAATAAGGATAAATGGGGCTAAAAAGCAGCTGAAAACGAGTATAGACGTTTCTTTTAAACCACATTTTCTCTAGTAGGAAAATGGCCGAAGCTAGAACGCAATATTGAACAAGTTGGCTTCTTTCAAAAAGAAGCCAGGAGAGGTCAGCGTCAGTGTTTTCAAATAGTTTATTGGCCTTTAATTTCAACCTCTTTTGCTTTACATGACGGTCATTTGATCTTCTTTCCGCCTTCTCAAGTCGCATGATCTTGTCCAGCGGTCTTCTTTCTCTTTTTTGACAAAATTCTTCATACTTTTTCTTCTGCTTAGATTTATTTGGTTAATGAAGAATTAAAGTTATTTGAGAGGTCATTTGTAATCATGGCAAATTAATGTAACAAATCTTTTCTGAAATTCGTCATATCTAAAAGTGGGTGCAGGACAACTAGCCCCAAAGATAACTCGCCCCAAGGCAACTCGCCCCCCCCCCAAAAAAAAAAAAAAAACTCGCCACAAGGCAAATCGACTTACCTTCAGAAGACAACTAGCCCCAAGTTATGAGACAACTCGCCCCACATATAAGACAAATCGCCCCGCTCTTATTACTATCACCTGAACGTATTTATAAAACTACACGACGATTTTTTTGTGGGGCGAGTTGTCTTTGGGGCGAGTTGTTTGTCATTCCTAAAAATAGAACCACATCTATTTCTTATTGTGGCGCCGCATGAGCGGCGGCACTATATTTTTATTCGGTTTTGAAAAGTGCCTATGGAGGCAGCCATATTGAACTGGTTCCATGCTTTGTTTTAACATCCACCTATATCTACTGTACTTTGATTACCAGATCGGGGTCCATAATAACTTTTTTATTTATTTGTGGGGATTTTTTTTTTTTTTGTTTTTGTATATTGCACTTTCATTGTTAGATGGATAAAAACACGGATCGTAGACATATCAGCATTTTCCTTTCGAAAAATAAAAAATGCATTTCGAATAATAACTCACGTGATCAAAAATTATCTGTCACAAATTTTCGAAGCCGCCAGTTTAAATATCTTACGCTGGAAAAGGTTAAGAGGCATTTTCAAGCTCTTTGACCCTAGAGCACCCTATGTGGTACTTGTGAACCCACTTATATTTTTGTTCTAGTATTGTATGGATTGTAGAAATATTGTTTTCCTTTCGCGATCGTGTTTTTAAGATCAGCTAACTGTAACTAGGTCAATGTTGGGGGTGACAGATGTTTCGGTAACAGACGAGTTCGGTAAATTGGACTTATAGAGTAAATCGATTGGATGTTTCGGTAACAAGGTAATTATATAGTGGTAATGCACCGTGACGTTTTTCACACCAAATAAAGTCTTGGTTCTGATTCGTTCAATGTTTCTCTTTTTTCTTCCACACACTTTAAGACATAATATTTTTGTTATGTTTCTACTGTCATGCTGTACGTAAAATGATACCCGAATCAAAGTTGAGGTAACGAATAACAACACCCAATCCTAAACTTGAAACACGTTGTATCTCCTTTTAAATCAATGATTTATGATCCTTTCAATGTGAAAATATTTTCTTACTGAAAGACTTCCAAACCAGCCATTAACCCTTAGAGCGTCTGTCATTACTGCTGTTGCCATTGCGGCCGGTGCAGATCGAGATCAGAGGACACAAAACACGGAGTTCGATCTTTGATCTTCATTTGTCAATTTTGCAAGACATTCTGAACAAGAAAACCTTGACACTGCTAAAAATAGGTTTTATATCTAGAATGAAAATGACCCTTGGGTTTATTCGACGCTCTTAGATTTAAAATTATGGATAGTTAAATTTAGTTCAGAAACACAGGTAATACAGGTAAAAATATTGTGGCAAAAGAAGAGAGTGAGTGCGAGAGATAGATAGTGGAAAATACTTTTTTTGACAAATACTTTTTTCAAACTGCACGAGCAGTGTGTGATCTAAACATGCCCAATCCCCATAACTTTTACATGCAGTCTGATCTGCAAGTTTCTTCCTGTCCATTGGTGTTTCAGGTTTTCATAAACCGGGGTTAATCTTTAAGATCTACGGGAAGCTTCTTTATCTTGGTGGCAATGGGAGGTGTGAAGACAGGCTGTAAACGCGTCTATATACAATATACAGTACTCCCTTCGCTCTCAAATAGTACACATATGATTTTTTTATGCAGTGTTGTATTGATGAACGCACTTTAAAACCAGCAGACGCCGATTTTTGTGCACCAGACCAGATTTGAAATCTGTGTGGAAAATGGAGAGGAACAATACAGAACAGATATCTTTTAGATGGGCACAAATGTTCATGGTCAAAATCACAAGAAGTATGCACGAAAGCATTATTGTCAAGGCCTCTCTCTCTATCTCTCACTCCCTCTCTTCATTTGCCACAATGTTTCAAATGTATTATCTTTATTTCTGAATTCACGTTAATTATCCATAATTTTAACCTTTAGAGCATCGAAAAAAGTAAAGGCTATTTTTATTTTAGAAACAGAACAATATATATATTACAATATACGATCCCTGGTCTAATATTAGCTATTTCAAAGCAAAGTTGTCCTTCCTCATAATGTCTTAGAAAAGCTGGCAGCGTAAACCAACGATCAGACTCTTTTTTTTCTTTTGTGCTTTGCAGTTTGAACTTTGTCTGAATCGGTCGCAAGGGCAACAAGAGTGAAAGGTATTCTGAGGGTAAATGGCTGGTTTGGAAGTTGACCAATTTGTTTCCGGAAGAAATTATTTTTCACACAGAAAACGTTGACAAGAATAGCGTCATTTTTAATAAAACATTTTTAAAAAACTTGAGGATTGGCTTAAAGTTGGAGTCTGTTATCTGTAGGACGATTAAGTAATACGGGTACAAGCTTAGGGCTGGGTTTTATCAGGGATCGTATATTATTCATTACATGAATCAGCTATGGGTGAAAAACGAAAATAAGATATGGTGATCAAAATTTACTAATTTCAGGTATTTATATATACAGCATGGAAAGAACAGCAAATATATTTACGTCAGAAAACGAGTGAGAATTGCAAATTAAAAGAAAAAACGTTTGCACAAACAGAAGCCATGGGTGTGAAAAACGTCACGGCACTATATTACTGCCTTGTTACCGAAACATCCAATCAATTTACTCTATAAGTCCAATTTACCGAACTCGTCTGTTACCGAAACATCCATAAATCAATGTTGGAGCGCCTAACATGACTGGTATCATACAACCCGTCTAGTCTATATAGATATAAGGACTTCATTCAAGTCTTTATTATATCTATAATACAGAGGGGTTGTATGATACCAGACATATGTGTTGGAGTGTCAGATTTAGCACAATCCGATAACAGACTTTTCTTTCGTTAATGTAAAATCTTCCTGTTCAAAATCAGACGGTCGAGAGTTTTGATATTTCATGTGTAGTATCGCTACAATGACCTCTACCAAGTACTAGTATGTTCACATGGTGGCCTTCGGGTCAAAAGTTGCCATATGCTCCCCTCCACCCAGATGTCACAAATTTGCGCATAGCCATATTTGTTGCACACTTTTCAAAATCTTCTATCAAATATCAGAAAGGCAACAGCTCTAACATTTCTATCTACCAATTGTGTCCAAATGATGTCCTGTGGATAAAGAAATGGCCCAGTCCATGGATAAGAAGTTTGCAAATAGCGTTCAATGATATGAAATTTAAAAATCTTGTCAAAAACCAGATGGCCCAGAGTTTAAATACAGTATCACCACTTGGACCTCTACGAAGATTGTGCAAGAGATGCGTATTAGGAAATAACCCAATGCATTGTGCCCTGTTACAGAAACAACTAGTTTGCGGCGCCATTGATGTTCAGCATCAATATTTTCTTGTTTCGGTTTTTTGATTTCGCTTTAATTACAAAACCATGACGAAACAGACTGTGTACCATACTAATTTCGCAAGAAAAATGGATTTAGACAGCGAATTCTGTGGCAGTCTGCGTTTTAAACTCACCACTGTTGGAGAGGTCTGATGACCTCTCCAATGACAATGGCATATAAGGTTTTGATATCCTTTCTTAACATTGATAACCTGTAATCCCATTAGATAACATATTTTCTAAACCTGAAGATCCTCACATTTCAGAACCGTCACGGATAGATTAACTTTATCCAACGACAAAAGTGTTGACTTGTCAAAATTTGAAGCAATTGCGGACGACAATTTACCTGTGGCTTAACCCTTTACCACACAACTCCGAGTTTTAAAGACCCTAAGAAAGAGGCCTTTTGAAAACATTGTGGGAAAAGGAGAAAATGCTGGCAACAAGCATTTTCTCCTTTTCCCACAATGTTTTCTGTCCTTTTACAGATAAATTTCATCATGTGAGCCATATCTAATTTGTCGTCTGCAAATGCTTTCAATTTGGACAAGTGTAAAATTTTGTCTTCTGGTAAAGGGTTAAATGATGAAACGTGTTTTTGACTCTCTACCAAACAACACAATTTTGGACTTAACAGCATTTGCAGACGACAAATTAAGTGCAGTTCAGATCATGGTCTATGTCTTTGATAGGGTAGAAAACATGGTGAGAAAAAGAGAAAATGCTGGTTACCAGCATTTTCTCTTTTTCCCTACAATGTTTTCAAAAGGCTTCTTCCTCAAGGTTGTTAAAACTTGGGATTGTGTGGTATAGGGGTTTCCGCTACGGTGTTAATTTGTTCATAACTATTGAAGATATTTGAAGGGGGGGGGGGTGGAAGAGAGAAATTCTAAACATTGACATTTTCAAAAATTTGGTAATTTATATGCCTACAATTCAACAAAATTTGACATTACATGAACTAGCTGACATCCGTTGATTTAACCCTTTACCAAACAATCCTGTGTTTTTACGACCCTGAAAGAGAAGACATCTGGAAAACACTGTGGGAAGAGGACAAAATGTTGGTAACCAGCATTTTCTCCACTTCCCATGTTTTTTACCCTACTAAAGACAGAAATCATCATTTGAGCTTCATTTATTTTGTCGTCTGCAAATACTTTTAATTTGGACCAGTCTAAAATTTTTTCGTTTGGTAAAGAGTTAAAAATTTTAGCTGGGTATGAGAAAAGGTTAGATTTTTCTCAAAATGGGTACACAAGTACTTTGAAATACATGTATAGGTAGTTTTAGGTTCATAGGGACCCCTTGAATTTTGAAATAACTTGAAAAATCCTGTATCAATTTTTATGAAACTGTCCAGTCTCTTAAAATGACCATACCAACTCTCACGGCTAAATTCAGCACTTTCCTTCCACAATAAAGAGTATTTTGCCCATTCCAGTAGTGTTAAATTTTTGTTCTTAAGGTTAACTTTCTCCGACGGTTTCGCACAGTGACTAGAACAGCAAACATAACTAAAAAAGTGCATGACTTCAGTACCTCACTTTAGTTAAATATGAGGCCCTGAAATTATTTTTTGTATAAATAATATAGTTCTATACCGTACCTTAGATATCGCTTTTGTCACTTTCTCTAAACATCTTCGAAGCCTAAAATTATTTGTCCAGTGTTCTATGGTGTGTGTTCCCCAATATTTGGTTTCGATTTTATTTTCGGCATGACTTCATGTTTTATACCACTCCTGTTGAGATATGTGTTCAAAACTACCTGACACTTGGACTCGAAGATCTTTCAGGGTTTGTTCTGAATTGTTTTTTGGCGATGATTTTTTTTTTCAGTTTGCCCAATATTAGCTCAATCGGATTTTGGTCACAATCATAAGGTGGTAATCTTGAAGACACTGTGTCTCTTTGACCGTGAAAATTCATCTACAATAATATTTTGGAGCTTGTTTATGGAACTTAACCCGTTCATACAATTCACTCTTCTTCATTTTATTGTTGTATTCTATACCACATGATGTGAGCCAAAGTTTGCCTGGGTTTCAGGAAAACATCTATGGTTGGGCGAGGAAAAGAAAACAAAGTGTAAACAAAGTGCGTGCAAGTCTCAAATATTGAATCATTGAGATAAAACCCAAATAAAAAATAAGGGCCTCAAAAGTTGAAGTTTTTGCTGTTCAAACAATAGATGACCACAGTTATTGTACATGCATGAGAATTGTTTTCATACCCGGCAAACCCTTTACTTGGAATAGCCTTTAACTCTCCCACCGCTTTTAAGCTGTTTTGTTTATACATTTTATTATTGCATTGAATGCAAAAAATTCAAACTAAGATATCAAAAGTTCTGACAATTACACCCAGAGTTGGCAAAGGTAATATTATTAGTTATGCAAATTTTCAGTACAATAGCTACAGCACTTTTTAAGATATTTTAAAATTCAGGGGGTCCCTATGAACTTCAAACCACACTTCCATGGGCGACAAAATTAACTTTGCTAGACGGAACAGAACAAGGTCAAACTCCCATTGGCAACATACATGTATGTAAGTTCTGTAGATCATGTTGATCAAGGGGCCGTACTCCCATGGGCGACATAAAAAAAAAAGCATTTGAAAATGGAGTAGATCAAGATCCACAATCCCATGGAAGACACAAGTATATTTTGTAAAAAGTGCAGATCAAAGGCCGATCTCGCATGGGCTTGGATCAAGAGCATCACTCTTATGGAGGCCATCACTAGCTTATAAGGACGGCTACATTCCAATGGGCAACAAAAGTAGCTTTTGTCTACAGAGTAGGACGGCCACACTCCCATGGGAGACATAAGTAGCTTCTGTAGATTGAGGGATCAAGGGCCACCCTTCTGTAGATCAGAGGGCCACTTACATTGACAACAGATCAAGGGCGACATTACAAGGTTTTGTACATAGAGCAGATCAAGACCCAAACTCTAATGGGCGACATAATTATGTTTTTTATATGGCGGAGATCAAGGGCTGTTCACTTATGGGCAACATAAATACCTATTGTGGATATCGCAAATCAAGCTCCAAACAGCCATGGAGGACATAATAGGCTTTTGTAGATGACGTAGATCAGTGGCCAAACTCCCATTGTCGACATAAATAGTTTACTGTAGCTGGCACAGATTAAAAACAGGGATACACGAATCATAATTTTCTATCGAAATGTTTTTAAAATGGATCCATAAAAACTCCAGAAAAACAACTGTTACATATAACAGGAAAAATCAAAGCGTTGAAAGCACTGGTGTGGCATTTGTCAAGGGAGCCATTGTGTCGAATAAATAGTTTGAAAAATAAACAAACAATAATGTGGGACGAACAAGCCCAGACGAACAAGCTAAAGGGCGAACAAACCCAGGAACGAACTGTTTTGGGACGAATATGGTCAGGAGACAAAGGCTGTGTGTATCATTACGCCAATAGAACGCCATAGCGAATACAAATATTTTCAATAAAAAATGAAGTATTTCTATGATCGATGCCATAATCCAGTCTATTTTAATACTCCGTTGTTAATTATATATTTGAGTGCCATCGAAACTCTTTTTTGTCCAAGAAAAATTGAGTTCAACTGGGTTTACTTCCTTCGGTTTTTCACAAACTATGATACATGATTTTCAATATACAGTATTGAACTCATAGTGGCATTGTCTTCGACAATATAACCCTCATCTGTCTAAATAATTTTCGCTATGATTTTTTTAAGTTGTCAAAATGTACCACGTGTACAGGAAATCTGGTAATTAATTTTCAGTGAGAAATTAAAATCATTTAATAATGTTATGATGCCCAATTATCGTTAAAAACACTTTTTTTTTGACATATGAAAGATTGAGCCGCAAATTAAATGTGTAATCTTCGTATGTATGGCATCTGCTGCAGAAAAAATGTCATCACAACAAAAGCTGTTAAAATATTTTACAGTGTGAAGATCTGAGAAAGATAGGTTTACACAAGTGATTCTACCATTACACATTTTGTTTCATTTTGCCCCAACACGGCATGGCCTTTATTTGACAGAGTTTGAGCTTACAATGAGCCAATCAGCCTGCTCCTCTGTGATTTTAAAATAGCCAGATCTACGTACATCATCTAGGTCAACGAGCATCAATCTGTCTATGCTTCCTTTTTAAAGTAGTTCTAATGTACTTCGCAACTTTGAGATAGGAATAAAGGTGAAAAATCTTCCATAAAGGTGGTCGATTATCAAAAATCATGGCCGTGTTCGGCTTTTAAGCCCTGACCACTGTTGCGATTATATCTAACTATGAGCATGCCCTGGAGATATATGATGCATCAATTTAATTGCCAAATGCACAATTTAATAATTTAATTAAGATCCCATTCATTATGGTAAAAGAGCTAGGGTGTTAAAGTTCATTAATAAAACTGAATCAGCCCAAAGTTACTCTGTACCCCCTAATTTTTCTTTGTACCCCCAATTCAAACACTAGAGGGTACAGTGTACCCCCAATTTTTTCATAGTAACCCCAATTCAAAACCTGGAGGGTACATGTACCCCCAAATTGAAAACCCAGTGGGCATGCTGAATAATTGAGCTGTCACCATGATGTGACTGACTTAGCTCCTTACCAAACAACAAAATTTTAGACTGGTCCAAATTGAAAACATTTGCAGATGACATATTAAAAGGGAGGCAAAACCTGAAAATTATATTTGGAATGGTAGAAAAAATTGTGGGAAAAGGAGAAAATGCTGGTTACCAGTATTTTCTCCTTTTTCCACAATGTTTTCAAAAGCCTACTTCCTCAGCGTCGTTAAAACTTGGGATTTTATGGTAAAAGGTTAAATAATGTTGAAAGCAACAAATGTCATAAAACATCAGTCATTCCATTCAGTATGTATCAATCTTACATTTCACATTTTGTTTTTCATTTGCATGTAAACTTTCCCATTATTTCTGTTTAAAACAACCTGACCCCTTTGAAACCAATATAATTATGTGACTTCATTTACCTTAACCCTTTACCATGCAATCTTGAATTTCGTCAACCCACTGGAGGAAAGCTTTTGAAATTAAAAACATTTTGGGAAAAGACGAAGGTTTTGGTAACCAGCATCTTTTTTTTCCCTTTTTTCTACAATTTTTTTCTATGCTTTCAAAGATAATTTCCACCATTTGAGCTACATTCAGTTTGTAGACCACAATTTATGCTTAGGATTAATTTTATTTCTGATTTAAATTTTATGACCAAATTCCACCTGAAGTATCCAAAATTATTGATAAGCTCTTTATGAGCCAGAGGAACAATGTTTTGTACGAAATATCCCATTGGTGGAGTCACATTTAATTTGACGTCTGCAAAAGCTTTTAATTTGAATGAGTCTAAAATTTTGTATTTGGTAAAAGAGACAAAGAGTGACAAACTTCGATCTACAAATGAGTTACAGATAAGCATAGTATTTTTTTTTTCTACCAATATATAGAAACATTTTCTGGCAGATTTTCTGTCCTTGTCAGTTCAATAAACTGAGACTGTTCTTCCAATTTTTGACAGGCACGCAGAGAAAGTCAAGATTATAATATCATGCACAATAGCGTTTAACCATTTTCCACACAATCCCAAGTTTTGATGACCCTGAGGAAGATAGCTCATGAAAATATTATGGGAAAAGAAAAAAATGCTGGTAATCAGCATTTTCTCTTTTTTCCACAATGTTTTCTACTCTGTGAAAAGCAAGTATCATCCTTGTGTTACATTTAATCTATAGGTCTGTTTGCAAATGCTTTCAGTTTGGACAAGGCTAAAATTTTGTCATCTGGTAAAGAGTTAACTGTTTATCTGTCTTTATTCCAGAAAAAATCAAGAGTGATACAGAAGGTTCTCCGAGGTGAGTATACTGCATTTACGGCGTACAACACACGAAAAGAGGCCTTCGGACATATGCGTAAAAGTGTGTCACCTCAGATCAGCATGTGCAGTCTGTGACTAAGATGACACTTCCCCTTTTAGTGCGATTTTCTGTTTCACGAAAATCTACTGTATGAAAAAATTGTATGTAGTCGTAAAGTGTCGTCTCGTATTAGTCTGCTTGATCACGCGGGCTAATCCGGGACAACACTTTACGCAAAAGTCCGAAGGTCTCATTTGGTATGTTGCGGGCCATATTGTACACTTTCAACTTTAAAGGAACCTGGTACTATTTTAAATTATTTCAAAGTTTTAGATTAACGCTCCCCAAACTTTTTTCTACCTTAAAATGGACTTAGCAAATGGCCAATCAATCTATTAAGTTCAAATAAATCAGCAACATCAGTATTGTCGAGTTACTTAATGAACTGAACCACATTTAACTTCTTGTCTGCAAGAACTTTCAATTTCGACAAGTCTAAAATTTGGGGTTTTTTGTGAACAATCTTGAGAAAGAAGCCTTTTGAAATTATTGTGGGAAAAGGAGAAAATGCTGGTAACCTCTCCCTAAACAAATTTCGATCTTTCAGTCACATTTATTTCGTCTTCTGCAAAAGCTTTCCATTTTCGACAAGTCGATAAAATGTTGTTGTTTGGTAAAGCCGTAATGCCACTTTACATTACTAATGTTGGCTCACTTATGTTTATGCCAGTGGAGCAATATGGGGCCATCATGGCCCTCTTATAGAACAAAAATACTCAAATGTATTAGAAAAGATGGCAGATGATGAAGAATAGCACTGTTTTTCATTCTTTATAGCACTGACAATGATAGCTCTTCAGCTCTACCAACGCCGAAACAGGCTGGTTTTGTGGATGCAGATAAATATTTCATGCCTTTTGAACTAGCCTGTCAGTCCAAGTCTCCAAGGATAGTTAACATCACACTTGACTGTCTCCAGGTTTGTAGAAAAAATAGAATTCTCTTGTATTAATCTCCTTTTATTCCTTGCTTCCAGACTCCTGTTCTAATTTTCTTAATGCTGCATCAGCCCAAAATGCGCATATGACTAGAAGCATTAGTTCTGTGGTGGTTTCTCAAGCCTTGAACCCTGCACCATACAATCGAGCGTTTTAATGACCTTAAAGTGGAAGGCTTTAGGAAATTTTGTGGAAAAAGGAGAAAATGTTGGTTATCAGCATTTTCTCCTTCTCTTTAACCCATAATCAAATTATCTGGAATTTTAATTATCCTTAGAAAGAAGACCTTTGAAAAAGGGAAAATTCCTGGTCACCAGCACTTTCTCTCTTTCCCCCTCCCCCCCCCCCCCCCCCATGTTTTCTAACCCTTCATAGACAAATATCTTTGTTTGAGCAAGCTTTTCTTTGTCTTCTGCAAATATTTTCACTTTAGACCAGTCTATAATTTTCTTGTGTGGTAAAAAATTAGGAAGCATTTGTTTTGTTACAAGATGAGAAAGTCATCTCGAGGTGGTATTGAGTGGTTTTTTTTTTTTCTCTTGACTGCAGAAACTTATCGCATATGGCCACCTGACAGGTAATGTACAGGACAGCACTGTACCAGGTAAACGACTGATTGACAGGATAGTAGAGACGATGTGTGGATGTTTTCATGGGCCACAGACAGACGAAGGTGTTCAGCTACAGATTATCAAGGTCAAGAATTACCTCCCTTACTTTTACTATCAGCGTATTGATGCTTTGAACAGCTATGAACCAAAAACTGAACCTTCAAAGCCCTGTTATTGCTTTTGCGGACAGTGTAGATCAAGATCAGATTGCACTGGATCTAGACTGTCTGCTTCTAAGCTAGATATTTGGACAAAAAAAGCTTTGAAATCACAATCTCTACATCTTTAGTGGCACCAACTAAGAATTTGATTTCATATGATCCAAAGTCCAAAACAAAATGCATGCACCTATGTAATCTACATGGTGTTCATCCAGACCCTGAACTGTATTTGGACAAAACTAAAATTGAAGTCGTTTCTGAGTTTAAATTTCTCGGGGTCATCTTTGACTGAAAGCTTTCATTCCTTCCTCATATCACTGCACTTAAAAAGAAGTGCAAGAAGGCTCTTAACCTTTTAAAGGTAGTGGCCCATTCTGAATGGGGAGCAGACCGTAAAGTCCTCTTGCGGCTTTATCGGTCTTTAGTTCGCTTCAAATTAGACTATGGATCTATTGTATATGGATCTGCTCGTAAATCTTACTTCAAGACTCTGGATTCTATACACCATGAAGGTCTGCGTCTAGTACTTGGAGCTTTTAGAACTTCTCCCGTCAATAGTCTCTATGTTGAGGCTAATGAACCCTCTCTTTCTTACAGGAGGGAAAAACTCTCACTTCAATATCTTTTAAAACTGAAGTCAAATCGTTTTAACCCAACTCATAAAGTTGTTTTTAAACCTCAATATAAACGTCTTTTTGAAAGGAAACCAAATGTTATTCCCCCATTTGGTATCCGCATGGAGCCCATTGTAGATAACTTTGGCATAGACACTGAGTCTATTGCCGACTATAAAATCTCTGAAATCCCTCCATGGACTCTAAACAGTGCAGAATTCAGATTTGACCTTGCATCTGACAAAAAGTCTGTCACGGACAGAACTGTGTTTCATGCTAGATACAATGAGATAAAGGAGCATTATTTTTCCTTCAAACCAATCTATACAGATGGATCCAAAGAGGGAAATTCTGTAGCAGCTGCCGCTGTTTATGGAGAAAGGACCTTAAAGAGCCGCCTTCCAAACAACTCCTCTATCTTCTCTGCTGAAATTAAAGCAATTGACCTTGCCCTTAATCTAGCTGAACGTTCTAATTCCAACCGTTTCACTATCTTTTCAGACTCTTTGTCAACATTACAGGCCCTCTCAAATCAACGATTTGAGAATCCCTTAATCTGTGGTCTACTTGAAAGGATCTCACAAATTTCTTCTATGAACAGATTGGTGTTCTGCTGGCTTCCAAGTCATGTAGGCATCAAAGGCAATGAAAATGCCGATAGGTCTGCCAAATCTGCACTTAACCTTCCCATTTCAGATTTTAAAGTTCCACACACTGATTTTAAATCCTCCATTTTAAAGCATATCCAATCTTCTTGGCAATCCCAGTGGGATGCTGATGTTTTCAATAAACTGCATTCAGTTAAACCTTCCCTTGGTGAATGGTACCCCGTTTACAGGTCTGTTCGTCAAGAAGAAGTGATAATTGCACGACTTCGAATTGGCCATTCACGCATCACACATTCCTGGCTCTTGACCAGAGATGATGCCCCTGAATGTATTCCATGCAATGCATCCTTTTCTGTAAAACACATTCTACTAGATTGCATTGACTTTCAGCCAGTTCGTACAAAATATTTCAACGTCGATAGTTTAAAAAATCTCTTTGATTCTGTCAGTGTTGAATCTATTATCGCTTTCATAAAGAAGATTGGCATTTACAATAAACTGTGATATTTACTCTTTAGTTTCTTATCCACCTTTTTACATTCTTTACACATCTTTATATAAGATATCTTGTCAGCTGATTCACAATCTTACCTTTTTTAAGGTAAGACCTGTGTAATGGAAAACAGCTATTTCCACTAAAATATCATCCTGCAAAATTAGCTATAATTAAAAATGAGTATTATTGAACTACTTTCACCTTTTCATTTTTTCCATTTTTTCCTTTTTTGAATTATCATTTATAAATTTAAAACCGCTATATTCTCAATTGAAAAAGAGATAATAATTACCTCCCTTTTTAGAAAACAAACAAAAGTATCAAAAAAAAGTTTCAAGATAGACATAAACGGAATTTCTGATCCATTAGAAATGTGCAAAAATATTATTTCGGCATAAATCCTTATTTATCCTTATTTAACTACCAATTAGAATTTTTGCCCAATGTTCACCGGAAGTGCATTACACAGGTCTTACCTTAATCTAAAAACTTTTGAGTAGGCAGGGAATGCCCAGCCACTCAATATCATATTTTATGCACATTATAAATGACAGATATTCCTTCTTCATTTTAAAAACTTCTTACTATCAATCCAATATTTTTGCATCTCCTTAATGGGAGGATTAGCCCTCTTGGGGGCATCTTATCTCATTGGAGACAGGACCTCTTTAATGGGAGTATACTTATCCCATTAGAGGCTCAACACTTTAATTCAAAACTTTGGAGTAGGCAGGGACGCCCAGCCACTCAATGTCAAATGTTTTGCACATTAAAAATGATAATTTTCTTCATTTAAAGACTTCTTACTATCAATCCAACATTTTGTTAAAACCTTTTTATCACTTTCTTAATTCTGTTACTTAAAACTTTTGAGTTGATGGGGATTGCCCAGTTACTCAATAATGTCCTTTATACATATTAAGATCACACACAATCCTTCTTAATTCAACTCTTTTACTATTACAAATATATTCAAACCTTTTTCAGTTTATAATCCCATTTTTACTATCTTTTAACACAGATATGCGCGCTAAATGACCAAAGCTGTCGATGCAAGTAGATAGATAAACGGGCGTTCTAGATCTTAAGCCCTTAAAACGCTCTAGCTACTCTCACTTTGTCCCCTTAACACACACGCCCCCTTACAAATTTTATGTAACATTATGCTGCTCATAAAATTATCACACTCTCCCCCTTATCTTATTCCCTCCCTTATCACACTCACTCCCTTATCACACTCACTCCCTTATCTCATTCACCCCCTTATCACATCTCCCTCTCATTCCCCATCAAAAACATAAAATGAAAAACCTCTTAATTAATAATTCTACTTTTAATTCAATTTTTTACATCACACCACTCATTTAAAAAAATCCCCCCAAAAGCAACTGCAAGCCTTTATCTCTGATAGTGGGCTACTTAAGATAAAAATTAAAAATTAAAAAAAAATTTTACCCGCAACGCAATGGCTCGCCATTTATCTAAGATAGTGAATAAGTTATATATTTACTTAACAAGTAAGTATATAATCATGAGTAAAGATACTTTATAGATATAGGAACAACCCAGATGTTGAGAGTAAAGGGTGGCCGACAATGATGTTGTTTATCGGCTAGTTTATTTTAAGAAAAATTTTAGTAAAATCAATTTTAAAAAATTAAAAAAAATTTTAAAAATTTAATTTATGAAAAAATGAATAATGAAAGAAACTTTACTAACCAAGATTTTGAATCATTTTGGTGTAACAACATAACTCCATTTCAAGATGGTTCATACACAATAGAATATTCTCCTGATGGTATTTCTAAGATTGAAAAAGATAATAAAGAAGAATTACTTCCAACAAAAACATTTCACGAAACAAATTGCGTTATCTGTCTTGAAAAGAAACCTAATATTCTCTTTTGTAATTGTGGTCATCTTTGCTTATGTAAGAGATGTGATATCTTAAATACACACTCAAACATATGTCCTGTTTGTAAAACAAAAAAAGAAAAAAAAATTGAAAATCAAAAAATAATTTTTTAAAACATATTGGGTTAAGATGATTAAACTTAACTTAAAAGAAGTAGAAAAAATAAATAAATGTTTGTCAATGAAACAAAATAAACAAAAACATCCAGATGATCGGAAAATTAAGATTCCAAATTTTTTCATAAAAGGTAAATGGGGGTATGATTTTGAATATTATACCCCAGCCATATATTATGAATATAGCCGTATGAAATATGAACATGATGGTGAAAGATGGTTTATGAATGTATGTAGTAACTATATAGAGTGTTATCAAAAATATTATATTAGTTTATTTGTTTTAGATATTAATTTTTCCCTCAATGAAACAAATTTTATTAAAAAATTTAAAGACGATATGCTGTTTTTTAATTATTTTGAAAGAGAAAGACTTAAACAGATTTTTTCAAAAAGCTGTGAATTTTTTATTTACTTTGAAGATGACTGGCATAGAGTTGATTATTTTTTTTGTGAAAAATTAAATGATCATCTAATTGAGGAATTAGGCCGTCTCTCTCATTTTACTAATGTTAATTATTTCGGTGATGAAGAATTTCTTGAACAATATGAAAGAGAACATTCTGATAATGATACTGATCATGATGATAGCGATTCCTCTTCAGAATTCATCAATGGAATAGACACCTTTTCATACCCCGAATGTGTAATTTGTAATATTAAAGAACCTAATATTCTCTTTTGCAGTTGTGGTCATATTCCTTTATGTGATGATTGTAATATGACAAATTCCGGTTCAATGAAATGCCCAGTTTGTAGAACTATTAGTGGTATTAAACGCAAAATAAAAAAATGAAAATTAAAAAATAATTTTTTAAACATATTGTGTTAAGAATGAGTGTTTTACAAAGACTTAACCATATGCAATATTCAGAATTAAGAGATTGCTTAATTCATAAAAGGTGCATGACGCACTTTTTATATGATTCGAATAAAGATTTGTTTCAATTTTATTTTTCTTTTTCAGAAAAGGATAAAGACTTTTTCTCCCTTTTACATAAGATGCTTCCTTTTGTTTATTATATGTATAGTAAACGTAGGTTAGAAGAAGACGTTGATACATTTGTTTTTACTGCATGGCCTGATACTAATAATATACCAAGAATATACCGCTTTATTGGTAGTCCAATTTACACTGGTATTAGAATACCTTTTGAAAAAGGAGATAATTTTCTCAGTACTTATGAAAAAGCTTTATTTGATTTACTTAAAGATATTGATAGAGAGAAACAACCTGATTATTATTATATTTTCCCATTTTTATTATTTAAAAAAGTAAGTATGCGTGAATGTTATGAAAGCTATACTTCTTTTGTTGAATATTATGGTGAATTGTGGGGCTTTTTTCACTATTATCTTTATGATAAAAATTCACTTGATAGTGATTTAACAATTAATCATGGTGAAGGTTTTCAAAGATTTACTGATGTTAATAGGGATTTTTATTTAAATTAAAAAAAATTTTTCCTAATTTTAAATGGAAGTTAGAAAATTAAAAAATATTAAAGGAAGAAAGAAAATTGAATATGTAGAAAGAAACAAACTACCTTTTAAGAGTTTTAAAAAAGAAGGCGATTTTAAAATATATGATAATTACAAAATAATATCTCCCCTTTTTATTGAATCAAATAAAAAACATTTTATTAATTTTTTATTTTATGAATGGTGTGCATCTCATTGTTCTTCTTTTTTTATGGGTGCCATTGCTGAAATAGATAATTTTTTTGGTTTTGGTAAATTTAAGAAAAAAATTATTTATTTTAATTTAGAAAAAAATTGTAAATTTTTTGATGTAATAGAAGAAACTAAAGAAGATTGTAAAGAATGTTTAGATTATAAATTACTAGTAGATAAAGAAGGATTAAATATAAAATTTACATTATTCTCATGTGTTGGTGGTGATATAAAAAATGATGAAAATACTTTATTTTTTCCTAATCCTTATAATTCTTTTTGTAGTGCCATTGCCACATTTTATAGTTGTATTAAATATACACAAACAGCTAGATTAGCATTTAGGATTTTAGCAAGAAAAGATGATGCAACCTTTAAATGTTATTGGGATAAAAATGAAGAAGAAATAGAAAGAAGATCTAAAGAAATATGGAATTATAGTCAAAAATGGTCATGTGAATTAATTGATAGAAGACATAGAGATAATGATGCTATATTAGCACAACGTCCTGATCTCGGTTTAACAGGAATTATGGATCCTGTAATTCATTTAAGAGATGTAGTATCATATTTAAGTCTAGATGAAAATAGTTTATTAGACTTATTATCAAATTTAAGCCAAAATGAAATGGAAAAAAGAAGTTATACTGAAGGTTATATAAGACGAGTTAAAGAAGTATGTGAAGTATTTAGAATTTTAAGAACAAGATCACCTGAGATAGGAGAAATACTACCATATGCAAAAATAAACTGCAGTGATTTTGAAGATTATTATAATAAACATAATCTTAATGCTGAAAAAACATTTTTAAGTGAATCCTGTGTCATATGTTTCGATGAAGATAAAAAACCTAATATTCTTTTTTCCAATTGTGGTCATATTTGCTTGTGTAAAGATTGTTTTATTTTACATAATAAAAAAAAGTGCCCCATGTGTAAAGTAGAAAGTAAATTTATAAGAGAAATATAGTTTCTTTTTATTAAGAAAATATATTATTTTAATCTTCTTCATCTGATGAATTACTAAATAAGTCTAAATCATCATCATAAATACTTTCATTAAGTTTTATTTCTTCTATCTTTTTCACTATCACATCTGTTGCTTTTAATCTAATTGTTTGAACAACCTCATTAAAAAACACACTTTCTATTTTTAATCCCACCCAGCATTGCATATCACATCTTCTACAAGCATCTAAAGGATTAAAAGATGTTAATGGTTCTTCTCTTGTATTTCTTATTTGAAATTCTGTTTTTATTTTCTTATCTTTATCTGTATACAATTTAGGATAAACAAAACGACTTCCATCCTCCTTATACTTAACAATATCTAAATCATCTATGTTTACTGTCTTCTTTTTATTTTTTCTTAATTGTCCACTCTTTGTTTTTAGCAATTCTTTTATTTTTTCTGTTATTCTTTTTAACAAATCAGTAAATTCAGTGTTTTCTGTAAGATTAATAGATAAAGTGTATGATTCTATTTCACCAGTTGTTTTATCTTTATTTGTTAATATCCCACTAGAGGAAACCAAAGGAGTTCTTATGATAAAATCTTTTTTTGTTCCATAATCATATTTTATTGGCACGCTTTGAAATGGCACAGGTTGTGTTGCAACATAAATCTCACCTAAAGATATTTTTGATAAATTAACGTTATCTGGCTTGACGATTAACATTTTTTTAATAATGTTTTATTTTACTTAAATTAAATATTTAACCTTTTTTTACTAGGTTAAATATTTTTACAAGTCCAACTCAACCAATATTGACAGATATGAGTTTTTTGCTTTAGGGTTATCTGTCCTTGTTACAAAGTTTATAACATCACATTGATCTACTTCTAAAGGTCGTGGAAAAACGGCACAACTACATTTTTCTTGAGCATTTTTTATTATAGAGTAGTCAATCTGTTCAACCCCATTTATGACAATGTTAACTTTTACCTCTTCCTGTAAAAACCTATTACCTTTAGAAACTACCATTAAAGACCCTCTTATAATTCTACCAGGAGCAGCCATACAATAACCCCCTATCCCATGATCTCTTCCTGAGCTTCCATTACCAAAAGAAAACTCATATTCACCATTTGCTAATGCCCCTTGTTCCTCAGCATGAATGCTTATAATGGGTTTAGGACCTATGAGAGAAGGAAGTGATACTTTTTTATCCACGTAGGATTTTGTTGCTAAATCTCTTTCTTCTAAAGGCGTTCCTGCATTTTTTATAGAAAAACCTTGAAAATCTATATTTGATATTGCTTTAAAGCTTCCATCAGGATTTTTAACAATAGCTCCACCATTATCAACATAATTTTTATTGGCAGCTGCATCACGTTCTGTTGGATTTGGTAATCCAGTGATTGGGTGAGTGTTCATGTCTATTTTACCAGCTGCTAAAAAAGTTCCATATCTGTTTTTTGTTAAAGCCTTATCACCTGCAGTAGCTGCATTAACATACGCATCTACATAATACTTATTTACTGCTTGATTATCTTCTCTAGGTGTTCCAAGGTTATAAATTACTCGTCCACCCATAGAAACATCACCACTTGCTAAATAACCCCCAGGTCCACGTACAAAAGCCCTATTAGCACCATCCACATAATTTTTAGTAGCAACATCTTGTGGTTCAGCAGGGTCTATTACATCAGTTAAAGTATATCCCCGCATATTTATATCACTAACAGCAGAAAAAGAACCATCTTGTTGTTGAACTATAGCTCTACCACTTCTATCAACATAATTTTTAGTAGCAACTTCACTAGAGTATACCGGTTCTTTAACATTTCTAATAGTGTTATAGTTCATATTTAAATACCCTTGCACATTATATCCCTCATTTTCATCTATCAACCCTTTAGCACTATCAACATAGTTTTTTGTGGCAACATCCTGTGGATTTACTGGATTACTAACCCTAGTTAATGTGTTGCCATTCATATTTATATAACCAGTAACGCTTGTTGTTCCATCTTTACGTAAGAAATTATTACTAATATAAGTTAACGAAACACCATCACCAGTTGTTTTTACTTCATCCATTCTACCAAATTTATCAACAGGCATAGTTTTATATTGTTAAAAAAGTTTATTTAAAATATTTTGGAATTTGTTACCTAAACCTAACTCTTTAAGAACATACAAACATAAATGGCCACAAAATACTTCTCCAGCTTGTTGTAATTGGTCAGTATTGTAATGTATTGGACTTTTTAAATAATTTATGATTGCAAGAGGTGGTTGAATTCCATAACTATCAAAATAAATTTTAGTTTTACCATCTTTAAACCAAGCTACCCAATGTGTACCAGGTCCACCTATGTCATCAAGATTTAATATTCCACATTCTTTATTCCTTACTTTTTTTGGTAAAGCATCACGTAAAAATATTCCTCTAAAATTTTTTAATTTTAATTTTTTTGAAGCATCCTCTAGTTCAAAATTACTTAAAGGTTTATTTTTTAAAGTTATATTATGAATTGAAATATCATGCATTTTTTATATTTAAATATTTTCAATAGCGCTATTATCAATCCATGAATTAAACTCATCAGAATAACCTTTCCACTTTACGAGAGATTTCTTTTTTCCTTTTGTAATAACCTTTTCTATCCTATACACCTCTTGTCTTGTTTTTTGTAGTTCAGGTTCATAAAAGCTACCTTTTATTTCTTCTCCATTTAAATCTTCAATTTTATATGTTATAGGTGATGTATGTTTTACTTCTGAAACTGTAAAAACCTCTTCTGTCCATCTTGTGGTATAACCTTTTTCAAAAGTCTTTTTCTTTTTACTTATCCTTACTTTGTCTCCAACAGAAAATTTAGGTTTAACATCCTCTCTTACTTGATTATAATCAGGATATAATGTTATCCAAACTTTATTCTCATTCTTTTTCTTACTTGCTTCAACCGGCGTCATCTTGATAGAAGAATGCTTTGTGTTATTGTATTCCTTAACAAGATTTGGTAACACATCAATATAAACATTTGTTGAGTGAGCTGAGAAATACTTCCACATTTTTTCTTTCATTGTTCTAATCCACCTCTCAACAACGCTTGATTTTTCCTCGTTTTCAGTGGAATATAATTCAACCAAGTCCTTAAAATCTTTGTTATAAAACTCTTTACTTTTATCCACCCACATTTTCTCAGGTTTTCTTTCCTTAAAAATACTCTTCAATGCAACAGAAACAGATTTTCCTGTTTTATCTTTTAAGGGGATCAGCCACCCATATTTTGAAAAGATGTCTATGACAGCAAGAAGGAATTTTACACCACGATTAAGTTTAGAAAATGCTTGCATATCTACTAAATCTGCAGCCCATATCCTATCGATACCATTTACTCTAACTCTCCTTTTCTTTAATTTTCTTTTTACAGGTTTATGTAATTCTTCTGCTAATATTATGTTTTGGCCATTTTTTTTTTTAATTCCCATACCAAATCTTTTCTTTGTTCCTATTAATGAAGAAACTAATCCTCATCCCATTCTTTCCTTAATAGTAGGATTAAAGATACCCTTTAACTCTTTAAGCATATTTTTATCACAAACAGCATTTCTTGTTTTTGTATCATCATGTTTAAGATAACATAAATCATGATGATATGCTGCTTTATCAACACGATTTACAGGCTTTGACCATTCTTTAGGAGTTAAATCAGGATTTAATCTTTTCTTTAACTTAGTACCAGGACCAGTAAAATTATGACCTGGTAAGTGCATTTCAACAGGTAAGTTATTGATAACCTTGTTTAACAATGAGCCACCTTCTAGTTTAATAAATTGTGTTTTAACGGTACCACATTCAACACACTTACCCCGTTTCATATTTCTTCCATTTTTACTTACCACACATTCAAAATCAGTTGTTTCAGTCTTCTTTTTGCACTTAACGCAATACATTTTATATATTAAATAAAAATTTTTAATTTAAAATATGGAAATTGCTAATTTATCATGGAATGAAAACTTGAAAAAAAGAAACAATCACCCCCTTTTACCAAGAAGTATTAGAGGTTTAATAGTAGGTAAATCAGGATGTGGTAAAACAACACTTTTACTTAACTTTTTGTTAAGACCTGATTGGTTGGATTATGATAACTTGTGTGTTTTTGGTAAAAGTTTATTTCAGCCAGAATACCGTATACTTAAAAAAGCCTTTGAAGAAAAAATACCAAAAGAATACATACTAAAATTGTTT
This sequence comes from Tridacna gigas, assembly GCA_945859785.2. Classification (NCBI taxonomy): domain Eukaryota; kingdom Metazoa; phylum Mollusca; class Bivalvia; order Cardiida; family Cardiidae; genus Tridacna; species Tridacna gigas. Next base: position 74,395,880 of record OX244032.2, read on the forward strand.
TTACTTATAGATGAAGCTCAAAATCATGACATTTCACCTGTAGTATTAGTTGAAGAGTGTAGTAAATCAATTAAAGAAAAATCTGATATTAATTGTGAATTTTTTGAAAATGCTTGTGATGTACCTGACCCAAGAAATTTAAATGGACAAAACAAAAACTTAATGATTTTTGATGATTTACTTTTAGAAAGACAAAACAAATGTGAAAATTATTATGTTCGTGGTAGACATAGTAACGCAGATTGTTTTTATCTATCACAAAATTATTTTAGGTTACCCCGTCAAACTATTAGAGAAAATGCTAATTTTATTTGTTTGTTTAGGCAAGACTTAAAAAATCTTAATCATATTTATAGTGACCATGTAGGGGATGATATGCCAAAAAAGGAGTTTGTTAATTTTTGTAAAAAGTGTTGGGAAAAACCTCATGGTTTTGTTGTTTTAGACTTAACAAACAACAAAAACAATGGAAAATATAGAAATGGTTTTGATGAATTTTACATACCACAAAATTAAAAAAAATTTTTAAAATTTGAAATTTTTTTTTAATTTTGCAAAGGATGATATAGGAAAAATGACTGCAAGTTTGAAGAATATAACATTGGAAAAACAAGCATTTGGCATAAAAGATAGTAAAATTTTATTTAACAAAGATAATACACCATTGTTAAAAGATGAAGTAAGAATTTTTGTTGAAGATTATTTATTAAAACGAACTGAAGAATCATGTAGTGTTAAAGATTTAAAAAAATTACTTTTTTTGTTGGGTTTAAAAAAAAAATTTAACTCTTACTCAAAAAGTTTTGTTGGACTTGAAGAGAAAAATAAACTTACATTTTTTATTCAAGATTATATAAATGAAGAGCATAATCATATAAAACGTTTAATATCATTTTTTGAGAGAGAAGAAGAAGATAAAACTAATTTAAGACATGTAATACAAAGAAAAAAAATAATTAATGCTATTTATAATTTAGGAAAAATTCATGCTATGACTTATTATTCATTTGGAACTAATATAACAAATATGTTTCAATTTATTAAAAAACCTGAAAACTAAAAAATATATCTTTATAAAAAGATATATATTTAAAAATGGAAGAATTACTTGAAAAAATAGTAAAAAACACTGACCATAAAACTTCATTTCAAATTATCGTAAGTGACAACAAAACAAATTTTAGAACAAGATTTAACCCCCCACTTAAATTAGAAAAGGATAAAGAATATGAAATAGCGTTAGTAAATCTTGAAACATACTATTCATTTCCAAATATTGATAAAAGCAATGACACTTTTGTTTATTCACCAGACAATGCTGCTTCATGGGTAAAAATAAAAATACCAGAAGGAAGTTATGATTTAGTTGATATTAATGATTTTATTCAACAAGAAATGAGGAAAAAAGGTCATTATGACGCTGTAAATGAAGAATATTTTATTAATATTTCTGCAAACACTAATACTTTAAAGTCTGTTCTTACTCTTGAAAATGGTTATCAAGTAGATTTTAATCAACAAAATTCTATTCCAAAAGTTTTAGGATTTACCAGTGCAAAATATGTACAAGGTTTTCATGAATCGGAAAATGTAGTAAATATTCTTAGTATTAATAGTTTGTTAGTTGATATTGATTTAATTTCAGGAAGTTATGTTAATGGTTCGCAAAAAAATACAATTTATAGTTTTTTTCCAAATGTGTCACCAGGGTATAAAATAATAGAAAATCCAGTAAATTTAGTTTATCTCCCATTAACATTAAATGAAATTCATAACCTTAATGTTTCAATTACTGACCAAGATGGAACATTACTAAATCTTAGAGGTGAAAATTTAACAATCAGATTTCATATTCGAGAGGCTAGATAAATATATTAATACATTATTTGTATTAATATAAAATGACAGATTACATTAACGCAAAAGTAAATGTCTCAGAAGGACAAAAAACAAAAATTAGGCGTGCCATTAAAGCAGAAAGACCAATAAACATTCGTTTAGGTCATGGTGACTTGCATGGAAATGATTTAATAGCATTAACAAAATCACAAGTAAAGAAACTTACAAAAGCTAATGAAAAAGGAAAAGGCGTAACTTTAAGCATGTCAAAAAGGCAGCTTAAACACAACATGAAAATAGAAGGTGGTTTTCTTGGTATGTTGGCTGGCCTTGCATCAGCAGCGTTACCAGCATTAGCAAGGACTGTATTGCCAGCATTAGGAGTTGGTGCATTATCAGGGCTTGCCTCTTCAGGTGTACAAAAGGCAATGGGTAATGGTCTTTTCCTTAAAAAGGGAGGACGTGTTTGTCAAGTAGAAACAGATGGAAAAGGTTTATATCTTAAGCCAGCTAAAAGTAAAGGATTAAGTTCAGTTGGTGATGGCTTGTTCTTAAAACAAGGAGGTAAATTTTATGATGGAAAAGGACTTATTTTAGGTCCAAATAGCCCATTTTCTAAAATTCCTTTAATTGGTCCTCTATTAGGCGCTATTTTATAAATTAAAAATATGAATGTTTACAAATTTGGAGTTAAGCCAAAAATAACACAACCAAAAACTATTTTTTGGAAGCCAGCAGAAATGACATATATGCCTAAAAAAATAAATGGTGTTACCTGGGATATTTTTGTTCAAAAGGAAATAACGATAAGACCAGGTGAAACAAAAACAATGGCGTTAGGCTTTGGTTTCTTAATGAGTAGGGGCGTCGTTTTAATTTCTTTATCAGAAGAATTAAAACTGAAAGAGATAAGCTTAACAAATGAAGTAATATTAGAAGAAACTGGTTATATTGTAACAACAATATCAAACAATTCGAACAAATCAATTAAGATTGATAAAAATACTTTTTTGTGCCGTCTTTACTACTCTATTTAAAAAATAACTTGTGTTTAATAAAATGGAACTAAAAGAGAAGATTTACCCGAGTTTACCAGAAGCTCGGAATATTCCAAGTGCTCCAGATATTAATGTAGGAGATAATGGGCAAAATTTTAGACTAAAGAAGATATCTGATATTCAAGATTTTTTGGAAAAAGAAGTAAAAGAAAGAGAAGGACTTAATAAAAAATATTTAAAAATTAGTAAGACAGTGGATAATGTTGAATCAGGTTTAACAGTATTTACTCTAGCGTCAGGAGCAGGTGGAATAGCCCTATTAAGTACCATTGTAGCGATACCAATAACGGTGGCCTTAGAAGCAACGGCATTAGTTTCTGGATTGGGTGCTTTGGTTAGTAAATTTGTTGTTAGAAGAACAAGAACAAAATCTGAAAAACATCTTCAAATTAAAATGCTTGCTGATTCAAAGTTAAACACTCTCGGCACACACATATCAAAGGCAATTAGTGATAATGAAATTGATCATTCTGAATTTACCTTAATTGTTCAAGAATTGGAAAAATATAAAAAGATGAAGGAAGAAATAAGGATTAAGTCAAAGAAAAAAAGCAAATTAGTAGACCAAGAGAGTTTGATAGAAAAAGGGAAACAAGAAGCACGAGAAGAATTCAGGAGGTTAGTAGAAAAAAACAATTAAGATTTAAACCACCTAAGTTTAAATTCTCTTGTATGTGTGAGATAGATAATACAAATTAAAAAAAAATTTTAATTAAAAAAATATGTCATTTTTAAAGATAAAAGACCCTTTGAAAAGAGAACAAACAGTAAAAGATTATCTTGCAACAAAGAATAGAATACGTGATAGTCAGCTTGCAGAGAGAACAGGTGACATTGAGTTACAAACAGACCTTTCAAAGTTTTTTAAACCTATTACAGAAACACAAAAAGCTGCAACAAAGGAAATTACAGAAGGGCTTAAACCTATTAAAGAGGGGATTCAGCAATTGCCACAGGCTATTACGTTTCCTGCTATAGAGCCTTATCCATCTGAAGAGAAAGAATTTATAAAGAAATATGGAGAAACGTATACTATTGGGCCAATTGCAGAAAGCTATCTACGAAAATTTGCTACAAAATCTGAAGCTGATACAACGTTTGGGTTACGTAATGAAGGTGGTAATTTTTATATTGGTGACAAACTTGCAATAATTGATGATGATGATATTATAGTTGCTGGTAAGATATATGATGGAACACCTGGTTTTTGGGAGTTATTAGTATCTAAAAACCCAGACAAAAATAAATATAACAATGATGGTTTAAAAAAATATAGTAAATTAATAAAACAAACCAACTCTGTTTATATTAAAAATGACCCAAACAGAGGGAGAATTAGAAGCAGTAAAAGTTATAAATGGACTGAAATAATTAGACCTATTTGGGAAGAAATCAAAGAAGAAGAAAAATATAGTCAGGCTACCGGAGAAGGAATTACCATTATCCCATCCGACCCTAACGCACTATTAGAAAGACTTAACCTTTTAATGGCAAGTAAAAAAGCTGGTAATACAGGTGTAAGAAATGAGTTGGTAAGTATTTGTGATGAATTAAAAAGGCAGGATGTATTAAATACAAAAACTTATAAAAAATTAATATCAATACTATAAAATGATTCCATCACAAAAGAGAGGATTTAAAAGAAGTTATGCTTATGGTGGAGCAGGAATATTTGATACCATAACTAATTTTCTTACAAGGCTTTTTACTAGTAGTGCAGCTAAACAAATAGCATCTTCAGCAGTTGATGTTGGTAAAAGTGTGGCAAAGGAAGGAGCAAAGAAAGCGTTAGAGATAGGTAAAACAGCTGCGGTGGATGCAGGTAAGAAGTTGGTTCAAAAGGCTTTAACCCCAAAATCTAAAAAGATTTTAGAAAAATATACACAGCCTACTACACCAACTCAACCTACATCACAAAATATTAACGCTTTAATAGATGGTAGTAGCATTGCTATTCAAAATTTAGTTAAGAAAATAAATAAAAAGGGTTCCGGAGTAAAAATAACTTAAGTTGAGACTCAATTATAATTTAATTTAAAAATTATAATTGCATATAATAAAATGGATATTTTAAACATCAAAGCACCAATTTTGCATGATGATAGTATTAGTGAATATGAATACTACGAGTATCTTCCTATTACAGGAACTAACCTAAACAACCCAGGAGGAAATATTAGGATTGATATTGAAACCAAAGATATTTTTTATCATCCTTCAGAATCATATTTAGAAATTTCAGGCGGTTTACAAAAAGATAATGGGGGCCGTTTATAATGCAGCTAATAATGCTGATTGGGTAACCTTAATAAATAATGGGTTGATGTATTTGTTTAAAAATATCAGATATGAACTTAGTGGACAAGAGATAGAAAGCATTAATTACCCTGGCCAAACCACCACAATGCTAGGACTGTTAAAATACCCTGATGACTTTTCTAAATCACAGGGGTTAAATCAATTGTGGTATAAAGATACCAGTGCAACTGCTGATATGGATAATGTAGGTTTTAAAGTTAGAAGAAATTATATTTTAGGTGCGGGTGACGCAAATATAGGAAATCTTGATAAAGGATTATTTAGTTTTAGGATACCATTAAAACATATATTTGGTTTTTGTGAAGATTACAATAAAGTTTTATATGGTATGAAGCAAACTCTTACCTTAACAAGAAACAATGATAATGATGCAATTTATAGGCCTGCCACTGTAGCAGCTGCAGGTGGAAATCCTGCTAGACATGAAAATGGTAAAGTTAATTTACAAAAAGTATCTTGGTTTATGCCACATGTAACGCCAGAAGATGGTAATAAGCTAGAACTTTACAAAATAATTGAGAAAAAAGAAAAATTTTCAGTTGGTTATAGAATGATACAATGCGACTCCATTGCTACTCAACAATCAAATTTATTTACTTGGAGACTATCTTCTAAGTCATCTCCTGAAGTACCGCGTTTCTTAATTATTGGTTTTCAAACTGGTAAAAGTGGTGACCAAGAACAAAACCCAGCTATATTTGACAGCTTAAATGTTAGAAGTATTCATGTAACGTTAGGTCCAAAAGAATATCCAGCATATAGATATCGTATACTTTTTAGCAAAATAATTTTAGTAGAATATATAGTGAAGCTGCTTTATTTAGAAAAAAGTTTTTTAACATGGACGAATTAGTGTCAAACCCTAATATTACTCCTTCAGATTTTAAAACCCTTTATCCTTTGTTTGTGTTTGATTTATCAAAACAAAGTGAAAGGTTAAAGTATAGTGTAACTGATATCCACGTTAAAGCAGAATTTATAGCAAATGCACCTGCAAATACTGAAGCATATGCTGTTTTACTTAGTGATAGGATGATTAACTTCCAGAGTGATGGGAATAAAATGAGTGTAGTGTTTTAAGTAATTTTTGTATTTAAAAAATGCTAAAGATTGAAGATATGAAAAAAATATTAAAAGAAAATGAAATTAAATTTTTTTCTTATTGGAACAAGAAAAAGTTTATTGATGTTTTAAAGGAACATGGACTTTATCCAGAAGAAGAAAATAAAAAAAAATTTAAAAAAATTCCTAATTATGATAGGTTAAAAGATATTTCAAAAAATCCAAGGAGAGTTACTTTAAAGGATGTTAAATCAGAAGAAGTTCTTGAATTTCCATCTATTTTTAAAGCAGGGAAGTTTTTAGAACGTTGCCCACAAACAATTGAAAACTGGAATGGAAGAGTATGGAAAGATAAATATAGGAATGACATTCACTAATTTTATTATTTAAGAAAATAATAAAATATTGACTTAAGTTTATTAATTTTATATTAAAAATATAGCAATGAATTCTTTTTCACGAAGATTTATTAATAGAATAACAGATGCTAGTCAAAGGATTGCATCTAATTTATATAGTGGTGCACAAAGGGTTGCCGCAGCAGTAATTCCTCAAAGTGTGCGGAGAAGAGTAACAAATTTTACTAATTGGCTAACTGGTAATGTTGAAGAAGAGCAGATTCCACAAGTTTTAAATCAAGTTATTAGAAATGTAGAAGAACGCTTACCAAGGAGACCTGAAGTTATTAATGTAACAGAAAGTCGTTCTTCATTACAAAATTGGGCAAGGCAATACAAAATACAGGGGTTTCCCGTTGATTCTCCTGAGGAGTTTTTAGAGTCAACAATGCAGCCTATGACAAATATTTTAAGAAATAAACGTGGAATTAAAGTAAAGATGGTTCTTAAATGTTTAATGTGTAGATTTGATGATATTGAGCATCCGGTACCAGCTCAGTTTTCTTCTAATGTAAATTTAATTAATTTAAGAGGAACCGATGTAGATGGCTGAAAGAATTTTAGAAAATTATCGTGCCTTTTTAAGAAGGGGTAGCGGATGGGCATTTTACAGTGTAGTACATTTAAAGCTGCATACAGTCATTTATGAACCTTTAAGAGCTACATCCTTTATACCTCTTCCAAAATGGATAGCTGATAAAAAAGCATGTATTAATATGAAAAATAATGACAACCAATGTTTTAAGTGGTCCATCTTAAGAGCATTAAATCCAATTAAAAAAAATTCAGAAAAAGTTTTTGGTGATTTAAAACTAAATGAAAATAGCTTAAATATGAATGGAATAGAATATCCTGTTTCATTACATGATATTAATAAATTTGAAAAACAAAATCCAGAAATTAGTGTTAATGTTTATAGCTATGAAGGAAAAATTTTTTATCCACTAAGAATTACTAATGAAGAAAAAAATAAACATGTAGATTTACTTTACTTAACAAATGAAGAAAATAGTCACTATGTTTTAATAAAAAATTTTAGTCGCTTAATGTCTAGCCAAATATCAAAACATCATGGTAAAAAGTATTTTTGTAAAAGATGTATAAATGCATTTGGAAGGGAGGATCTTTTAGAAAATCATAAAAAATATTGTGCTAAGCATGATCCTGTTAATTTAAATATGCCTAAAAAAGATAGTATATTACAATTTATAAATCATGATAGAAAAATTAAGGTTCCAGTTGTTGTGTTTGCTGATTTTGAAAGTATATTAGAACCTATAAAAGAACAACAAACAACTAAAAAAAATACTGTAAAAACTCAAAAGCATATCCCCTGTAGTTTTTACTATGTTATAAAATGTTTTGATGATGAGGTGTTTCAACCTATAGAAAGAAAATATACTGGAGAAAATGCTGAAAAAGTTTTTGTAGATATGATAACTAAGGATATAATAGAAATTCATCAAAAATATTATCAAAAACCGGTACCACTTAAGATAACGAAAGAGGAAGAAAAAAAATATAAAAGACAAACGCGTTGTTGGATTTGTGATGAAAAATTTACTCGTGAAAATTATAGAGTAAGAGACCATTGTCATTTTACAGGTAAGTATCGTGGTGCAGCTCATACTGAATGTAATCTTAAAGCAAAAATTCCTAACTTTACACCTGTTTATTTTCATAATTTAAGTGGTTATGATAGTCATCTTTTTATAAAAAATCTTGGTAAAACTGAAGGAAAAATTGATTGTATCCCTAACAACGAGGAAAAATATATTAGTTTTAGTAAATATGTTAAGGTAGAAAAAAACATAACTAATAAAATTAGGTTTTTAGATAGTTTTAAGTTTATGAGTTCAAGTTTGGATAGTCTTTCAAAAAATTTAAATGAAGAACAGTTAGATATTTTATCAAAATTTTATCCTAAAAAATATTTACCTTTACTAAGAAGAAAAGGGGTTTTTCCTTATGAGTATTTAGATTCTTTTGAAAGGTTAAAAGAAACCTGCTTACCACCTAAAGAAAAATTTTATTCAAGTTTAAACAAAGAACATATCAGCGATGAAGATTATGAACATGCAAAAAATGTTTGGAAAACTTTTAACATGAAAACATTAAAAGATTATTTAGAACTTTACAACAAAATAGACGTTTTGCTTTTAGCAGATGTATTTGAAAACTTTAGAGATGTTTGCTTTAAGCATTATGAATTAGATCCTGCATGGTATTATACTATTCCAGGGTTGGCGCTAGATGCTATGCTTAAAAAATCAGAAGTAAAACTTGAACTTTTAACAGACCTTGATATGCTTTTAATGGTTGAAAAGGGTATCAGAGGTGGTATATCCATGTGCAGTAAAAGGTATTCTAAGGCTAACAACAAATATATGGGTAAAAATTATGATAAAAATAAACCTTCAATATATCTAATTTATATAGATGCAAACAGTCTTTATCCTTGGGCTATGAGCCAATTATTGCCTACTTATGGTTTTGAATGGATGGATAAAAAAGAATTAGAAGAATGGAACCGGATACCTTGTTTTTTAGAGGTTGATTTAGAGTATCCTAAAGAGTTACATGATTTACATAATGATTTTCCACTAGCACCTGAAAAATTAAAAATAGAAAAGGTAGAAAAATTGATGCTGAATTTAAATGATAAAGAAAATTATGTTATACATCATGAAGTTTTAAAAACATACTTAGAACTAGGTTTAAAAATTAAAAAAATACATCGTGGAATTAAGTTTAATGAAACTGATGATATTAAAAAATATATTGATTTAAATATTAAGTTAAGAAAAGATGCAAAAAATGATTTTGAAAAAGATTTTTTTAAGTTAATGATGAATTCTGTTTTTGGTAAGACCATGGAAAACTTAAGAAATAGAGTTGATGTGCAATTGGTTAATGATTCGGTTAGCTATCGTTATAAAAAACTTGTTGCTAAGCCAAACTATCATCATACCACAATATTTGATGAAAATTTAGTTGCTGTTCATATGAAAAAAACTAGTATAACATATAACAAACCAGTTTATTTAGGTATGACTATATTAGATATTAGTAAAACTCTTATGTATAAAACTCTTTATAATCATTTAAAAAAAAAGTATGGTGACCATGTCCGGATGTGTTATACTGATACAGATAGTTTTATTCTTGAAATAGAAACTGATGATTTGTATGAAGATATTGCAAATGATGCTGATACAATGTATGATATGAGTGGTTATCCTAAAGAGCATGATTTGTATAGTGAAAAAAATAAAAAGGTATTAGGTATGTTTAAAGATGAATTAAATGGTGGTGTTATGGCTGAGTTTGTTGGTTTAGGTGCTAAACAATATGCTTATGAAAAAATGGATATAAAAATAGATGAAAATGGAAAATTGATGTGGGAAGGTAATGGTGAAGATCGAAGATGTAAGGGAGTAAAAAAAACAGTTGTTAAAAATGAACTAAATTTAGAAAATTATAAAGATTGTTTGTTTAAAGAAAAAGACCATTATAGAACCATGGGTGTGTTAAGAAGTCGAGGTCATGAAATATACACTGAAGTAATAAACAAAAAAGCATTAGGCTATGCTGATGATAAAAGGTATATATTAGAGGATAAAATAAACACTTTAGCATGGGGCAATTATAGGATTAAAAATATTTAACCTGGTAAAAAGGTTAAATATTTAAAATTCTTTAAAATTATTGTTTGTTTTTTTACATAAGGGGCAATTTGTATAAAAACTTTCTAAATTTCTAACATCAAAAAGACATTCATTACAAACACATAAATGGCCACAATCAAGAAAACAATAATTTGGTTCTACTTCCAAACATATTACACATTTTTCTGATTTAAATATTTTTTCTTCATTAATTTTTCCAATTCATCTTCTCTAAAATTACCACCATAAAAAGAAAAAATTAAATGATAATTTAAAAAAGGATTAAAAATTTTTGATAATTCTTGTAAAGAATTTAAAGAAAAAGAAGAAAAAATTTCATTTGATTTTATTTTTTCTTTAAAATTAATAAAATTATTCATGTTTTTAGCATCATTATTTACTTTTTCACTATCTTTATTTGAAGTCATAAAATCATATAAAGAAGTAATTACAACATTAAATTCTTCTTTATTTTTTATTTTTTCTCTACTAATTGAATAATACAAAGCAGCTAATATTCTTTTATAATTTCTAAACTCATTACATAAACTATTAAAATTAAATACAACACTTTTTAGATCATCATTAACCGGAGTCCAAAAGAAATCATTCGGCCTGTCTTTTAAACACCTATTTAATGTTTTCTTTTCTTTCTTAGTAAGTTTATTTAACACATTCATCTTACTACAACATTTTGTAGGTTTTTAACAAAAATTTTCAATTTTTATTTTTTCCATAAGAATAAATTAAAATTTTATTCATCATCCAACATGGCTTCCATATCTTCATCTTTCGACATGGCTTCCATAGCTTCTAAATAATCTTCATCACCAAAATAATTAATATTAGTAAAAAATCTAAGTCGACCTAATTTCTCAATTAGTAAATTATTTAATCTGGAAAAATAATGATTAATTAAATCCCTATCATTTTCAAAGTGAATAAAAAATAAACCATCTAGTGAAAAATTTTCTTTTAATCTTTCACCCTCAAAGAAATTAAAATACATTATATCTTTTTTAAATTTTTTCAGAAATTTTGTTTCATTGTTGGTAAAATCAATATCTAAAATAAATAAACTCGCCTCAGAATCAAGATTAATATCTTTTAATTTAGCGTAATTACCTACATGCATAAACCATCTTTCTCCATTATGTTCATATTTCATTCGACTATATTCATAATATATGGGGGGATCATAATATTCTAAATCATGGTCGCCCCAATTACCTTTTGTAAAAAAATAATAAAAATATCTTGTCATAGGATCATCAAGATCATATTCAATTTGTTTCTTGGACAAACAACTTTTTATTTTATCTATTTCTTCAAAGTTAAGTTTCTTTATTACACTCATCTTAACCCAATATGATTATAAAATTATTATTTAATTTTCATTTTTTTTATTTTTTAGCAAACTGTTGTAAAGCATTGATTATTTTCTTAATTTTAGTTTTCTCTTTCTTCTTTAACTTTTTCTCTTCTTTGGTTGGATCCATTTTTTAAATTTTTTTCATAAATTAAATTTTTTAAAATTTTTTTAATTTTTTTAAAATTGATTTTACTAAAATTTTTCTTAAAATAAACTAGCCGATAAACAACATCATTGTCGGCCACCCTTTACTCTCAACATCTGGGTTGTTCCTATATCTATAAAGTATCTTTACTCATGATTATATACTTACTTGTTAAGTAAATATATAACTTATTCACTATCTTAGATAAATGGCGAGCCATTGCGTTGCGGGTAAAATTTTTTTTTAATTTTTAATTTTTATCTTAAGTAGCCCACTATCAGAGATAAAAGCTTGCAGTTGCGTTTAGGGGGATTTTTTTAAATGAGTGGTGTGATGTAAAAAATTGAATTAAAAGTAGAATTATTAATTAAGAGGTTTTTCATTTTATGTTTTTGATGGGGAATGAGAGGGAGATGTGATAAGGGGGTGAATGAGATAAGGGAGTGAGTGTGATAAGGGAGTGAGTGTGATAAGGGAGTGAATAAGATAAGGGGGAGAGTGTGATAATTTTATGAGCAGCATAATGTTACATAAAATTTATAAGGGGGCGTGTGTGTTAAGGGGACAAAGTGAGAGTAGCTAGAGTGTTTTAAGGGCTTAAGATCTAGAACGCCCGTTTATCTATCTACTGATGCACCATAAAACAACATTCATTCATTCATTCATTCCCTTCACCAAACGACAAAATTTTGGACTGGACCAAATTCAAAGCATTTGCAGATGACAAATTAAATGTGGCTCAAATGACTATTTCTGTCTTCGATAGGGTAGAAAACATTGTAGGTTACCAGCATTTTCTCCTTTTCCCACATTTTCAAAAGTCTTTTTCCACAGGGGCCGTCAAAAAGCGGCATTGTGCAGTAAAGGGTTAACCCTTCACCACACAGTCCTAAGTTTTTGATGACGTTGAGGAAGAGAGCTTTTGAAAACATTGTTGGGGAAAGGGGAAAATGTTGGTAACCAGCATGTTCACCTTTCCCCACAATGTTTTCTATCCTTTCAAAAATGAAGCTCATTATCTGAGTCAGATTTCATATGTCATCTGCAAATGCTTTCAGCTTGGATATTAAGTCTAAAATTTTTCACATTTGGTAAAGAGTCAGTACATATTTTCCTACAACAAATTTGCAGCAGATAACTTCCAGAAGTCCCTTGGAAATGTTGGTTATAAATGTTAGGTTTAAATACATGGATACGAAACGAGAAATTTCTCATTACAAACAAATTTTCTTTTTAGCTCACCTGATCACGAAGTGCTCGAGGTGAGCTATTGTGATCGGTCAATGTCTGTCGTCTGTCTGTCCGTCCGTTCACAATTACAAAAAAAATCTTCTCCTCCTAAACTAACGATCAGATTTCAATCAAACTTCACAGAAATGATACTTAGGTCATGCTCTTTCAAAATACTTCAAAGAATTGAATTCCATGAAGAACTCTGGTTGCCATGGCAACCGAAAGAAAAATATTTAAAAACCTTCTTGTCCCAAACTGTAAGGGCTAGAGCTTTCATATATGGCATGTAGCATCATCTAGTGGCCCTCTACCAAAATACTTCAAATTATGGCCCTAGTGTGGAAATTGGCCCTATGTTGTGGGGTCTCGGATTTCACATAGAGATAAAGAAGGAAATCTTTAAAAATCTTCTTGTCCCAAACCGTAAGGGCTAGAGCTTTCATATATGGCATGTAGCATGATCTAGTGACCCTCTACCAAAATACTTCAAATCATGGCCCTGGTGTTTAAAATTGGCCCTATGTTGTGGGGTCTCGGATTTCACATAGAGATAAAGAAGGAAATCTTTAAAAATCTTCTTGTCCCAAACCGTAAGGGCTAGAGCTTTCATATTTGGCATGTAGCATCATCTAGTAGCCTTCTACCAAAACACTTAAAATTATGGCCCTGGTGTGAAAATTAGCCATATTTTGTTGATCTCGGATTTCAAATAGAGATAAAGAGGGAAATCTTTAAAAATCTTCTTGTCCCAAACCGTAAGGGCTAGAGCTTTCATATTTGGCATGTAGCATTATGGTGTTGAGTCTTCTTTCAAGTGGTTGTGGGAAAGAGGTTGATCACCATTATATCTTGAAAAGAGTCAACTCAATACTGATCTGCTAAAATATTAATTAATTTCTTGAGCATCTCTGCAACAATTACAGTAAACTTTGCTTATTACTATATTGCTTAATACGATATATTGCTCATAATGACGTTAATCTCTTGGTCCCAACAGGTTCTCTTTTTATAAGAATATACATCAGTTAAAACAACATTTCAGATAAAACGATATGATTTCTTCGGTCCCCTGAGTATCATTATAAGTGGAACCCTATTTTGGGCTGTCGCAGATGTCAACCCGTACCAGGTATGTGCCACTATTGGGAAACACTGAGTCTTTTAACTGCTTTCTGCAATTATTGTCTAATTGTTGTCAACTTTTCATTTGCCTGTCTATCAAAAGGTCATTGCATATCTAATTTATTTTTGGACCTACTCATAAAAAAGGTATAATCACAATATTAAGACTGAATATGAAGGCCATATCTGTGAACAATGGCTTATATGCAGAGCAAAAAACAAGAGGCAAGTGGCCATAACAATGACAACTGAGTTGCTTTTCAGGTGAGCGATTTAGGACCATCATGGTCCTCTTGTTGTTATGAATGTGTTTCAAATTGGTATGCTACAATCAGAAAATACATGTGAGCCATGCTCTGGCAAAAGGGGGCTTAATGCATCTCCATAATACATGATAACAAGCAAGTCATCACATAATTATGGATCAATAAAATCCATTTTATATAACAACCGACTGATTTATAAGGGACAGTGGTCCTTTGACATGCAGAAAATTGACCATTAGCGAAAACTTTCGGACCTGGTCAGCCTGCGCAGACTGTCCTGGGTTGATACTCATCGCAGATGCATTAAGCCCCCTTTCTACAGAGCATGGCTCATGTAGATAAAATGTTGAATGACTTGATACATGTATAGCACATCTGCCTTTATTTCAGGAGAATACCCAGATTATTGGAGAGACTATAATGGGTAAGTGACTTATGCATATCGCTGTGACAATAAAGTCATTTCCATGTGAAACAAATTTGAAATTGCACTTACAAAATATGGATTGTCCAGCTTGAATTATGGTTTAACCCTTTACCACACAGTGCCGAAGAAGGCCTTTGGAAACATTGTGGGAAAAGAAGAAAATGCTGGAAAGTATCATTTTCTTCTTCTCCCACAATGTTTTCTACCCTTTCTGATAGAAGTGGCACACTCTGTCCCATATTTATTTTGTCATCTGTAAATACTTTGAATTTGGACTGGTCCAAAATTTTGTCTTTTAGTGGTGAAGTTTTGATATATGTACCCACATGAAAACGTAGTGGCTAAAAGGAAAATTGTCTGTAATAACCTAATAAGCCATCTGCAGTAACTGTTGGTAACATATTAACCATGTGAAAATAGTGAAGGCATTGTGCTGAGAGGAAAAATAGGGCATTGCTTTGTTTGCTACAATGCTTTTTTTTAGCTCACCTGAGCACAACGTGCTCAAGGGAAGCTTTTAGGATCACCCAGTGTCCGTCGTTCGTCCTGCGTTGCCAACAATTCTTTAAACATCATCTCCTCCTAAACCACTTGACCAATTTGGACCAAACTTAGCAGGAATGTTCCTTGGGAGGTTCTCTTTAAAAATCGTTCACAAAATTTGATTCCATCAAAAACTCTGGTTGCCATGGCAACGAGATGGAATTTTCTAAGCAATTCTTTAAAAATCTTCTCCTCTGAAACCGCTAGTCAGATTTTGAAATAATTTCACAGGAATGTTCCTTGGATGACCCTTTTCAAAAAGTGTCCGCAAAATTTTGATCCATCAAGAAACATGGCTCTGGTGAAGGGGGGCTACTTGCACTATACGGAAATGAAGAAATTCTTAAAAATTCTTCTTCTCTGAAACGGCTGGTCAGATTTTGAAATAATTTCACAGAGATGTTCCTTGGGTAACCTTTTCAAAATTTGTTCGCGAAATTTTGATCCGTCAAGAAACATGGCTCTGGTGACTGGGGGCTACTTGCACTATACGGAAATGAAGAAATTCTTAAAAATTCTTCTTCTCTGAAACAGTTGGTCAGATTTTGAAATAATTTCACAGAGATGTTCCTTGGGTGACCCTTCTCAAAAATTGTTCGCGAAATTTTGATCCGTCAAGAAACATGGCTCTGGTAACTGGGGTCAAATTAAAGCAATACCTTGTGGGTATTCTAGAGGCCACATTTTTTGCTCAATTGACTTGAAAATTTATCAGAATGTTTGCCTTAATTAAATCTTGGATGAGATTGAAATTGGGTCATCTGGGGTCATAAAGTAGGTCACTAGGTCAAATTAAAGAAATCCCTTGTGGGCAATCTAGAGGCCACATTTTTTGTCTTGATGATATCTCATAGGAGTTCAAAATTGGGTCACATAGGGTCATAAAGAATGTCACTGGGTCACATTGAAGAAATACCTTGTGGGCACTCTAGAGGCCACAATTCTAGCTAAATTGACCTGAAAATTGGTCTACATATTTGACTTGATGATATCTTGGATCAGTTAGAAATTGGGTCTCATAGGGTCATAAACTAGGTCACTGGGTCAAATTAAAGAAATGTACTGTGGGCACTGTAGAGGCCACAGTTTTTGCTCAACTCACCTGAAAATTTGTCAGCATGTTTGACTTGATGATATCTTAAATGGACTTGAAATTGGGTCACATAGGGTCATAATCTAGGTCACTAGGTCAAATTACAGAAATACCTTGTGGGCACTCTAGAGGTGACAGTTGTTGCCCAATTCACCTGAACCGTGGTCAACAAGTTTGTTTTGATGTCTCGGATGAGTTTGAAATATGGTCACATAGGGTCATAAACTAGGTCAGTAGGTCAAATTGAAGAAAGACATTTTGGACACTCCGGAGGCCACATTTTCAGCTCAATTGACCTGACAATTGGTCAGAATGTTTGTCTTAATAATATCTCAGATGAGTTTTAAATTGGGTCATTATGACCCTGGAGTGAAATTTCACCTAATGACTCAGGTGAGCGATACAGGGCCATCATGGCCCTCTTGTTATTTATTATCGTGAAAACTTAGTTCATGTTTAACCCTTTACCACACAGTCCCGACTTTTAATGACCCTGTGAAAGAAGCCTTTTGAAAACATTTTGGGAAAAGGAGAAAATGCTGGTTACCAGCATTTTCTCCTTTTCCCACAATGTTTTCTACCCTTCCCAAGACAAATTTCAATTTTTAGCTCCACTGGCCGAAGGCCAGCGGGCTTATGTCATGGCCCGGTGTCCGTCGTGCGTCCGTCCGTCCGTCCGTGCGTCCGTCCGTCCGTGCGTTAACTTTTATTTCAAACATCTTCTTCTCTGAAACTACCCATCCAATTTTCATGAAACTTCACAGAAATCATCCTGCCATGGTCCTCTTCAGAATTTCTTGAAAGAATTTGATTCCTTCAAAAACTCTGGTTGCCATGGCAACAAAACTGAAAAATATTGGAAATCTTTAAAAATCTTCTTGTCTGAAACCATAAGGCAGAGGGCTACCAAATTTGGAATGTAGCTTTATGTAGTAGACCTCTATCAAGTTTCTTCAAATTATAGCCCTGGGGTCAAAATTGGCTCTGCCCCAGGGGTCACAAGTTTTACATAGGCTTATATAGAGAAAACTTTAAAAATCTTCCTCTACCTAGCCATAAGGCCTAGAGCTACCAAATTTTGCATGTTGCTATATCTAGTGGGCCTCTACCAAGCGGGCCAAAATTTTAGCCCTGGGGTCAAAATTGGCTCTGCCCCAGGGGTCACAAGTTTTACATAGGCTTATATAGAGAAAACTTTAAAAATCTTCCTCTACCTAGCCATAAGGCCTAGAGCTACCAAATTTTGCATGTTGCTATATCTAGTGGGCCTCTACCAAGCGGGCCAAAATTTTAGCCCTGGGGTCAAAATTGGCTCTGCCGCTGGGGTCACAAGTTTTACATAGGCTTATATAGAGAAAACTTTAAAAATCTTCCTCTACCTAGCCATAAGGCCTAGAGCTACCAAATTTTGCATGTTGCTATATCTAGTGGGCCTCTACCAAGCGGGCCAAAATGGCTCTGCCCCAGGGGTCACAAGTTTTACATAGGCTTATATAGAGAAAACTTTAAAAATCTTCCTCTACCTAGCCATAAGGCCTAGAGCTACCAAATTTTGCATGTTGCTATATCTAGTGGGCCTCTACCAAGCAGGCCAAAATTTTAGCCCTGGGGTCAAAATTGGCCCCGCCGCTGGGGTCACAAGTTTTACATGGGCTTACATAGTGACAAGTTAAGAAATCTTCCTGTTTTGATTTTTTTTTTCTGAAATTAGCCTTGCATCAGGGGTCTTATGTTTTGCAGAGGCTTCATATGGACAAAACTTGAAAATCACCATATTTATAACCATACAGCATAGACTTGTATTCTTTTGGCATGTGGCTTTATCTTGTGGACCTCTACCAGGGTTCAAGTAATTATAGCTCTGGGATCAAAAATGGCTTTGCCTTGCGGGTCTCAACTTTCACATGGGCTTTTACAGGGAAAACTTTGTAAGTCTTCATTTTGAAACCATTTGGCTCAGAATTGAAATGTTTAGTATTTATGGTTTATATTTATAAGCCAGTGGGGCGATACAGGGCCATCATGGCCCTCTTGTTTAGTTACATTCATTTTGTTGTCTCTAAATGTTTTCAATTTGGACCAGTCAAAAATTTTGTTGTTTGGTAAAGAGTTCACATCACTATTTTACCATCATGTTTTCAAAATTGTCGGTCACAAATTTGTTTTTGGCAGTTGTACATTGATAGTTATGATCTTCTATCATGAAATGCTGTCAACTTTTTAGTTATGTTTTTACAGAAAAATACCTTACTATGAGAGATTGTGTCAAGTCCTGGAGTGGATGACGCTGCCAAAAGGGGAGAGACCAGATTTTATTACATTGTATTTTGATGAGCCAGATCTGGCTGGGCACAAATACGGGCCAAATGGAGATAGAGTATGGATAAACAATCATTTATTTTTCATATTGTCTTGTCAACAATATTAAACCCATAAGCATACAGATTGTGCAAAGAGACAGACTTAAATTTTATTTAAGCCATGCTTTGTGAAAAGGGGGCTTAATGCATCTGCAAAACGTATCGACGTGCACAGACTCTGCAGGCTGATCTGGGCCGAAACCTTTTACTATTGGTCAATTTTCTGCTTGTCCAAGGACCACTTTACCTCATTCAGTCCATTGTTATACAAAATGGACTTTATGGATCCAGACCATGTGATGACTTGCTTGGTATCTTTTATCCCGGAGATAAATTATCAAATGCCTTTGATAAGGTAGAAAACATTGTGGAAAAGGGGGAAAATGCTGGTTACCAGCATTTTCTCCTTTTTCTACAATGTTTTCAAAAGCCTTCTCTTAAAGGGTCGTTAAAACTTGGGAAAGTGTGGTAAAGAGTTAATAGGTTAATTTACCACCAGTGATTAAAATTTCTTTACAGGTAATAGACAATGAATAATACATGCTTTTGTTGTAGCTGTACTGTTTTTATTTTAGTCAAAGTTCCTAGAAAGAGAACCATAATGGAATCATTGACAGAATATTTTGAGACGGGTTAGGTCCAGGATAAGAATATATTCTATGTAGACTGATCTTGATGTGCACTGTTCACAATGACCAAAGTTGGCAGTAATGATAATTTTGATATATAAACATACAGTTTTCACTGTTTATGGTAATTCAGATTTCATTTAACTCTTTACATCGTAGCAAGGTTTTAGACTCATCCAAACTGAAAGGCTTTGCAAACAAAAAATTAAATGTGGCTCAGATGACAATATTTGTAATGGAAAGGGTAGAATACATTGTGGGTAAAGGAGAAAATGTTGGTTATCAGCATTTTCACCTTTTCCCTCAATGTTGTACAAAGGCTTCTCTGTCAGGGTCCTTAAAACGCCAGATTGTGTGGTAAAGGATTAACTCAATTTCAGATTTTGACAAGTTTGAAGCGTGTAGATGATATAATTGGTCTATTGATGGATGGTCTTGTGGAGAGAAATTTACATCACTGTGTTAATCTAGTTATCATAGCTGATCATGGTAATGTATTTCATGTAGAAATCAAACAGTTAGATCTATAACGAAACCTTTATATGAGCCATGCTGTGTGAAAAGAGATTTAACCCTTTCCCAAACAAGCCCTGGTTTTCGCGTGTCTGCAGTACAAGTCTTTTGAAAACACTGCGGGAAAAGGAGAAATTGCTCGTAACGAGCAATTTCTCCTTTTCCCACAGTGTTTTCTACCCTTTTTGAGAACTTTCTGCCATTTTCATCAAATTTAAAATTGTCGTCTGCAAACTCTTTGAATTTGGACCAGTCCAAAATTTGTCGTTTGGGAAAGGGTTAATGCATTTTCATGAGCATTATACCAAGCAAGTTGTCACATAATTGCAGATCCATAAAATCCAGTTTGTCTAACAATCAATTGAATCAGGATGTAGACTGATACTTTGACATGTAGAAAATTGACCAATAACAAAATGTTTAGACCAAGATCAGCCTGCATGGACTGCGCAGGCTGACCTGAGTCGATACTTTATGCAAATGCATTAAACCCCCTTTTCAAAGAGCATGGCTCATATAAATGAAACTTTAATAGAAAAGATTAAGAGACTTTTCCACATTATGGAAAAACATTGTTTAGAAAGGAGCAATTGATTGGTACATGCAATTTCTCCTTTTCTCACAGTTTTTTGTAGAGCTGTCAACTGTTGGGACATAAATTCATATTTGCATTTTGTTTATTTGAGCAAATACTTCAAAACATGCAAGCAGTAATGGCAGGAAAGGCATTGCAGACTAATTTCTCTCTATTACAGAGCTTTCTTAAAGGCCCAGTGCAGCTATTGAAAAGCATTAAAATTTAAATCATACGGTTTAAATGTATGGAAATTATTGTGAAGATGACATGGAGAATATTTGTTTTTTTCGGTGAAAGATCGAAATCTCTATTTCATGTGGTGAACATCATCTGTAATATTTTCATGAGTGGCTGCTTTCACCGAAAAAAACAAATATTCTATTTATTTCATGCTTCTAACGCCTTTTTTTCTCGAGACTTCCATAAAAGTCAGTACAAACTCCCCGTGGTCGGTATTCTCACTGGTCGTACCCGTGCAATATCGAAAAATATTTTCACTGCTATTTCTCGATATACTCCCGGAAAGCATGAAATAAAATCTGTTATTGTACAGTTGGTCCAAGTGTTAGTCGCCGGAAGAAAATTGAATTTTTAAACTGGGTAAATGTTACCTAGTAGCTCTGTCTTTTGTTGACTTTTTACCTGGTTTTAAAAAGGCTGATTATCAATATTTTACAAAAATGCATTCCTGAAAGTATGCATGGAGTCTACTTGTAGCCTGGCTCACAGGTGAACGGCGAGCGACAGTGTAAATCCTGTATTGCACAGTAATATACTGAAAGGTAAACAACTCGTAATGTATTTTCAATACCCCAGTCACGAATTTCATGCTGTTTACAAGTTATTTTACGACCAATATTAACATCCATAGTACCAATGGATAGCGGAAACATTATTCTATAAGAAAATCATGTCACAATTTGAGCCATTTCAAGTTGCTAAGAAATATCTATCTCGAAACTGTCAAACAACCCTACTCGGAAGAGATCTGATTGCATTGAATCGCGAAAATTTTCAAGAGATAAAACCCATTTTCAACGTGAAAGCCGTTGAATATTTGACAGGTATCATTTCGGGTCCAGCAATAATAAGGCGTATAAACCTGAAACATTAAACTGTTTGATGTGAATAGGCTGTACGATCCTTATTTTCATCGGTAAATCTGTCCTGCGCTCAGCTGCCTACCATTTTGACATACTGCGCATGCTCGGTTTGTTTTTCAAAACGTTTTCTCATTGGTTATCGATGAAGGTGTGTCTGGACCCGGCCAATGAGAAAACGCGATACAAAAGCATGCTTAGTAGGCCATAAAGGATGACTGTTTACACGGCTGGACATTTTCAAATAAAAAAAGCTTCGTAAAACACAAAAACATATTGAAGTTCTATTTTCATTGCAGATATACTTTTAAATTTTTAGGCTTCAAATGCACCTTGCATAAGAACGGACATTTTTCGCGCTGAAAATGGGTTTTATCTCTCGAAAATTTTCGTGACTCAATGCAATCAGATCTCTTCCGAGTTGGCAGTATATTACTGTGCAATACAGGATTTACACTGTCGCTCGCCGTTCACCTGTGGCCTGGCTGGTTTCAAAGAAAACTTTGAGGTATTGTTATAACCCTGATATCGTTTGTCATCTGTGTGGTTGTCCGAAAACTTTCACATTTATAATATCTCTGTTAATACTGAAGATATTTCCTTCAAACTTGGACCAAAAGGGGAGCCTATACAGTAAGGGCAGGTAATCATAAAAGGATTTTAACAGAGATGCCATTTTTCCAACTTAGAATTTTCACTGAAAATCAAGCATCCACAACTGAGCATTGCCACCAGCATGTGGTGCTCTTGTTACCATTTTATGTTACATACAGGTATGGCGGAGGTAGACTGTGATAGACTGGTGAGACTGAAGAACTGTGTGGACTATGACTATCTCAGTAGTAACACCTGGGTGTGGAAAGGACCTTTTGGTCGTATAGCTAACAGATACATCTATAACAGATCATCAGAGAACCAGATATCTCCTGCTGTAAACCCAGGTGTGTACAGTGTAAGGTGGTCTCTTTAACTTGTTACAAACCAATCCTGTCTCATGGCCCCTAGGAAAGTTTTTAAAAGTTAGTGGCCAGTGTTGTCTCCTTTCTCATAGTTTCTTTCCTTTTTAAAGAAAAATCATTTGAGTCGTATTCAAATTGCCATTGGCCAATGTTTTGAATAAAAATGTCTTTAATTTTGTCATCTTGTTTAACTCGTTACCAAACGACAGAATTTTAGACTGGTCCAAATTGAAAGCATTTGCAGATGACAAATTGAAGGTGCCTCAAATTTCAATACTGGTCAGTTATAGGGTAAAAAACATTGTGGGAAAAGGAGAAATGCAGGTTACCAGCCTTTTCCCCTTTTCCCACAATGTTTTCAAATGCCTTCTTCCTCAGAGTTGTTAAAAGTTGGGATTGTGTGGTAAAGGGTTAAGTGTTTACAGATGACAAAATTTTAGATATGTCTACATGGATAGCATTTTAGTTAAATGTGGTTCCATTGTTTGGAATGTTCTTTGAAGGGTTAGAAAACTAAGATTTTCATGAATCATCTTCATTAGAGTTGTAACATGTTGGTAAATGGGAAAGACCTTTGGATCAAATATCCAAGGCATAGAAACAGAACAGCAGAGAAATCTTGCTGTATACTCGAGTATGAACACTGTGAGGATATACTAATCTTTGTTAGCCCTCTACCTGTTTCACTAGTTTTGCCCTTCTTCCATTGTGGCTCTGTCCTTTTGTTCATCTTCTTAACTCTCTACCACATGACAAAAACATCGACTTGTCCAATTTGAAAGCATTTGCAGACAACACTTTGAATGTGGGTCAAATGACGGAATTTGTCTTTGATAAGGTAGAAAACATTGTAACCAGCATTTTCTTCTTTTCCCACAATGTTTTCAAAGGCCTCTTTTTCAGGTTTGTTAAAATTCAAAATTGTCAGACAGCAGTGACTTTTCTTTTATCCTGAGAGAAAAAGGAACATTACTATGGAAACTGTAAACTTTGTTTTTTAGGCTAGCTGGTTTTGAAGAAAACACTGAGTTAACCCTTTACCACACAATCCTGACTTTTAATGACCCTGAAAGAGAGGGCTTTTGAAAACATTGTAGCTCTTGTTTTATTTTCAGCATCAACTGATGGTATATTTGCAAACCTGACATGTGCAAGTCCACATCTAGACCTATTCAGAAAGTCAACACTTCCAGTTCGGCATCACTACAGCAACAATGACAGAATAGATGACATCATAGTAGATCCCGATTCTGATTGGCTATTTACACAGTTTGTGAGGACACTTTTTTCACGTACTTCTGTATTTCTTTTTGTGTAGCTTGCAGAGAAATTAATAATAACAGAGCCTTTGAATAACAAATGAAATTGAGGCATGCTCTGTCAAAACTGTCAAAAGAGGGCTTTGTGGATCTGCGGAAAGAATCGACCCAGGTCAGCCTGCTCAGTCCACGCAGGCTGTCTGTGCAGGCTGTCCACGCAGGCTGTCCTGGGCCAAAACTTTTCGCTATTGGTCAATTTTCTGCATGTCAAAGGACCAGTGTATCTCATGAATCAGTCGGTTGTTATACAAAATGGATTTTATTGATCCTTAAGTATGTGATGACTTGCTTGTTATCATGGATCACAGAGGTGCATTTAGAGTTTGCCAAAACATTGCTCAATTTCAAGAGACCATTTTAGTTACATGTATATCATGTGTACACAAACTACCAGATCTAATCTTTTGCAGTCTCCTGTTTCCTCCATGAAGAAAATTTATGAACCTAATAAGGTTTTACTTTGTCATATCAAATCATTCAGAAAGTTTGCTATGTTTAATCCAACTAACTGCCATGTAACTCATGCTTTCAATTTTATGCTGCAGAGGCATTTACCCTTTACCAGATGACAAAATTTAAGCCTTGTCCAAATTGAGAGCATTTGCAGATGACAATTTCAATGTGGCTCTAATGGTGTAACTTTTCTTTGATAGAGCAGAAAAAGTTGCTGGAACAGGAGAAAATGCTGGTCACCAGTGTTTTCAAAAGGATTCTTTCCCAGGGTCGTTAAAAGGTGGCATTGTATGGTAAAGGGTTAAACAGGTTTTTCCTTTTTCATTGCACTTCAAAACATAACAGAATAAACTGAACAAGTATATGAAGAATGAAACTGGATGTGTACTTCTGTTTTTACAGATCATTTGCAAGAACTTGCAAGGGAGGTAACCATGGATATGATAACATTGAAAAAAGTATGCGGGTAAGGCATGTTCAGTTCTCTACCTCGTCGTGCAAAAACTTTGAACAAAGTATGCGGCAAAGCTTGTTTACTTCTCTGCCTCACTGTTGTCATGCAGAAACCTTTTACAATATCTCTGTTCTTACTGAAGATATTTACTTCAAACTTAGACAAGTTGTTGGCTATCAAAAGAGGAACCCATACAACAAGAGAAGCTAACCATCAAAATATTTTTGACAGAGTTATGCCCTTTTTTCTGATTTAGAATTATAAAAAACATGGACATTTTGTAATTTCTCTGTCATTACAGAAGATATTTACTTCCACCTAGGAGTATTTAACTATCAAAAGGGGAACTCGTACAACAGGGGCAGGTAACCATCAAAGTATATTTGACACAGTTATGCCACTTTTTCAACTCAGAATTTTCACTAAAAGCAACTGCACCTGAGCATAGGCACCAGCATGCGGTGCTCTGTTATCTTTTGCAGATAGACACCAACACAAATTGCCACTTGTCTCAACCCCCGAAAGCGCTGAATAAACCTATCAGAAATTTTCATCGTAGAAATATGACCCAAATGATAGCAATTTCATGGTTGTTTTTGTCTACAGTGTTCAGCAAAGTGGACAGTGTAGATCAAAGATCAGGCTGCACGTTTTGATCTACACTGGCTGCAAAGCCAACAATAGTCATGAAAGGTGCTTGAAGGGTTAGTGTTAAGCATTTTCAAAGGTTTCTTTTGTAATAGTGAATTTTCTTTCAATCTTTCAGGCACTGTTCTTGGCATATGGCCCTGCCTTCAAGTGGAATGTAACGGTTGATCCTTTTGAAAATATTGAACTCTACAACATGTTCACAGGTAGTTGATGATTATAAAGGGGACATAATGGTAGCTCCTCAACACACAAATCTTCGTTTTCAAAATCCTGAAGAAGGTTTTTCAAAACACAGATCTTGTGACAAAAGGAGAAAATGCTGGTAATCATTTTTCTCCTTCTCCCACAATGTTTTCTACTCCTCACAAAACAAATTTCAATTTTAAAGTCGCATTTATTTTGTCATCTGCAAATACTTTCAATTTTAGCTGGTCTAAAATTTTGTCGTTTGGTAAAGAGTTAACTGTCAAAATAGTTTTGACACATCTGTTCTTCTTATTGTACAGTTGTTTTATTTCCATGGCACAGTTTACTCAAAATTTTCCCAGTGAAAACGATTGCAGCAGAGTGTTTGCATCTGTATGCATGGTCTTGTTACCCCCACCAAAGGCAAGGGGATATAGGTTTTGTGTTGTCTGTCTGTCCCTTCGGACAGATATTTCCTACAATCCTTGGCGAAATTTGATGAAACTTCATACATGTGTTTGTTATGATAGTCTGCCAGTATCATTTTTTTTTGTTTGTTTTTATTTAACCCTTTTCCAGATGACAAAATTGTAGCCTTGTCCAAATTGAAAGCATTTTGCAGACAAGAATTTCAAAGTGGCTGAGATGGTAAAAGTTTTCTTTGATAGGGGTAGAAAACATTGTGGGGAAAGGAGAAAATGCTGGTTACCAGCATTTTCTCCTTTTCCAACATTGTTTTCAAAAGGTTTCTTTCCCAGGGTCATCAAAAGGCGGCATTGTGCGGCAAAGGGTTAAAGCCATGTCATGGAAAAATGGGGCTTTTTTCTGCGGGGGATATCATTTCAACAAAACAACTTGTCTATTTCAGAGTTACTGAATGTAACAGCAGCTCCTAACAATGGAACAATGGGATCATTAAATCACATACTGCAGAATCCAGTTTCCTACAAAGACCCTCAACTGTTTGTGAATCAAGTTAATGGTACATTACAGTATGCTAACCAAGTGTACTTCCTAAACTATGTACAGTCAGTCCAGTGTGCTGATCTTTGTAGAAATATGGATGCTGAGAAGGTATGCTGTATGCATTATATTTGACCCATGCTCTGTGAAATTGGGGCTTAGTGCATCTGCAAAAAGTACTGACCCAGGCCAACCTGTGCAGTCTTTGCAGGCTGACTTGTGTCAAAACTGTTTTCTATTGGTCAATTTTCTGCATGTACAAGGACCATTCTACCTTAGGATTCAGCCAATTGTTAGACAAAATGGTTTTTTGGATCCATATTTACTAGTATGTGATGTCTTGCTTGCTATAATGCATCACGCAAATACCCTTTTGGCAGAGCAATGTCCATTTAGTTATATCCTGTTGGACAAATTTTGCAGCAGATAACTTGAAATTCATCCTTGTTTGTTTCATGTTTAATACTTTACAAGATAAGTCTGTGTCTTTGCCACCCTGAAGAAACTTCCACAGGAAATCATTGTTAGAAAAGGAGAAAATGCTGATAACCAGCATTTTCGCCTTTTCCAAAAAAGTTTTGTATGGAAGACAAATCTTAAATTTTGTTGTTTTGGTATAGAGTTAATTTTTTTTTTCTTATTTCATATTCAAGATTACAGGGTTATATGACAAAGTCACTAGTATGGTTGGACACATCAGTGTAATTACAGACCTCCCAAAGTTCAAGCAAAGAGAACCTGGCAATTCAAGTGTAACAGTATTGCAATATACAGATTTTGTCATAGGTTATGATGAAGATGTTTCAAGCACTCTTTGGATTATACAGAAAATCTCAAATGCAACCAAGGTAAAAAAAATTCCAAACATTTGCTTAATTGCTCACCTGAGCATATACTTGTAGTGATCAAGATAGGCTTAACTTTTTACGAAATGGCGAAATTTTAGACTGGTCCAGATTGATAGCATTTGCAGAGGACATAATAAATGTGGCTGAAATAATAAGATCTGTCTTTTAATTCTCTACCAGATGACAAAATTTTAGCCTTGTCCAAATTGACAGCATTTTCAGACGACAATTTCAATATGGGTCGAATTGTGCAATTTTTCTTTGATAGGGCAGAAAACATCATGGGTAAAGGAGAAAATGCTGGTTACCAGCATTTTATCCTTTTCCCACAATATTTTCTAAAGGCTTCTTTTCCAGGGTCATCAAAAGGCGGCATTCTGCAGTAAGGTTAATTGCTCACCTGAGCACATACTGGTTGTGCTCAAGATGAGCTTAACTCTTTACCACACAATCCCGACTTTTAACGACCCTGAGAAAGAAGCCTTTTGAAAACATTGTGGGAAAAGGAGAAAATGCTGGTAACCAGCATTTTCTCCTTTTCCCACAATGTTTTCTACCCCTCCCAAAACAGATTTCAGTTTCTGAGTCACTTTTATTTTGTCGTCTGCAAATGCTTTCAATTCGGACAAGTCTAAAATTTTGTCGTTTGGTAAAGAGTTAAGTGATCACTCATAGTCTGTTGTCCATCTCTCAAAGTCCTTTGTCCATCTAATTGTCCTTTGTCCATCTAATTGTCCTTTGTCCATTCCTTACAGTCCTTTGTCCATCCCCTACGGTCCTTTGTCCATCTAATTGTCCTTTGTCCATCCCCTACAATCCTTTGTCCATCCCTTACATTCTTTGGTCTGTAAGTCTGTCATCTGTCCATCACAGTCCTCTGTCCATCTGTCTTCTGTCCATCACAGTCCCCTTTCCATCACATTCCTCTGTCCATCACAGTGCAGGTTTTGTCAAACTGAGCCACATCTAATTTGTTGTCTGCAACAGCTTTGAATTTAGACAAATGTGAAATTTAGTCATTTTGTAAAGAATTATATGGAAAACTTTGTTATGAGAAATTGCAGCTTTTTCCAGTTTTTAGCTTGGCTATGATGTCATAGCCCTGTCATCATCATCATCTGTCATCATTGTTGTGCTAAAACTTTGACATTTTATGTAATATCTATGCCATAACTGAAGATATTTACTTCAAACTCAGCTTAGTTGTAAACTATCAAAAGGGAACCCATACAACAGGGTCAGGTAACCATCAAAATATTTTTGACCCAGTTATACCCATTTTTCGACGTAAAATTTTTAAAATCAATCTATTTTTAGAAACAACTGCTGCCAAGCATTGGAACTCTATATCGGTGCTCTTGTTTTTACAGGATGGCCATCTTCTATTAACCATGCTCTGTAAAAAGGGGGCTAAATGCATCTTCGAAAAGTATTGACCCAGATCTGGGCCAAAACTTTTCACTATTGGTTAATTTTTCTGCATGTCAAAGGACCATTCAACTTCATGGTTCAGTCGGTTGTTAAAAAAGTGGCTGTTGTGGATCCCCTTAAACTTTTTTGTTGACTTACACAGGTCAAACCTTCCCCTGTACACTGTGTTATACCAGATCCTCGCATCAGCGACGACAAAGCCTGCTCAAATAAAACAGATGTACAGTTTGGTTCACTACTGCTACTTGGTGAGAGATTTTTTGATGTTCATCTGACTTAATACGCATTGAGTAATATGGGAAAAGTGTTAGATTTCTCAACACTTTTTTACTTTGTTTCCTTAACCCTTTATCACACAATCCTGAGTTTTAACAACTTGGATGAAGCTTTTTGAACAATTATGTTGTGTGCACTCTAGAGGCCACATTTTCAGTCAGATACTTATGAAACTTGTTCAGAATGTTTCTCTCGATAATATCTCGGATAAGTTCAAATTTGGGCAATGGCAAGTTAAAAACAAATCTTAGAAAAACCTTGTATGTACTCTAAAGGTAATTGTAGCTAATATATACATTTCTGTCTATGATAGGTTAGAAATCATTGTGGAAAAAGGAGAAAATACTGGTTAACCCTTTACCACACTATCCTGAGTTTTAATACCCTGAGGAAGAAGACTTTTTGATAACATTGTGGGAAATGGAAAAAATGCTGGTAACCAGCATATTTCCATTTTCCTAAAATATTTTGTACTCTTTCAGAGACTACCCCCATCATTTTAGCCACATTTAAAAAAATGTTTGCAAATGCTTTCAGTGTGGACCGGTCTTACATTTTGTCGTTTTGGAAAGGGTTAAAACTCAGGATTGTGTGGTAACGGGTTAAAGTTTGCTGCATGGTTATAAATGGACCTTGGTCTCTTACCATAGTACTTTGCTTATATTTCTTTCAGTAGAGAGTCCATACCAGCTTGAACATATATCCCACATTATACTCTATGATGAAACAAGAGTTTGTCACAGGTAATAGCATTTTGAGCTGGGCTGTTTTTGAAGAAAACATCGAGGTATTGTGGAAGCCCTGACCTTGTCGTCTGTATCCTCGTCTGCGTCGTCGTGCAAAAACTTTGACATTTCTGAAGATATTTACTTCAAACTTGGACTAGTTGTTAACTACCTAAGGGGAACCAATACAACAGGGGCAGGTAACCATCAAATTATTTTTGATAGAGTTATGTCCTTTAGCCCAAAGAGATCAAAGGTGAGATTCTAAACTGGTCACGTTTCTGTGCATCGAATGTAGGACGTTTTGGCCACGGACGTTTTGGCCAGGACCTTTTGGCCTCGGACGTTTTGGCCAGCCTTATTGAAAAAACGGACGTTTTGGCCAAATTCAATTTAAATGTACTTATTATAGATTATTAAGCTACATAAATATTATTTTTAACTGATTTAATTAATGGTTTAGAATGTTTATACAATGATGATTGTTAGATTATGCAATTTATCAGAATCAATTTTTGGATTGATTAAAAATTGTTGTTTGGTAAAGAGTTAAAACTTAAATCAGTATTAACATTAACTTGAATTAACTTCAAAAGACTACATGTCTGACTTGTAAAATAAATTTACATTAACGTTTTCCTCTTTGTTTCTTCTTATATATTTATAGCTCTACTGGCCAAAGGTCAGTGGGCTTAATGTCATGGCCTGATGTTGTTTTAACAGCTTAGGTCATATCACGGCCGACAGCACAACTATCATGCCTTCCTGGTTTACTTACACCAGTACTCACACTGCTGAAATGACCAGGACTCATCTTGCAAGAGTGAAAATTCGAAGGGAAGTTCCTAGAATGATCCCATTTCCAATTATTTACTATGCAGTTTTCAACCCCATTGGTCACAGGCCATCAGTATATCTACATATTATAGATAATAAAAGCACATAAATCAAACATTCAAAAATGTTGAAATCATCTATTAAATCATAATCTAACAACCATCATTGTATAAACCTACTAAATCATTAATTGAATCAGTTAAAAATACCATTTATGTAGCTTAATAATCTATAATAAGTACATATAAATTGAATTTGGCCGTCCGTTTTTTCAATAAGGCTGGACAAAATGTCCATGGCCAAGACGTCCTGGCCAAAACATCCGTGGCCAAAACGTCCGTCCTCCCTGTGCATCTCTAGTCAGCTTTTTTCTGTAAAAAAAACTCTGTAGTTGCCAAAGAGAATTTGTTATTGTTCATTGTCTGTGCATCACTGATCAATTTTTTTTTTTTTTGTTAGAAAAAGCTCTATAGCTGCCAAACAGATTTTCAAATGATTTGATAAAAGCATACCTTTGGAGCCCCAATGTTTTCAAAAGTTGTCTGCTCCAAGAAGAAAAAGGTCATCTGTTTTAGCAGTTACCAAACAATTATATGTCTTAACTACCCTGCAGGAGTAGCTTTTTGAAAACATTGTAGGAAAAGGGAAAAAAAAACTGGTAGTCAACATTACCTCCTTTTCCCACAATGTTTCTACCCTTTCAAAGACAAATTCCGTCATATGTGCTAAATTTAATTTGTTGTCTGCTGATCATTTCAATATGGACAAGTCTAAAATTTTGCTTTCAAATGAACATTTAACTCTTTACCACATGACAAAATTTTAAACTAGACCAATTTCAAAGCATTTGCAGACAACCAATTCAGCTTTGGTACAAATGAACTTAAGCTTTCTGATAGAGCAGAAAACATTGTGGGAAAAGGAGAAAATGCTGGTTACCAGCATTTTCTTCTTTTCCCACAATGTTTTCAAAAGCCTTCTTTCCCAGGGTCATGAAAACCCAGGATTGTTTGGTGTAAAGGGTTAATTCTTTACACAACAAAGAAATTTAAGGCTTGTCCAAATTCAATGCATTTATAGCCAACAAAATAAGTGTGACTCAAAATTTGAAAGTTGTCTTTGGAAGAGTAGAAAACATTGTTGGAATTGGAGAAAATGCTGGTTACCACAGTTTTCTCCTTTTCCCACAATGTTTTCAAAAGCCTTCTATCTTAGGGTTGTTAAAAGTCAGGATTGTGTGATAAATTCTTGTTTTGTGTCTATGTAGCAATATGGATGCCTTTACAAGAACTGATTCAAGAATGGTCAATAAAGTATGGTGGTTTAGAAGTTATCTCCGGACCAGTCTATGACCGTGATCATGATAGTTTACAGGATAGTGCACAGAATGTCAGGTAAACTTCATGTGAGATACTTATCTGTGAAATATTATGGCCACATTGGCATTGAAGTTGGTAGCTTGTCTGGTCTCACTGACAGATTTTTTCGTTTTATTTATGTAGCATTCTCATTTTCACGGCTAAAAGATTAAGCCCTAGACGACTGAATTAAGCCTTATCCTGCTAAATAAAAAGAAATGAAACTTTCAAGCCAATGGTAAAAACCCAACTTTTTCTGTATCAAAGGTATTTTTTGGAGGAAAGATATCTCATTCTATGCAGTCTGATCTTGATCTATGCTGTCTGCAAAAGGTCAGTGAGTCGCACTTAGAAGCCTAAGATTCAACAAAATGAGCCTATTTATTTTCCTTAACAACTGACAAAATTTTGGACTCAACCAAATTGAAAGTATTTGGAAACAACAAATCAAATATGGACCAAAAGAATACTTCTTTGAAATTATAGAAAACATTGTGGGAAAAGGAGAAAAAGCTGGTTCTCCTTTTCCCACTATGTTTTGAAAAGACTCTGTCTCCACACATGGGGTTGTGTGGGAACAGATTTATAGGAAAAGCAGCCAACTTTGGTTATTTCGAGTTTGTTTTGGTCAGAATATGTTACAAAGTAACAAACAGTGCAGATCTAAGACTAGACTACACATTCTGTACAGTCTGATCTTGATCTACATTGTCTGCAAAAGTTAAGTAATTTAGGTCCAACATTTAATACATGAATAGATGTGTTTAAACACTGTTGTAAAACAAGAAGTTTCTTGTTACTGGCAAATTTGTTTTCTTTTGCTACGATATTTTTAGATGTGGTCAGGTGACAGGGCTTTTGAAAACATTGTAACTAGCATTTTCCCCTCTTGCCATAATGTTTTCTACCCTACCACAGATCTATCCTATCATGATACGCACCACCTACCTAGTCGAGGGGGTTATACTTGTTTCACCATGTCTGTCTGTCTGTCCATCCACCCGGCCCTCTGTCCATGTTTTCGTTTCCATGCTGTAAGCCAAAAGTCGTTTGACCTAGGAACCTGAAACTTCATTCAAGTGTTCCTCATGGCCCAAGGAGGTGCCCTGGTGTTTTGGGGTCACATGGATTGAAGGTCAAGGTCACAGGTGAATTTCATTTTGTCCGATTGTGGTGCTGTAGTGACAAGGGGCTGGTGGGGGGTATTTGTCCGCTTTGCAGCAGTTCTAGTTTGAGCCACATTTTATTTGTTGGCTGCAATTGCCTTCAGTTTGGACAAGTCTTAAATTTTGTAATGTGGTAATGAGTGACAGGAACTAATTTGTGCATTTCTCCATTTCAGAAAGAACAGAGAGCCTAGCCATTTCTATGTGATCATAAATAGGTGTTTAGATAGCAGTAACTCCAGATGTACAGAATATAAAACTTTCTCAACAATACTGCCTCATGTAGAGGAGATTCTGAACTGCAAGGTAAGTGGGGATTTAAGATCTTGATTTTCATTGGACATTTTTACTCTTTACCACACAATCCCGAGTTTTAACGACCCTAAAGAAGAAGCCTTTTGAAAACGTTGTGGGATAAGGAGAAATGCTGGTAACCAGCATTTTCTCCTTTTTCCCTACAATGTTCTCTACCATATCAAAGACAGAAATAATCATTTGAGCTGCATTATTTTGTCGTCTGCAAATGCTTTCGATTTTGTCTGGTCCAAAATTTTGTCGTTCGGTAAAGAGTTAACTCTTAACCAAATGACAAAATTTAAGACTAGACTACATTGAAAGGATTTGCAGATGTCGAAATAGATGCTGCTCAAAAATTGAAATTTGTTCTGGAAAGGGTAGAAAACATTGTTGGAAAAGGAGAAAATGCTGGGTGCCGCCATTTTCTCCTTTTCCCACAGTGTTTTCAAAAGGCTTCTTCCTCAAGGTCGTTAAAACTCGGGATTGGGTGGTAAAGGGTTAAACCCTTAGATACCTTTCAAAACTTGTGTTGCTTTTAATCCTGTACCGCTCAATCCCAATTTTCAACGACTCTGATCAGGAAAGCTTTTGAAAACATGGGAAAAGGAGAAAATGCTGGTAACCAGCATTTTTTCCTTTTCCCACAATGTTTCCAACCTTTTCCAATACAAATCTCATCAGTTGAGTCATATTTGGTGCCCTCAAATCCTTTGATTTTTACAAGTCTAAAATTTTGTGGTCTGGTAAAGAGTTCAAGAGTTCCCTTTTATCCCAGCAGATAATAGTGTAAACTCTACCAGACTGACCTAATTTAAGACTTGTCCAAATTGAAAGAATTGGCACATGACAAAATAAATGTTGCTGAAATAATGATTTCTCCTTTTGATAGGGTAGAAAACATTGTGGGAAAGGAGAAAATACTGGTTACCAGCATTTTCTCCTTTTCCCACAATGTTTTCAAAAGGTTTCTTTGCTGGTGGTCGTTAAAAGGCGGCATTGTGTGGTAAAGGGTGAAATTTGTTGTGTTCATATGCTTTTAATCTGGACAAGTCTGAAATTTTTATCTCGTGGCAAAAGAGTTTCAGGGTTCCCTTTTATCTCTGACAGCAAATAATAGTTCTAATAAAAATTTTCTGTTCTTGTCTTTTGATGCTTATATATCAGAATTATGTGGAAATCTTACATACAAGCATTTATGCATCTTATACATTGATTTGTTTCAGACATTTGAAGCATTCCTAGCAGACAATGAATGTAGAATACGAGATATTGAGCTCATCACAGGACTGCAGTTTTATACAGAACTTCCTGAAGAGGAATCAATTAGACTTCGAACATATCTGCCAGATGGCTTGTGGCAGTGAAAGCAAGCTGCAGGTACATCTTCCAGTTAGCAGTGAAAGCTAAGCTATAAGATATATCTTCAAGTTGGCAATGAAAGCTTAGCTGAGAATACATCTTCCAGATGGCTTGTTGCTGTGAAAACCAAGGACTTGCTTTGAATTCCTCAACCATTTTACAGAATTGTTTCATTTCAAATCAATATTTTGATCTGTTCCCACACAGCGATATTTTAGACTCATCCTTATCGAAGGCATTTAGGGACAACAATTCAAATGCTTTTTTTCAAATGATACTGTTTGCCCTTGAATAGATGGAAAACATTGTGGGAGAAGGAGAAAATGCTGCCAACCAGCATTTTTTCCTTTTGCCACAATGTTTTCAAAAGCCTTCTTGCTGAAGGTAGTCAAAACTTGGGTTTGTGTGGTAAAGGGTTAACTCTAATTTCCAAAGATTATGTTCTTTTTTTTGTTTTTTTTTTTCTGATGACAAAATTACATGTATAATAGGCTTGAATATATTCAAGCAGTTGCAGAGGACAAATTAGATGTCGCTCAAATAATTGAGTTCATCTCTCAAAGGGCAACAAATCTTGTGCATAAATGAAAAAAATGCTGGTTACCAGCATTTTCTCCTTTTTATACGCCCGAAGGGTCGTATCATGTTATACCCCTGGTCGTCCGTCCGTTAGCAATTTCTTGTGTGCACAACTCCTCCTACAGTTTCCGTCGGAATTATTTGAAACTTGCCACAATGAATCTCCATGATGTCTAGTTGTGCACCCGACTCTTAGAATTTGGGTAGCTGTTTGCGTTCTAAAATTATCTGCCCTTGATTTCTGAAATAACCAACTTTTCACTTTGAATTTTTGTTCAGGCCATAACTTCCATACAATAAAAGGTATCAACTTGAAACTACATACACTGATAGAACACATTATGGAAAAAAAGCAGTGCACAAGAACCATAACTCTGCTGCTCATGTTTTTTGAGTTATTGCCCTTTGTTAATTTTCAGTTTGAATTTTTGTCCAGGCCATAACTTCCAAACTATAAAAGCTACTAACTTGGAACTTCATACACTGACAGAACACATAAGGGAGAAGTGCAGTGCACATGAACCACCTTTATTTTTTGAGTTATTGCCCTTTGTTAATTTTCAGTTTGAATTTTTGTCCAGGCCATAATTTCCAAACTTTAACATCCATCATTTTGAAACTTCAAAGACTGACAGAACACATAAGGGAGAAGTGCACTGCACAAGAACCATAACTCTGCCATCCTTCTTTTTGAGTTATTGCCCTTTGTTAGTTTTCACTTTGAATTTTCATCTGGGCCATAATTTCTAAATTATAAAAGCTATGATCTTGAACCTTCAAAGACTGATAGAACACCTCGTGGAGCAATTCACAAAAATTGTAACTATGCCACCCTTGTTTTTTTAGTTATTAGTCCCCTACCAGCGAAGCCGAAGGGGACTTTAGGTTTGCACTCTGTCCATCTGTCCGGCAGTCCGGCAATTCAGTTTTCCGGACTTTTTTTCGAAATGCTGGTACATATTGAGCTGAGTTTTGGTGTGTAAGTCACCCACCATCACTTACAGATCAAGTTCGACTTTCGTTCCGGTCCACTGGTTTTTCAGGAATTTACGAGCCTTGGACTTACAAAATTTCACTGATAAATCAGTTTTCCGGACTTTTTTCCTAATCGCTGGTAGGTATTGATCTCAGATTTGCTGTGTAACTCAACCACCATGACTTACAGATCAAGTTCCACTTTCATTCCGGTCCACTGGTTTTTCATGGATTTACGGGCTTTGGACTTACAAAATTTCACTGATAAATCAGTTTTCCGGAATTTTTTCCTAAACACTGGTAGGTATTGATCTCAGATTTGCTGTGTAACTCAACCACCATGACTTGCAGATCAAGTTCACTTTCGTTCCGGTCCACTGGTTTTTCACGGATTTACGGGCCTTGGACTTACAAAATTTCACTGATAAATCAGTTTTCCGGACTTTTTTTTCTAAATGCTGGTAGATATTCACATGACTTTTGCTGTGTAAGTCAAGCACCATTACTTACAGATCAAGTTCGAGTTTCATCCTGCTGCACTGCTTTTTCACACATTTACGGGCCTTGGACTTACAAAATTTCACTGATAAAACATTTTTCCGCACTTTTTTTCTAAACGCTGCTACATGTAGAGCTGATTTTTCGTGTGTACATCAACCACCATGACTTACACATCAAGTTCGAGTTTCGTCCCGCTCCACTGCTTTTTGACGCATTTACGGGCCTTGGACTTCAAAAATTTCACTGACATGCCAGCGATACATACGGCCAGTAGGGGACTGTGTATTGCTATGCAATACTATCAGAATGCTTGTTACCCTTTAATATTTTTCACATTAGATTTTTGTTTAGGCCAGATCTTCCAAACTATAAAAGCTATCAACTTGAAACAATATACACTGATAGAACAGATTGTGAAGTGCAGTAAACAAGAACCATAACTCTGTCACCCTAAGTTTTTGAGTAATTGCCCTTTAATAACTTCATTTTGAATTTTTGTCCTGCCTAGATCTTCCAAACTAGAAAAGCTATCAACTTGAAACTTCATACACTGACAGAACACATGGAGAAGTGTCATGCACAAGAACCATAACTCTGATACCCTTATTTTTTGCGTTATTGCCCTTTATTTATTTTTAAACTTTTACTTTGAATTTTTGTCTGGGCCATAACTTCCAAACTATGAAAGCTCTCAACTTGAAACTTCAAACACTGATAGAATAACTACTCTTCATTCACGGCTCATCCTTCATTTCAACTCATGTCACTGACAAGCCCCTTCGGGCGTATATGCACCGCTCTGCGAAGCTCTTGTTCAACAATGTTATCCAAAGCTTTCTCATGCAAGAGTTAGGTTACGAACTCTGCCAAAATTGAGCATTTATCTATTTCACTAGCCAAGAGCAAACTAAAGTAATCTGTGTCCAAGGGCATACATATACAGTCAATCTTGTATATTCAAGTACTTCTATTAAGGCACCATTTTGCTAAGCAACCGTTTTCAAGTCCATCGGAGTTGTTTTTCTCAAATTTACTGTTGTATTAAGGGACATTAGTGACCAAAGACGACCAGTTTTAGGCTTCAAAAGTCCCCCATTTCTTTCATAAAGGGACCCATCAGCACTTGTTATCATAATCCTTTATTTACAGTGTTTGATAGCAACCCCTGACTTATCCCTTTATCGCGCAATGCTGCCTTTTAACAACCCAGGGAAAAAAGCCTTTTGAAAACATTGTGGGAAAAAGAGAAAATGCTGGTAACCAGCATTTTCTCCTTTCCCCTCAATGTTCCCTACCCTTACAAAGAAAAATTGCACCATTTGAGACACATTGAAAATGTCATCTGCAAAAGCTCTCAATTTGGACAAGGCTAAAATTTTGTCGGTTGGTAAAGGGTTAAACTAATGAAGGCATCACAGCATGTGTCAGTTACAGAAT
Organism: Tridacna gigas; assembly: GCA_945859785.2. Taxonomy (NCBI): domain Eukaryota; kingdom Metazoa; phylum Mollusca; class Bivalvia; order Cardiida; family Cardiidae; genus Tridacna; species Tridacna gigas. Next base: position 74,434,378 of record OX244032.2, read on the forward strand.
TAACACATTTACGTGTCAAACTGTTAATTAGCGTTTGACAATAAGGATATACATATACTGTGATATGGCATTTTGTAGCATCTAGTAACATCTTTTTCAATACATGTACATGTATGTAGTTCAGTTATTTTTTTAGCTCGGCTGTTTTCTGCCAGGGCATTAACAATACTTCTATGTTTTCAAAGAAAACATAGCAGTATTGTTAATGCCCTGGCGTCATCTTCGTCGTACAAGAACTTTGACATTTTATTATATATCCGTTACTACTGAAGATATTTACTTCAAACTTGGACTAGATGTTAACTGTCAAAAGAAGAACCTATACCACAGAGACAAGTAACCATCAAAACATTTTTGACACCATCATGCCTTTTTTTTTTTTTTAATTCAGAATTTTCACTGAAAGCAACTGCAGCCAAGTGTAGGCACTTGTATGTGGTGCTCTTGTTTTTTATTTTAGAATAAAAACATATTTTTTATAAGGATTACAAGTCAGTAAAGTCCTCTCTTGTTATCTTCCCTTGGCACAAAGCACACATGGGGAGCTAGTAACCAGCATTTTCTCCTTTTCCCTCAATGTTCTCTACCCTTACAAAGAAAAATTGCACCATTTGAGACACATTGAAAATGTCATCTGCAAAAGCTCTCAATTTGGACAAGGCTAAAATTTTGTCGGTTGGTAAAGGGTTAAACTAATGAAGACATCACAGCATGTGTCAGTTACAGAATTAACACATTTACGTGTCAAACTGTTAATTAGCCTTTGACAGTAAGGATATACATATACTGTGATATGGCATTTTGTAGCATCTAGTAACATCTTTTTCAATACATGTATGTAGTTCAGTTATTTTTTTTAGCTCGGCTGTTTTCTGCCAGGGCATTAACAATACTTCTATGTTTTCAAAGAAAACACAGAAGTATTGTTAATGCCCTGACGTCGTCTGAGTCATCGTACAAGAACTTTGACATTTTGTTATATATCTGTTACTACTGAAGATATTTACGTCAAACTTGGACTAGATATTAACTATCAAAAGAAGAACCTATACCACGGAGACAAGTAACCATCAAAACATTTTTGACACCATCATGCCTTTTTTTAGCACAAAGTGCTCATGGTGAGCTATTGTGATCGTGCTGTGTCCGTCGTGCGGTGTGCGTCGTCCGTCGTCAACTTTTTACCTTGTGTACGCTCTAGAGGCCACATTTTCAGTCCAATCCTCATGAAACTTGGTCAGAATGTTTGTCTTGATAAAATCTCGGACGAGTTCGAAATTGGGTCATGTAGGGTCAAAAACTAGGTCACTAGGTCAAATCTTAGAAAAACCTTGTGTACGCTCTAGAGGCCACATTTTCAGTCCGATCCTCAAGAAACTTGGTCAGAATTTTTGTCTTGATAAAATCTCGGACAAGTTTTAAAGTGGGTCATGTGGGGTCAAAAACTAGGTCACTAGGTCAAATCTTAGAAAAACCTTGTTTACGCTCTAGAGGCCACATTTTCAGTCCGATCCTCATGAAATTTGGTCAGAATGTTTGTCTTGATAAATTCTCGGAAGAGTTTGAAATTGGGTCATGTGGGGTCAAAAACTAGGTCACTAGGTCAAATCTTAGAAAAACCTTATGTACGCTCTAGAGGCCACATTTTCAGTCCAATCCTCATGAAACTTGGTCAGAATGTTTGTCTTGATAAAATCTCAGACCAGTTCGAAATTGGGTCATGTGGGGTCAAAAACTAGGTCACTAGGTCAAATCTTAGAAAAACCTTGTTTACGCTCTAGAGGCCACATTTTCAGTCCGATCCTCATGAAAGTTGGTCAGAATGTTTGTTTTGATAAAATCTTGGACGAGTTTGAGATTGGGTCATGTGGGGTCAAAAACTAGGTCACTAGGTTAAATCTTAGAAAAACCTTGTGTACGCTCTAGAGGCCACATTTTCAGTGAGATACTTGTGAAATTTGGTCCGAATGTTTGTCTTGATAAAATCTTGGACGAGTTCGAGATTGGGTCATGTGGGGTCAAAAACTAGGTCACTAGGTTAAATCTTAGAAAAACCTTGTGTACACTATAGAGGCCACATTTTCAGTCCAATACTCTTGAAAAATGGTCAGAGTGTTTGTCGTGATTATATCTTGAAATAGTACGAAAATGTGCCATGTTGAGTCAAAAACTAGGTCACCAGGTCAAATCTAAGAAAAACATTGCGTATGCTCTAGAGGCCATATTTTCTGTCCAGTACTCTTGAACGTTGGTCAGAATGTTTGCCTTGATAATATCTCTGACTAGTTTGAAAATGGGTCATGTTGGGTGAAAAACTAGGTCACTAGGTCAAATCTTAGAAAAACCTTTTGTAAGCTCCAGAAGCCACATTTTCTGTCTAACACTCTTGAAAGTTCGTCAGAATGTTTGTCTCGATGATATCTCGGTTGCATTTGAAAATGGGTCACGTTGGGTCAAAAACTAGGTCACTAGGTCAAATCTTAGAAAAACCATGTGTACACTGTTGTGGCCACATTTTTTGTTCAATACTCTTTTAAAGTTGCTCAGAATGTTTGCCTTAGTAATATCTTGGATGAGTTTGAAAATGGGTCATGTTGGGTCAAAATCTAGGTCACTAGGTCAGATCTTAGAAAAACCTTTTGTACGCTGTAGAGGCCACATTTTCAGTCCAATACTCTTGAAATTTGTTAAGAATGTTTGTCCTGATGATATCTTGGACCAGTTTGAAAATGTGTCATGTTGGCTGAAAAACTAGGTCACTAGGTCAAATCTTAGAAAAACCTAGTGTACGAATGACTCTCAGAAAGAAGCCTTTTGAAAATACTGTTTGAAAATGAGAAAATGCTGGTATCCAGCATTTTTTCCCTTTTTCACAATGTTTTCTACCCCTTTGAGAGACCAATCCCACAGCTTGATCCACATATTATTTGTTTTATGCAGAAGGTTCAGACTGATGAGTTTAAAATTGTATTGTTTGGTAATACATATATCTCACAAGACGTTGGAAATTGGTTGTGCTTGGTCAAAAGGCTCAGGTGAGCGACTCCAGGGCCATCATGGCCCTCTTGTTTTGTTAACTCAGAATTTTCACAGAAAGCAACTGCAGCCAAGTATTGGCGCCTGCATGTGGTGTCCTTGTTTTTTTATTTTAGAATAAAAACATATTTTGAAATACATGTATTTCATAAGGATTATAAGTCAGTAAAGTCCTCTCTTGTTATCTTCCCTTAGCACAAAGCACACATGGGGAGCTAGTAACCAGCATTTTCTCTTTTTCCACAATGTTTTCTGCCCTATCCAAGACAAATTACACTGTTTGAGCCACTATTGTTGTCTCACATGTGAATGCTTTAGATTTAGACAAGTCTAAAAGTTTGTTGTGTGGTAAAGCATTCATAGACTGGAGTGGATTTGAACACGGAAGTGACATTAGATTGGAGTCATTTCCTTCAAAATGTGAAGTGCACTTGAAATAATGTTCATATCAATGTGCCATTGTCGCAGTTTTTCAAAAATACACAGTCTGCAGCAAAATGTTATCTGCAGGAAATAATGAGTGAACCCTTTAACACACAGTCCTGAGTTTTAACCCTTGTCATGCTGAATAAGTGAAATGGAATTTTCAGACCGGAAGTAAAAACCTGATTTGCTATTTCAAACTTATTTTTAGGGAAGAAATATCTCCTTATCGGACGGTGTAGATCCAAGATCAGACTGCACATTCTGTGCAGTCTGATTTTGATCCACAGTGTCTGCAAAAGGTCAGCAAGTCACACTTAGCAGCCTAAGGGTTAATAACTCTAAGAAAGAGGGCTTTTGAAAACATTGCTGGTAACCAGCATTTTCTCCTTTTCCCACAAAGTTTTCTACCTGTTCAAGGACAAATGCTATAATTTGAAAAACATTTGAGTTGTCATCTGTAAATTCCTTCAATATGGACAAGTCTAAAATTTTGCCATATGGTAAATGGTTAAAATGTTATATGTCCAGATTTGGTATTGTAAGTGTGGCATTTTCAAATAGTAGAATTGAAATTGAATGCTTTGATAATATTCCTATGTTGGTAACCATATCCTAAATTCCATCCTTCCTCAAACAACAAATTTTCGACTCGTCTGAATTAAGAACATCTGCAGGCGAGAAATGTGACAGTGATACAAATGAACTGAAATTTTTTGAGAGGGTAGAAAACATTGTGGGAAAAGGAGAAAATGCTGGTTACCAACATTTTCCCACAATGTTTTCAAAAAGCCTCTCCCTCAGCGTCATGAAAGCACGGAATTTTTTGGTAAGGTGTTAAATATTAGTCATCAAATGTCACCCAAATGTCATCAAAAAGTTACTACAAACACAATTATTTAAAAATCTTGCTGATTTTTATACTCAAACAGTCTCAGATGATTGTCTGTTTATCAAAGCACATTTCATTTTATGTCATCCTCGACAAAATAATTACGAAATTCTTAAAAAAAAATTATGTCAACACAAGTTTCTGGAGGGAATTCAGAAACCAAGAAGGATTTTCAAAATCTGTTGGATAGATTCTTTCTGAAAGTGTATGCATCTGAACGCAGCATTCGACATGCATGTACTTTGAGACAAAATTGGAATACGGTAAGCAGTGTAAGAGAATGGAAGACAGTATAAAAAACATAAAACTGAAGTTGAAGGACACAGAGCCTGATACAGGGGACAGTGTAGACACAGGTCAGGCGGGAAAGGATCAAGTACCCAACCAATCAGAGATGTGTAAACAACAGAAAATACCAGAAAAACAGAGACGACAAAGACTACAAAGGGAGACAAAGGAAGCAGTCCAAGTTAGATGGTTTGTTGGAATACAGAATTGTGGATCATCAAGTACTCTACATGGCTTACCAGACATCGCTTCACATCTCAGATCTGGTTGAAGTTATTCTGGATCTTACTGCTTCTGGTAACTTTGAATTGTCTTCTTTTGAGTTTCACAAGGCAATTCCTGATTTAATCCTTTCCCAAACGACAAATTTTGGACTGGTCCAAATTGAAAGAGTTTGCAGACAACAATTTTAAATTTGATGAAAATGGCAGAAAGTTTTCAAAAAGGGTAGAAAACGCTGTGGGAAAAGGAGAAATTGCTCGTTATGAGCAATTTCTCCTTTTCCCACAGTGTTTTCAAAAGACTTGTACTGCAGACACGTGAAAACCAGGGCTTGTTTGGGAAAGGGTTAACGGTTCTTAGAAAGGCTTTTAAATCATAGAGGACAGAGCAGAGACAATTTTCACATAACATTTCCTACCCTCCCATTTTATCATTTGAACCGACATTTGACTTTTCCTCTGCAAAATTAATGTTTTCAAAATAAACAAGTCTAAAATTGCTTGGTGGAGAGTTAACTAGTATTAGCAGTTTACCTTCTTATAGGCCGAGAAAGTCTCTACCAACTAGAAAAGCCTTTCTGAAGACTGGACTGGGTGGTTAATATTTATCACAGTGAAAAATGCACCAAGCAATCAGTCCTCACAGAAAGTGGAGTCCCATCATGGCTCTGTACAGGTCGATATGGTTAAATTTAAATCATGCACGGCTCGGTGTAAAAAGTGTACTTGAGGCGCTGAGTTTTGGGCAGGAGTGTCCTTAGGCAAGACACAGCACTGGTGAAACTCGGGACACCCATCAACCCATAAGCTGTTAAGCCCGACTCAAGGACCATTTGCTGACAGTGTAGATCAAGATCAGACTGCACATAACGTGCAGTCTGATATTGGATCTACACTGTCCAATAAGGAAATAGCTTTCCCCAAAAACTAACTTTGAACAGGGATCATATAATAGATGTGTATGTATGACCCATGCTTTGAAATAACAATATTTGGGTTTTTAGTATCGGCTTGAAAATTTCATTTTATTTATTTAGGATGTTAAGGGTTAATAAGTAAGATTTCGTAGTGATATGACTGATATGATGTTGAAAGCGGCGGCATAAAATGCCATTCAATCGATTGAAATCTATTAAAGCTTTCCTTCTGTTTTTCTAGAACAGGTGCATTTGGGTAACAACATGGCAGTTGGTGTGTTTGTTTTCAGAATTCAATCAATATCCGGTTGACACCAAGATAGAGCTCCACAGTAGTGTTCCCGAGTTCCCTCAAGTTGTCGTAAGATATTTCTGGCTTTCCATCGTCTGTACACATCTAAACGACAATCACTTTTTTAGCTCACCTGAGCACAAAGTGCTCATGGTGAGCTGTTGTGATCGTGCTGTGTCCTTCGTGCGGTGTGCGTCGTCCGTCGTCAACTTTTTACCTTGTGTACGCTCTAGAGGCCACATTTTCAGTCCAATCCTCATGAAACTTGGTCAGAATGTTTGTCTTGATAAAATCTCGGACGAGTTCGAAATTAGGTCATGTGGGGTCAAAAACTAGGTCACTAGGTCAAATCTTAGAAAATCCTTGTGTACGCTCTAGAGGCCACATTTTCGGTCCGATCCTCATGAAATTTGGTCAGAATGTTTGTCTTGATAAAATCTCGGACGAGTTCGAAATTGGGTCATGTGGGGTCAAAAACTAGGTCACTAGGTCAAATCTTAGAAAAACCTTGTGTACGCTCTAGAGGCCACATTTTCGGTCAGATACTTGTGAAATTCGGTCAGAATGTTTGTCTTGATAAAATCTCAGACGAGTTCCAAATTGGGTCATGTTGGGTCAAAAACTAGGTCACTAGGTCAAATCTTAATAAAATCTTGTGTACGCTCTAGAGGCCACATTTTCAGTCCGATCCTCATGAAACTTGGTCAGAATGTTTGTCTTGATAAAATCTCGGACGAGTTAGAAATTGGGTCATGTTGGGTCAAAAACTAGGTCACTAGGTCAAATCTTAGTAAAACCTTGTGTACGCTCTAGAGGCCACATTTTCAGTCAGATACTTGTGAAACTTAGTCAGAATGTTTGTCTTGATAAAATCTCAGACAAGTTCGATATTGAGGCATGTGGGGTCAAAAACTAGGTCTCTAGGTCAAATCTTAGAAAAACCTTGTGTAGGCTCTAGATGCCACATTTTCAGTCCAATCCTCATGAAACTTGGTCAGAATGTTTGTCTTGATAAAATCTCAGACAAGTTTGAAATTGGGTCGTGTGGGGTCAAAAACTAGGTCACTAGGTCCAATCTTAGAAAAACCTTTTGTACACTATAGAGGCCACATTTTCAGTCCAATACTCTTGAAAACTGGTCAAGATGTTTGTCTTGATTATATCTTGAAATAGTACAAAAATGTGCCATGGTGGGTCAAAAACTAGGTCACCAGGTCAAATCTAAGAAAAATGCTGTGTATGCTCTAGAGGCCATATTTTCTGTCCATTACTCTTGAAAGTTCGTCAGAATGTTTGCCTTGATAATATCTCTGACTAGTTTGAAAATGGGTCATGTCGGGTGAAAAACTAGGTCACTAGGTCAAATCTTAGAAAAACCTTGTGTAAGCTCCAGAAGCCACATTTTCTGTCTGATACTCTTGAAAGTTGGTCAGAATGTTTGTCTCGATGATATCTCAGTCGAATTTGAAAATGGGTCATGTCGGGTCAAAAACTAGGTCACCTGGTCAAATCTTAGAAAAACCATGTGTACACTGTTGTGGTCACATATTTTGTTCAATACTCTTTTAAAGTTGCTCAGAATGTTTGCCTTGGTAATATCTTGGATGAGTTTGAAAATGGGTCATGTTGGGTCAAAATCTAGGTCACTAGGTCAGATCTTAGAAAAACCTTGTGTACGCTGTAGAGGCCACATTTTCAGTCCAATACTCTTGAAATTTGGTAAGAAAGTTTGTCCTGATGATATCTTGGACCAATTTGAAAATGTGTCATGTTGGCTGAAAAACTAGGTCACTAGGTCAGATCTTAGAAAAACCTAGTGTACGAATGACTCTCAGAAAGAAGCCTTTTGAAAACACTGTTTGAAAATGAGAAAATGCTAGTATCCAGTATTTTTTCCCCTTTTCACAATGTTTTCTACCCCTTTGAGAGACCAGTCCCACAGCTTGATCCACATATTATTTGTTTTATGCAGAAGGTTCAGACTGATGAGTTTAAAATGTTATTGTTTGGTAATACATATATCTCACAAGACGTTGGAAATTGGTTGTGCTTGGTCAAAAGGCTCAGGTGAGCGACTCCAGGGCCATCATGGCCCTCTTGTTTGTACCCAAAGGATAATTTTTCAAAGATACGTATGTGTAGATACAGCGTCAGTCAAGCATGTACTGAGGTCAACACAAACATAGTATTGTAATTTCTAAAACATACTATATACGTAACTTACGCCTTAAACTGCATAGTAAGTGAAATATTTACACTCAAAAGTAGAAACCCAAATATTGTGCTTTCAAAGCTGATTTCACGGGAAAGAAAATAAACCGTATCGGAGAGTGTAGATCTAAGATCAGACTGCACGTTTCATGCAGTCTGATCTCAATCTTCACTGTCCGCTAAAGGTCAGTGAGTTGCGCTTAGCAGCCTAAGGGTTACGTAACCCCAAACCCAGACGACAAAAATTCAGACCGGCCCAAACTGGTAGAAGTTGCAGACGGCAAATTAAGTATACTTCAAATAGTGGACTTTGGCTTTGAAAGGACAGAAAACATTGTTTGGGGAAAAGGAGAAAATGCAAATTACCAGCATTTCTCCTTTTCCCATAATGTTTTCAAAGGCATTCGTCCTCAGGGTCGTTGAAAGTCGGGATTTTGTTTGTAAAAGGGTTAAACTGCTATATAAATGAAACAAAAACTTTACACTTTATAGTAATCAAAGTTCTGGAAAGCGGATTTGTGGAATAGCATGGAGCCGTGAATATGTTGTAAATTTTAAAACCAGGTAAAATTTAAACAAAGCATAGAGCGACCTGGCAACTTTTAACCCAGGTTTGAAATTTATTTCCCTGCCAGCAACTAACACTTTGACCGAATGTGCAATGACAGATTTTCATCTTCACAATGATTTCCATTCTTTTAAATGATGATTTCAATCTAAATACATTTTGACACCGACATTGTTTACATTTGGATGCTACTTGCCTTCAACCCGTAGGCTGCTAAGCGCGACTCATGGACCTTTTGCGGACAGTGTAGATCAAGATCAGATTGCACTGAACGTGCAGTCTGATCTTCGATCTACACTGTCCGATCAGAAGATATCTTTCCTTCGAAAATATCTTTGAAATTGGAAGATTTTGGTTTTTACTATCAGCTTGAAAGTTTTATTTCTTTTATTTAGCAGGATAAGAGTTGAGTCTATATCTGTAAATTAAAAACTCACTTGTACAGTGTTTTTAGCTCACCTGAGCACATAGTGCTCAGGGTGAGCTATTGTGATCGATCGTTGTCTTGCGTCCGTCCGTCCGTCCGTCCGTGCGTGAACAGTTACTTAAAAAATCTTCTCCTCTGAAACTGCCCAACGGATTTCAGTGAAACGTCACAGAAATGATCCTTAGGTGATGCACTTTCAGAATACTTCAAAGATTTGAATTCCATGAAGAACTCTGTTGCCATGGCAACCGAAAGAAAAAACTTTAAAAATCTTCTTGTCCCAAACTGTAAGGGCTAGAGCTTTCGTATATGGCATGTAGCATCATCTAGTGGCCCTCTACCAAAATACTTCAAATAATGGCCCTAGTGTTGAAATTGGCCCTATGTTGTGGGTTCTCAGATTTCAAATAGAGATGAAGAAGGAAATCTGTAAAAATCTACTTGTCCCAAACCGTAAGGGCTAGAGCTTTCATATTTGGCATGTAGCATCATCTAGTGGCCCTCTACCAAAATACTTCAAATTATGGCCCTAGTGTTGAAAATGGCCCTATGTTGTGGGTTCTCGGATTTCACATAGAGATAAAGAAGGAAATCTGTAAAAATCTTCTTGTCCCAAACTGTAAGGGCTAGAGCTTTCATATTTGGCATGTAGCATCGTCTAGTGGCCCTCTACCAAAATACTTCAAATTATGGCCCTAGTGTTGAGAATGGCCCATTGTTGTGGGTTCTCGGATTTCACATAGAGATAAAGAAGGAAATCTTTAAAAATCTTCTTGTCCCAAACCTTAAGGGCTAGAGCTCTCATATATGGCATGTAGTATCATCTAGTGGCCCTCTACCAATATACCTCAAATAATGGCCCTAGTGTGGAAATTGGCCCTATGTTGTGGGTTCTGGGATTTCACATTGAGATAAAGAAGGAAATCTGTAAAAATCTTCTTGTCCCAAACCGTAAGGGCTAGAGCTTTCATATATGGCATGTAGCATCATCTCGTGACCCTCTACCAAAATACTTCAAATTATGGCCCTGGTGTTTAAAATTGGCCCTATGTTGTGGGTTCTCGGATTTCACATAGAGATAAAGAAGGAAATCTTTAAAAATCTTCTTGTCCCAAACCATAAGGGCTAGAGCTTTCATATGTGGCATGTAGCATCATCTAGTGGCCCTCTACCAAAATACTTCAAATTATGGCCCTAGTGTTGAAAATGGCCCTATGTTGTGGGTTCTCGGATTTCACATATAGATAAAGAAGGAAATCTGTAAAAATCTTCTTGTCCCAAACCTTCAGGGCTAGAGCTTTCATATTTGGCATGTAGCATCAGCTAGTGGCCCTCTACCAAAATACTTCAAATTATGACTCTAGTATTGAAAATTGGCCCTATGTTGTGGGTTCTCGGATTTCACATAGAGATAAAGAAGGAAATCTTTAAAAATCTTCTTGTCCCAAACCATAAGGGCTAGAGCTTTCATATGTGGCATGTAGCATCATCTAGTGGCCCTCTACCAAAATACTTCAAATAATGGCCCTAGTGTTGAAAATGGCCCTATGTTGTGGGTTTTCTGATTCCACATATAGATAAAGAAGGAAATCTGTAAAAATCGTCTTGTCCCAAACCTTAAGGGCTAGAGCTTTCATATATGGCATGTACATGTGTAGTATCATCTAGTGGCCCTCTACCAAAATACGTCAAATAATGGCCCTAGTGTGGAAATTGGCCCTATGTTATGGGTTCTCGGATTTCACATAGAGATAAAGAAGGAAATCTTTAAAAATCTTCTTGTCCCAAACCGTAAGGGCTAGAGCTTTCATATTTGGCATGTAGCATCATCTAGTGGCCCTCTACCAAAATACTTCAAATTATGGCCCTGGTGTTAAAAATTGGCCCTATGTTGTGGGTTCTCGGATTTCACATAGAGATAAAGAAGGAAATCTTTAAAAATCTTCTTGTCCCAAACCGTAAGGGCTAGAGCTTTCATATTTGGCATGTAGCATTATGGTGTTGAGCTCAGTTGCATTTCAGGTGAGCGATTTAGGACCATCATGGTCCTCTTGTTAAGTATAGATCTTTCGGACAACACAGAAACTCGGCCTTGCTATGATGAAATTATCACCGCTAAAAACATCGGTATTTCCAGACAGAACTTTACGTAATAGTCTTTGTGTACATGGCGCGTTTTTTTATTGTTGAATACTATACAACAGAATCGACAATGTTCGTAACCGGAAAAAATCGGCTATGTTCGTAAATCTGTATATATATGGATTAACGAGTAACTAAGTCGACTCACGGATATTGCTCGTGAGCAAACGAATGAAATAAAGTATAAAAAATTTAGATATCTGATTCATTATTACACGGAATGTGTAGAAGGGAAGGATGAATTTCTACAAACTTTTATTATGTCTTACGATAGTAACAGTTTTAATTATTATCAACGCACAGATGAAAGTATTTCAGAGAATCTTCGTATCGGAAATGACACCTCTAGTGACTTGCCTAAGACCAGTTTCTCCGACAGGTGAAACGATTCCAAAACGAATCCACCAGATATGGAACGACGAAATCGTCCCTGCAGAATTCGCAGACAACGTGAAAGGATTAGTGCGCGATAATCCACCGCCGGACTGGGAATATTATTTCTGGACTAAAAAATCGGGGCTAAAATTTCTCCAAGATAAATATCCAGCTTTGTATAGTAGAGTTACGTCAGGTGAGGTTTCCAGTATTGCTATTTGGTATAATTATCCGTTTACCAAACGCCAAAATGTTAGACTAGTCCAAATTGAAAGCATTTGAAAGCATTTGCAAGCGACAAAATAAATGTGACTTAAAAACTGAAATTTGGTCTCAGTTTAAACATATTTTATTTGTATTTTCTGATGAAATGTGCATAGATCTAATAATTTACAAATAATTCGGCATTTTTCTGCTAAATGGATCAGAACGAAACCAGGGCTTATAGAGTTCTTCTCCAAACTGATGGCTTTGGACGAGTACAAGTCATTTGGCCTTGAAAGGATAGAAAACATTGTAGGAAAAGGAGAGAATGCTGGTTACCAGCATTTTCTCCTTTTCCCACAGTGTTTTCAAAAGCCTTCTTCATGGTCGTTAAAATTCGGGGTTGTTTGGCAAAAGGAGATAGTCTAGAGGCGCGTAGCCAGGCCGACGCTCAGAAGCCCGGGCTTTGGACATTAACCGTCAAAGCATCAAATAAACGAAATGTGCTTTCTCAATCAGGAAAAGAGACCAAATCATCTCGATTGCAAAATTAAAATAAAAACTGAATAGCGGCCAATGTAGATAAAAAATCAGACTGCAGTCTGATCTTGATCTAAATTGGCCGCAAAATGCAGTCTGATCTTGATTTATATTGTCTAAATACTTGACTTGGCTCTCGAAGGTTCTAATATCTACTTTGCCTGAGAAAAAACGACGAAAGAAAGAAAAAAAAAGAGAAAAAAAAATTAACCATTCCCGCATAGTGCCGCCTTTTAACAACTCTGGGAATGAAGCCTTTTGAAAACATCATGGGAAAAGGAGAAAATGCTGGCAACCAGCATATACAAATGTTCCCGCATAGTGCCGCCTTTTAACAACCCCGGGAATGAAGCCTTTTGAAAACACCATGGGAAAAATTTTTTTTCTATCATGTCAAAAAAAAAAGCACCATTTGAGCACCATTGAAATTGTCGTCTGCAAATACTTTCAATTTTGACAAGGCTAAAATTTTGTCGTCTGGTAAAAGGATTAAATTAATAAAATGGACTTCATCTTTACTGCATTCCTGGCGACGCCTCTGATCTACACGAGGCTTTAACCTTCAAAATGCAAAATAAATTTTTAACCTTTTACCAGACGACAAAATTTTAGCGTTGTCCAAATTCAAAGCATTTGCAGACGACAAATTAAATGTTTCTCGAAACATGAAATTTGTTTCTCAAAGGGTAGAAAACATTGTTGAGCAAGGAAAAAATGCTGATAAGAAGCATTTTCCCCTTTTCCAACACTGTTTTTGAAAAGCGTTCTTCCTCTGGCTCGTTCGGTAAAGGTTTAATGCATGCTACAAAAATAAATAGCCAATCCTGTCACCATGACTGTGTTTAAATTTCTGATTTATTAATAGATATAAAGTATGAGCCATGCTGTGCACCTCTGTGATGCATTGCACAAGCTAGTCATCACGTGATTATGGATCAATAAAATCCATTTTGTCTAACAACCGGCTGAATCCTGAGATAGAATGGTCCATGGACATACAGAAAATTCCCCAAAAGCAAAAAGTTTCGATACAGGTCAGCCTGCGCGGACTGCGCAGGCTGACCTGTATCGATACTTTTTGCAGATGTATTGAGGCCCTTCTACACAGGGCATGGCTCATATTTGATAATAACAGTAATCGTGAAAGCGAGTCACACATTTGTACTTAAATCAAGATTTACTCGTGAAGCGGTAAACACATCTAGACTCTTTCCCGCACAAACTGTATATCGATGTTAGACTTTATCACATAAAACCTCTTCCGGCAGTGTATTAAACCCATGACTTATTTTTCATAATAAACTAGTGTATTATCGTTTTTTGGGTCCCGGTTCTGATCAGTTTTTAGTCATAAGCGCGTGAAGCCAGAGAAACCAACCACAGCACGTGCCGGAATTTGTACGACTACGCCGTTTCGCGGAAAAATGACGTCATTGTTGCTAAGACGTATACGCGTGGAAAGTGTTTGATTTTCATGACTAATAAAAACCAAAAAATGCGACGAAAGTCTTTTAAAACAACCAAATTGCGGAAATAGGTAGACTAAACCCCTCTAGAACCTGTTTCATTCTACTTTCGGAGTTTATGTCAAAGATCTATCTACTTGTGTATGTACACAGTTGAAACCGAACTACAACTGTAAACATGGACCCGTGAATGCTGTATAGGCTAAGGGTAACGATGTAGGATATTTTTTGCCTGTCATTTGTTTTATGTGATAAATAGAATCTCACATTCGTGTTTATGTATTATCATTTTTATCAAACTCGTTGACTAAAATGTATTTGACGCTCGCCAAGGCTCGCGTCATACATTTTTAGTCAACTCGTTTGATAAAAATGATAATACATAAACACTCATGTAAGAACCTCTATGTCTGATGCGTGCGGTTAATATTCAGACCAGACTGCATAGAACAAGCAGTCTGGTTCTTGGTTCATTCTGTCCGCTAGTTTATGAAATAATCCGACTTGAACGACAAAAGTCAGAAAAAAAATTTTCCAATGGTATTTACTTAACCCTTAACCTGCTAAATAAAAGAAATGAAACTTTCAAGCCGACAGTAAAAAACTCATATTTTTCTATTCCAGAGGTATATTTGGAGGAGAGATACCTCCTTATCGGACAGTGTAGATCCAAGATCAGACTGCACGTTCTGTGCAGTCTGATCTTGATCTACGCTGTCTGCAAAAGGTCAGTAAGTCGCGCTTAAAAGCTTGAGGGTTAATTTGGGCTTTGTAGCCATTTAATATATTTTTAGATTTCGCGCCAGTTTTACAGACTTCTGGGAATGTCACATGACCAAGAGCACGTGTCAATTTTATGCAAATAAGTATGGTGACATCATAATTATATGATGTAATCAAAATAGACGGAGTCGCTTAAATTGCACCTTATTACTGAATATAACCGTGCAATGTCTAGAAGATTGCAAAGAAAAATATATGTGCCATGCTCTGCAAAAAGGGAGCTTAATATATCTGCAAAAAAATATCGATTCAGGTCTGCCTACGCAGTCAACGCAATTCGACCCGAGTCGAAACTTTTTGCTATTGGTCGATTTTCTGCAGCTCAAAGGACCAGCCTTCTTCATGATTCAGTCGGTTGTTAGACAAAACGGATTTAATGGATCCATAATTATGATGACTTGCTTGGTATAATCACAATTCTTTGAAGCTCCATTGGTCTGTTACGGAGCACTAACATTTTTCTTGGTTGATCATCGGATACTTGCGAATTGATGCATCGCCTGTATATCAGGGAATACTCAAATTTTCATTTACACCGTTACTATAAATAGCACATTGGTGACTGCCTCTATGTTGTATAATAAGACTTATTATATAGACCCTTTTAGTCTCTGACCACTTCCTGGTAACGAGACCGGAAAACTGCGCATGCGCACTCGTGTAGGGCAAAAAGACAAAATAAAACAGTAGCAGATTATTTAAATTGTACATAAAAATCGTTAAATTCTGAGCGGTTATATGAAAAACTTACTCCCAGAGGCAAAGAAACGATAATCAGACTTATCTGCTAAGGGTTCAGTAACGTGGAAGAAAACGATCCGTATATTAGTGACAATATAAGACGAAAACGTAAAAAAAAAAAACGTGTCGCTGTTGTGGGTTGACGTTGTCATCAAAGGAAATGTTATCCGACCCCAGGCAGTAACAGACAGACCCCATAAAGTATGGGCTGGAACACTGCGGGAATGGGAAAAATGCATGTTACCAGCATTTTTACCTTTTGCCGTAGTGTTTCCACAAGCCCATTGATGTAGGTTCGTTAATTAAGACAAGGGTAGGATAGGTAAAGGGTTTATAAAGGGTAGCCATCTGATGATATATCACATATTTGTCAGGTTAATCGACAATACAGTGGATATTTTAGTTCAACTTCAATGGCGGAGAGTGCGGGTTGAGATCGGCTTAACACGCTGTTACCTCTAATAGTTTAGAGAGTGTGTATCGTGATCAATTTCATCACGAAACAAATTTTGGCGCAGACGTATTTGAAAACATGAATGAATGAATGAATGAATGAATGAGCGAGCAGATGGATGGATGGATGGATGAACTAACGCGCGAACGAAGAACGAACAAACAACTGTAGAATGCCCTGTTGTGGCTGCTCTTTTCCATAATTGCTTTCCACCAGGTATCGTATGTAACATGTAATTTAAAAGCATTTCTTTTCCGAAAACGGTGTTGAAAGAATGTTTACCAGTATATTCTCCTTTTCTCACAATGTTTGAAAAGCTTTCTTTTCTCTTGGTCGTTAAGACTTGTGATTACTGGGTAAAGGGTTAAATGGAAATTGTAACAGTAATTAGCTGAGCCCATCATATACGGGGAGGTATTTTAGCGTGTCATACATAATGATGTAGGGAAACAATATCGACCTTAGCCTTTACCCTTAACCTCCATTACGTGACGGTGATCTTGAATTTACTTTGCGAAAAGCATAATGAGAGATCTGTTTGCACATGGGGGTAGCGTGGTCTTGAAATACTCTGTTACAAATTCTGATTATGGCTTAAGTAATACTAATTAAGATTTATGACATAAACTTAACGCGAATTGTGCTGGTCAAAAATATAAGTACGGCAGGATATAGGTCAAAAAGCAATAACATTAAATGACGATGGTCAATAAAATACAAAATATTAACGGTGAAAAGGCTCTTTCAAAATTTAAGAGATCAAACAAATAATTTGAATAATATATACGGGGACGTTTTAGGGGGACGTTTTAACCAATTCGGAATGGACGTTTTAACCAAAAATAGGACGTTTTGACTCTGGGACGTTTAAGCCCGATGCTAATTTACTAATCTGTACATCCCGGTGCACAGCATGATAACGGCATCCTGTAACACAATTAATCTTCACAGATTTTATCAATAAAATCTTTCGACAAGTCCCGAACATTGCGTGTGAAAATAGCTTTCAACAGTGATGATATTGAAGTTTTTGCCATACAAACAGTGCACATGCGCGGAAAATGGAATTCTGGGATCGTATTTCCTTGGCAACAAACGGCGTTGTAAAAGGGTCTTAAACTGGTACCCCGTTGTATCTCCAGTGACGAAGATCGATAACAGGCTGCCAGTTTAAAAGTGTCTATAGATACAATGTAGAGGCAGTTGACAATGTGCTATTTATAGTAACGGTGTCCGATAAGGAAAATCTCGTTGTCCGGTAATAGACCAATAGAGTTTCAGTGTCCTATGGTATAATGCATCACGGAGCGGCATTAAATCCCCATTTGCCAGAGCATAGCTCATGTCTAGTTGTATTTTATCGATCTTGTACTAGATATTTTAATTTACGGCATAAAACTACGTATGCCTCTTCACGAATCTGTTCTCAAAACCGGAAAGTCGACTTGCTTTCACTTTACAAGCAGTGTACAAGATCTTCCTTATATGTGAGCCACACTCTGGCAAAAAGGGGCTTAATGCATCTCCGTGATGCATTGTACCAATCAAGTCATCACTTTATTACGGATCCATAAATAGCCACTTTTTTTTTTTAAACAAAAGCCGACTGAATCATGAGTTAGGCTGGTCCTTGAGCATACAGAAAATTTGACCAATAGCGAAAATCTGGCTGTATCAGAGGAAATTGTGTTTTAACGCTTACAACGCCTTTCACGACAAAAGTTGCCTTTGCGGTCTGTGTAGATCAAGATCAGACTGTACAAAACGTGCAGTATGATCGTTGATCCACACTGCCCGCTCAGCCAAAACGTTCTGAACGAGAGCAACCTTTTAATTGCAATTATTAGAGTCTAATTTGTGGGCTGATCGTGTCCATTGGGTTTATTCGGCTCTCTAATATTTAAAGGATAGAAAACATTGTAGGAAAAGGAGAAAATGCTGAGTACCAGCATTTTCTCCTTTTCCTTCAATGTTTTTTTTTTTTTTTTTTCCAAAAAGCCTTCTTCCTCAAGATTTACAAAACTCGGGATTGTGTGGAAAAGGGTTAAAAGTTTGGAAAGGATACAAGAGTCTATGCAGACGATTTCATGAGTCCAAATGCAGATTACCAATCATTGCCAAACGGAGAAACCTAAGATGAATATATGAGTAAGTGTAGAAAGATATATGAATAAGTGTAGAAATGAATATATGAATAAGTGTAGAAAGATATATGAATAAGTGTAGAAATGAATATATGAATAAGTGTAGAAAGTGTAGAATAAGGTGAGCCATGCTCTGTGAAAAGGGTGCTTAATGCATCTACAAAAAGTATCGAACCCTGGGTCGAAAGTTTTTGCTATCGGTCAATTTTCTGCTTGTCAAAGGACCAGTCTGTTAGAAAATACACCTTTTATGGATACATGATTATGTGATGTCTTGCTTGGTAAAGTGAATCACAGAGATGCATTAAGCCCCTTTATCGTAGAGAATGGTTAAGATATTTTCAATTTAAATGCTAAACAGAAGAAGAAGAAGAAAAAAAAAAACTGTTTACTTCATCATTTACTCAAGATGTTAGCGTTTCTAAAAATAGGCACAAAATGGCGGCCGAACACTATAAATTTCGTTACTTTTTTTCCCTCCAAGATTTACATATTATAAACGACTTGTAAAAGTGCTTTAGGTAATCAAACGCTTAATAATTTGTCCTTGGTCATAAGTTTCACTTAAAATTAATTGCATTTTGCTGCAATACAGATTAAACCGATGAAACAGAAAGTACACTGCAGTAGCTTTTCTCCCAGGGTATATACGATGGACTTAAAACGGTACGGTGCACAATAAACGTCCAAATATGAAAAGAAGCATCATACTGAAAGGGTCATACTCTGGCAAAAGAGGGTTTAATGCGTCTCCGCGATGCATTGTACAAGGCAAGTCATCCCGTAATTGTGGATCCATAAAATCCATTTTGTTTAACAACCGGCTGAGTTCTGGGGTAGAGTGGCTCTTTGACATGCAGGAAATTTACGAACCAGAAAAAGTTTCGACCCAGGTCAGCCTGCGCAGTTTGCGCAGGCTGACCTGGATCGATACTTTTTGCAGTTGCATTAAACCCCCTTTTCACAGAGCATGTATTTACTGATTGATTTTGATTCCGTGTATGGCAGAGGTATAAAAAAGTCGTATTTGTTCGGACACAGGATAGTTAGGCCTACTATTAGTTCTTCGTTCAGGCTAGCTATGCGTTTGCCACACAATCCCGAGTTTTAACGATCCTAAAAAAGTAGACTTTTGAAAACACTGTGGAAAAAGGAGAAAAGGCTGGCGATCAGCATTTTCTCCTTTTGCCACAATGTTTTCTATCTTTCTACAAGAAATGTAAAATATTTAGTCACTTTATTAAGTCCGTCGTTCAGGCTAGCTATGCCTTTGCCACACAATCCCGAGTTTTAACGACCCTAAAAAATAGACTTTTGAAAACACTGTGGAAAAAGGAGAAAATGCTGGTAATCACAATGTTTTCTTCCCTTCCAATGAATATGTCAGTTTTTTAGTCAAAGTTATTTCGTCGTCTGCAAATGCATGTTTGTTTGTTTGTATTGGAGCTTAACGCCGTTTTAAAAGCTGAGGTCATATCACGGCGGTCAGTGCTGGCTTTTTCACACCAGTACTGATACAACTTTCTTTTCAAGTCACTGACTACTTTTCTCACATGTATCAGAGGAGAGAGGCGAAATATCGCAGGAAAGAAAGTTTGCCTTAACTGGGTATCGCAACCACCAGGTGACGAGTCAGATATGCTAACCTGCGAGCTACCCGGCCTGGCTCGTCTGCAAATGCTTTCAATTAAAACAAGTCTATAATTTTGTCGTTTGGTTAATTAACCCTTTACCACACAATCACGACTTTTAACGACCCTGAGAAAGAAGCCTTTTGAAAATATTGTGGGAAAAGGAGAAAACGCTGGTAACCACCATTTTCTCCTTTTCCCGCAATGTTTTCTACCTTTCCCAAAACAGATTTTAATGTTTCAGTCACATTGATATTGTCGTCTGCAAATCCTTTAAATTTGGACAAGTCTAAAATTTTGTCGTTTGGTAAAGAGGCATAAAATCGCTTGTAATATTACTTTTTTGCGTTTACCCTTCAAACTGGCCTTTCTGAGTATTATGTTGCTCCGTATGCGGTCATTTTTCCACGACTTTTTTTAGCTATAGCTGAATGCACTGGCTTTTGATCTACTTCCTGGTACGGATAAACAATGAATAGATGGCAATTTGAGATTTGTTAAAAACAAAAATGTGCACATGTTTATTCGATGGACCCCTGCTGGCATATTTGCTCGCACATTTATGAAACCCGGGGCCTTGATTCATACCACAAGGAAATAATGTAGTAGAGATTTTTTTTTTTCTTGTGGTATTTGGAAATCTGATATTTTCATAGTTTCATTATTCATGTTCAGTATCTCTAACGCCGTCTATCTTTTTAAAATATATTTCTTATTTCTTATATGACCCTTCACACCATATAGTACATACTAACACCGCACGAGTGGGTCGAGCCGGACGTAATTTGTTTGTTGATTT
Organism: Tridacna gigas; assembly: GCA_945859785.2. NCBI lineage: Eukaryota > Metazoa > Mollusca > Bivalvia > Cardiida > Cardiidae > Tridacna > Tridacna gigas. Next base: position 74,454,932 of record OX244032.2, read on the forward strand.
GCTTGTTTGCTTGTTTGTTTTTAATCGGTCGGTAGACCGATTAGAGAGATGGCAAACTTCGGAAACCCGTCCGCTCAGGGCAAACTGATGTAACTGCAACTCGTAACAGCTTTTACTTACAGCGTTTTAACGCTCATACCTGCTGTGATGACCTTATTACTACTTTTGACCCAGATAAGCGCACTTTTGACCCAGATAAGCGCAGGAATAGTAATTAGCGGTAAACAGGCGTTAAGTAATGCCAGGTAATCCCATAATAACTTTTAAATTATGTAATAAACGGCGGTTACAATTGGTTTAGTATTGAAGTATGTCATAATTACAGTATTATCAAAATCTCTGGCCAGCGAAAAATGGAGCAGTTTACTTTTAACACGATTTTAAGAAATAGGGTCAGTGATTAGCAGCAGCTTTATGAATGAAACGAGTGCGAATCAAGTGTATCGGGTGATGTGAACACATCTTCTAGTCGTCTGCTGTCCATATCATTCGGCAGATTTCGAGTGATCCGTTGATAGTTATACGTAGTTACGGGATCGGCCGAGTTGGGACGAGTGCTCTCCGTATATGTAGCAGGTGTTGAAAAGATGATAGGTCATTTTGGTCTTGAGAGGAATAAAATCGCAACAGAAAGGAGTTTGTAAGGAAACATTGCCTTAAATGAATTTGAAAATTTAGATTGCTCTGCCTAAGAGAAAACTGATGTAAATGCAACTCGTAACAGCCGTAAGTTTAAAATAGTAACCGGCCGTTGGTCGTTCAATGCAGGGATCGTATATGTGAGGCGAAGTGTGTGAAGCTGTGGGGACAAAGGGTATAGAGTTGTGTAAATTAGGGCCCTCGCGGAGAGGCCACTACGTAAACATTTTCAGAATGGACTGGCGATTCACCGCTTGCAACCTTAGTACCCAGACTGTCTATTCACAATACTGACTGATTACGCGTATCTTTCAGCGTATGATGTATTAACCCATAGGCTGCTAAGTGTGACTCACTGACCTTTTTGCGGATAGTATAGATCAAGATCAGACTGCACAGAACGTGCAGTCTGATCTTGGATCTATACTGTCCGATAAAGAGATATTTCTTTTTCCAAAAAAGAATAAGTTTGACATAGAATTATTCGGGTTTTACTACCGGTTTGAAATTTCATTTCAGTGTTAGAGCGGGATAAGGGTTACATTGTTTTCACAGCCCCTCTCCCTCTCCTTCCAGCCGTGGCACTACCATTTTACACAGTCACTTACATGTATCTTCTTGTTGAGTTTCTACAGACTAGAATCAGTCTGTTAACCCTTGACCAAACAATCCTGTGGGGCTTTGAAAATATAGTTGGAGAAACTGCATGTATTCAGCAATTGACTCAAATACAATTGCCTGTGTTGGCTATTGACAAGTAAAGTCGCTTTTGAAGACAATAAAAGATAAAGATCAGGCTGTCCTTTGAACGCAATGCAATTCAATATCACAGATGTTCATATCTTAGATCTAATTGTCTGTTTATTTGGGATGTATATGGGGAAAAAAAAAAACGACCATGAAATTGTAGCCTATTGTTTGATATTTTCCCGACTGTAAAAGTGGATTAACTGAGTGTTTTAACGCTTAACCAAACTATCTTTTGTTAATGCCCATGAGAAAGAAGTTGAAAACATTGTGAGAAAAGGGGAAAATGCAGGTTACCATTTTCTCCTTTTCCCATGTTTTTTTTACCCTTTCAACGATTCAGATCATCATTTGGTCTACGTTTAATTCGTCATGTGCAGATGCATTTGATTTGGACAAGTCTAAAATTTTATCATTTGGTAAAGAGTTGACGGTTAGGGAGCTATTGGGTATCTACATTCTTTGAAAGTATAATGTAGGAGAAATTTGCCAGCAGACGTTTGGACTGGACGATTTGGCCTGCTAAAAAATAGGTAGGACAGTTTGTCAAGATGAATACGATGTCTTGTTCAAAATGGAAAAAAGCAGCCAGAAGTAAACAATTCCAAAGTTATAATGCAGACATATGTTATACGGCTTTTATGTTACAATACAGTTACCAAAGTTGCCGAAGTTACAGAAAAGAACATATGTATTTTTTCACTCTTAAAGGGTTGGTAGGTACTGCTGTTCATGATGAGTGATATCTAAAACTTGATAATGGGTATTTCTGATCAGAATTGTCATATATCTTTTACATTCTATTGCTGTCGGCTGGCAAACATAGCCTATATTTTAACCAATTGTTAAACTACTAATTTGTAAAAGACAGTTTTAAAAAGTGGGATCCTACGTGGCTCATTTGTAACGGTTTAGGATTTTTTGTCCCATACATAGGCCTAGTTCAAACATCTACCATTTGATTTGCGATTTCAAACCACTGTAATTATTCAGTGTCGACCGATTACTGTGCTTACAGCACTTTGATTATGGTTTGTAAAACCATAAACAGATTACGACGGATAGAAAATTCATTTCAATTTTTGACGGCCTTCAGAGAAATCAGTCTTGTAGTTTCCAGTTTTAAATGAGAACCAATCCCTTGAGTTTCTCTATTCTGCACACCATATATACTGGTAATTTATCTGTTTACACAGCTAACCAAATTCTGAGCCATTCTACACACTTTCAACTTTAATACCATTTTTTTTTGTCTGACTGTAAGGATGTGCCTTTAAAAGATAACCTTCGACATGATGACTTAATTAACCTTTTACCACACGACGTAATTTAAGAGTCGTCTAAAGTCAAAGCATGCTCTGTGAGAAGGGGACTTAATATATCTGCAAAAAGTATCGACCCGTGTCAGCCTGCGCAGTCCACAGTCGAAACAAACTGTTGGCTATTTGTAAATTTTCTGTATGTCCAAGGACCATTCTACGCGGACTGCGCAGGCTGACCTGGTTCGACACTTTTCAGTATTGGTCAATTTTCTGTATGTCCAAGGGCCATTCTATCATTCTACGCGGACTGCGCAGGCTGACCTGGTTCGACACTTTACAGTATTGGTCAATTTTCTGTATGTCCAAGGGCCAGTTTACCATTCTACGCGGACAGCGCAGGCTGACCTGGTTCGACACTTTTCAGTATTGGTCAATTTTCTGTATGTCCAAGGGCCATTCGACGCAGACAGCGCAGGCTGACCTGGTTTGACACTTTTCAGTATTGGTCAATTTTCTGTATGTCCAAGGGCCATTCTATCATTCTACGCGGACAGCGCAGGCTGAGCTGGTTCGACACTTTTCAGTATTGGTCAATTTTCTGTATGTCCAAGGGCCATTCTATCATTCTACGCGGACAGCGCAGGCTGACCTGGTTCAACACTTTACAGTATTAGTCAATTTTCTGTATGTCCAAGGGCCATTCTATCATTCTACGCGGACTGCGCAGGCTGACCTGGTTCGACACTTTTCGGTATTAGTCAATTTTCTGTATGTCCAAGGGCCATTCTACCATTCTACGAGGACAGCGCAGGCTGACCTGGTTCGACACTTTTCAGTATTGGTCAATTTTCTGTATGTCCAAGGGCCAGTTTACCATTCTACGCGGACAGCGCAGGCTGACCTGGTTCGACACTTTTCAGTATTAGTCAATTTTCTGTATGTCCAAGGGCCATTCTATCATTCTACGCGGACTGCGCAGGCTGACCTGGTTTGACACTTTACAGTATTGGTCAATTTTCTGTATGTCCAAGGAACATTTTACCATTCTACGCGGACTGCGCAGGCTGACCTGGTTCGACACTTTTCAGTATTAGTCAATTTTCTGTATGTCCAAGGGCCATTCTATCATTCTACGCGGACTGCGCAGGCTGACCTGGTTCGACACTTTACAGTATTAGTCAATTTTCTGTATGTCCAAGGAACAGTTTACCATTCTACGCGGACTGCGCAGGCTGACCTGGTTCGACACTTTACAGTATTGGTCAATTTTCTGTATGTCCAAGGGCCATTCTACCATTCTACGCGGACTGCGCAGGCTGACCTGGTTCGACACTTTACAGTATTAGTCAATTTTCTGTAGGTCCAAGGGCCAGTTTACCATTCTACGCGTACAGCGCAGGCTGACCTGGTTCGACACTTTTCAGTATTGGTCAATTTTCTGTATGTCCAAGGACCATACTACGCGGACTGCGCAGGCTGACCTGGTTCGACGCTTTACAGTATTGGTCAATTTTCTGTATGTCCAAGGGCCATTCTACGCGGACAGCGCAGGCTGACCTGGTTCGACACTTTACAGTATTGGTCAATTTTCTGTATGTCCAAGGACCATTCTACCATTCTACGCGGACAGTGCAGGCTGACCTGGTTCGACACTTTACAGTATTGGTCAATTTTCTGTATGTCCAAGGGCCATTCTACCATTCTACGCGGACAGCGCAGGCTGACCTGGTTCGACACTTTACAGTATTAGTCAATTTTCTGTATGTCCAAGGGCCATTCTACCATTCTACGCGGACAGCGCAGGCTGACCTGGTTCGACACTTTACAGTATTAGTCAATTTTCTGTATGTCCAAGGGCCATTCTACACGGACAGCGCAGGCTGACCTGGTTCGACACTTTACAGTATTAGTCAATTTTCTGTATGTCCAAGGGCCATTCTACCATTCTACACGGACAGCGCAGGCTGACCTGGTTCGACACTTTTCAGTATTAGTCAATTTTCTGTATGTCCAAGGACCATTCTACCATTCTATGCGGACTGCGCAGGCTGACCTGGTTCGACACTTTACAGTATTGGTCAATTTTCTGTATGTCCAAGGACCATTCTACGCGGACAGCGCAGGCTGACCTGGTTCGACACTTTTCAGTATTGGTCAATTTTCTGTATGTCCAAGGGCCATTCTATCATTGTACGCGGACAGCGCAGGCTGACCTGGTTCGACACTTTACATTATTGGTCAATTTTCTGTATGTCCAAGGGCCATTGTACCATTCTACGCGGACAGCGCAGGCTGACCTGGTTCGACACTTTACAGTATTAGTCAATTTTCTGTATGTCCAAGGGCCATTCTACCATTCTACGCGGACTGCGCAGGCTGACCTGGTTCGACACTTTACAGTATTAGTCACTTTTCTGTATGTCCAAGGGCCATTCTACCATTGTACACAGACAGCGCAGGCTGACCTGGTTCGACACTTTACAGTATTGGTCAATTTTCTGTATGTCCAAGGACCATTCTACCATTCTACGCGGACTGCGCAGGCTGACCTGGTTCGACACTTTACAGTATTAGTCAATTTTCTGTATGTCCAAGGAACAGTTTACCATTCTACGCGGACTGCGCAGGCTGACCTGGTTCGACACTTTACAGTATTGGTCAATTTTCTGTATGTCCAAGGGCCATTCTACCATTCTACGCGGACTGCGCAGGCTGACCTAGTTCGACACTTTACAGTATTAGTCAATTTTCTGTATGTCCAAGGGCCAGTTTACCATTCTACGCGGACAGCGCAGGATGCCCTGGTTCGACACTTTTCAGTATTGGTCAATTTTCTGTATGTCCAAGGACCATTCTACGCGGACTGCGCAGGCTGACCTGGTTCGACACTTTACAGTATTGGTCAATTTTCTGTATGTCCAAGGGCCATTCTACGCGGACAGCGCAGGCTGACCTGGTTCGACACTTTACAGTATTGGTAAATTTTCTGTATGTCCAAGGACCATTCTACCATTCTACGCGGACAGCGCAGGCTGACCTGGTTCGACACTTTACAGTATTGGTCAATTTTCTGTATGTCCAAGGGCCATTCTACCATTCTACGCGGACAGCGCAGGCTGACCTGGTTCGACACTTTACAGTATTAGTCAATTTTCTGTATGTCCAAGGGCCATTCTACCATTCTACGTGGACAGCGCAGGCTGACCTGGTTCGACACTTTACAGTATTAGTCAATTTTCTGTATGTCCAAGGGCCATTCTACCATTCTACGCGGACCTCGCAGGTTGACCTGGTTCGACACTTTACAGTATTATCAATTTTCTGTATGTCCAAGGGCCATTCTACCATTCTACGCGGACAGCGCAGGCTGACCTGGTTCGACACTTTTCAGTATTAGTCAATTTTCTGTATGTCCAAGGACCATTCTACCATTCTACGCGGACTGCGCAGGCTGACGTGGTTCGACACTTTACAGTATTGGTCAATTTTCTGTATGTCCAAGGACCATTCTACCATTCTACGCGGACAGCGCAGGCTGACCTGGTTCGACACTTTTCAGTATTGGTCAATTTTCTGTATATCCAAGGACCATTCTACCATTCTACGCAGACTGCGCAGGCTGACCTGGTTCGACACTTTACAGTATTGGTCAATTTTCTGTATGTCCAAGGACCATTCTACGCGGACAGCGCAGGCTGCTGGTTCGACACTTTACAGTATTGGTCAATTTTCTGTATGTCCAAGGAACAGTTTACCATTCTACGCGGACTGCGCAGGCTGACCTGGTTCGACACTTTTCAGTATTGGTCAATTTTCTGTATGTCCAAGGGCCATTCTACCATTCTACGCGGACAGCGCAGGCTGACTTGGTTCGACACTTTTCAGTATTGGTCAATTTTCTGTATGTCCAAGGGCCATTCTACCATTCTACGCGGACAGCGCAGGCTGAGCTGGTTCGACACTTTTCAGTATTGGTCAATTTTCTGTATGTCCATGGGCCATTCTATCATTCTACGCGGACAGCGCAGGCTGACCTGGTTTGACACTTTTCAGTATTAGTCAATTTTCTGTATGTCGAAGGGCCACTTTACCATTCTACGCGGACTGTGCAGGCTGACCTGGTTCGACACTTTACAGTATTGGTCAATTTTCTGTATGTCCAAGGAACAGTTTACCATTCTACGCGGACTGCGCAGGCTGACCTGGTTCGACACTTTTCAGTATTAGTCAATTTTCTGTATGTCCAAGGAACATTCTACCATTCTACGCGGACAGCGCAGGCTGACCTGGTTCGACACTTTACAGTATTAGTCAATTTTCTGTATGTCCAAGGGCCAGTTTACCATTCTACGCGGACTGCGCAGGCTGACCTGGTTCGACACTTTACAGTATTGGTCACTTTTCTGTATGTCCAAGGGCCATTCTACCATTCTACACGGACAGCGCAGGCTGACCTGGTTCGACACTTTACAGTATTGGTCAATTTTCTGTATGTCCAAGGACCATTCTACCATTCTACGCGGACTGCGCAGGCTGACCTGGTTCGACACTTTTCAGTATTAGTCAATTTTCTGTATGTCCAAGGAACAGTTTACCATTCTACGCGGACTGCGCAGGCTGACCTGGTTCGACACTTTACAGTATTGGTCAATTTTCTGTATGTCCAAGGGCCATTCTACCATTCTACGCGGACTGCGCAGGCTGACCTGGTTCGACACTTTTCAGTATTGGTCAATTTTCTGTATGTCCAAGGGCCATTGTACCATTCTACGCGGACAGCGCAGGCTGACCTGGTTCGACACTTTACAGTATTAGTCAATTTTCTGTATGTCCAAGGGCCATTCTACCATTCTACGCGGACTGCGCAGGCTGACCTGGTTCGACACTTTACAGTATTAGTCACTTTTCTGTATGTCCAAGGGCCATTCTACCATTGTACACAGACAGCGCAGGCTGACCTGGTTCGACACTTTACAGTATTGGTCAATTTTCTGTATGTCCAAGGACCATTCTACCATTCTACGTGGACTGCGCAGGCTGACCTGGTTCGACACTTTACAGTATTAGTCAATTTTCTGTATGTCCAAGGAACAGTTTACCATTCTACGCGGACTGCGCAGACTGACTTGGTTCGACACTTTACAGTATTGGTCAATTTTCTGTATGTCCAAGGGCCATTCTACCATTCTACGCGGACTGCGCAGGCTGACCTAGTTCGACACTTTACAGTATTAGTCAATTTTCTGTATGTCCAAGGGCCAGTTTACCATTCTATGCGGACAGCGCAGGCTGACCTGGTTCGACACTTTTCAGTATTGGTCAATTTTCTGTATGTCCAAGGACCATTCTACGCGGACTGCGCAGGCTGACCTGGTTCGACACTTTACAGTATTAGTCAATTTTCTGTATGTCCAAGGGCCATTCTACGCGGACAGCGCAGGCTGACCTGGTTCGACACTTTACAGTATTGGTCAATTTTCTGTATGTCCAAGGACCATTCTACCATTCTACGCGGACAGCGCAGGCTGACCTGGTTCGACACTTTACAGTATTGGTCAATTTTCTGTATGTCCAAGGACCATTCTACCATTCTACGCGGACAGCGCAGGCTGACCTGGTTCGACACTTTACAGTATTAGTCAATTTTCTGTATGTCCAAGGGCCATTCTACCATTCTACGCGGACAGCGCAGGCTGACCTGGTTCGACACTTTACAGTATTAGTCAATTTTCTGTATGTCCAAGGGCCATTCTACCATTCTACGCGGACAGCGCAGGCTGACCTGGTTCGACACTTTACAGTATTAGTCAATTTTCTGTATGTCCAAGGGCCATTCTACCATTCTACGCGGACAGCGCAGGCTGACCTGGTTCGACACTTTTCAGTATTAGTCAATTTTCTGTATGTCCAAGGACCATTCTACCATTCTACGCGGACTGCGCAGGCTGACGTGGTTCGACACTTTACAGTATTGGTCAATTTTCTGTATGTCCAAGGACCATTCTACCATTCTACGCGGACAGCGCAGGCTGACCTGGTTCGACACTTTTCAGTATTGGTCAATTTTCTGTATATCCAAGGACCATTCTACCATTCTACGCAGACTGCGCAGGCTGACCTGGTTCGACACTTTACAGTATTGGTCAATTTTCTGTATGTCCAAGGACCATTCTACGCGGACAGCGCAGGCTGACCTGGTTCGACACTTTACAGTATTGGTCAATTTTCTGTATGTCCAAGGACCATTCTACGCGGACAGCGCAGGCTGACCTGGTTTGACACTTTTCAGTATTGGTCAATTTTCTGTATGTCCAAGGGCCATTCTATCATTCTACACGGACTGCGCAGGCTGAGCTGGTTCGACACTTTTCAGTATTAGTCAATTTTCTGTATGTCCAAGGAACAGTTTAGCATTCTACGCGGACTGCGCAGGCTGAGCTGGTTCGACACTTTACAGTATTAGTCAATTTTCTGTATGTCCAAATACCATTCTACCATTCTACGCGGACAGCGCAGGCTGAGCTGGTTCGACACTTTTCAGTATTGGTCAATTTTCTGTATGTCCAAGGGCCATTGTACCATTCTACGCGGACAGCGCAGCCTGAAATGGTTCGACACTATACAATATTAGTCAATTTTCTGTATGTCCAAGGACCATTCTACGCGGACTGCGCAGGCTGACCTGGTTCGACACTTTACAGTATTGGTCAATTTTCTGTATGTCCAAGGGCCATTCTACCATTCTACGCGGACAGCGCAGGCTGACCTGGTTCGACACTTTACAGTATTAGTCAATTTTCTGTATGTCCAAGGGCCATTCTACCATTCTACGTGGACTGCGCAGGCTGACCTGGTTTGACACTTTTCAGTATTAGTCAATTTTTTGTATGTCCAAGGGCCATTCTACGCGGACAGCGCAGGCTGATCTGGTTCGACACTTTTCAGTATTGGTCAATTTTCTGTATGTCCAAGGGCCATTGTACCATTCTACGCGGACAGCGCAGGCTGACCTGGTTCGACACTTTTCAGTATTAGTCAATTTTCTGTATGTCCAAGGACCATTCTACCATTCTACGCTGACTGCGCAGGCTGACCTGGTTCGACACTTTACAGTATTGGTCAATTTTCTGTATGTCCAAGGGCCATTCTACCATTCTACGCGGACTGCGCATGCTGACCTGGTTCGACACTTTTCAGTATTGGTCAATTTTCTGTATGTCCAAGGGCCATTCTACCATTCTACGCGGACAGCGCAGGCTGACCTGGTTCGACACTTTTCAGTATTGGTCAATTTTCTGTATGTCCAAGGGCCATTGTACCATTCTACGCGGACAGCGCAGGCTGAGCTGGTTCGACACTTTTCAGTATTAGTCAATTTTCTGTATGTCCAAGGGCCATTCTACCGTTCTACGCGGACAGCGCAGGCTGACCTGGTTCGACAATTTACTGTATTGGTCAATTTTCTGTATGTCCAAGGGCCAGTTTACCATTCTACGCGGACAGCGCAGGCTGACCTGGTTCGACACTTTTCAGTATTAGTCAATTTTCTGTATGTCCAAGGACCATTCTACCGTTCTACGCGGACAGCGCAGGCTGACCTGGTTCGACACTTTACTGTATTCGTCAATTTTCTGTATGTCCAAGGGCCAGTTTACCATTCTACGCGGACAGCGCAGGCTGACCTGGTTCGACACTTTTCAGTATTGGTCAATTTTCTGTATGTCCAAGGGCCATTCGACGCGGACAGCGCAGGCTAACCTGGTTCGACACTATACAGTATTAGTCAATTTTCTGTATGTCCAAGGGCCATTCTACCATTCTACGTGGACTGCGCAGGCTGACCTGGTTCGACACTTTTCAGTATTAGTCAATTTTCTGTATATCCAAGGGCCATTCTACCATTCTACGCAGACAGCGCAGGCTGACCTGGTTCGACACTTTTCAGTATTGGTCAATTTTCTGTATGTCCAAGGGCCATTCTACGCGGACAGCGCAGGCTGACCTGGTTCGACACTTTTCAGTATTAGTCAATTTTCTGTATGTCCAAGGGCCATTCTACCATTCTACGCCGACTGCGCAGGCTGACCTGGTTCGACACTTTTCAGTATTAGTCAATTTTCTGTATTTCCAAGGGCCATTCTACCATTCTACGCGGACAGCGCAGGCTGACCTGGTTCGACACTTTTCAGTATTAGTCAATTTTCTGTATGTCCAAGGGCCATTCTACCATTCTACGCGGACTGCGCAGGCTGACCTGGTTTGACACTTTACAGTATTAGTCAATTTTCTGTATGTCCAAGGGCCAGTTTACCATTCTACGTGGACTGCGCAGGCTGACCTGGTTTGACACTATACAGTATTAGTCAATTTTCTGTATGTCCAAGGGCCATTCTACCATTCTACGCGGACTGCGCAGGCTGACCTGGTTCGACACTTTTCAGTATTGGTCAATTTTCCTTATTTCGAAGGACCATTCTACGCGGACAGCGCAGGCTGACCTGGTTCGACACTTTTCAGTATTGGTCAATTTTCTGTATGTCCAAGGGCCATTCTACCATTCTACGCGGACAGCGCAGGCTGACCTGGTTCGACACTTTTCAGTATTAGTCAATTTTCTGTATGTCCAAGGGCCATTCTACCATTCTACGCGGACTGCGCAGGCTGACCTGGTTCGACACTTTTCAGTATTGGTCAATTTTCTGTATGTCCAAGGGCCATTCTACCATTCTACACGGACAGCGCAGGCTGACCTGGTTCGACACTTTACAGTATTGGTCAATTTTCTGTATGTCCAAGGGCCATTCTACCATTCTACGCGGACAGCGCAGGCTGACCTGGTTCGACACTTTTCAGTATTAGTCAATTTTCTGTATGTCCAAGGGCCATTCTACCATTCTACGCGGACTGAGCAGGCTGACCTGGTTCGACACTTTACAGTATTAGTCAATTTTCTGTATGTCCAAGGGCCATTCTACCATTCTACGCGGACAGCGCAGGCTGACCTGGTTCGACACTTTTCAGTATTAGTCAATTTTCTGTATGTCCATGGACCATTCTACGCGGACAGCGCAGGCTGACCTGGTTCGACACTTTACAGTATTGGTCAATTTTCTGTATGTCCAAGGGCCATTGTACCATTCTACGCGGACAGCGCAGGCTGACCTGGTTCGACACTTTACAGTATTAGTCAATTTTCTGTATGTCCAAGGGCCATTCTACCATTCTACGCGGACAGCGCAGGCTGACCTGGTTCGACATTTTTCAGTATTGGTCAATTTTCTGTTTGTCCAAGGGCCATTCTACCATTCTACGCGGACTGCGCAGGCTGACCTGGTTCGACACTTTACAGTATTAATCAATTTTCTGTATGTCCAAGGGCCATTCTACCATTCTACGCGGACAGCGCAGGCTGACCTGGTTCGACACTTTTCAGTATTTGTCAATTTTCTGTATGTCCAAGGGCCATTCTACCATTCTACGCGGACAGCGCAGGCTGACCTGGTTCGACACTTTACAGTATTAGTCTATTTTCTGTATGTCCAAGGGCCATTCTACCATTCTACGCGGACAGCGCAGGCTGACCTGGTTCGACACTTTTCAGTATTAGTCATTTTTCTGTATGTCCAAGGGCCATTCTATCATTCTACGCGGACAGCGCAGGCTGACCTGGTTCGACACTTTTCAGTATTAGTCAATTTTCTGTATGTCCAAGGGCCAGTTTACCATTCTACGCGGACAGCGCAGGCTGACCTGGTTCGACACTTTTCAGTATTGGTCAATTTTCTGTATGTCCAAGGAACAGTTTACCATTCTACGCGGACTGCGCAGGCTGACCTGGTTCGACACTTTTCAGTATTGGTCAATTTTCTGTATGTCCAAGGGCCATTCTACCATTCTACGCGGACAGCGCAGGCTGACCTGGTTCGACACTTTTCAGTATTGGTCAATTTTCTATATGTCCAAGGAACATTCTACGCGGACAGCGCAGGCTGACCTGGTTCGACACTTTTCAGTATTAGTCAATTTTCTGTATGTCCAAGCAACATTCTACCATTCTACGCGGACAGCGCAGGCTGACCTGGTTCGACACTTTACAGTATTAGTCAATTTTCTGTATGTCCAAGGGCCATTCTACCATTCTACGCGGACTGCGCAGGCTGACCTGGTTCGACACTTTACAATATTAGTCAATTTTCTGTATGTCCAAGGGCCATTCTACCATTCTACACGGACAGCGCAGGCTGACCTGGTTCGACACTTTACAGTATTAGTCAATTTTCTGTATGTCCAAGGACCATTCTACGCGGACAGCGCAGGCTGACCTGGTTCTACACTTTTCAGTATTGGTCAATTTTCTGTATGTCCAAGGGCCATTCTATCATTCTACGCGGACAGCGCAGGCTGACCTGGTTCGACACTTTACAGTATTGGTCAATTTTCTGTATGTCCAAGGGCCATTCTACGCGGACTGCGCAGGCTGACCTGGTTCGACACTTTTCAGTATTGGTCAATTTTCTGTATGTCCAAGGGCCATTCTATCATTCTACACGGACTGCGCAGGCTGACCTGGTTCAACACTTTACAGTATTAGTCAATTTTCTGTATGTCCAAGGACCATTCTATCATTCTACGCGGACAGCGCAGGCTGACCTCGTTCGACACTTTACAGTATTAGTCAATTTTCTGTATGTCCAAGGGCCATTCTACCATTCTACGCGGACTGCGCAGGCTCACCTGGTTCGACACTTTACAGTATTGGTCAATTTTCTGTATGTCCAAGGGCCAGTTTACCATTCCACGCGGACAGCGCAGGCTGACCTTGTTCGACACTTTACAGTATTGGTCAATTTTCTGTATGTCCAAGGACCATTCTACGCGGACAGCGCAGGCTGACCTGGTTCGACACTTTTCAGTATTGGTCAATTTTCTGTATGTCCAAGGGCCATTCTACCATTCTACGCGGACAGCGCAGGCTGACCTGGTTCGACACTTTTCAGTATTGGTCAATTTTCTGTATGTCCAAGGGCCATTCTATCATTCTACACGGACAGCGCAGGCTGACCTGGTTCGACACTTTACAGTATTGGTCAATTTTCTGTATGTCCAAGGGCCATTGTACCATTCTACGCGGACAGCGCAGGCTGACCTGGTTCGACACTTTACAGTATTAGTCAATTTTCTGTATGTCCAAGGACCATTCTACGCGGACAGCGCAGGCTGACCTGGTTCGACACTTTACAGTATTAGTCAATTTTCTGTATGTCCAAGGGCCATTCTACCATTCTACGCGGACTGCGCAGGCTGACCTGGTTCGACACTTTACAGTATTAGTCACTTTTCTGTATGTCCAAGGGCCATTCTACCATTCTACACGGACAGCGCAGGCTGACCTGGTTCTACACTTTTCAGTATTGGTCAATTTTCTGTATGTCCAAGGGCCATTCTACCATTCTACGCGGACAGCGCAGGCTGACCTGGTTCTACACTTTACAGTATTAGTCAATTTTCTGTATGTCCAAGGGCCATTCTACCATTCTACGCGGACTGAGCAGGCTGACCTGGTTCGACACTTTACAGTATTGGTCAATTTTCTGTATGTCCAAGGGCCATTGTACCATTCTACGCGGACAGCGCAGGCTGACCTGGTTCGACACTTTTCAGTATTGGTCAATTTTCTGTATGTCCAAGGGCCATTCTACCATTCTACGCGGACAGCGCAGGCTGACCTGGTTCGACACTTTACAGTATTAGTCAATTTTCTGTATGTCCAAGGGCCATTCTATCATTCTACGCGGACAGCGCAGGCTGACCTGGTTCGACACTTTACAGTATTAGTCAATTTTCTGCATGTCCAAGGGCCATTCTACGCGGACAGCGCAGGCTGACCTGGTTCGACACTTTACAGTATTAGTCAATTTTCTGTATGTCCAAGGGCCATTCTACCATTCTACACGGACAGCGCAGGCTGACCTGGTTCGACACTTTACAGTATTAGTCAATTTTCTGTATGTCCAAGGGCCATTCTATCATTCTACGCGGACAGCGCAGGCTGACCTGGTTCGACACTTTTCAGTATTGGTCAATTTTCTGTATGTCCAAGGAACAGTTTACCATTCTACGCGGACAGCGCAGGCTGACCTGGTTCGACACTTTACAGTATTGGTCAATTTTCTGTATGTCCAAGGGCCATTCTACCATTCTACGCGGACAGCGCAGGCTGACCTGGTTCGACACTATACAGTATTAGTCAATTTTCTGTATGTCCAAGGAACAGTTTACCTCATGATTCAGTCGGTGGTTAAAAAGTGGCTATTACAGATCCATAATAATGTGATGGCTTGCTTAGTATAATGCAACATGGAGATACATTAATCCCCCTTTTGCCAGAGCATGACTTACTTGCAGACGTCTAATCAAAGATGACTCAAATGACGCAATTTGCCTAAATAGAGTAGAAAACATTGTCGGAAAAGGAGAAAATACTGGTTACTAGTATTTTCTCTTTTTCCCACAATGTTTTCAAAAGTTATCTCGCCCAGGGTCGTTCAAACTCAGGATTGTGTGGTAAAGGGTTGAGTTTTGTCATTTTAGTTGGGTCTTATTATTTTTGCGAGCAAAGCCGTCCGTAAAGCTGTAAAACTGTAAAGCCGTCTATTTCCACGAAAATCAAAATGCTCTCGTCACAACTCGGCCGATTCCGTACCTATAGCGGACTTAATCACCGGATCTCCCGAGGTTTGCCGAATCTAGCAAGGACGTCACTTTCATAATTGCGGAAAGCTCACATGATTGATTACTCACTTTGTACTGACTGATTAACTCTTTACCAAACGACAAAATTTTGACCTCAACCAAATTGAAAGCATTTTCAGACGGAAAAATATGTAGCTCAAATGATGATTTCTGTAATTGATACGATAGAAAATATTGTGGGAAAAGGAGAAAAAGCTGGTTATCAACATCTCCTTTTCGCACAATGTTTTCAAAAGCTTTCTTCTTAAGAGTCGTTAAAACTCGGGATTGCGTAATAAAGGTTTAATATCGTGTATATTAACCCTTTCCGAAACGACAAATTCTGGACTGGTTCAAATTGAAAGAGTTCGCAGACGACAATTTTAAATTTGATGAAAATGGCAGAACGGTCTCAAAAAGGGTAGAAAACACTGTGGGAAAAGGAGAAATTGCTCGTTACGAGCAATTTCTCCTTTTCCCACAGTGTTTTCAAAAGACTTGTACTGCAGACACGTGAAAACCGGGGCTTGTTTGGGAAAGGGTTAAGGCACTTTGTCGCTTCCGGAGATTTTCATTTGCGTTTTTTTCCCCTTTATTTGCGAAACGAAAACAGTTTCCATTTGCGGAAAAAATTATATATTCTTCTTTGTATATAGTTATTATTTTCCGTAATATGCATTGTTCACAATGACACAAATAAAAGTATTGTATTGTATGTCGTGTGCGGAAATTTTGGAAACATGATTACCTCTTCCGTCAGCCAGTCAGTTTGATTGACTGCATGATGTTTAACGCCGTTTTCAACATTATTTCAGTTATATCACGGCGGCCAGTGCACCTATCCATGCTTTCCTGGAGTTTCTTTTACCAGTACAATATTCTTTCCAAGCCACTGGCTGCTTTCCCAGTCAGTGTTAAACATCCATGCTAGATTACATTGCTAGATGTTTACTTGAATTTTTCGCCACGAAGCTTGCCCAGAATGGAATCTACAGCCCTGTTAAGTCGTCATTGTGAAGGTATCCCTAATGACATTATGTATTGCCTTTTCAAAGTCAACATGCATTTATCTTCCGCTAGGTGGCATTTTTCAAATACGTCACCTATCTGATATGGGCATTCTGGGTACACAACCGGACTATTTTTCAAGGCGGCAATCATTGCAACGAATTGCAACAAAAAATATACGTTTACTCACTTGTACGATTCATCCAGCCATGGTTAGCTAGTGTATAACCTATGCACCAGCCATTCATAAACGTAGCCTTTATAAGCTTGGGAAAGAGTCCCAGTAAAAGCCCAGCAAGGCGGGGACATTATTTTCGTTCTGTCAGTCTGTTGTACAAATCTGGTTTTCGCCATGTCTATATTTAGAAACTCTCTACAGAGATTTACAGTAAAAAATTGGTATTTTTTAGAATAAATAATTTCCCCGTTTGAAATAATTTTATTTTTTAAGAAATTTTTTAGCGAAAAACTGATTTGATTTCTTAACAAACGTATTATTTATTGCCATTTTCCGCCTGCACTTTTTAAGAGACAATTTACGCACCGCGTACCAATATTTGTCCAGTACAGGACTGTGATGCGTCATAGCAGACAGGTCAAATCTTCGAAGAATAGTGACATGCGCAGACAACGGTCAACATGCACAATAGCTGGTTCTAGCTTCAAATAGTGGTCCCCATAAAAGCGAAATGATAGCATCCCACATGTTTTTGTATGTAGTTTGTGTCTTGAAGCAGAGTAAGGTGAACAGAAGCGGTCTGGGTCCGTATTCACCAACCATTCTTAAGAATATTCTTGGTCTTGTACTCCAAAACTTTCCACATTTGAAAGTAACACACCTTCTGATTGGCTAAACCATTTGGTTTAGCCAATCAGAAGTTGTGTTACTTTCAAACTTGGAAAATCTTGAAGAATAAGTCTAAGAACGTTCTTAAGAATGGTTGGTGAATACGGACCCTGTAATGTCTACTCTGTAGACCATGGATACTGTACAACTGGTGAAAAAACTTTGGATAGCACTTGATTCTTTCAACAATAAAAAGGTCTGTTGCAGAACAAAGACATTCCCAGTTCTTGCTACTTAAAAATATAACTATTCTTTAGATGAATTTTGAAATACTAAACTATTATATTTGTGTGCGCTGATGTAAGGGTAGTTTTTCCGCTTTTGATATGCAATTAAATTTTCCCTTTTTTTTTTCCCGCAAACAAAAATTCGCCCGTCACTTTCTCTCTTTACGAGCAACTTTATGAGTAGATTGGTTACCTCCCCTTATACAGCAAGTGTTTATAGGGATGGGTAGAGCTATTGAAAAACGGGCAGAATATTGCCCGTCTGTTTTTAGAACAGCGATATCGCGAGATTCAGAGGAGGTCACTATTGCTTCATACACAGCAGAATTTCCGATAATTTTGACCTCACAAATAAGTGAATTGTATACATGGTATAACCTTTTAATGTTAATTCCTGATCATACTAATTTAGTTTCGATTACGAATTTCAAATTGTGCAAAAAAATTGCCAAGTTACCTATGGACCTACTGGAAATGTGTAAGATGCTCCGATTGGCTAGTCAATGATATTCTTGTACTCCAATGAAAAGCATCGACACAATAGCCTGTGCCAGTTGTAATATGTACATGTATATTTACAACGGGGACCAGTTTACTTTACACAATTAAAACAGCAACGCTCAGCCTAACAGTTTCAATAAGCAATCTGTTTAACAGAAACACCAACTGTCTTGTGTCGCCATCCGAAAGTTTCTTCTCGGCAGAAAGCGTTTCACAGACAATCCCAAGGGCTTTGCTCAGTATCCTTTGCGTATTTCAACGGTAAAATATATTAGCGGTCGAATAGCATTCCATTTTTTTTTATTAATACCGTTCAGAGAAGAGAAATAAATGAAACTACCGAGCACCTAGCTTACAGACAGGTTGTTTAAGAGCTACAACCTCGGAGCCACAGGTGTCCCGGAAGACCAACAAAACATTTTAGCGGCGGAGCCAGCGGCAACGTTTTGTAGATTACCCACCGTGCTTTATAAGTTCTATCGATTTAAAAAAAAGTGTCACCTTTTACTAAGTGTGTCACTGTTGCATTATCTGAATGCCATCCATCGAAATACGTTGTCAGCTTGTTAACCTTGTAAACGCTATAGGCCACAATATCAGTAAAATGTAGCCGTGTAGCCAGACGGACGCCCCAACATTAACTGTCAAAGCATCAAATAAACGAAATGCGCTTTCTCAGGAAAAGAGACCAAATCATCTCAATTTCAAAACTGCTTTTGCCAGAAAATAAAAACTAACTGGAGGACAATGTAGATCAAAAATCAGACTGTACGTTCTGTGCAGTCTGATCTTGATCTATTTTGTCTGCAAAATGCAGTCGTATCTTGATTTATACTGTCCAAAATATGGATAAAGTTGTGCTTGGCTCTTTAAGGTGCTAACATCTATTTTGGCAGTGGAAAAACCACGTCCTGCAGTTGTAGTCGGGTACAGGTATTTGGTGATGTATCGTGCGGCCGTATCGACATGTGGTTCGGTAGCTCAGTTGGTTAGAGTGCAGGAACGGTATTCCTGAGGCCCTGGGTTCGAATCCCGGTCGAGCCATGATATTTTTCACCACCTGTTACATTTGGCGCTCGACATAAATAACCCACAATGTGGATGACTACTGCTTAGGCGCCTCAAGAACGTTTCACAAAGGTTCTCATGTCTCCAGAATTCGGGACGAATTCTAAATTAGGAGGGGGTATATGTAGCCGGGTACAGGTAGTTGGTGATATATCGTGCGGCCGTATCGACATGTGGTTCGGTAGCTCAGTTGGTTAGAGTGCAGGAACGGTATTCCTGAGGCCCTGGGTTCGAATCCCGGTCGAGCCATGATATTTTTCACCACCTGCTACATTTGGCGCCCAACGTGGGGCTAACCCACAGCGTGGATGGCTACTGCTTAGGCACCCCGAGAACGTTTCACAAAGGTTCTCTGTCTCCAGAATTCGGGACGAATTCTAAATTAGGAGGGGGTATATGTAGTCGGGTACAGGTATTTGGTGATGTATCGTGCGGCCGTATCGACATGTGGTTCGGTAGCTCAGTTGGTTAGAGTGCAGGAACGGTATTCCTGAGGCCCTGGGTTCGAATCCCGGTCGAGCCATGATATTTTTCACCACCTGTTACATTTGGCGCCCAACGTAATTAACCCATGATGTGGATGGCTACTGCTTAGGTACCTCGAGAACGTTTCACAAAGGTTCTCTGTCTCCGGAATTCGGGACGAATTCTAAATTAGGAGGGGGTATATGTAGCCGGGTACAGGTATTTGGTGATATATCGTGCGGCCGTATCGACATGTCACCAATTACCTGTACCCGGCTACACAATGCTTATGAAACTTGGTCAGAATGATTATCGTGGAGAGTTAAAAAAATGGGTCACTTCTTGTCTGATAGTAGATCAATAGGTAAAATCTTGGAAATACCTTGTGTGCGCAGTTGGGATTACTTTTACAGTCCTATGCTCATAAAAGTTGGCCAGAATATGTCTCGATAACATACAGGACTTATTCGAAAATGGGTCACAAAAGGTCAAATAATTGATCTGTAGGTCAAATATAGATGTCACATTTTCCTGTCGATTTCCTCATGGAATTTGAGTAGAACGTTTGCCATGATAGTATCATGGACGCTTTTTAAAAATATCTACCTCAGGCCAAAATATAGGTCACCTTTTGTGATCTTTGAAAGGCATTTTCGTCTAGCATATCGCGGAAAGTGTCGTACAGTATAGATCCAAGATAGACTTTCTTTTTCATTTTAGGAGCAGACGATGTCATGCGAGCTGATATTCTGCGCTATGCTGTGATCCACGAGTACGGTGGGCTATATTTCGACCTCGACACCGTGAGTGTCAAACCCCTGGACGAGTTTGCCGACCGTCATGAGTGTTCCTTTGTATCTGAACCAGGCGAACATTTCTTTGTTTTAAACACAGACTTTCTTCTGACAAACAGTGCTCTGGCATGCAGATCTAAACACCAGTTTTTTAAACGGATTTTGTCACATATCGCAAATCTTGCATTGCATTGTAAACATGCCTTCGACTGTACAGGACCAATCATGTTGTCGAATCTATACAAGACAGCCAGCAACACAGTTGATCTAAAAATAGATCTACCGGAAGTGCAGTCGTCCGAAGTCTTTCAGGATGTGTATGACGTCAAAGCACAAAACGCGCTTGTTCGACAAAAATGTCAGGATTATTCTAAACTTCAACCATATCAAGTAGACATATGTAAAAAGTGGAAAAGTCGAGGGATGGAGAAACGATCTATAAGTCAGTTCGCTTTTACGTACCATACGTGGTATCACGTGTATGGAAGAAACATGACAATTTTAGATCAAAATAATGTGTTAACTTTAGTGCCTCAAGTTAAAATATACGGTAAAAATATATAACAGAGATCTATTGGGTAACACCATATATATATATATATATATGAGTCATGCTCTGACAAAAGGGGGTTTCATGCATCTCCGTGATGCATTTTCAGTGCTCCAGATAAGAGGGAGTGATGGTATTCGAAATCCATTATTTCTCTTCAAAACCCTATGTTATGGGTACGCATTAGAATCGTCTGGATGAGACGATTCTGATGAGTACCCATAACATAGGGTTAAGTGGAGAATAAATAATATTTTCAATTTTGAAATCAAAATTACTCCCTCAATCTTGAGCTCTGCATTTTACAAAGCAGGTCATCACACAATTCTTGATCCATAAAACCCATTTTGTCACTTAAAAACCCAAAGTGACTGAATCATGAGGGTGAATGGTCTTTTCACATAGATATATTTTCACATGGATGTGGATCGATACTTTTTAACAGATGCATTAAATCCCCTTTTCACGGAGCAAGGCTCATATAAATTATACAATGTACTTTTCCAAAGGAACTTTAGCGTATTGTTTTATTGGTTCCGCGAAACCTCTATTCCGGAACGTTCGACCAATGAAATGGGATGTCACAAATACGATTAACTATTTTTGATAGCCTACGTCACCATATTTACGGTAAATCAAAGGACTGATAGTCCTGAGAGTCGCCTGGTGTGTAAACTCATCTGCTTTACATCACCCTTTTTTGAATTTCAAAACAAATATCTATTAAAAGTATTCAAGATACAAAGTAACCTGACCACAAAATTTGTATATGCCAGCATAGGTTCTTAATTGTCATCCTAACATTACAAACAAAAATACGAAACTTCACACGAAAAAGAAATATATAGAGAGAATTGTGCTTTATGCATCAGTAATAGCTTTGAAAAGTCAAAAGTGACCTAGTCT
Organism: Tridacna gigas; assembly: GCA_945859785.2. Lineage (NCBI taxonomy): Eukaryota > Metazoa > Mollusca > Bivalvia > Cardiida > Cardiidae > Tridacna > Tridacna gigas. Next base: position 74,476,678 of record OX244032.2, read on the forward strand.
TTTACCCTAGTGACTTCAATTTAAAAAAAAGAGAAAAGATTATCAAAAGGTATCGTGAAAATAAAATAACTGATGAAGTTCTATCGCTATTTGCAGTTCCTCCTTAGCTTAATGCCTTAACAGAATCTGGGCGAAACTAAGGCCTCTGGGTGGCTGTAGGAGAAATCGTCCCCTGGAGAAATTGTCCCAAAATTGAGTTTTGGAGAAATTTTCCCCATATTCAAAATTCTTTTATAGTGTTTTTAAAGATGCTTTAAACTTTTTCTTCCCTGCTACTTAGGTTTTCTTAATTTAAGTGCTTTAAACTGTCATTGTTAATACAGCAATGACTAGAAATGTCGCTGCTACAGCACAAGCCAAACAATATGGCCCAATAACGTAACCATCGGCCTCTGAGGACCACACAACCTTTCTCTAATGTCTGGCCTAGTGAGCTACATTTTCACCAGAGGCAACCAGTTTCCAACATGTGCAGTATTTCAACCAAGTTCGATGTGCTTTGGGCTGGAGACTCTACTATACACTGAGACACTACTATACAGTGCCCATAACTTTCATCAGCGTAGCTGACTACGCTGATCTGCTTCATGGTTTTGACATACTGGAGTGAATAAATACAATTTTGAGAATGATAAAAAACGTTGACACGTTTATTCTGCGTCCCCCCTTTCTCAGGCCTTTTTGAAATATCACGAAGCTTGCAACCGCTAATTAATATCTTTTAACTTTTTAAAAGCGTTACCCTATAACCCATTACCATATATCTACATGTATTTTCAGACACATCAATTTTAGCAATAACTAGTCACTACTCAACCCTTCTTGTTGCTTCCAGGCCCCGTGCATTTATAAGAAAAAATATATTAAGAACGGTCTCATGCTTAGCACAAAAAAGTACTCAACGGCCGGAGTTTTGCTCACGGGAGTTTTGAACTCAGACGATGCTTATAAACGTCCCTTTAGAACGTTTTCATCTGAGCACAGTACGCACTAAAAATTCGTTCACAAACGTAAGCGACCCAACATCTAAAGATAGCCCATAATAAAAGATTCGGCCCCAAGAAGATTCAGCCCATGGCCCATGGCCAACCACGTTTTTAGAGAAGACTCGGCCCAAAAATTCTGAAAGTTCGGCCCCGAAAATGAGACGATTCGGCCCAATTACTTTCCTTAATTATGATTATGCTTCACTTGTCATAATTTATGAATTTATGGTACATACTACAGGTTCGGAAAATGGCAAGTTCGGTATAAATGATCTGTATAGTAAATGATTTGGAGGTTTCCGTGAAACAGAAAGTTATATAATAGAAGCTCAGTATACTTTTAGTACTTTATGATCATTATTTCTTAATGTGCCCAAGACCCTCCCTCCCCCCCACACACACACTAAAGAGGGTCTGACACTGATGCTGTTGTGACTGACTGGGTTTTGCTCCGATGAATGGAGACAGGTGCTGGCGATGAAAGCCATGTAAAAGATAAACGCCATTCTGCAGCATCGCTTTCCATTATCCACACTTTAAATCAATTAACCCTACACTTCCTTTTAACCGAACTTCGTTGTCATTTACCAAAACCCCTGTCACCCCTTGATATAAATCTTAGTTGCAGTCATAGTTCACTCAAGTGTTTTGGGGGCATTTTAAATGGACTTTTCGGAAAAACTTGATTGAGCTATGTTTCAGTATATCTGATGCTGCTATCGCTTGCATATTGATAATTAGCGGATATTAAGGCATGCTGCCGCAGTGTCACAACTTTTTTTTCAAAAACAACCAAATTTGGACAGTATCAAAGATCAGCATGGACAAAAACATATACATACGCATAAAATACATTACAACTTTAGTTTATATTTCAAAGGTAATAAATCCAGATAAATAAATTTCATATAATTATCATAATATATGAGTGGAAATAAGAAAAACGTCAGAATTATATACATAACTAAAACAAACAGGAAAATCTACATAAACGGGCAAAATTTTCCAACATTCCCCCAATCTTGTCCACTGTTTGCATTGGGTCGAATCGTCTTGAACCTACAAATTACATATTCTAATCGGATGCTGAACATTGACAAACAACATGGAGGCTCTGACAGCTGATGCCAGCTAGTGTCGAGCAAGCTAGTTTGCCGGATCCTGAAAACAAAAATAAATTGAATTCTTACCCTGAACAATTAACAACAAGTGATTTTCGAGGAAAAATTATTGCAGTTTTAGCAGTTTTAATAACGAAATCAACGTAAACACTAGCTCCGGTAGTATTTTCTTGAATTTAGTAGCCCCCTACCTTAAAATGTAATGAATACAGAAGTAGCAACCAACATTAAAACGTAGTGTTTACGTGACAACCAATCAACTTCCGTTTAAAAATAGGACACAGTGGATTTTTTACTGTCGATTATTACAAGCACAGGTGAACGGCGACGACAATGTAAATCCTATATTACACACTAATATACTGAAAGGTAAACAACTCGTAATGTATTTTCAATACCCCAGTCAATACGTGCAGGCAGGTGTGCCCCAAGGATCTATTTTAGGACCTCTTTTGTTCTTAATATATATCAATGATATTGTTGATGATATTCGGGCAAACATTAATCTCTTTGCAGATGATACCAGTCTATCGATGGTTGTATCTGATCCAGCTGCCGCTGGAACTGTATTACAAACAGATATCGATACAATCACTCGTTGGGCGCAGAAGTGGTTGGTCAAGTTCAATCCAGCAAAATCAGAATCCTTAGTTATATCTCGAAAACGTTTTAAGACTAACCACCCTGGTCTGTTTATGTCGAATACCGAAATTCCACCTGCCACTAGTCATAAACATTTAGGCATATTTCTTTCTAGCGACGGGTCTTGGGACTCCCATATTAGTATATCTATCAAAAAGGCATGGAAAAGAATTGGAGTCATGCGTCATCTGAAAATCCACCTTGATCGACTTTCACTCCAAATCATGTACTTTTCTTTTATTCGACCTATTCTTGAATATGGTGATGTCATATGGGATAATCTTTCTCAAGGGTTGAAAGATCAACTGAATAAAGTACAAAATGAGGCTGCACGGATCGTTACCGGCTGTACTAAATTAGTTTCTATCATTGATCTATACCAAGAGTCTGGTTGGGAAACATTAAGCCATCGACGGCGTAAGCACGAACTCATCCTTTTCTATAAAATGGTCAACGGACTTACCCCAAATTATCTTAATACTCTTGTTCCATCTACGGTTGGCAATTCTTGCAGTTACAATCTCGTAGGCCCAACAGTTTGAGAAACATTACTTGTAGAACGAGCTTGTACAGCGCTTCATTTTTGCCATCTGTGATTAATGATTGGAATTCACTTGCAGATGATACTAAGAATGCAGAATCATTGTCAGCTTTTAAATATCGTTTAAACATGGATAAATCTTGTCCACGGAGGCTTTATTTTTTTGGCGAAAGGAAAATTCAAGTTATACATGCCAGATTACGCAACAGATGTAGCAGTCTCAATGAACATCTGTACTTAAAAAAACTAGTGGAATCCCCGCTCTGTAGGTGTGGTGCGGTTGAATCGACTAAGCACTTCTTTTTAGAATGTCCATTTTATAATAGCCAAAGAAGTAGTCTTAGTTTCAGTGTAAACGCTATAACAAACTTAACACTCCAAACCATTTTATATGGGGATGATAATCTTATCCTGTTTGATAACCAAAGATTATTTGCCGCCGTGCACATCTATATCCGTGATAGTAAAAGATTTACCAAATGATATCTAATTCTTATGTTTCCTATGTAACAGTTGATTTTATACCCGATCTGTTGCATAAATTCAAATCATTTCATTACCTTTTCTTTTAAACTTAAATATTGGTTTGGACCACTTGAGTACGATTTGCTAACATCCTTATACGATTTTGGTTCCCTTAGTTTAAAGCAATCATTAGTTCTGTCATTTGTTTGGTCTAGCTGGAGGTTTCTACAGCTAGTAAATAGGTGTCTTCAATTGAAATCTTCACCAATACCACTCCACACCCTTTGGATATTCAATATGTTTTACAACTTTTTCTTTCAATTGCGTTCTTTGTCAGTGATTAGTAAGGATATGCTAATATAATAACCTTAAGCCGGATCTAGGAGAAGAACTTTATAAGCTTAGCTTTCGTTCTTATCCTTTTCCTCAGTATATTTATCATATATTTGTATTTCCTCTTGTTTTGTTAAATTTGTATCTAATACTGATGAATAAAATATGTTTAAACTAAACTAATACCCCAGTCACGAATTTCATGCTGTTTACAAGTCATTTTACGACCAATATTAACATCCATAGTACCAATGGATAGCGGAAACATTATTCTACAAGAAAATCATGTCACAATTTGAGCCATTTCAAGCTGCTAAGAAATATCTATCTCGAAACTGTCAAACAACCCTACTCGGAAGAGATCTGATTGTATTGAATCGCGAAAATTTTCAAGAGATAAAACCCATTTTCAACTTGAAAGCCGTTGAATATTTGACAGGTATCATTTCGGGTCCAGCAATAATAAGGCGTATAAACCTGAAACATTAAAATATTTGATGTGAATAGGCTGTGCGATCCTTATTTTCATCGGTAAATATGTCCAGCGCTCAGCTGCCTACCATTTTGACGTACTGCGCATGCTCGGTTTATTTTTCAAAACGTTTTCTCATTGGTTATCGATGAAGGTGTGTCTGGACCCGGCCAATGAGAAAACGCGATACAAAAGCATGCTTAGTAGGCAATAAAGGATGACAGTTTACACGGCTGGACATTTTCAAATAAAAAAAGCTTCGTACAACACAAAAACATATTGAAGTTCTATTTTCAGTGCAGATATACTTTTAAATTTGTAGGTTTCAAATGCACCTTGCATAAGAACGGACATTTTTCGCGTTGAAAATGGGTTTTATCTCTTGAAATTTTTCGTGATTCAATGCAATCAGATCTCTTCCGAGTTGGGTTGTTTGACAGTTTCGAGCTAGATTTTTCTTAGCAACTTGAAATGGCTCAAATTGCGAAATGATTTTCTTGTAGCATAATGTTTCCGCTATCCATTGGTACTATGGATGTTAATACTGGTACTGAAATGACTTGTAAACAGCATGGAATTCGTGACCGGGGTATTGAAAATACATCACAAGTTGTTTACCTTTCAGTATATTACTGTGTAATACAGGATTTACACTGTCGCTCGCCGTTCACCTGTGATTACAAGCATATTATCTGGAAGAGCTCATGTATTGTCCTTCCAGCTACGATTCCGGACTGCTGAAGACGAGCAAGAATGCGCTCCTTGAGCATGAGATTGAGCTCAAACAAGTTTTATAAGCACGGGGCCTGGACTTAATGTTGGACCGCCACAATCATTAATTAGCAGGATTTAGAACTGCGTCCACACCAGTTGAAAGCTGTAGATCTATATATTGCATTGGTACAAACTAAATATTCGCGATTCACAACTACGTGACGTTATGTCCACCTTTAACAAATAATGCTATAAAGTTGTAATTTGTGTGGGTTATGTTTCATCTATTTTTGGGTATTTCAATTCTGGTGGAGTGAAGCCCTCAGATTGGTGGGTTGTAAGAACTACGCAATTTCCACTTAAATTCCGAATTCACTCAAAATCAAAAGCCAATGAGGGGCAACGCTAACAACGGCGATTGATTCATAAGTATGTAAATTTATGGAGAACTTCTGGTACAAATGACATCATATCACGTGATCACAATATCTATATTTGTCCCACAGCTATACTTAAACGTCGATTTTATGTCACTTATATACACAACAAAATGTACACAAACAACATTAAACGGTTATTATAAATTTTGGAACTATTGTATATGTTTATTCAAGAATGTAGATTACTGTTTATAAGACTTTTTTTGACATTCATTTTAATCGAAAAGACATTTCGTATAATCCTTACCAAGTGACACAGAATCGCTGTTCAACTATACATTCCATCTATCATTAGAAGCACCTGCTGAGCGGTGAGTTAGCGCAGCCAAGGGCCGTGCACGTTACGTATGGCCTTATCACAGTGTTTTGGTTCAGCCAAAATATGCGAGTGCAAGGAAGTAATGTAAAGTCTAGAATAAAAAGTTGTGTAGTTCTAAGCTTATGTACAATTCTTCCACAAATGGACGTGCCGTAGAAAAGACGATTTCAGTCGTAGAGTATTTCTTTTTAGGCGTATCCGGAAACTGTTTCATGACTGCCACATACATAGATATATGCAAATTATACTTGATGCTTATGTAAACGATTGCCTATCATATATGCAAGTGGAAGAAATTATTGTTCCAAAGATTCGAACTGTTGAATAGTTCAGTCTTTAAAGACATATTCATGATCACAAAATGCACCATTTATGAGTTATAATTTTACAACGGAAAAGAAAAAAAAAATTGCTTGTTCACCGAATAATTACGGAACTAGGTTACGTCTCGCAAACCGGAACTTGGACAGGAAGCAGTACAAGGCCGGAGGTATGCTTACGTCACCCCATGGATCAAGATGACAACAATGAGAGCCTGGTTGCGTAGCAACCAGGCGACTCAAAAAATTGAGGCACAAAGCTCCAATTGTATATTATTGTTCAACTCCATTTTGAACAAATTTCAACTGAACAACGAATTTTGATTAGTTAAGCAACTGCCCTCTACGTAAACGAATGGAAATGCTCAAGACTGAGATTTCGAAAAAATCAACTAAACTCCTTCTAGGCCTATCAAGAATGGAGCGTTAACGTACTGAATACCGTGAGGGACGGGGGTAAAACTGCTTTTGAGGATACGAAGTAGTCAATACATTTCGTATAGAGTAAAAGTAAATTGACAAAATCCGGTAAGCGTTGTCAACAACTTTCGGCATATTTCATAAGTGATCGGCACTACCGATTTTTTTCGGCATTTTCCGACTTAGCTAAGTGTCTGGAGCTGAAATATTATGCCATAAGCTTTAAGACACAAACTACAAAATACTTTTCAAACTCACAACGTACGATTTGAAAGAATACGTCTAAAGGGATGTGTAGGATTTGCATATCCTCTGTAAAATCAGTCCTGAAAGGCCGATTTGTCGAACAGTATTAAGCTATAATGTGGTGTAATGAGAAATGAAATTTCAATCACATGTAATGCAATGAGCAATGAGCACAGCGACTTCTTCCTGCTTCAGAAAGTCTTGCACCTCGTACAATAAACTGATTTTGTCGCAGTGTCCATGGTGTAGAGGCAAAATACCTGGACACGTGATCTCGAGGTAAATGTCATATAAATCGTAAATTTATCGTAGATCTATAAATAGTTCACGTAAAAAGACGGAATATTCATTAACCCTTTACCGCACAATGTCGCCTTTATACGATCCTGGGAAAGAGGCCTTTTGAAAACATTATGGGAAAAGGAGAGAATGCTGGTAACCAGCATTTTCTCCTTGTCCCACAATGTTTTCAACACTTTCCATAACAATTTTTTTTCAGTCACATTTATTCTGTCGTCTGCAAATGCTTTCAATTTGGACAAATCTAGAATTTTGTCGTTTGGTAGATAAAGCTCGTGTTTCAGTGCAAGGTCCTAGCGCCCCATTCGGCATACCTCGGGTGATCCGGTGATCAAATCCCTCGGCTGTATCACGTAGCTTGATATGCACCTACACGGTACATTTCGCACATCTCCGGAAGCACACCGCTTTACCGTTATCTAAATTGTAAGGCTCCTCTTTAGAAAGAACGCATGAGTAAATTTTCTATCGTTATCTTTCTAAGAGTATTTCAGTCAGCAAGCAGTTTGTACATTCAATTTTTAGCGTGGTTTATCAGTTCCGTTAGGAGCTTTCATTGACAGATCGATAGATGTGAATGACTTCACAGTGGTTGTTCATGTCGTTGCTAAGCGATCTACAGGGGCGCCGCCATGTTTAAGATCATGTGATTGGTAGTTCAAAATGGAAGCCTCCCTTATACAGACGAGGTTAGATGTAGGTACGGAATCGGCCGAGTTGTGACGAGTGCTAGCGCCCGTGACGCACAATACACAATCTTCTACGCTGTTAGAACAGGAGAAAATGTACTTTCTGGACAGTCTGATCTTGATCTATACCGTCCAAAAAAGCACATGTTTTTGTGTATGCCGCTGAAAGAGCACACGCCTCATCCCTTGTCAGATCAGGGAGTTTAACCCTTTACTTACAGACAACATTTTAAACTTGTCAAAATTGAAAGTATTTGCAGACTACAAATCAAATGTATTTCAAATGACGGAATTTGTCTCAGAAAGTAATACAAAAACGATGCGGGAAAAGGAGAAAAGGTTGCCTGCAGTGCTGGAAACCTTTTCTCCTTTTCCCATGAGGTTTCCAAGTGCCTATTAAGGTTTTTAAAACACGGGATTGTTTGGTCAAAGGTTTTCACATGGCGCAACACAATAAGAAAAAAAAAACAAGACTGTGGTATCCACACGGCTGATTAATAGAATGAATCATTGACCTACAGCCCTTTACCACACAATCCCGAGTTCAAAAGTCCCTATGGAAGACGGCTTTTGAAAACATTGTGGGGGGAAAAGGAGAAAATGCTGGTTACCAGCATTTTCTCCTTTTCCCACCATGTTTTCTATCCTTTCCAGCATTTTCTCCTTTTCCTACAATGTTTTCAAGCCTTTCCAAGACAAATAACATCATATGCGCGACATTAAAGTTTAATCTGTCGTCTGCAAATGCTTTGAATTTGGAAGAATCCAAAATTTGTCGTCTGGGAAAGGGTTAACCCTCTAAAATTTTGTCCTCTGGTAAAGGGTTAACCCTTTCCCAGAGGACAAAATTATAGATGAATCCATACTGGAAGCATTTGCAGACGACAAAATCATTAAAATTTGTCTCGAATTGTTATATTTGTCTCTGAAAGGATAGAAAACATGGTGGGAAAAGAGAAAATGCTGCTTACCAGCATTTTCTCCTTTTCCAAGGATGTTTTCAAAAGCCCTCCCCTTCCTGGTCGTTAAAATTATTAGTGTCAAAGGTCTATTACACTGCTGAATAAAATAAACGGTTGTTGCCAAGCAACAAAAAATACCCCGAAATTGCGATTTCAATATTCCCTGGGGAAAAATCATCATATCGGGACAGTGTAGATCAAAGGTAAGACTACATGTTCTGTGCAGTCTGATCTCGATGTACACAGTCCTCAAAAGCGCCTTGGGTCGCGCTTAGCAGACGACAATATTCTATACTGGTCGAGGTTGACAGCATGAATTTGTAGACAACTGGTAAAAATGTGGCTAAAATAATGGAATCGGTCTGAAAGGGGGAGAAAACATTGAGAGAAAAGGAGAAAATGGTGGTTACTACCCTATCATAGACATATTTCATCATTTGAGCCACAAATATTGTTGTCTGCAAATGATTTCAATTTAGACAAGCGTAAGACTTTGTCGTAAAACGTAAAACTTTTTGGATGTTGAATATTTGAAAAGAAAAGCCATATTGAATATGTACTAAAAAGACCCTAATATGGCAGTTTTTGTGGCATTTGTCAAAGACAATATGTACCTATGAGTTCAATACGGCATTTTGAAAATAATGTATCGTAGTTTGTGCAAAACCGAAGGAAGTAAACTCAGATAAAATCAATTTTTCTGAGACAAATAAGTGTTTTGATTGCACTCAGATATGAAATTGAAAATGGCGTATTACGATAAATTGGACTAGGTCATCGATCGTGGAAATACTTCTTTTTTTTTTTTATCGAAAATAGCTTCATCTGATATGGCCTATAGTGGCGTAATGATACACACATACCGTGCTTGTTCGTCCCAAAACCAGTTCGTTCCTGGGCTTATTCGTCCCAGGGCTTGTTCGCCCGGACTTGTTCGTCCCACAGATTGCACCCTTCTCCATCGAATTTTGCATGACCATATAGTAGGTTGACTTTCAAGCAAATATTTTGAAACTATTTCTGTTGTATATTCTTTAACCCTTTCCCAAACGACAAATTTTAGACTGGTCCAAATTGAAAGAGTTTGCAGACGACAATTTTAAATTTGATGAAAATGGCAGAAAGGTCTCAAAAAGGGTAGAAAACACTGTGGGAAAAGGAGAAATTGCTCGTTACGAGCAATTTCTCCTTTTCCCACAGTGTTTTCAAAAGACTTGTACTGCAGACACGTGAAAACCAGGGCTTGTTTGGGAAAGGGTTAAATTATTAATTCGACACAATGGCTCCCTTGACAAATGCCACACCAGTGTTTACAACACTTTGATAAAAACTGACCTTGACTGAATAGCTCTCAAAAATTTCAAATAGTGAAGATCGAAGATCAGACTGCACGTTTTTTACCGGTATTTAGCACAACGTTCTTTCCAAGCCACCGGCTGCTTTCCCACATAACCGTCATCAAAACAAGGATCAGCATTACAAGCATTTTTTTCCTTTTCCCACAATGTTTTCAAAAGCCTGTTTTTTCGCCAGGTCGTTAATTCCTGTTATTGACAAAGATATGTTGTCTTGCATTTTGTGTCAAGTATTCGGCCTTTGTTTGACTTTTATGCCGTTTTCTGTGCAGTCTGATCTCCGCCTATGCTCTCCATTAAAGCCCCTGTAGTGACAAACATTTCTGATGTACAATTACTTGGCATTCTAAGGCCTTCAATGCGAATTTTATAAACATTCTGGCTTAACTTAAATCAAGTACGGATTCAGAAGATGGACAAGAGATATCGTATAATCAAGGCAAGGGGAAGTAATCTTGCGAAACAAGGCTATACACACATGTACATAAAGTTTAGTTATAGTTATCTCCCTTCACTGCATTAAGCCTTGGGCTGCTAAGCGCGACTCACTGACCTTTTGCGGACAGCGTAGATCAAGATCAGACTGCACAGAACGTGCAGTCTGATCTTAGATCTACACTGTCCGATAAGGAGATATCTCTCCTCCAAAAATACCTTTGAAACAGCAAAATTTGAGGTTTTACTATCTGCTTGAAAGTTTCATTTCTTTTATTTGGCAGGATAATGGTTAATTACTTTTCTTTTTGTAAGATTCTTTGTCAACTGTGCAAACAAGGTCCAAAGTATGGTAATTGAAAGAGATGTCCACAAATAGTAAACCCGGGGTTACATATTTAGGAGAATAGAATATAGTTCATCTGTAAACAAAGGGCTTCCAGTCCATAATACAAGAAAAAGAATTAACGAAAATTGCGTGAGAAGTTGTGTCTTAATGAGTAACTCTCTCCTTGAACTGCTACATGGATTGATTGAAAGATTTCAAGCATTTAGTGAAAACGTTTTTTTTTCCCCCCCGTCGAAAAAATCTCACCGCTTCGGACGGTCTACATACAAGGTCAGATTGTTCACATTTTACAAAAAAAAAAATTTTTTTCAAGATTTCTCGCTACAAAGTTCATGGACTTTTAGTAAAGTTTTTCGGCGTAGCTGAATGTGCTGGCTTTTTTGACCTACTTCTTGATACTGATAAAAGATGAATAAATAGAAATTCGTGATTGATCAAAAATGTAGATGTGTTTATTCTAAGGGTCCCTGTGGTAAAAAGAGTAGACATGTTTATTCTAAGGGCCCCTGTGGTTAAAAGAGTAAACATGTTTATTCTAAGGTCCCCTGCCTATTTGCTGGCAAATTTACGCCGTCTTCTTAAAAGATATTTCTTGTCTCTTTTTGTAGCAACGATTCTACAACTATTTACAAAGTCTAAGATACAATGCTACAAAAGAAACATTGTACAAAGTCCCTCACTCTGCAAATCTTAGGTAATGAGTTAATGGTCTTGACAAACAAACAAATGAGACATGCTCTGTGAAAAGGGGGTTTACTGCATCGGCAATAAATATCGACCCAGGTCAGCCTGCGCAGTCCGCGCAGGCTGACCTGAGTCGAAACTTTTTGCTTTTGGTCAGTTCTATGCATGCCCAAGGACCATTCTACCCCAGGATTTAACAGTCGGTTCTTAACCCTTTCCCAAACGACAGATTTTGGACTGGTCCAAATTGAAAGAGTTTGCAGACAACAGTTTTAAATTTGATGAAAATGGCACAAAGTTCTCAAAAAGGGTAGAAAACACTGTTGGAAAAGGAGAAATTGCTCGTTACGAGCAATTTCTCCTTTTCCAACAGTGTTTTCAAAAGACTTGTACTGCAGACACGTGAAAACCAGGGCTAGAGACCTTCGGACATGTGCGTAAAGTGTCGTCCCTCCGAGACGGCACTTTACGACTACATAAGATTTTTTTCATACAGTAGACTTTCGTGAAACAGAAAATCGCATAAAAACGGGAAATGTCGTCTCGGATTGGTCAAAGACTGCACAGACTGATCTGGGTCGACACACTTTTACGAATATGTCCGAAGGCCCCTTTTCGTGTGTTGCTAGCCATATAATTTACTAGTGACCTCCGCCATTTAATTTCATTTCTAACTCATTTCAGGTATAGAAGACGTAATGAGAGCGGACATTATTCGACTTGCTGCCATTCACCAGTATGGCGGCGTGTACTTTGACCTGGATACAGTCAGTGTTAAACCTCTGGACGACTTCGTGACAACACACAACTGCTCACTCGTGTTTGAACCTGGCGAACACTTCTTGATGCAGAATACGGACTTTCTTCTTACAAACAGTGCCTTACTCTGCGCCCGTAATCATTCCTTTTACGAAAAATTTATAGCAGCCATTAACGCCCTACCTCGTACCTGTAAACATGCCTTTATTTGTACCGGGCCACGGATGCTTTCAAAGTTTTATCAGGAACTTAATCGTACCAGCGGGAACACAGATTATCTCCCTAAAATCGAATCTTCTGAAATATTTCAAGATGTATACGACCACCCGTCACAGACAGCATACGTAACAAATACCTGCAAAGATTACAGCAAACTACAACAGTTTGAGGTGGAAATCTGTGATAACTGGAAGCGGCGAGGCAAAGAGAAGCGGTCCTTGAGTCCTTTGGCCTTGACCTACCACACGTGGTATCATGTCTACGGCAGGAAAATGACGGTCTTGAGACAAAACGACATACAGCGTCTTGTGCCGCATGTTAAGATATACGGACGAAATGTGTTTCGTTAACAATATGTATGAACTAGTAAAAATAAAGACTATTCGAATATGAATTTCATATTCGAACATTCGGCCGTTTTTAGAATATTCGAATATTCGGTCCTGTCCCTACTATGAACGCAGAACCCTGTAACAACCCTAGGTTCATTCGGCATACCTCGGGTGATCCGGTGGTCAAATCCCTCGGCTGTATCACGTAGCTTGATATGCACCTACACGGTACATTTCGCACGTTTCCGGAAGCACACCGTTTTACCGTTATTGAAATTGTAAGGCTCCTCTTAAAAAGAAAACATGAGTCAATTTTCATATCGTTATCTTTCTAACAATATTTCAGTCGGCAAACAGTTTGTACATTCAATTCTTAGCTTGGTTTATCAATTTCCGTTGGGAGCTTTCATCGACAGATCGATAGATGTGAATAACTCCATCGTGGTTGTTCATGTCGTTGCTAAGCGATTTACAGGGACGCCGCCATGTTTAAGATCACGTGATGGGTAGTTCAAAATGGAAGCCGCCTTAATACGGACGAGGTTAGATGTAGGTACGGAATCGGCCGAGTTGTGACGAGTGCCCTAGGTTTTGACGATCGTGGTAAAGAATACTTTTGAAAACATTGTGGTAAAAGGAGAAAATGCTGGTAACCAGCATTTTCTCCTTTTTCCCACAATGTTTTCTGTCCATTCGAAGACAAATCCCATCATTTCAGTCATATTTTACTAGTATTTGTCGTTTGAAAATACTTTTAGTTTGGACAAGTCCAATATTTTGTTGTTAGGTGAAGAGTTCAAGCCAACTTCAACTAATTCTTGTCGGCAAAAAATAATTGAGCCATGCTCTGTGAAAAAGGGGCTTAGTGCACCTGCAAAAAATATCGACTCAGGTCAGCAGTAGTATAGGAGGGTAGACCTCGGACAAAACGCGTTTTGTCCGAGGTCTACCCTCCCTGAGTGCCATTTTGTCCGAGGTCTACCCTCCCTGAGTGCCATTTTTGTCCGAGGTCTACCCTCCCGGGTAGAAAAAATGCCGCATCACTGCAATTTTGGCGTGATTCGGTTTCCGCGACATATGAATACAATAATAAATAGTCCGTTGCTAGTCTCGGGAGGGTAGACCTCGGACAAAAGTAGTTCCGGCCGTTGGTTCAGGTAGGAACCCTCGTTGGACTTAGTCTTTTTTGGAGGGTTGATCTTTCTCTCTCTATTACCGTCGGACTTAGTTTTTTTCACAGTTGGATTAAAAAGTAGTTCCGGCTGATGTAAACAAGTAGTTCCGACTGATGTAAACAAACGTAAACAAACGTTTTGATTGGTCGAGACGTTTTCCCGCCAAAATTCGATGGGGTTATTTCCCCTTTTCAGCTTGAATCAATGCAAAGACCTTTGTTGGACTTAGTCTTTTTCACAACTGTATTAAAAAAGTAGTTCCGCCTAATGTAAACAAACAGGTTGGTTCAGGCAGAGTCTATCGTTGGACTTAGTCTTTTTTCCACGATATGGTTCCAAAGATAAAAGACTCTTCTATTGGTCTTACCGATATTGACAATTTGAGAAAGATAGACTTTTCTTGGGGAATGGTTAGCCCTGAAAAGGGCTGTTTTGGAGTTTGTTTTTCCTCCTCCTCTAATGATAGTATCCAAACTTTGTCTGACAGATAGGACACTCCACGACTCTTCTTCGATCTGCTATTAATCTTCTTATTTTGTTTATTTTATGCATAGGCAGAGTGGAGTCATGCATCATGGCCAGTAAAAAGGTTGTCAGATACCATTTTGTCATCGAGAGAAGTAGAAATTGTACACTATAGTCCATCACCATTTCTTTAGCTGTTATCTATTCGGGAACCGAATGATTAATGTACTGGAAATATCATCGTCTTTTATACGGCTGGAGGCGAGTTGACTTACTTATTGACAATTGTTGAAGATAGATTTTTCTTGGGGAATGATTAGTCCTGAAAAGGACTGTTTTTTGGAAATTGAACTGTCTTTTTTTGTCTTTTTTCTCTATTGAGAACTTTTCTTTGTTTCTTTGGGTATCTTTTTGAGTTTGAGTTTTGGAATCTTTGGGATCTTGAAGTCTTTGAAGTTGTCGATATTTTTCCCATGTTTTCCCAGTCCTATTTTTGACGGTGATACATAGGTGGGATCGTATCGTTGTTTTTTGTGAAGTTGTTCATCATCATCTTTCTCTATTTCTCGTTTTTTATTTTTTATCTTCTCTTCCTTTGGCTGATGATCTTTCTCTGGTTGTGTTTCCTTTGAGTGTTGCTTTTCCTTCGACTGATTTTCCTTTGACTTCTGATCTTTCTTTTTTACAACTGATACAAGGGAGTCTGTTAGTCTTCGAAGGCTGGTTTTATCAAAGTCGAACTCCACCGGAATCTTCACAATAACAGGCGTAGTTGACTGTCTTTGCTGGCATATTGTCTCGATGTTTCTGTTCAATGTTTTCAACTCCTCTAAAATCTGAGTTATTGTAGCATCTTGTTTTGAGATCATCTGTCGCATCTCTTCCTCGAATTTGTTAACTGGTGCTGCCATTGGCTCAATGAATGTCGAATTCATGGCTGACGCTAGAATATCTCCACTGTTTCCACTCTGTGGCAAGGAGTTGTCTAAGATGTAGTCGGTTAAGTTGTAATCGGCTAAGTTGAGATTCATCTTTCCCCGTTAACAGTGTGTTTTTACTCGTACTACTCGAAGATCGAGAGCCGAATGATTGTAGAGAAATATCGTCAACGTTTTATAGGTTGGTAGGGGGATTGACCTACTTTGATACAGAATTAAGAGCGCGGACCCGGTCGGAAGCAGTCACGAATGATTATAACACTTACAGAGAGAAATAATAGAAATCTGGGGTACTGGCTAACCGATTGATCTGAGCACTATTGTGAATGTAACATATTCTATGATTGAACGAAAACAACTGAATTCTAGTCAAGCAGAAATGATAATCTTTCGTTTTTACATAGTTATACTGCTTACTTGCAAAAGAATGAACTATACTATATTAGAAAATATTATTTGGGATGAGATTTTTCTTAGAGTTATGCAGAATTTTGGTTGACAAAATTTGAAAAGATAGAACTTTTCTTAACGTTTGGTAGTCCTGAAAAGGACTGTTTTTCGAAGATTTGTATTTTTTAGCCTCTTCGTCTATCTCTCGCAGCCTCTAATTCATCAAGTAACATAATAAGTAGTGCTAGGTTATGACGTATCTGCCGTCGATGAAACCAATCTTCTAACCAGTTCAGTATCGAATAATATGCCACTGATCCAAACATGAACATACAAAACATTTTTATTCTCGAGTATTGAGAGGTAAAAATGATTAAATGAGAACTTGACCGGCTTTCTTTATACGTTTTACAGATGAATTGACCTACCTCGACTCTGAATTAACGTTACCCAATCGTTAGTTTTGTTATATTCTCTTTTGAATAAGTAAAAGATAGATGAAAACAAGTCTATACGTTGTGGTAGGGAATAAGGTTTTCTGATAAACTCAGTCTTTTTTTGATAAGTTGAAGTAAAAATTAACCTTTTCTTAAAATCAGAATTGATTTGGTCTGACAATTTGAAGAGAGATAAAACTTTCTTGGTGTATGTTAGCCCTGAAAAGGGCTGTTTTTCACTATTCTCTGTAATGAAATTAATTTAACTATCGGTTAACTTAATTTCAAAACTAGAGAAAAGATCGAGGACTCTAAACCTCCTCATCTGAATCTTCGGGGAATAGCTCACGCCGAAGTTCATTGATTTCTTCAACTTTGCCTTGGACATACTCATTATACATAATGAGTACTCCTTTGATTGAACAAAGTTGAATTTTCAGATTATATTGCACAGCTCTGCTTTTACACTTATCATATCGTTTTTCTATCCCACTCAGACGAATTTTAAGCAATTCGATCTGTTTGCATCCCTTTCTAAATCGTCGCTCTGCTTCAATCAATTTGAACCGTTTGTCGAGGGTCTTCATTTTGAGTTCTGAGAGGGAAAAACTGATTAAAAAGAAAAAGAGCCCCGTCTTTTATAGGATGGTAGAGGAATTGACCTACTTTGACTCGGAATTAATGTTATCCAATCGTTAGTTTCGTTATATTTCTTAATTCAGAATTGAGTTGAAGTGACAATTTGAAGAAAAGTAGAAAACTTTCTTGTTGCATGTTAGCCCTGAAAAGGGCTGTTTTTATGAAGATTCATTCTTCACTGGTTGCGATCGAGATGTTCTTCTTCTTCTTCAAACTGGACCACGATGAAAGCTTGACAGCAATGATAACACCAAATCACTACACCATAGTCTTCATCATAGTCATAGAATCCCTCATCTGGTTCTGGACAATTGTGCTTTTCTCCAAGATGTTGTAGGATATGAAAGCATTTTCCACACTCTATTGCACATGGTCTATCACACTGTGGACAATAAGGAAAAAATATAAGCATTTTTCTCGTCTTGGTATACTTTTACGATTTCTTATTCGTGCTACTCGAGAGAAACGAGAGTCGAATGGTTATAGGAAAAGTTCACTGAATTTTTATAACTTAGTGGAGGGATTGACCTACTTTTTTCTGACTCAGAATTAACGTAGACCAATCGTCAGACTTGTTATATTCTTTTGTAGAAAAGGAATGGCGGGAGTGGGAAAAACGGTTGATCTTGGCGGGTGTTTGGGGGAAAAACGACGATTCTTCGGATAGGACTTAGTCTTTTTTGAGTCTGATACAACCAATCTTTAGATCTGAGAAATACGTTTTGTTTTGACAATTCGAAGAAGCAGACTTCCTGGGTATTGGTTGGCTCTGAAAAGAGCCCTCAATCCTAAAAAGAAGGAGAGAGTGATTCTTAAAAAAGAACCATTGTTTTTTATCCATTATACAGGATATGCCGTGATGACAGAAAGATCTTTATACTTGACTACATCCGGCAACTCAAATCTATCATAGCAGGCGACGACTTTACAAACATACGCCTCTTTACCATCTGCATCTTTTCCGATTTCAACAGGAAATTTCATTTCAAAAATTATCTTGTTGAAACCTTGCAATTTAATACTATCGCTATGTTCTACAGTAGATTTTACCATTTCATAAATTTCTGAAACGGAAAATCTTCTAGAGAACAAACTAGGCTGAGCTTCATCCAAGTATCGTTCTGCATCGAAATAATGCTTTCTAATGAAATGCTCATGATTGAAGTACTTCTTATAGCGTAAATATTGCCCACTATAATAAGATTGAGGCGGAGTGCCAAAACCCTGTCTCACGGACATATCGCTAGGATAAAAAGATAGAGAAAGAATAAAAGATAGGAAAATTTCTGTCAACATTTTATAGCTTGGTAAGGGGGATTGACCTACTTTGATACAGAATTAAGAGCACGAACGGGGGCGAGAGCATGTAGATAGAACATAGCGTACTATATGATCTCACATAGAATGTAATGATCTAGCTACATTTTTCTAAGTCTGAACTTTTCTTTATTCAAGTTTTGGGAAGAAATCAAAACAGACGACCTTTTTAAAATCATTTCTTTATTCATTCAAAAGTTCTTAACAATATCATGAAAAAACAGTAACGTTTAAAACAAACCAAATGTTCTAACACTATATTTTATATATACAAAGACAATTTATATACAAAAAACAATGAAGGTACATTTTTATATACAAAGCATTGACAATACAGTTCTTATTTACAACAATGACAGAACATTTTTACAATGCAAATTCACAGATACCTCGATTTTTCCACTTGTCTTCATGTTCCACAACAGCTTTGTGCAATTGTTCATTGCCCAAAAACAAACTATATACACTGTCCAAGCCACTATATTCACACGTTCCTCTAATTTCAAAGACGTTTTTGAATACTGCTTTTGCCGAAAGAGTTGAAAGTACGATTTTTTCTGTGACATCTCTATCAAATAGGAGATAGCCTTCCATGATATCCACTCCTTCTGCATTATCTCTTGATTTTGTATACCGTAAGTAAAAGTTAAACAGTAGTGATTTCATTTTCAGCATGATCAGATAACTTTCTTCTGGTGTTCCTATGATGATGAATCGCCATCGACTTGTGGCTTGCAACTTCTTAGCGAAATAGTCACTTTTCCACAAACAAGCTGTCAAATAGCCTTTGATGGTGATATCAAAGTCTGACTCAGTCACCAACATTGCAATAAAGTCGTGCATGCTATACATTCTGCAGGATGTCTCTCCTTTTGCAACTCCCTTGTGCAATTTATCTATCCAAAATTTCACACATCTGAATTTAAGGTTGAATTGTGTTCCTTCATCGAGTGTGTGCAGATGGATGAAATCTCTATAAACTTTTTCACGTAGTTCTATCGGCAAAGGCAGCATTTCACTTGACATGATTTCCACTTTTCGATAGAACCGTCTTACTTTGATTGTTCACTTCAAATCAGTGTAACATGGTGTTGTCCCTTACAGTTATTTATACCCTCAAATCTTATAGGTCATAGAGTGCAGTATCGTTACAATGCAAATTCACAGATACCTCGATTTTTCCACTTGTCTTCATGTTCCACAATAACTTTATGCAACTGATCATTACCCAAAAACAATGGAAATTTGCTATCCATTTCACTATATTCACGTACTCCACTAAATGGAAAAATATGTTTTGAAATATCTTTTGTCGAAAGAGTTGAATATACGACTTCTTCTGTGACATCTCTATCAAATAGAATATAGCCTTCCAAGGTATCCACTGTTTCCTCACTGTCTTGAATAGATCCTTTTTTGTAGCGTAAGTAAAAGTTAAACAGAACCGATTTCATTTTCAGGACGTTCAGAAAACTTTCTTCTGTTCTTCCTACGATAATGAATTGCCACCGACTTGTGGAATCCATCTGTTTAGCAACATAGTTGTCTTTCAACAGACAAATTGCTAAATAAGCTTGGAGAGGAAGATCGAAATTTGTATCATCCACCATCATCACAATAAAGCTGTGTATTCTATACAGTTTGCAGGATGTTTCTCCTTTTACAACTCCCTTATGCAATTTATCTATCCAAAATTTCACACAGGCGAATTTAATATCAAACTGTACTTGTTCATCGAGTGTGTGCTGATGGATGAAATCTCTATAAACTTTTTCACGTAGTTCTATCGGTAAAGGTAGCATTTCGTTTGACATGATTTCTCACTTTTTGATGGTTTTCACTGTTTTTTAAAAAACGTCTTACTTCGATCGTTCACTTCAAAACAGTGTAACACGATATTGTTTCTTACAGATATTTATACCCTCAAACTTTTATAACCATAGGGGACAGTATCAGTATCGTTTACAATCACTCTTTTGGTGTATACAGAGCGAAAGGTTTTTGTCTGTGGTTCACTGGTCACTGTTCTGTCTTTATGCCTTTTGATTCTGCAGTCATACTGAACTTTGATTTCTATTGTACGATCCAAAGCACATTTTGAATAGGTGTCGAAATTTACCATCTGATTTGTATTGTAATCCAAAGTAATTCCCTTGACTTTACATTTGCTTTTTTCTTTTCCATCTTTTGTTCTCATTTTGTAAGCGTAATTCTTGGGGCCTAATCCTCTGAAATGAGTTATTCTACAATCAGGTTCTTCATCGGTCCATTTTCCTAACCTACTGTTAATGATGGGTGGGTTCCACAATTCAGGATCATGAATGTACATACAACTATCTGTATCGAAATACAGAACTCTATCCCCCAATCTTTCAAGAACACTGTACAGTTCCAACCTTGCATAAGCTGTTACGTAGGATGCTACAATAACATTGGCTGTTGCATGCGTTTCGACAAAGTCCATCTTTTCTTCATAGTTGACTAAAATGAATGGACACTCGTTGTCAAAGATTTCCACATGTTTTACCGTATATTTCGGGTCGGTAATCAAGTCGAAATATTTAGATGGTTCTCTGATGTATTTCGTCTTGCTCATGTTTTCACGCTGTGCTAATTTCCCCCAAAGACAGTTCAGCATAATCTTAGCAAACGATCTTTTACCAGGATTTTTTTGAATACATTTGGGGTCGAGTCGAATCCCTTCAGCTTCCTCATACTCGCGAATGAATTGATTCTTTTCCGAGTCTGTCTGACACCAACTGGGATAACCACTGGCTTCTTGCTTAATTTTCAAGAAATTATCCACATAACCTTTAAAGAATTGATCCGAAACAGAGTGGAAATGCCAGATTTCATACACTTGCATTAGCTGATAACCACAGTCGAGAGCTTTGAACAGTTCAAATGTAACCCAAGTTCCAACCAAGGATCTCTCTTCTTTTTTATGGTTACAAACGTTTGAGCTTTCTTGTGCACATTTCATACAGAGTGGAAACATCATCTTGTTGTTACAGTGAACTGGAAGAACAGGATGAAACAAATCAATTGGGGGTAGAACTTTGCATTTAATGAGGCCTTCATACTGACGAATATTCTTCATATCAATACTCTCAGCAGTCAAGATTGTGGGATGACCTACAGGATAGAATTTATGTTTGCAAACGTAAGGATACAGAGAGCAGATGTCGATATACTTGATTTCCTTCTCACTGCTTTCCTCAACATCATAAACAATTTTTATTGCATTGCATCTGCCTCCAGCCAGACCCTCTCTTGGTTCGATGGGGTCACAGTTCGGATATAGACTTTCAATGGTTTTTTTGTAGTCTTTGTCCTTCTTCATCTTGGTATCGAATTCATGCTCCCATATGGTCACTATGTTATATCCCATTCTTTTGATGGTTTCTAATCGTTCAATGGTATTGTTGTACAATTCATCCATTGTTTTTCCATTGATGGGATTGATATATTTTCGATCCTTGAAACATGTCTGGCAACCATGAAATAAATCCCCGAGGAATTCATAGACAGTGTTTGATTGACGGTGAAAACCGTCTACAGTATATCTTCCTATTTGAAATTCACCACCATTTTTACCGTGTTGAATATGAATCCCTTTTTCCCTAGCAATACTTTGAATCCATCGTATTGCTTTCATAGAAAACCGGCGTCTGACTGGGTCTTTGCTTGAAATGATGGCTATCTGATTTTTTGGTAAATAATCTTTTCGCCAAATCTTGTTACAGGCGCCGGCGATAGTAAACGCCTCTGTGAATGGACAAATTCCACTCTGTTCGATGAACAACTTTCTGAATTCACCACATCCTCGTCTTAGGATATCAACATCCGATCGACAGTACATCTCCATCTCTTTTTGAAAATTGAATTCCTCACCATTTTGAACTTTGTCATTATACCAGACTATGAATTTCGATCGAGCCTCTTCAGACATTGAATCGGGCTTGTAATAAGACATATCCAAGTATGACCCAACGTAATCCCAGAATTCGTCTGTATTTGCCCAGTGAGGAAAGTAGCCTTTTTTCATTTCTTGAAGTCCAAATGTAGTCGGAAATTTTGCCAGGCCAAAGTTCATAAAACTGAAGGAGTCAATCAAACACACACCATTCAATTCTAACTTCAAAATATTATTACCATTCATAGTCAGTTCTGGTTCTTTCATCCCAACATTGATAATATGATTGAGAATAAATTGACCATCATAACCTTTGAGATTATGGGCAATAGCTATGATTCCTTTATGATGCTTTGTAAAGAGCCAGCTACAGAATTGACTCAAAGTTTCTTTTCCTTGAAAAATAACTTCTCTTCCTTCTTCGAATTCACTACATGTGGAACAATGAAAATCAAGTGGTTTATCGATACATTCACCACAGGCTCGGTGTGCAATACAGTAATTCGGGATATGTATCCCTGTATCTTGCTGACATTCAAAATCAAAGAAAATGAACAAAGGTTTTTTGACTACAGAAGAACTCGTCTCATCGTCACTGTCATGCTTCATCTTACTCTGGTAAGGCTGAATAAAACAGCGATGAGAGAAGTCAACTATTTTCTTGCAGAGATGACACTTTTTCTTTCCCTTACAGACATGATTTTTCTTTCTGACAAAAAACTGACCTCCACATTTTGAACAGAGTTTCACTAATTCACAAATGGTCTTCTTCTCTTTGCCTTGAAGTGTTTTGTGTTTTTCCAAGCATTCTGCACTGAAAAAACATCTATGACACTTGGAGCAGACATACTCTTTTGATTTCGATGGACATTTTCCAGTACGAAAGCAACCTTTACAGATCTTTGAGCAAACATGGTCTTCCCGATTCCTGTAACGTATATCACAGAACTCACAATAATAACCACAATCAAGAAATGATGTAATGGATTTGATGTAGTCATAGTGTTTTTGATGAAAGTACAAATGTATGATTTTACTATTATCTTTCACTTTTGGATGTTCAAACACTTTCTCCATTCTCGATTGCTGTTGATGGACTTTAATAACATAGTCTTTTTCATACAAGAAATCTTGAATTTTTTTGTATTCTTCAGGCCCTACAGCTTGTGTTGACGAAACTCCAGCTTCATTCATCAATTTCTCGGCTTCAGTCTTTTGAAGTGGTCTGTTTGATCTTTTGATGATATCCCATCTTCGATTCCATTCTTGGGTGTTTTCACGTTCATGGTGATAAATCCCCACAACAACAGCTCTTGCAAAACATAGATGATCTTCATTATTAATTTCAATAATCGATTGTTTCTTCTTTGCGAAAACTTTTGAATCCAATATTTCTGTACCCCTAACTCTTTTACCACTTCCACTTGGGGGTACCGTATGTGTGATATCGAATGTCATGTGACCATCGTTCAAGATGAATTCCTCATTCGACTGTAGAACTTTTTCAATCTCGTCCAATATAGTATGACTCTCCAACTCCTCCACATATAGAAAGGGTATATGAATCCCCATATCCAATGAACGGTGATTGATGGTAATTCTGATCATATCCCTCGATTCAGCCTTTAACTTTTGAACGATTTGTTGGATAACATCGTCGAATAAAGCAGTCAGTTGCTGGGGTTGTAACTCATCGAATTTCTTAAAGCACGCCTCCAGCACACGGGAATCTGTATTGAATTTTCTTGACTTCTTTTTTCCCACTTCTTTTAAGGCGTATAGACTTTTCATATCCAAAGATTTTTTGTCACCACCTTCTTCTTTCTTGGGTAAAAATAGCCCAGCATGACTTTCTTCTTTCAAAGATTTTCTGTCTTCTTCTTTTAAAGATTTTTTGTCTTTACTTTTTTCTTCCTTGGGCAAAAATGGTTCAGCATGACTTTCTTTTTTCAAAGATTTTTTATCTTCTTTCAAATTTTTTCTCTTTTTGGTTGACGGTGGAAATTTCTCATCGTTTTCTTCTTTCAAAGATTTTTTGACTTCACCGTCGCTTTCTTCTTTCAATGGTAAACTTTTTCTCTTTTTGGTTGACGCTGAAAATTTCTCATCATCGCTTTCATCATTACTGCTACTGTCTGGATAGACTAGGATTCTTTTTCTTTTCTTTGCCGGTAGTAATTTTTTTCTCTTCTTCGACATCGGCTGAATTGCCTCATCGTCACCTGTACTGTCTGAATACGGTACTAGCCTTTTAGACATGGTTTTATGACTGATTGCGAGTCAAGTAATGTCCCAGAACTCAAAAAATCCTAGCTTTTTTATATCTTTTTTCAGACCAAAACGTGTATAAAAAGAGGCGTTACGACTGAAATCTTCATCATTCTTCGGAAAGATTTCAAACAGGACAACTGGTAGAAAAAATGAGTGGGTTCAAGCTACAAAGTACAACACCAAAGAGAATGTACCTGTATGTTAACCCAGACACTCACGACTATGAGATCACCAATATACCGTCAAGATATCAAGTCTACCATACTGGGAACTACGTGGGGTCATTTCTATCCCACCAACATTCTGCAGAAAAAGATGTCTATCGTATCACCAGAGTCCTGGATCAAGCAACATTCGACAAACGCCATGGAGTGAGTGATATGACAACGAATATCTGTTTTACATGCAACAGATCAGGACATTGGGCTAGACAATGTCCAGAAAAAGAAAAAATGATGTGGAGATTCGTCTCTGTCTTCGTGGACCCCTACAGTCACGATGTTAAAATTTCGCCAACAATGGAAACCGGGAGAGAATTCCAACATATGAAATACGTTGGGGCTCTATTATCCTATAAAGTAGACGAGAATAAATGGAAGACAAGATCGTCACAGACTACAACTTCATTGCCAGGAAATCAGATCGAGCAGGAGATCGAAAATATGGAGCATGATAACACAGAAATCAACGACACAGAAATCTGTAGAATTCAAGTAGAAATACATGATAAGCTGCAACAAAGTTCGCAAAAAAATAAACTTTCTTCAGAGGATACTCTTATACTCGATCAAAACAATGAACCCTCTTCACTGTCTGGAGAGGAGCAAAACAACGAACAGATATCTCAGAAATCTTCAGGATCTGAAGAAAAGAAAATCAACGAGAAAAGAGAAAAGAAAAAGAAGAACTGTTTCTTCTGCAAAACAAAAAAACATGGCGCAAAAATCTGTCCAGATATTGTGTTGAAAAATAACAATGACGAACACAATAATGGAAACAGTAAGAGGAAACGCAAGAGTGAATGTGAGCCTGACATTCCGAAGAAAAAAAGAAAAACGTGTCTGTAATTTTTAACAGAAAAACATTTTCAAAGAACTGTTTCAAAGAACTGTTTTCAAAAAACGATTCAAATATTTCTACAGTTCAATGTTTCATTGTATATATTTTACCAGTTTATTGTTTTAAATAAAAATTTCATTGTAATGATTATTGTACAAAAGTTTTAAATAAAAAGTTTTAAATAAAAAGTTTTAAATAAAAAGTTTTAAATAAAAGATATAAAAACATATAGGACTTGACTTTTTTGTTTTTGACAATTTGAAGAAAGTAAAAAACTTTCTTGGTATTGGGTAGCCCTGAAAAGGACTGTTTTTAAAATTAAAGAGAACGTATTCTTCACCATTTCAATGAAGGATACATTCTCATTAATTTATTCTGCCAACCACGATGCTCTGTTGGCGGTATCAGTTCTGATAAGTCTGGGTAAATATTACCCATCTTAACGATTGGGGTACGAGTATAAAACTCATACCCTCGTCTTGCAAAGAACTCGCGAAGAGCTTTATGCTTTAGTCTCTTTCTTTCTTCTGCCTCGTCTTCTTTCTTTTCCATGGCCTCTTGCTCCCATTTCTCTTTCATTTCTTTCTTATTCTTCTTCTTACTACCAAACAACCCACAGCAGAATTTCGATAACTTCATTGTGAAATGAGTTAATACAAGAATAAAAAATGCTGCCTCTTTTATAGCTTGACAGGGGGATTGACCTACTTTGCGTTAGAATTAAAAGCGCGAACGTGGGCGAGAGCATGTAGATAGAACATAATGTACTATATGATCTATCTACAATGTCTAAGAGTATCAGTTCCAAAAAAATGTAACGAAACTAACGATTGGTTAACGTTAATTCCAAGTCAAAGTAGGTCAATCCCTCTACCAAGCTATAAAATCAGTGAACTTCTTCTATAGTCATTCGACTCTCGTTCTCTCGAGTAAGACGAATAAATCATAAAGTAACCAAAGCGAAAAAAGAATTCAAAATATGGAACAGATAAACCATCAAATAATTGATGCTCTCCAAGACTATTTAAATGCTGGTGAAGATCTGTTGGTATTAAGAAGACAACTCATAGCAGTTCAAAGACATCTAGAGCAGATAACACACCCATACAGAGAGCTCGGAGAAAAATTACTTGAGCTATTTATGCAGACAACAACTCCAGAGCTCATATTAGTTGACGTTGAACTCGGGAGAAAGATCACCACGAAGGATGGTACAATGACAATCACAAGAAGAACTGGAAGTTGTCCCATCTGTCATGCAAATTTTGGTTGCTGTCATTAGACGAGGAAAAAAGACAGCCTAATCTCCAAAAACAGTCCTTTTCAGGACTAACCAAAACCTTAAAAAATCTATCTTTAACAATTGTCAATTTTGTAGATGTGTTGTTGTACTTTTTTTACAGAGAGAAAACTTTTAGATTAAAAAATCTTGCAGATAGAAAAACTTTTTTATCGATAGAAAAAAATTTTTCAAATAAAAAATCTTGCAGAGAAAAAATTTTCAAAAAATCTTACAGAGAAAATTTTACCGATAGAAAAATTTTTTACTCTTAAAAATTTCGGATAAAAATTTTCGGATAAAAATTTTTACAATTTTAAAAAAGTTTTGCAGGTTAAAAACTAGGGACGAATAAAACTAGGGACGAATAAAACCTAAGATTGGGTAAGTCTAGACGAAGTGGTTTCCGGGAAATGTCGGAAAAATCCACACTTAAATCATATAGTTAGGTAATGTCTAAAGATCATATTGCTAGGAGTCAAAGAAAAGACTAAGTCCAACGGTAATAGAGAAAGATTGAGGCGAATAAAGACGGAAAAAAAGACTAAGTCCAACAACGCTCTCTGCCTGACCCAGCGTAAGTAGAGAATATAGTCCATATCGTGGAAAAAAGACTAAGTCCAACGATAGACTCTGCCTGAACCAACCTGTTTGTTTACATTAGGCGGAACTACTTTTTTAATACAGTTGTGAAAAAGACTAAGTCCAACAAAGGTCTTTGCATTGATTCAAGCTGAAAAGGGGAAATAACCCCATCGAATTTTGGCGGGAAAACGTCTCGACCAATCAAAACGTTTGTTTACGTTTGTTTACATCAGTCGGAACTACTTGTTTACATCAGCCGGAACTACTTTTTAATCCAACTGTGAAAAAAACTAAGTCCGACGGTAATAGAGAGAGAAAGATCAACCCTCCAAAAAAGACTAAGTCCAACGAGGGTTCCTACCTGAACCAACGGCCGGAACTACTTTTGTCCGAGGTCTACCCTCCCGAGACTAGCAACGGACTATTTATTATTGTATTCATATGTCGCGGAAACCGAATCACGCCAAAATTGCAGTGATGCGGCATTTTTTCTACCCGGGAGGGTAGACCTCGGACAAAAATGGCACTCAGGGAGGGTAGACCTCGGACAAAATGGCACTCAGGGAGGGTAGACCTCGGACAAAACGCGTTTTGTCCGAGGTCTACCCTCCTATACTACTGTCAGCCTGCACAGTCCGCGCAGGCTGACCTGAGCCGAAACTTTTTGCTATTGGTCAATTTTCAGCAAGGCCAAGGACCAGTTTACCTCATGATTCAGTTGGTTGATATAGAAAATGGATTTTATGGATCCATGATCATGTGATGACTTGCTTGGTATCATGCATCACGGAGATGCATTAAGCCCCCTTTCACAGAGCATGGCTCATTTGTATATACATGTACATATATATGGATCCTATGAAACAATGCATAAGATGTTCAGTTTCTATAATAAAGTTTCTTTTACAGTTTGCATTCTGACTTTGCTTGACTTCTATAATAACTTATATGATTCTATGTGGACGTATGCATGTGGTTTAGTTTACCCCTCTCTCTCTGCGACATGGTTAAAAAGTCTGACCATCACGGTGATTTTAGTACTTTGATTTTACGCAAGTCGTCTGCCTGGCTGATACAAAACCGTGTAACTCCTGTACCATACAATTCCGACTTTTAACGACACTGAGGAAAAGGGCTTTTGAAAACATTGATGGAAAAGGAGAAAATACTGATTACCAGCATTTTCTCCTTTTCACACAATGTTTTCTACCCTATCAAAGACAGAAATCATCATTTGAGCTTCCGTGATTTAATTTGTCGTCTGCAAATGTTTTCAGTTTGGTTGAGTTCAAAATTCTGTCGTTCGGTAAAGTGTCATCCAATCAAAAGGCCATACTTAGGGTATTCAAACTCGATCTTTCGACTGTTTGTTAAGACGGTAAGTACTCACTTTCCTCGCTTCTTTTTTCTGGCTTTGATTCGGTGATGGTCTTGTTTGAAGATGACGAAGGACCTATCTTATTTATGAAAATGGTATCCAGAAATGAATATGATCGTCGACATGCATAACAACCCTTAATAGCAACTCTGTCGTCGAGATGTTAGCCTTATTCTGTGAAAAAGGGGGTTTAATGCATCTGCAAAAAGTATGGGTTGTAAAACATGGACCACTGGTTTCAATTTCAGTTCGGCGACATTCTACTCTGAGGTTTGATTGAAATAACATTTACGCCAAACGAACAAAATGGGCCAACTCGGCCAATTCCGTACCTACATCTAACACCACATCACCCCACTCGTCACAACTCGCCCGATTCCGTACCTCTATCTGATTTGATCACCGGATCACCCGAGGTGTGCCGAATGGATCACCGGCTCACCCGAGGTTTGCCGAATTGGCTATAGGAAACGCCGGCATCAACGGATCCGATCTTAGATGGACTACTCAAGTTCACGCATTTTAATAATTTGTCAAAATCAGGGTGGCCATTTATGATTCAGCGCGAACCTTGGGTGATCGGTTGATCAAGTCCTATGGCTGTATCATGTGGCTTGATATGCACCTATACCGTACATTTCTTCGCTAGAAATAGGCTACGCCGTTTTACAGTTCTAAATCACTCCTTGTCGCGGTCTCCTTTCACCGTCTCTACAGATCTGTGACAACATTTTTTTATCGGTTCCGTAATTACTGACAAAAAATCTTCAGAATATAAAAAAAGGCAAAAAATGATCGGACTGGAGCCCAGCCTAGGTAAACTTTTGGAGTTAAAAGCGATCTGAGGTGATCTCTTCAGCACAGCCTATGTCTCGTGCAGGAGCCATGCTCTTTGAAAAGGAGGCTAAATGCATCTGCGAAAAGTATCGTCCAGGTCAGCCTGCGAGGACTGCGCAGGCTGATCCTGGACGATACTTTTCGCTATTGGTCAGTTTTCTACCTGTCAAAGGACCAGTCTACCTCATGATTCAATTTTTTAAGTGGTTATTATACCCCCCACAACGAAGTGGAGGGGGGTATACTGGAATCGCCATGGCTGTCCGTCCATCTGTCCGTCTGTCCGTCCGTCCGTCTGTAGACACAATTTTGTCAGGAGCTTTTTTCCTACAGTGTTTCAAGTACTGCACTGAAATTTACACATAATGTTTGGGTACATATGAAATTGTGCATGTGCTATTTTCACGACCTTGCTGCCATTGGTTGCCGAATTATCTCCCCTTAAGCTTGTTGCCCTTTGTAAATTTTAACTATGAATTTTTTTCCAGGGCATAACTTCCAAAGTATAGAAGCTAGGAACTTCAAACTTCACACAAAGTTAGATCACATTAAGGAGAAGTGCAGTGTACAAGAACAGTAACTCTATTTCATTCATTTTTCGAGTTATTGCTCTTTGTAAATTTTAACTTTGGATTTTTGTCCAGGGCATAACTTCCAAAGTATAGAAGCTTATGACTTCAAACTTCACACACAGATAGATCACTATAAGGCGAAGTGCAGTGTACAAGAACCATAACTCTATTCCATTTATTTTTTCGAGTTATTGCCCTTTGTAAGTTTTAACTTTGGATATTTGTCCGGGGCATAACTTCTGAATCATTTAAGCTAGTGACATCAAACTTCATATACAGATAGACCACATTAATGAGAAGCGCAGTTTACAAGTACCATAACTCTTTTTCCACCTTTTTTTTTTCAACTCTTATTTCTTTACGAAACCATTCTGCATTCTGTGACAAAGAGCTGTTTTGTGACAAGGAGCTGGTGGGGGTATGATCACTTTTAGTGATAGCTCTAGTTATGAATTCATAATTAGCCTACAAAATTATGTGATGGCTTGCCTGTTATCATGCATCACGGAGATACATTAAACCCCATTTTCACAGAGCATGGCATATATGGGCATGCATACGATATATCATGACTCAAAGTTCTGTGTGTCGGATACAAGAATAAAAAGAACATTGGTGGTTTGTTTGTCTCGTATTTAACGCCATTTTCAACAATATTTCAGGTCTTTTCATTCACCTAAAGGCCACCAAGCATCAGTGAGAAAGTCCTATATAATCAATTTTAGCCCAGGATGTAGTGTAGAGCTCAGATCAGGCTGTGCAGTCAGATCTAAGAGTTTCATTTTAAGTCTTTATGCTAACAGGTTTGTGAGTGGGAAGGGCTGTTCACGAGAAGGGCCATGGACACGTGATTGGCCGACGCTTTTTTTCTATCCAGATTTTTTAGAAGAACTGTTAAAGTTAGAATCTTTCACGCTACAAAGTTTTAGGCTCCAAGTCTTTTCCCACAATGTTTTCCAAGGCTTTCTTCCCCAAGGTCGTTGAATTCGAGCTCTTTATTATATTTTTTCGCGGTGGTCAATCTTACGAAAGATTAGCGTTCCTTTCTTTTTCCTTGCTCTTCTTATTAAAATACTTTCCCAAACAAGCCCTGGTTTTCACGTGTCTGCAGTACAAGTCTTTTGAAAACACTGTGGGAAAAGGAGAAATTGCTCGTTACGAGCAATTTCTCCTTTTCCCACAGTGTTTTCTACCCCTTTTGAGAACTTTCTGCCATTTTCATCAAATTCAAAATTGTCGTCTGCAAACTCTTTGAATTTGGACCAGTCCAAAATTTGTCGTTTGGGAAAGGGTTAAAATACTGTAAGTTTTGTCCAGGTGTAGCCTGGGTTCCAATCTGATCTTTTTTCTCTTTTTTTAATATTCAGACGTTACTTTGTCAAATTTGACCAGTAAATAGTTTGTCACAGATCTGAACAAGCCGCGAAAGAAGACAGCCATGTCTAAGGAGTGATTAAAACTTGATTACCGCCTGGACCAAGGCTAGTCCTTGTGTACAAAATTAGATTCCTTTCGACATTAATTTGTCCATTCCGCTGAGAGGTATCGCGATTTGACATATTGGTCACGTGACATAAATATGGTGGATGACATGTAACCGGATGAAGAGTATCGGTCTAGTTTGACTTATTACGTGTTTATTTTTACATTATGCTGGAAAATAGACCCGACGCAGCGTGAATAAAACAGCAGACATGTTTCTGACTCGTGCACTCGAGAAAATTTTGAGTGATAAAGAGATAAAAAAGGCTCATCACTCCCAGCTGAAGAAAGCGTGTGAGGTGGCACTAGGTAAAGGTGTTTTTGTAATGTTCAAACATGCATGTACACAGATTAGATAAAAATGGGCGAAATTCGTTGAAAAGTATTGCAATAAATCGTTTGGCAAAATGAAATATTTCACGGTACTTTTCTTTCAAATTACACTCGAAAGGTGACATTTAAAACGACAGGTAAACAAACCCCACCCTCTTTTGTTTAACATTGCCATTTATATCTGATCTCTGAATTGCAGAGGCGTATTGCATAGGTACGAGCACAAAGCAGTTGCAGAGTTAGTTGATGTACCTTGACACATAATTACATAGTTAACCCTTTACGAAATGGCAAAATTTTGGATTCCAACAAATTTAAAGCATTTGCAGATGACAAAATAAATGTAACTCAAATTATGATTTCTGTCTTTGATAGGGTAGAAAACATTGTGGGAAAAGGAGAAAATGCTGGTTACCAGCATTTTCTCCGTTTCCCACAATGTTTTCAAAGGCCATATCTTTCAGGGTTGTAAAAACTTGCGATTGTTTGGTAAAGGGTTAATTACTGCTTAACATTTGTTGGTTCTTGTGTGGCTAGGTGTGGAAGGTGTAGGATTCTCAACCAGGAGGCCTCCTGATCCTTCCATTTTTTTTTTTTTACATTAGTGTCTTTGAGCAAGGCAGTTCAAATCTTAGCTTAGTACTGGTAAAACCAAAGACATACATAAATTATCAGGGTGCCCAATCACGTACTGCAGTACATAATTCACATATAAATTCTACTCCACATGTACAAATTTTTTGTGCTTACATGCATGCACGCACTGTCAAAAGTATGCATGTACTAAAAGGAAAGTATTTACGTATACTGTACATACAAATTAGATACCATTTCATATTGCATGCCAAACAATCAAAACGAAAGTAGTTTTCCTCTTAAGTGGGTACCACACTTTGTCCTCAACATTCCAAAATTTTCACTATATATATTTTGCGGTTCCCTCATCTGTCTAAATAATTTTCGCTATGATTTTTTTAAGTTGTCAAAATCTACCACGTGTACAGGAAATCTGGTAATTAATTTTCAATGAGAAATTAAAATCATTTAATAATATTATGATGCCCAGTTATCGTTAAACACAAATTTTTTTGACATGAAAGCTGAAAAATCGAGCCGCAAATTAACTGTGTAATCTTCGTATGTATGGCATCTGCTGCAGAAAAAATGTCATCACAACAAAAGCTGTTAAAATATTTTACAGTGTGAAGATCTGAGAAAGATAGGTTTACACAAGTGATTCTACCATTACACATTCTGTTTCATTTTGCCCTAACATGGTATGGCCTTTATTTGACAAAGTTTGAGCTTACAATGAGCCAGTGGGCCTGCTCCTCTGTGATTTTAAAATAGCCAGATCTACGTACATCATCTAGGTCAACGAGCATCAATCTGTCTATGCTTCCTTTTTAAAGCAGTTCTAATGTACTTCGCAACTTTGAGATAGCAATAAAGGTGAAAATCTTCCATAAAGGTGGTCCATTATCAAAAATCATGGCCGTGTTCGGCTTTTAAACCCTGACCACTGTTGCGATTATATCTAACTAATAAACTATGGGCATGCCCTGGAGATATATGATGCATCCATTTAATCGCCAAATGCACAATTTAATAATTTAATTAAGATCCCATTCATTATGGTAAAGGAGCTAGGGTGTTAAAGTTCATTAATAAAACTGAAACAGCCCAGAGTTACTCTGTGCCCCCTAATTCTTCTTTGTACCCCCAATTCAAACACTAGGGGGTACAGTGTACCCCCAATTTTTTCATAGTACCCCCAATTCAAAACCTGGAGGGTACATGTACCCCCAAATTGAAAACCAAGTGGGCATGCTGAATAATTGAGCTGTCACCATGATGTGACTTAGCTCCTTACCAAACAACAAAATTTTAGACTGGTCCAAATTGAAAACATTTGCAGATGACATATTAAAAGGGAAGCCAAACCTGAAAATTATATTTGGAATGGTAGAAAAAATTGTGGGAAAAGGAGAAAATGCTGGTTACCAGTATTTTCTCCATTTTCTACAATGTTTTCAAAAGCCTACTTCCTCAGGGTCGTTAAAACTTGGGATTGTATGGTAAAAGGTTAAATAATGTTGAAAGCAACAAATGTCATAGAACATCATTCATTCCATTCAGTATGAATCAATCTTACATTTCACATTTTGTTTTTCATTTGCATGTAAACTTTCCCATTATTTCTATGTTTAAAACAACCTGACCCCTTTGAAACCAATATAATTATGTGACTTCATTTACCTTAACCCTTTACCATGCAATCTTGAATTTTGTCAACCCAATGGAGGAAAGCTTTTGAAATTAAAAACATTTTGGGAAAGGACAAAGGTGTTGGTAACCAGCATTTTTTTTTTTCCTTTTTTCTACTTTTTTTTTCTATGCTTTCAAAGATAATTTCCACCATTGAGCTACATTCAGTTTGTAGACCACAATTTATGCTTTGGATTAATTTTATTTCTGATTTAAATTTTATGAACAAATTCTACATGAAGTATCCAGATGTACTGATTAGCTCTTTATGAGCCTGAGGAACAATGTTTTGTATGAAATATCCCATTGGTTGAGTCACATTTATTTTGATGTCTGCAAAAGCTTTTAATTTGAATGAGTCTAAAATTTTGTATTTGGTAAAGAGACAAAGTGACAAACTTCGATCTACAAATGAGTTACAGATAAGCATAGTATTTTTTTTTTTCTACCAATATATAGAAACATTTTTTTGCAGATTTTCTGACCTTGTCAGTTCAATAAACTGAGACTATTCTTCCAACTTTTGACAGGCATGCAGAGAAAGTCAAGATTATGATATCATGTACAATAGCGTTTAACCATTTTCCACGCAATCCCAAGTTTTGATGACCCTGAGGAAGATAGCTCATGAAAATATTATGGGAAAAGAAAAAAATGCTGGTAATCAGCATTTTCTCTTTTTTCCACAATGTTTTCTTCTCTGTGAAAAGCAAGTATCATCCTTGTGTTACATTTAATATATAGGTCTATTTGCAAATGCTTTCAGTTTGGACAAGGCTAAAATTTTGTCGTCTGGTAAAGAGTTAACTGTTTATCTGTCTTTATTCCAGAAAAAATCAAGAGTGATACAGAAGGTTCTCCGAGGTGAGTATACTACATATATGGCGTGCAACACACAAAAAGGGGCCTTCGGACATATCCCGTTTCTGAGCGATTTTCTGTTTCACGAAAGTCTACTGTATGAAAAAATTGTATGTAGTCGTAAAGTGTCGTCTCGGATTAGCAGATTGCGCAGGCTAATCCAGGATGACAGTTTATTCAAATGTCCGAAGGTCTCATTTGGCATGTTGCGGGCCATATTGTACACTTTCAGCTTTAATGGCTAAACAAAATTTCATTTGTCACTGAAAAGGAACCTGGAATTATTTTAAATTATTTCAAAGTTTTAGACTTATGCTCCCCAAACTTTTTTCTACCTGAAAATGGACTTAGCAAATGGCCAATCAATCTATTAAGTTCAAATAAATCAGCAACATCAGTATTGTCGAGTTACTTCATGAACTGAACCACATTTAACTTGTTGTCTACAAGAGCTTTCAGTTTCGACAGGTCTAAAATTTTGTTTTTAGCTCACCTTAGCACAACGTGCTAAAGGTGAGCTATTGTGATCGCCCTATGTCCGGCATCCGGCGCCCGTCAACAATTTCTTTAAACATCTTCTTCTCCTAAACCACTGGGCCAATCTTGATGAAACTTGGCAGGGATGTTCCTTGGGTGAAGCTCTACCAATATTGTTCAAAGAATTAAATTCCACCCACAACTCTGGTTGCCATGGCAACAAAAAGGAAAAAAAAGCAAAATCTTTGAAAATCTTCTTCTCTGAAACTAGAAGGCGCAGAGCTTTGATATTTGGTATGTAGCATCTCCTAGTGGACCTCTACCAAGTTTGTTCATTTGATGCCCCTGGGGTCAAAACTGGCCCCGCCCCGGGGGTCACAAGTTTGAGCATAGTAACAAAGAAGGAAAACTTTAAAAATCTTCTTCTCTGAAACTTGAAGGCATAGAGCTTTGATATTTGGCATGTAGCATCTCCTAGTGGACTTCTACCAAGTTTGTTCATATGATGCCCCTGGGGTCAAAACTGGCCCCGCCCCGGGGGTCACAATTTCCAACAAAGGAACAAAGAAGGAAAACTTTAAAAATCTTCTTCTCTAAAACTAGAAGGCATAGAGCTTTGATATTTGGCATGAAGCATCTCCTAGTGGACCTCCACCAAGTTTGATCATATGATGCCCTTGGGGTCAAAACTGGCCCTGCCCCGGGGGTCACAAGTTCAAACATAGGAACAAAGAGGGGAAACTTTAAAAATCATCTTCTCTGAAACTGGAAAGTGTAGAGCTTTGATATTTGGTATGTAGCATTGACTAGTGGACCTCTACCAAGTTTGTTCATATGATGCCCCTGGGGTTAAAACTGGCCCCGCCCCGGGGGTCACAATTTCCAACAAAGGAACAAAGAAGGAAAACTTTAAAAATCTTCTTCTCTGAAATTTGAAGGCGTAGAGCTTTGATATTTGGCATGTAGCATCTCCTAGTGGACCTCTACCAAGTTTGTTCATATGATGCCCCTGGGGTCAAAACTGGTCCCGCCCCGGGAGACACAATTTCCAACATAGGAACAAAGAAGGAAAACTTTAAAAATCTTCTTCTGTAAAACTAGAGGGCATAGAGCTTTGATATTTGGCATGAAGCATCTCCTAGTGGACCTCTACCAGGTTTGTTCATATGATGCCCTTGGGGTCAAAACTGGCCCTGCCCCGGGGGTCACAAGTTCAAACATAGGAACAAAGAAGGAAAACTTTAAAATTCTTCTTTAAAACTGGAAGGCATAGAGCTTTGATATTTGGTATGTAGTGATTCTCTTCTAAATTCCCTTGATCTGTACTTTACTTGAAAGGATCTCACAAATTTCTTCTATGAATAGATTGGTGTTCTGCTGGCTTCCAAGTCATGTAGGCATCAAAGGCAATGAAAATGCCGATAGGTCTGCCAAATCTGCACTTAACCTTCCCATTTCAGATTTTAAAGTTCCACACACTGATTTTAAATCCTCTGTTTTAACACATATCCAATCTTCTTGGCAATCCCAGTGGGATGCTGATGTTTTCAATAAACTATATTCAGTTAAACCTTCCCTTGGTGAATGGTACCCCGTTTACAGGTCTGTTCGTCGAGAAGAAGTGATAATTGCACGACTTCGAATTGGCCATTCACGCATTACACATTCCTGGCTCTTGACCAGAGATGATGCCCCTGAATGTATTCCATGCAATGCACCTTTTTCTGTAAAACACATTCTACTAGATTGCATTGACTTTCAGCCAGTTCGTACAAAATATTTCAGCGTCGATAGTTTAAAAAATCTTTTTGATTCTGTCAGCATTGAATCTATTATCGCTTTCATAAAGGAGATTGGCATTTACAATAAACTGTGATATTTGCTACTTTTGAGATGATAGGGATTGCCCTGTCACTCAGTAATGTCCTTTATACATATTAAGATCATACACAATCCTTCTTAACTCAACTCTTTTACTATTATAAATATGTTCAAACCTTTTTCAGTTTATAATCCCATTTTTAATATCTTTTAACACAGACATGCGCGCTAAATGACCAAAGCTGTTGATGCGCCATAAAACAACATTCATTCATTCATTCACAAGTTCGAACATAGGAACAAAGAGGGGAAACTTTAAAAATCATCTTCTCTGAAACTGGAAGGCGTAGAGCTTTGATATTTGGTATGTAGCATTGCCTAGTGGACCTCTACCAAGTTTGTTCATATGATGCCCCTGGGGTCAAAACTGGCCCCACCCCGGGGGTCACAAGTTTGAGCATAGTAACAAAGAAGAAAAACTTTAAAAATCTTCTTCTCTGAAACTTGAAGGCGTAGAGCTTTGATATTTGGCATGTAGCATCTCCTAGTGGACCTCTACCAAGTTTGTTCATATGATGCCCCTGGGGTCAAAACTGGCCCCGCCCCGGGGGTCACAAGTTCAAACATAGGAACAAAGAAGGAAAACTTTAAAATTCTTCTTTAAAACTGGAAGGCATAGAGCTTTGATATTTGGTATGTAGTGATTCTCTTCTAAGTTTGTTTGCCCATCTAAGCGCAACAAGTTCATTGAGTTCAAAATTGGGTCATCTTGGGTCATAAACTAGGTCACTAGGTCAAATTAAAGAAATACCTTTAGGGCACTCGAGGCCACATTTTTTGCTCAATTGACTTGAAAATTGGTCAGAATGTTTGTCTTCATGAAATATGAGTTTGAAATTGGGTCACCTGCGGTCAAAAACTAGGTCACATGGTCAAATTAAAGAAAAACCTTAAAGGCACTCTACTAAGGTGAGCGACCCAGGGCCATCATGGCCCTCTTGTTTTTGTAAACAATCTTGAGAAAGAATCCTTTTGAAAATATTGTGGGAAAAGGAGAAAATGCTTGTAACCAGCATTTTCTTCTTTTCCCATAATGTTTTCTACCCTTCCCTAAGCAAATTTCGATCTTTCAGTCACATTTATTTCGTCTTCTGCAAAAGCTTTCCATTTTCAACAAGTCTATAAAATGTTGTTGTTTGGTAAAGCCGTAATGTCACTTTACATTACTAATATTGGCTTACTTATGTTTATGCCAGTGGAGCAATATGGGGCCATCATGGCCCTGTTGTAGAACAAAAATACTCAAATGTATTAGAAAAGATGGCAGATGATGAAGAATAGCACTGTTTTTCATTCTTTACAGCACTGACAATGATAGCTCTTCAGCTCTACCAATGCCGAAACAGGCAGGTTTTGTGGATGCAGATAAATATTTCATGCCTTTTGAACTAGCCTGTCAGTCCAAGTCTCCAAGGATAGTTAACATCACACTTGACTGTCTCCAGGTTTGTAGAAATATTTAATTCTCTTGTATTAATCTCGTTAGCTCCACTGGCCGAAGGCCAGTGAGCTATTGTCATGGCGTTGTGTCCGTCGTGCGTCCGTCTGTCCGTTCATCCGTGCGTTGGTCCGTAAACTTTTTCTTTAAAAAACTTCTCCTCAGAAACTATTGACTGGATTTTTACCAAATTTCACAGGAATGTTCCTTTGGTGGTCCTCTTTCAAATTCCTTCAAATAATTGTGTTCCATGAAGAATTCTGGTTGCCATGGCAACCAAAGTAAAAAACCTTTAAAAATCTCCTCCTCCCAAACCGCTATTTGGATAGCATTATTATTTTGCAGGAATGTTCCTTAGATACAGGTTTACAGAATTCCTTTAAAAAAAAATGATCTGTCAAAAAACATGGCTTTTATGGGAGACTCATTTTCCTTTTATGGTATAAAGTAAAATCTTTGAAAAATTTCTTCTCTAAAACTATTCATTGGATTTCATTGTTGTTTTGCAGGTAAGTTCCTATGGTGGTTGTCTGCCAAATTGTTTCTATGGTGGTTGTATACCAAATTCCTTTTAAAAAAATGATACACCTAAAAACACATTTTTTTATAGACAAGGCTTATATTTCAAAAAAATGTTCTTCTCCAAAACTATTTATTGTGTTAGTTTTATCGACTAACAAAGAAAAAGGAAGAAAATTGGATTGACTTGACCTAGTCAGTGCTGTCCTATTTAAGCCCACACATTTTCCTTGGTATTAAGATCACAATTTACTCCAATGATATGCTATTAGTTAGTACTAGTAATAAAATATCACTGGCCATAAATAAGATAAAAGCTTGAGCACCTTTCACAACTTGAGCTTTTCAATTTTGCCTTATTACTAAGCCTGAGTAACCATGCCAAGATAAAAAAGAAAAAGTATTTTAATAACAAAACCCCCATGTTGTAGGTACTTTATAGTCCTTTTGATATAGAACAAGAGAACCTCTGCACTTTTATTAGTTCTGGTAAAGGTTTGTTGACCTACTAATGAGTAAATGCAGAGTGGACAGAAGGGATGTAAATCCTGGTGACCTGGTACAAAGTGGGACAGGGCTTTACATTTGTGATAAGGCATTAATGTTATCCAGTCAAACTGATCCCGCAACTTCAGTACACCAGAATTAATCTGTGCCCTGGAGCAGGATATTTGATTTATGTAAATGCATTTGTAGACCATTTTGTGTTGTTTGCCACAGAAGACATTCTAACTGTGACTGTGAAAAGTTGATTATTAGGGATTAGGTGTTCATTGTATGCCAGCATATTTCATTCTATCTGGTGTATTGATGTAAGTTGATCTATATTGCTATAACATTCATTCATTTGCCCTCCTAGCTGTTCTTTTAGATTACCCCTTTACCACACAATCACAACTTTTAACGACCCTGAGAAAGACATATTTTCTATATTTTGATGTTTCCCCACCCAAAGTGGTTTGTGAAAGGACCTGTTGCAGACAACATATCTTCAAATTAGTAAGACATATATAAAAAAGGATAGAAATTATTGTGGGAAACTAAGAAAATGCTGGTTACCATTTTTTTCTTCTTTTCTCACAAGTTTTTTCCATACCTTTTTTCTTCAGTGAGCTAAAATGCAGGATTGAATGGTAATTGTTAAAAACTTCTTTTCGCCATTATAGAAATATCAGGCCTGTGGAGCGATACAGGCGCTCAAGCGCCTCTAGTTTTATTCCTTGCTTCCAGGCTCCTGTTCTAATTTTCTTAATGCTGCATCAGCCCAAATTGCTCATATGACTAGAAGTATTAGTTCTGTGGTGGTTTCTCAAGCCTTGAACCCTGCACTATACAGTCAAGCGTTTTAATGACCTTAAAGTGGAAGGCTTTTGGAAAAAGGAGAAAATGTTAGTTATCAGCATTTTCTCCTTCTCTTTAACCCTTAATCAAATTATCCTGAATTTAGATTATCCTTAGAAAGAAGGCATTTGAAAACATTGTGAGAAAAGGGGAAAATTCCTGGTCACCAGCATTTTCTCTTTTTCCCCCCCCCCCCACAATGTTTTCTAACCCTTCATAGACAAATTTCTTTGTTTGAGCAAGCTTTTCTTTGTCTTCTGCAAATATTTTCAGTTTAGATCAGTGTATGATTTTCTTGTGTGGTAAAAAATTAAGAAGCATTTGTTTTGTTACAAGATGAGAAAGTCATCTCAAGGGGATAATAAGTAAACTGTTTTTTTTTTTTTTTTTTCCTTTCTTGATTGCAGAAACTTATCGCATATGGCCACCTGACAGGTAATGTACAGGACAGCACTGTACCGGGTAAACGACTGATTGACAGGATCGTAGAAACGATGTGTGGATGTTTTCATGGGCCGCAGACAGACGAAGGTGTTCAGCTACAGATTATCAAGGTCAGTAATTACGTCCCTTAGTTTTACTATCAGCGTATTGATGCTTTGAACAGCTATGAACCAAAAACTGAACCTTCAAAGCCCTGTTATTGCTTTTGCAGACAGTGTAGATCAATATCAGATTGCGCAATCTGATCTTGGATCTAGACTGTCTGCTTCTAAGCCAGATATTTGGACAAAAAAAGCTTTGAAATCACAATCTCTACATCTTTAGTGGCACCAACTAAGAATGTGATTTCATATGATCCATGCTCTTGCTAAAAGGGGGTTTAATGCATCTCTCTGATGCTTCATACCAAGTAATTCATCACATAATCATGGATCCATTAAGTTCATTTCGTCGACTGAATGATGAGCTAAACTACTCCTTGAACATGCAAGAAATTCACCAATGGCTAAAGGTTTTGACCCAGGTCAGCCTGCTCGGACTGGGCAGGCTGACCTGGTTTGATACTTTTTGCAGATATATTAACCCCTCTTTTCACAGAACATGACTCATATATTTCATGCTGTAAAGGTTTAAATTTTGCAAGACAGAATTTTTTTTTTTTTTTTTTTTTTTTTTTTTCCCTTTAACCCTTTCCCAAACAAGCCCTGGGTTCTCACGTGTCTGCAGTCCAAGTCTTTTGAAAACACTGTGGGAAAAGGAGAAATTGCTCGTAACGAGCAATTTCTCCTTTTCCCACAGTGTTTTCTACCCTTTTTGAGACCTTTCTGCCATTTTCATCAAATTTAAAATTGTCGTCTGCAAACTCTTTCAGTTTGGACCAGTCCAAAATTTGTCGTTTGGGAAAGAGTTAAGGTAGAAGATTTTTATGCATGACACATGATAGGTTTGTAACATCTATCTCCTTTATCAGAATAATTGGCAGGATTATTTAGTCACTTTTTATGTAAGTTTTAGTTTTGTTTTTGGTATGGATGAAAATTGTTTAAATTGTCCATCAGAGCAAATGCTTTTAATTCTTTACTGAAGGACAAAATTTAGGACTAGACCAAATTGAAAGCATTTACAGAAGACAAAATAAATGTAGCTTACATGATGATATCTGTCTTTGTTAGCATAGAAAACATTGAAGCTTAGGAAACATTGTGGGAAAAGGAGAAAATGCTGGTTACCAGCATTTTCTCCGTTTCCCACAATGTTTTCAAAAGTCATTTTCTTCAGGGTCATTAAAACTCAGGATTTTGTGGTAATGGGTTTCTCAGTGCATACTTCAATAATCAAGATTCTATTGATGTTTGTTTTTGCAGGCATTACTGACAATTGTTACCTCTAATACATGTGAGATACACGAGGGCACAGTGTTACAGACTGTGAGGACTTGCTATAATATCTACCTGGCTAGTAAAAACTTGGTGAACCAGACCACGGCCAAGGCTACCCTGACACAGATGTTGAATGTGATATTTACAAGAATGGAGACCCAGGCAGTGCGTGGAATGTTTATCTTGCTATGTTAATTTTATTAGCTTGGCCGTTTTTGAAGAAAAGGTTGAGGCATTGTCATAGCCCTGGTTGCATCGTCTGCTTTGTCGCCATGCATAAACTTCGACATTTTCTAAAAAGTTTGTCATTTCATGATATTTCTGTCATTACTGCAGATATGTACTTCAAACTTAGACAAATTGTTTATTTTCAAAAGGGGAACCCGTACAACAATGGCAGGTAACAATCAAAGTATTCTTGACACAGTTGTGTCCCTTTTTCGACTTGGCATTTTCACTGAAAGTCAAGCAACTGCAAGAGAGCATTGACACATGCATGTGGTACTCTTTAGTGATGGGACATCGGTTGGAAATCATAATCGATTATTGATTGAAATCGGTTGCTGCTACCGATGCGATTCTTCCGATTATAATCGGTTCCTCATAAATATACTCTTACATGCATGTTTTATTGTAAACCCTTGTATCATTTATGTATTATGCTGTTGTTTGTGTTGTAGATAGACTTTTTGTAGTTTTACCTTTGCACCAGCTTTCTATACACCTTTTGGTTTTTAACCACCTCTGCTTTGTGCCAGTTGGCTTTGTAGCACATAAGTATTTGGGCTGATTGTTGCCGTTATCGAGGGAGTTGTTGTTATCACGGGAGTGATAAAACCCGGTAACAGACACGGTATATAAAATCCGGTACCCGACCGACAGTGCAGACTTCCTGCCGATCATCGATTATGACAAAGTTCAATCGATAATCGAAATCAGGAGCTTCCAACACGCAGCTAATCAATACTTGCCGATTATCGGTACACCACTAGTACTCTTGTTGTGTTTTATTGTAATTGCAAATGAGTTATTTGATATGTGCATAATAACCTTACCACACAAGCCCAACTTTTAATGACCCTGAGGAAGAGGGTTTTGAAAACATTATTGGAAAAAAAAAAAAGAAGAAGGTTTTTAAAACGTTGCGGGAAAAGAAGAAAATGCTGGTAAATATTTTTGACATAGTTATGCCCCTTTTACGAATTAGAATTTTCACTGAAAATCAATATATTTCTAGAGCAACTGCTGCCGAGTGTTGGCACTGGCATGGGGGTGCTCTTTTTTTGCAGTCCGGTTGTGATCCACACTGTGAACTAAAAGATTATCTCTAAGAGGCTATATTGTGACCCGGAGAAATCTCAAATATGAATAAAGGATTTAACCCATAGGCTGCTAAGCGCGACTCACTGACCTTTTGTGGACAGTGTAGATAAAGATCAGACTGCACAGGATCTTGGATCTACACTGCCCGATAAGGAGATATTTACCCAACCCTCATAACTTTGAAGTATTGACATGTAGGTTTTTACCATTGGCTTGAAAGTATAATTTAAGTTATCTAGCAGGATTAGGGTTAATCATTATTCATCTGGGAATATTTCAGGTCACTGAACAAAAGAACCGTGAGCGTGCAGACAGTAAATTATCATCACAAACAGATGGGGAGAACCAAGAATCTGTCACTCCTGAGGTAAAAGTCAATGGAA
Source organism: Tridacna gigas (assembly GCA_945859785.2). Classification (NCBI taxonomy): domain Eukaryota; kingdom Metazoa; phylum Mollusca; class Bivalvia; order Cardiida; family Cardiidae; genus Tridacna; species Tridacna gigas. The sequence goes on from OX244032.2 coordinate 74,521,168, forward strand.
TCTTTTTCTATTATTCAAATATGAGCCATTCTCAGTGAAATCTGCAACTGTCTTTATGAAATCTCTGACAAGTTTGATAGAGAGTCATTTTGGGTAAAAAAAAAAAAAAAAGGTCACTGGTACAATAAAACAAAAAATCAGTGCCTTTATGTGAACACCAGTGAAATAATGTACCTGGCACTTCTTCATTTAACTCCTAATCAACTTGCACAATGTTTAACTCTACCAAATGCCAATATTTTAGACTTGTCCAAATTCAAAGCATTTACAGACAACATAATAAATGAGACTGAAAAATTGAAATTTGTCTTTGGAAGGGTAGGGTAGAAAACATTGTGGGAAAAGGAGAAAATGCTGGTTGCCAGCATTTTCTCCTTTCCCCACAATGTTTTCAAAAGTTTTCTTCCTCAGGGTCTTTAAAAGCCAGGATTGAGTGGTAAAGGGGTCAAACCAGGCCCGACCTGTGGTTGCAGGTTCAATACCCATTTGAGGCAAACTTTCTTTCCAACAATTTTTCACCTCTCACCTCTGATGCATGTGAGAAAAGTAGTCAGTCACTTGGAAAGAAAGTTGTGTCAGTACTGATGTAAGAAAACCAGGAGGCACATGCATAGGTGCACTGACCACCGTGATATGACCTAAGCTGTTATATGTCGTTAACTCCAAAAACTCCAATACAAACAAACAATTTTAACCATCCCTGTTTACATCTTCGATCAGGCACCAAGGTCAGTTTGTAATGGAGAAGAGGGTGGGGTTGGAGATGGTGACAGAGACCAGTCTACAGTGTCAGATACAATTGATACAGCAGGGGCACAGTCTAATGACACTGTTACAGGTAAGAACTGTCTTCCTGTTCATTAATCAGCCTTAACTTGTTACAAACAACAAAAATTTAGATTTGTGTAAGTTGAAAGCATTTGAAGAGTACAAATCAAACCTAACAAAAAACATTAAATTTGTCTTTCTGAGGTTAGAAAACAATGTCCATGGTGTTTTCAAAAGCCTTCTTCATCAGGGTTGTTAAAAAATGGGATTTTGTGGAAAAGGGTCAACTGTAATTTTGCTGAATAGATGACATGGAAATGACCGTGGAAAGATATCAATAGTTTTAAGAGTTACCATAATTTCACCAAACAGTGTATTCTTTGGTTAAGGGTCAACTTAAATTATGCAGAATAGATCAAATGGAAATAAATTTAGAAAGTTAGAAATAGTTTCGAAAATTACCATAATCTCGCTCTACGAGCTATGCTTCAGCAATAGTATATGAGCTATGCTCCAGCAAAAGGGGGTATAATGTATCTCTGTGATGCATGATACCAAGCAAGTCATAACATAATTATGGATCCATGAAATCTATTTTGTCTAACAACCGACTGAATCATGAGGAAAAATGGTCCTTTGACACACAGAAAATTTACAGAGCAAACAGTTTCAACCCATGTTAGCCTGTGCGGACTGCGCAGACTGACATGGGTTGATACTTTTTGCTGATGTATTAAAGTCCCTTGTCACGGGGTATGATTCTTATCTGTGTGTTACAGAAGTGGTAGAAGAGACTGCAGAAAGTATTGCCAGGATGGTTTTACATGACATCATAAACACAGTTACTGGAGGTAAAAATTTGATTTATTGATTGGTGAATGATATTGGATGTTTGATTTCTTTTTATTTCATCCTTATAACGTCTATACCATACTGTATTATTTTTCATTTGCCTTTTGTAAACATGATGAGGAAAAAGGGCAATTGTGTGTTAAAAGCTTTGGCTCCTTTTCTTAAAATGTTTTATATGCTATAAGAAAAGGCTGTTTTCCTTACCTTCAAACATTCCTCTATTGTGTCACTTGCGCTGGTCATTGGTACCTCTGCTGATCTAGAACTGGTATGCATGGTAAAGGTTTTTGGGCTTATCTGCCATTTACAATTATCCTCGACTTTGATTTCTAAAACTGTTTTTAGTGCACTTGATTTGTCATGTAATGAAATAGTGAAGTAAAACAGGGATAAAGCTTGTATTGCTTATCTTAAAATTTACAAGGCATGTATGGCTTATTTACAAATACAACAAAACTGCTCTTAGTGGCTCCCCCTATTAACTCTTTACCACACAATCCTGACTCTTAATGACCATGAGGAAGAAGCCTTTTGAAAACATTGTGGGGAAAGGAGAAAATCCTGGTAACCAACAATTTCTCCTTTTCCCAAAATATTTTCTGCTCTAAGAAAGACCAACTTCGTGTTTTGAGTTACATTTAATTTGTCATCTGCAAATGTTTTTCATTTTGGACAGGGCTACAATTTTATGGTTTTGGTAAAGAGTTTAGCATGCAACCTTCATCGAGCAAGTAAAGATTGATTTCCTCCAAGAGGCAAATATTTTGAAATGGACCTGTACTTACCCGTTACCAAACAGCAAAATTTCAGACTGGACCATATTGAAAAAGTTTGCAGCCATCAAATCATATGTGACTCAAATGATGGGATTTGACTCAGAAAGGGCAGAAAACATTGTGGGAAAAGGAGAAAATGCTGGTTACCAGCATTTTTAGCTCACCTGAGCACAAAGTGCTCAGGATGAGCTATTGTGATCACTCACCGTCCGTCGGCGTCCGTCGTCCGTCCGTCCGTCGTCCGTCCGTCCGTCCGTCCGTCGTCCGTCCGTCCACATTTTTTTGTTTACGCTCTAGCATCTACAAATATTAACCAATCAGCACCAAACTTGGTCAAAATGTATATGACTATAAGATCTCGGATGACTTCGATTATGGGTGTAATCGGACCAGAACGACTGGAGTTATTTGCCCTTGAATTAGAAAAATTGCAATGTTTGACTTTGTTTACACTCTAGCATCTACAAATAATAACCAATCAGTACCAAACTTGGTCAAAATGTATATGACCATAAGATCTGGGATGAGTTCGATTATGGGTGTAATCGGACCAGAACGACTGGAGTTATTTGCCCTTGAATTAGAAAAATTGCTATGTTTGACTTTGTTTACACTCTAGCATCTACAAATAATAACCAATCAGCACTAAACTTGGTCAAAATATATATGACCATAAGATCTGGGATGAGTTCGATTATGGGTGTAATCGGACCATAACGACTGGAGTTATTTGCCCTTGAATTAGAAAAATTGCTATGTTTGACTTTGTTTACACTCTAGCATCTACAAATAATAACCAATCAGCACCAAACTTGGTCAAAATATATATGACCATAAGATCTGGGATGAGTTCGATTATGGGTGTAATCGGACCAGAACGACTGGAGTTATTTGCCCTTGAATTAGAAAAATTGCTATGTTTGACTTTGTTTACACTCTAGCATCTACAAATAATAACCAATCAGCACCAAACTTGGTCAAAATGTATATGACCATAAGATCTGGGATGAGTTCGATTATGGGTGTAATCGGACCAGAATGACTGGAGTTATTTGCCCTTGAATTAGAAAAATTGCTATATTTGACATTGTTTACAGTCAGCACCAAACTTGGTCTAAATATATATGACCGTAAGATCTCGAATGAGTTTGATTGTAGGTCTAATAGGACCAGTTATTGCTGTGTCATGGAAAAAGGGGGCTTGACGTATATTTTCATTGTGGACCAATATCTCTTTAACTAAGGACAAAATGTCATGAAACTTCATCTTCTTATTGTTTATTCCAAGCCACAGACAATAGTTATTTGTTTTTATCTCATGAAACACCATGTCATGAAAAAAGGGGGCTAAATGTTTAATTTCGTCATGGACCAATGACCATCTGTTTGTCCATCTTTCAGGACAGATATCTTCTAAAATCCGTGACAAAAATTAATAGAAATTCATGCAGGTGTTCCTAATGATGTCTGCTGATATTTATTGTTTTTTTTTTTTTCCTTTTTGATATCAAATACTGTCTCATAGGAAAAAGGGGCTTCATGTATATTTCTGTTAAGGATCAATATACATGTATCTTCAACTCAAAATCCTGCACAAAAATTTGTGAAATTTCATACATGTGTTCCTTATGATAGTCCGCCAATATTATAAGTTTAGCTTTTTTAGCTCACCTGAGCACATAGTGCTCAGGGTGAGCTATTGTGATCGATCGTTGTCCGGTGTCCGTCCGTCCGTGAACAATTACTTAAAAAATCTTCTCCTCTGAAACCGCCCAACAGATTTCAATGAAACTTCACAGAAATGATCCTTAGGTGATGCACTTTCAGAAGACTTCAAAGATTTGAATTCCATGAAGAACTCTGGTTGCCATGGCAACCGAGAGAAAAAACTTTAAAAATCTTCTTGTCCCAAACCGTAAGGGCTAGAGCTTTCATATTTGGCATGTAGCGTCATCTAATAGCCCTCTACCAAAATACTTCAAATTATGGCGCTGTTGTTGAAATTGGCCCAATGTTGTGGGTTCTCGGATTTCGCATAGAGATAAAGAGGGAAATCTTTAAAAATCTTCTTGTTTACACTCTAGCATCTACAAATATTGACCAATCAGTACCAAACTTGGCCACAATGTATATGCCTATAAGGTCTCGGATGAGTTCGATTTTGGATCAAATCCAATCAGAACACTAGGAGTTATTTGCCCTTGAATTTGCAAAAATTACTGAATCTGGCTTTGTTTACACTCTAGCATCTACAAATATGACTCAATCAGCACCAAACATTGTCAAAGTGTGTGTGATCATAAGATGTCAGATTAGTTCAATTATGGATCTAATCGGACCAGAACTGACTGAGTTGTCTGCCCTTGAATTAGAAAATTTGCCATATTTGACTTTGTTTACACTCTAGCATCTGCAAATATTGACCAATCAGTACCAAACTTGGTCAAAATATATATTCCCATAAGGTCTCGGAAGAGTTCAGTTATGGGTCAAATTGAACCAGGACATCCAGAGTTATTTGCCCTTGAATTGGACAAAATTTCCATATTTGACTTTGTTTACACTCTAGCATCTACAAATATATACCAATCAGTACCAAACTTGGTAAAAATTTATATGACGATAAGATCTTGGATGGGTTTTGATTATTGGTCTTATTAGACCCAAACAACATGAGTTATTTGCCCTTCAATTAGAGTTGCTGTATTTGACTTGGTTTACTCTGTAGCATCTACATGTATATATAATGCAAACTGAAAAATCTTTATGTTTAAACCCAAAATGCCTAGAGCTATGATACTTTGCATGAAGCATCACCTTGTGGACCTCAAGAAATTTTGCACACAAGATGCCCCTGGGATCATTACAGGTCCAGCCGCGGGGCTTAGACATTTGTACTTAGGTATCTTTTGTGCAATTATAAGAAAATTTTCTGGGTAACCAAAGGCCTAGACCTCTGTTAAAGTTGTGAGTTGTCTCTCTTTCATAATCATTTGGCCTTGAACTTCAGTATTTGATATTTATCTTCATTGTTAACCTGTACTGCTTAGTACTCAGGTGAGCAATATAGGACCATCATGGTCCTCTTGTCTCCTTTTCCCATGTTTTCTAAAGGCTTCTTTGGTGTGGTAGTTTAAAGCTCTGGATTGTGTGGTGAAAGGTTAAGCAAGCACCTTTTTAATGTCCCTTTGGTGCTTGATACAAGTTAGATACAAGTTGGACTGTAAACTGACCCTGCTTTCATATCCAGTAAGTTCCCTCCCTTAGATATACATACTGCAGATGACTATTCCTTACAGCTTACCATTAAAAAAAGACTTGACTAAAAAGAAATTTATCTTTTTGCCTCAATGTTTTTTATGTGTTGCTGCATTTTTTTTTTTTTTATGTGAAAGCAGCCAGTGGCTTGGGAAGACTATTTTGCAAAGTACGGAAACTCAAAGAAAGTATGGATAAGTGCACTGGCCGCCGTGACAACTGAAATGATGTTGAAAATGACATTAAATACTATACAATCAATCAATCAATACATAAATCAAGCATTTTTTCTTTCTATTTGATGATATGGGGAAATGTTTTTAGCTCACCTTAGCACAACGTGCTAAAGGTGAGCTATTGTGATCGCCCTATGTCCGGCGTCCGTCATCCGTCAACAATTTCCTTAAACATCTTCTTCTCCTAAACCACTGGGCCAATCTTGATGAAACTTGGCAGGGATGTTCCTTGGGTGAAGCTCTACCAAAATTGTTCAAAGAATTGAATTCCACCCACAACTCTGGTTGCCATGGCAACAAAAAGGAAAAAAAAGGCAAAATCTTTGAAAATCTTCTTCTCTGAAACTAGAAGGCGCAGAGCTTTGATATTTGGTATGTAGCATCTCCTAGTGGACCTCTACCAAGTTTGTTCATTTGATGCCCCTGGGGTCAAAACTGGCCCCGCCCCGGGGGTCACAAGTTTGAGCATAGTAACAAAGAAGGAAAACTTTAAAAATCTTCTTCTCTGAAACTTGAAGGTGTAGAGCTTTGATATTTGGCATGTAGCATCTCCTAGTGGACTTCTACCAAGTTTGTTCATATGATGTCCCTGGGGTCAAAACTGGCCCCGCCCCGAAGTCACAATTTCCAGCATAGGAACAAAGAAGGAAAGCTTTAAAAATCTTCTTCTGTAAAACTAGAAGGCATAGAGCTTTGATATTTGGCATGAAGCATCTCCTAGTGGACCTCTACCAAGTTTGATCATATGATGCCCTTGGGGTCAAAACTGGCCCTGCCCCGGGGGTCACAAGTTCGAACATAGGAACAAAGAGGGGAAACTTTAAAAATCATCTTCTCTGAAACTGGAAGGCGTAGAGCTTTGATATTTGGTATGTAGCATTGCCTAGTGGACCTCTACCAAATTTGTTCATATGATGCCCTTCGGGTCAAAACTGGCCCCACCCCGGGGGTCACAAGTTTGAGCATAGTAACAAAGAAGGAAAACTTTAAAAATCTTCTTCTCTGAAACTTGAAGGCGTAGAGCTTTGATATATGGCATGTAGCATCTCCTTGTGGACCTCTACCAACTTTGTTCATATGATGCCCCTGGGGTCAAAACTGGCCCCACCCCAGGGGTCACAATTTCCAACACAGGAACAAAGAAGGAAAACTTTAAAAATCTTCTTCTGTAAAACTAGAAGGCATAGAGCTTTGATATTTGGCATGTATCATTGCCTAGTAGACCTCTACTAAGTTTGATCATATGATGCCCTTGGGGTCAAAATTGGCCCTGCCCCGGGGGGTCACAAGTTCAAACATAGGAACAAAGAAGGAAAACTTAAATTTTTTTTTTTTCTCTTAAATGGAAAGGCATGGAGCTTTGGTATTTGGTATGTAGCATCTCCTAGTGGACTTCTACCAAGTTTGTTCCAAGGATGCTGCTTGGGTCAAAACTGGCCCAGCCCCTGGGGTCACAAGTTTGAACATAGGAACAAAGAAGGAAAACTTTAAAATTCTTCTTTTCTGAAACCGAAAGGTGTGGAGCTTTGATATTTGGTATGTTGCATCTCAGAGTGGACCTCTGCCAAATTTGTTCATATGATGCCCCTGGGTCAAAACTGGCCCTGCCCCGGGGGTCACAAGTTCGAACATAGGAACAAAGAAGGAAAACTTTAAATTTCTTTTTCTCTTAAACGGGAAGGTGTAGAGCTTTGATATTTGGTATGTAGCATTTCCTGGTGGACCTCTACCAAGTTTGTTCATATGATGCCCCTGGGTCAAAACTGGCCCCGCCCCGGGGGTCACAAGTTCGAACATAGGAACAAAGAAGGAAAACTTGAAAATTCTTCTTTAAAACTGGAAGGCGTAGAGCTTCGATATTTGGTATGTAGTGATTCTCTTCTAAGTTTGCTTGCCCATCTAAGCGCAACAAGTTCATTGAGTTCAAAATTGGGTCATCTTGGGTCATAAACTAGGTCACTAGGTCAAATTAAGTACCTTGTTGGCACTCTCGAGGCTACATTATTTGCTCAATTGCCTTGAAAATTAGTTAGAAAGTTTGTCTTTATAAAGTCTCACATGAGATTAATTTGGGTCAACTTGGGTCATAAACTAGTTCACTGGGTCAAATTAAAGAAATACCTTGTTTGCACTCTGGAGGCCACATTTATTGCTCAAATGACCTGAAATTTGGCTAGAATGTTTGTCTTGATGAAATACCATATGAGTTTGGATTTGGGTCACCTGGAACCATAAACTAGGTCACTAGGTCAAAATAAAGAAATACCTTGTGGGCACTCTAGAGGCCACATTCTTTGCTTAATTGCCTTGAAAATTGGTCAGAATGTTTGTCTTTGTAAAATCTCACATGAGTCTGAATTTGGGTCAACTGGGGTCATAAACTAGGTCACTTGGTCAAATTAAAGAAATAGCTAGTGGGCACTCTAGAGGCCACATTTATTATTCATTTGATTTGAAAATTGGTTAAAATGTTTCTTTTGATATAGTCAAAGACCAGTTCAAATTTGGGTCATCTGGGGTCATAATCTAGATCACTAGGTCAAATTAAAGAAATATCTATAGGGCACTCGTGGCCACATTTTTTGCTCAACTGACTTGAAAATTGGTTAGAATGTTTGTCTTCATGAAATATGAGTTTGAAATTGGGTCACCTGCGGTCGAAAACTAGGTCACATGGTCAAATTAAAGAAAAACCTTGAAGGCACTCTACTAAGGTGAGCGACCCAGGGCCATCATGGCCCTCTTGTTTTTTTTTAAGTGAAGATTTCACCTATTTATTTCTTGTTTTGCATTTAAGTTGCAAATTTTCTTTAATAAGTCCCTTTTAATTATAGAGAGATTCTTTTTCATATCTCATGGTGATGGACTTTATTTTGCATGTATGGTTATAAGGGTTTTTGTCATACTTTTGTTTTTCCCCAGATGGAGACAATGAAACTGAGCCAAAGCTAGAAGTTGTCAATGGAGAGGTGGCAACACCTGAAATACGTCCAGCAGAACCACCTCCTGACACACCTGCTGACATTTCCACTGAGAAGGTGGAGCTTAATGATACTAGTGACACGCCCACTTTATCATCAAGCAAACCCAGCAGCATCAAAACAAATAGTTCACATGGTAAACATGTGTTTTTCAAAATGATTATGCTTGTCTTCTTATTTTTGAACTGTGAATTGTTTAATCATTAATATTAATCCTCTGAATTGTAATCACCTAATGTCGGTTATCAGAATTTTTGTTGCACTTTTAGTTTTTACGAATTTATGAACATGTATATGGAGACTGAATTATTATTAAATACATGTTCGTAATGGTTTTCGGGGCTCAGAACCTTAAGCACCTTTCACTCGTATAGCTGCTTTTTCTGCCAAAGTAGATCAAGATCAGACTGCACAAAACATGCAAAACAAGATTGAAAATTTTCCATAATTTCATATATGCCCTTTACCAAAAAATTCTGTGTTTTCATGATTCTGAAGAAAAAGGATTTGAAAAGATTGCATTTCCCTTTTTTCCCACAATGTTTTCTACCCCTCCATGGACAAATTCAATCATTTGAGCCACATTTAATTTATCATTGTCTGAAAATGCTTTGGATTTGGACAAGTCCAAAAGTTTGCCATTTGGTAAAGAGTTAACAGGAATGGATTGGCAAATATGGAATATTATATTGTAGTAACTTTCCTGCTGCTTGTTTTTGCTTTGAGCAGCATGAGATAGTTGGGTATTACCCAAGACTGAATATTTAGCGAGATGTCAAAGTTTTCTTCCACAGCGAGAATCAAATGCAAGCACCAGGAAAGATTCACGACATGATATTCCCTTTATTATATACCTACAACTTCCAACGACAAAATTTTGCAATTATTCGCAATGGTTTTTTTTTTTTGAAAATGACAAACAAGATAAAACAAATACTGGTGTAGTGGTTGGTATTTTCGTTTTTATGCATGTCGAATGAATATCATTAAGTAATATTTTGACCAATCAAATTGCAGATTAATATGCACACATTCCATGTGTCAGACATGTTATCAAATCATGTTTGGAACTATATTTGACTCTGATGCGAATTTTTTTCGGTCTTGTGTGATAATTTATCTGCGTGCAGCACATTTATTTGAGCTAGAAAATTATGAGGTATATTATAATTTGAAATAATTTCATAGTCCCTCCTATATTTGAAATATCATGATTTTACTGATCTGTTACAGCTGTCAATCGCCTTGTAGACGAAGCAGATGAAGGGACGGATGGAGGAGAAGTTGGACAAGGAGCATTTAGTCATATTCTACAGAAAGATGCATTTCTCGTCTTTCGTAGCCTCTGTAAACTGTCCATGAAACCCCTTTCAGATGGGCCCCCTGACCCAAAGTAAGCAAACGTTTGTATTTACTTTTTACCAAACAATAAAATTTTGGACCGGACCAAACAGAAAGCATCTACAGACTACAACTTAAATGCAGCTCCAATGATTATGCCTGTCTAGGGATAGGGAAGAAAATGTAGGAAAAGGAGAAAATGCTGATTACCAGCATTTTCATCATTGCCCACAATGTTTTCTTGTCTTCCAAATAAATATTTCAGATTTTAAATCACTTTTACTTTGTTGTCTGTTCACATGTGAAAAATTTTCAAAATCAGCCAAGGGGTTCAAGAGATACGGAGCAGACATAAAATTGCTAACAGACGAATGAACAAATCTGCAGGCAGCATCTGAAACCCCTGCTCTGCACTTCATCTCATAAAGGTGCACACACACTGTTTTTCAGAATCAGACCCCAGATTCAATAGATATGGGGAGTACAGAATTTAAGAGCATGTGACCTTTGACCTTCGCTGTGACCATGACCCCTTCAGTTGAAAATTTTACTTTGGACATCATCTTAACTGAATTGATGACATTTACAAGGATATTTTTTTTTTTGTACTCTTTTACAGATCCCATGAGCTTAGATCTAAGATTCTATCATTAGAGTTACTTCTGTCCATCCTGCAGAACGCGGGTCCTGTGTTCCGTACCAATGAAATGTTCATCAATGCAATTAAACAGTACCTCTGTGTGGCCCTGTCCAAAAATGGGGTCAGCTCTGTGATTGAGGTGTTTGAACTGTCTCTGGCTATCTTTCTGACCTTACTGGCTAACTTTAAACAGCACCTTAAAATGCAAATTGAGGTATGTAAAATTTTCCCATACCACTCTTTATCCTTAACCCTTTACCAGATGACAAAATTTTAGCCTTGTCAAAATTGAAAGCATTTGCAGACAACAATTTCAGCGTGGCTCAAATGATGCAGTTTTCTTTGATAGGGTAGAAAACATTGTGCGAAAAGGAGAAAATGCTGGTTAACAGCATTTTTTCCTTTTCCCACAATGTTTTCAAAAGGCAGAATTGTGCCGTAAAGGGTTAAACCTTTATCTCTGCACTTCACTCATTATCTTTTGAATAAAAAAATAGCAGCATACAGCTTTGAAAATATTCTTGTAAAATAAGTCCCTTCTTTTCCAACAATGCTTTCAAGAGCCTTTTTCCACAGGGTCATGAAAACACCAGTGTCTGCATTCACCAAACATTTTCAAGAACACTCTCTGTTTTATTCTAGATTTAGAAACTAACACACCTTCTGATTGGCTAAACCATTTGGTTTTAGACGATCAGATTTTGTGTTACTTTCAAATTTACAAAATTCTTGAGAGTAAGCCCAAGAATTTTCTTAAGAATGGTTGATGAATATGGATACAGATTGTTTGGTAAAGGGTAAAACCATAAGAATGGGAAACAAAAAAAAAAGTAGGCTCTTTAAGTCTGCAATAAAAGTCTGAAATCCTCCGGTATTTGACCCATGCTCTGTGAAAAGGAGGGTTTAACTATTTACCACACAATCCCGACCTTTAACGACCCTGAGGAAGAAGCCTTTTGAAAACATTGTGGGAAAAGGAGAAAATGCTGGTAACCAGCAGCATTTTCTCCTTTTCCCACAATGTTTTCTAGCCCTCCCAAAACAAATTTCTGTTTTTGAGTTACATTTATTTTGTCGTCTGCAAATGCTTTCAATTTGGACTAGTCTAAAAATTTGTCGTTTGGTAAAGAGTTAATGCTTCTCCATGATGCTTGATACCAAGCAAATCATCACATAATTATGGATAAAATCTGTTTTGTTTAACAACAGAATGCAACATGAGGTAGAATGGTCCTTGGACATGTAGAAATGTTCCAAGTAGCAAAAAGTTTCAACCCATGTCAGCCTGCACATACTGGACAGGCTGACATGGATTGATACTGTTTTTGCAGATGCATTAAGCACCCTTTTCACAGAGCATGGCTCATTTGTTTACGTCCAGAATATCTCAACATAGTGGATGGTGTAGATCCGAGATGGAAGTGCATGTGCTATGCAGCCTTTGCATACTGTTTATGAAACCAAAGTTGGGCTTGATGCTCTGCAGGTTGACAGTGTGTTTTGTCTATTATTTTATCTTGAAATATATTGTATGGACAAAAGGTAAACTAAATGATCATGTTTGGCAAGAGTTTCTTGAGCCAAGCCCGGTATTGCAGTCGGTAGTGTACAGGACTTGAGGCCAGGGGATTACTGGTTTGAATTACCAGCTCAACGAATTCCTTTTGTAGGATTGATGTTTGTCATTGCGCCAGGATACGTTCCTTTCACCAATAATTATTGTTGTGACAATGGTTAGGTGGAAAAGTAGGCAGTGGGTTTGGAAGAATGTCTTGTGAAGTACTGGTAAAAGATAGGTGCACTGGCCACTGCAATCTAACAGAAATACTGTCAGAAATGGCATTAAACACCATACATACAAACAAACAAAAACATGCAAAACTTGAAATTCATGAATCTTTCCTCTACTGAAAAGTAATGATAAATCAAAGATAAGTGTGCTTTGATTTCAGGTGTTTTTCAAAGAGATATTCCTGTACATACTAGAAACCCCCAGTAGTTCATTCGATCACAAATGGATGGTGATTCAAGCCCTGACAAGGATCTGTGCTGGTAAATATCACTGTACTTCATTACTGCATAAAACAGATTTGCATTCCTCGCTCACTGCAACAACGGTTATATGGGAAAGCAGCCAGTGGCTTGGAAGGAATATTATGCAAAGTACTGGTTAAAGAAAGTCTAGGAAAGCATGGATAGTGTGCACTGGCCATTAAACACCATACAAACAAACAAATAAAACAGAATTGGAGTATACAGCTTTGAAAACATCTTTCAAAGATTTGAATAATGGTCATGAATTAATCATGAATACATGAAAACATGTGACAATTCTACTTTTACTGGCTTGTTTCTACAAAGAGCCTATAAATGAAGATAGAAAATACATGCAAACAACAAGATCAATGTTCCCTTTTTAGTTGTACTGGCTAGAGCCATGAAAAGCTTTTGTTGTTGGTAGGTTTCTGTTAGTCCTTTTCATATTTATGCAATAAATCCCACATTTCTGATCAAGTTTTCATGAAACTTGCACAGTTTGTTCATGTTATTAGTAACAATATTGAATTTGAAGAAAGTTCAAAAATCATTTTGGGAAAAGTAGTCACCAAATGTTAATTTTTCTTTTACAAAAACAAATTTTAGGCAAATATCTTGGTGTGATACATGGGTTTGCTGGTTTGAATCCCCAGCTCGTCCATTTCTTTCCAAGGATTGATGATAGTCATTCTGAGAGGATTCTTTGTTTCCTGACTGCTGATCATTGTTTTGACCATGGTTATGTGGGAAAGCAGCCATTGGCTCGGGAAGAACATTATGGGTTGTACTGGTAAAAGAAACTCCAGGAAAGGATGGATAGGTGTTACTGGCTGCTGTGATATAATGGAGATTATTTTTGAAACAGCGTTATATACCATTCAATCAATCAATCTCAATTTAGGCTGCTTTACTTGAAAGTCAAGAAACTTATAGGCACTTACAAGGGGATTCAAATCCATGTTGTCATATTAACCCTTTCCCAAACAAGCCCTGGTTTTCACGTGTCTGCAGTACAAGTCTTTTGAAAACACTGTGGGAAAAGGAGAAATTGCTAGTAACGAGCAATTTCTCCTTTTCCCACAGTGTTTTCTACCCTGTTTGATAAATTTCTGCCATTTTCATCAAATTTAAAATTGTCGTCTGCAAACTCTTTCAATTTGGACCAGTCCAAAATTTGTTGTTTGGGAAAGGGTTAAGAATGGAAACTTTTATTGTAACTTGTTTATCATAATTCCCAACGTTTACAAAATGTCTATGTCCCTGCATTTCAGATGCTCAGTGTGTTGTAGATATATATGTAAATTATGACTGTGATTTGTCACTGGCTAATATATTTGAGAGACTGGTCAGTGATCTGTCCAAGATTGCACAGGGGCGGCAGTCCTTGGCATTAGGTAAGTCTCTGTCACCATACATTACTTATCAAAAAAAAACTACAGCAGATGTCTTTATGTTATTATTGTAAAGTAAGAATGATTAAAATTCGTTTAAGTTTGAAACATCAGTACAAGTGAAAATATATGAGCCATGCTCTGTGAAAATGGGGCTTAATGCATCTGCAAAAAGTATTGACCCAGGTCAGCCAGCGCAGTCTGACCTGGCAGGCTGACCTGGGCCGAAACTTTTCACCACTGGTCAATTTTCTGTATGTCTAAGGACAAGACTACCTCATGATTAAGTCAGTTGTTGAAAAAAGTGGCTATTATGGATCCATAATTATATGATGGCTTAATTGGTATCATGGATCACGGAGATGCATTAAGCCCTCTTTTGCCAGAGCATGGCTGATATCAGAAGAAAGTCTGATGATAGATGAAAAAAGTTGCATCAGCAGAAAGTTGGAGATAAGTTGAAAAAGTCAGATTATGTGTTGTTCAACCCATACCTTTGTAAGTTTGATTAATTACAGTTCATCTTTTACTAGTCTTTGTATATTAGTGCCAATCTGCTACCATTATGTTGTATTTGAATTGTGTTATCATGAATTTACTAATGCTATTATGTTTTGTCAGAGTCATTTCACTAAAATTGTAATGGGTCAATTGTTTTCTCTTCTTATGGGATTGTATGCTTCTTTCAATAGTATTTAAGTTATATTGATAGTGACCACTCCTTTCCCAGATTTCACCAGTACAGGGCTAGAGTTTTTCAGTGCCTTTCTGTAGGTCACTCCTGTGGGTGTGTCATACCAAGATTTTCTTTTTACAATTCCAATGAATTAACCACTGAACCAAGAAGGTACCTGGTTTTAGAAAAAGCCTGTGCTGATTTTCACCTTTTTGTTAAAACTCGTAGATAGTTTTGATTATATACATGTTCAATGTTTTGAGCTTCTCAGATGGCTTACCGGTAATTTATTTCATGCACACTCTATGTGTAGGTGCTACCCCAACACAGGAACAGAACATGAGGTTGAAGGGTTTAGAATGCCTTGTTTCTATATTGAAGTGTATGGTAGAGTGGAGTAAAGACCTCTACGTCAATCCGCATTCACAGTCCAATCTCAGTGAGTACAACACCTGGAATTACTGATATGAGCCTCACTCTGTGAAAAGGAATCTTAATGCTTTGCAAAAAGTATCGACCCAGGTCAGCCTGCGCAGTCCGCGCAGGCTGACCTGGGCCGAAACTTTTTGCTACGTGAAAATTTTCTGTATGTCCAAGGACTATTCTACCTCAGGATTCAGTTGGTTGTTAGACTAAATGGATATCATGGATACATAATTATGTGATGATTTGCACGATATCATGCATCACGGGGATGCATTAAGCCCCCTTTTGCCAGAGCATGGCTCATATGTATTTGAAGTCCAAATTTATGCCTATAAAGCCGACCACCATATATTGTAAATGTTATTTCTAAATTGCAATTCTGAATTGCAAGACTAAATACATATATCTGATTGTTTTAGATGCTGTGATTTCTAGTCTTAGCATAGTGTGTAGAAATTCTGAAGCATCACTTGTAAACATTTTTACATCCTCTCAAACAGAATCCAAATTATTCACCAGCCGTTCTGAATCCCCTCACAGTTTTTAATATGCAAAGTGTGAAGACTAGCCATCTGGGTCCGTATTCACCAACCATTCTCAAGAACGTTCTTGGTGTTATTGTCCAAGATTTTATAACTTTAAAAAGTAACACAACTTCTGATTGGCTAAACCAAATGGTTTAGCCAATCAGAAGTTGTGTTTCTTTCAAATTTAGAAAATTTTTGAGAATAGGACAAAGAGTGTTTTTGAGAATGGTTGGTGAATACGGAATCTGATTTTGAAGAGATCTTCTAATGCCCAGTCTTTACTTTTAGACGTAGAATTTAAAATGGTTTAACGCTGTAGAAGTTAAATTATTTTTCTGAGGGAGGTAACAGAGAACTTTTCTCGGAGTACACATATCACTTGAAGTGTATGTAGTCCATAACTCCATAATTCTTCACCAGACGACAAAATTTTAGACAGGCCAAAATTCATAGCATTTGCAGATGACAAATTACAAGTACTTATGACTCATATAATTGGATTAATTTTTGAAAGGTTTGAAAACACCGTGGGAAAAGGAGAAAATGCTTGTTACCAGCTTGTTACCTTTTCCTGCAATGTTCTCAAAGGTCTAATTACCCAGAGGTAATAAAACTAGTCATTGTGTGGTAAAGAGTTAATGGTAGAAAACACTGTGAGTAAAGGAGAAAATGGTGATATCCAGCATTTTCTCCTTTTCATACAATGTTTTCAAAAACTTGTCTTCCTCAGGGTGGGTAAAAATTGGGATTTTGGGGTGAAGAGTCAACACATTGCCATCTGCAGATGATTCCACAGTCTTAGATATTATTGCATTTTCTTCTTTTCCTACAATGTTTTCTATCCTTTCTGCTGCAAATCCCATCATGTGAAGCACATTCAATTTGTCATCTGCAAGTGCTTTGAATGGACCAGCCTAAAATTTTGTCGTTTGGTAAAGAGTTAACTATTCTGTTTCAGGTCAAGACAGTAAACCAACTGCAGACTCTGACGTAGATTCAGGGAAAGGCACTTTGACTAGCTATGACAGTGTGAACTCTCTAGAATCTAATAGCAGTTCTCTGATGGCCAACAGTCTTGTACAGGATACACCAGAACAGTTTGAGGTCCTTAAACAACAGAAAGAAATCATGGAGCATGGCATTGATTTGTAAGTGTAATTTGTCAGACTGAATCAGCTTTCTGTGCTTTTAGAAGAAAAAATCATTGTTTGGCAAGACATACCTTTTGAGGCCTGTATCACAGAGATTTGCCTTTAACCCTTTCCCAAACGACAAATTTTGGACACGTCCAAATTGAAAGAGTTTGCAGACGACAATTTTAAATTTGATGAAAATGGCAGAAAGTTATCAAAAAGGGTAGGAAACTCTGTGGGAAAAGGAGAAATTGCTCGTAACGAGCAATTTCTCCTTTTCCCACAGTGTTTTCAAAAGACTTGTACTGCAGACACGTGAAAACCAGGGCTTGTTTGGGAAAGGGTTAACTTGAACAGCAGTCTTGGTTTGCACTCGTCACAAGTCAGCCGATTCCGTAACTACACCTACCTGCATCCGCATCAAGGAGGTTTCGATGTGCTGCCAGTCACATGGTCTTAAACATGGCTGCGCCTATGTAAATTGATAAGCAAGGACATCAACAACCATGATAAAGTTATTCACACCTATAAATCTGTCGGTGAAAACTACCAATGGAATTGATAGACAACGATAAATATTGAATGTAGAAACTGTTTGTCCATGGAATTGTATTTAGAAAAATTGCAACAGAAAATTGTGACTTGTGTTTTCTTTTTTCAAGTGGAGCCTTACAGTTTTAAGAATGGTAAAGTGGTGTATTTCTGGCGAAAAAATAATATAATATATCATAATACAGCTGAAGGATTTGGTCAACAGTTGATCTGGCATTTGCCAGAAGCCTTTGTACGGTGTTAAGTCAGTGTCTGTGATGACAGCTGTAGATTATGGATAGGGCTTACTTTAGACTGAGAATATATCATCATCATTGTTCGTCTTCTTTACCCTCGCCATGCGGCATAAAGCCATGTGGCGAGCAGCTACTGGTTTTTTATCCATATATTTTACAGACAATAGGGTTTAAATATACATGTGTTTTCTATTAATCAGACAACAACACTCCACGGTTTAAAACGATATAACATAAAAAAGGGGGCTTATAAAAGTAATATAAACCAGTAAGCCAAAATGACCCTTTCAGGACCACCATTAAAATAACTGAATAAAAGTTAAATATATACAAAATGTACATTGCAGTAGAGCATTGCCCGTCTAACTACATATTTTAGACTTATCTATTGTTTTATTGCCTACTTAGTGGACTCGACAATGTTAGCAAATACTCTAAATGATATGTCCTCACCACACTTCGACCATATTTGTGCATTTTTTAACAAGTTTTGCCTTCCTGTTCGATTGTATATATTAAAAAAAAAAAAAGCAAGGGAATGGAGTATAGAAAAAAGTGTAGTGTGTCAAGGCCAACTAGTTACAGAGAGCTCTCAAAAAAAAAGAAAAAAAAAAAATTTACATGTTAAGAGATGAGAATATATTTTACTACATGTCTCATTTATACCTAGAGTCCTCCATGGCTGAATGATTATAGCCCTTGATCTCTGATATGAAAACCATGGTTCAATTCCTGCTGATGGAGCAGGTCAAATTGGAATGTTCTTTGGCAAGTCGCCTACTACTTGTGAAATCTGTGAAAGAAATTAATATATGAGCTATTGTCATGATATAATTTGAGTAAAGCTGAAATTGGTATAAAGCCTATTTGAAACAAACAAACAAACTAATTTTTTAAACAAATTTGTATATATTTATTGGACAGGTTCAACAAGAAACCGAAGCGAGGTTTACAATATCTACAGGACCAAGGTATGCTGGGTGTATCACCAGATGACATAGCAGAATTCTTTCACAGTGATGATAGGCTAGATAAAGTAAGCTCTTTGTAATTTCTACTGTTAAACACATTACCTCTTAACCCTTTCACCCCACGACAAAATTTTTGACCGAATAAAATTGAACACATTTGTAGGCCACAAATAAATTACAGTTGGTAGCTGCAAGTATGATACCCGGTTGAGGCAAACTTTCCTTTTTTGCCTCTAACCTCTGATGCATGTGACAAAAGTAATCAGTGACTTGGAAAGAAAGTTGTGTCAGTACTGGTGAGAGAAAGCCAGGAAACACATGTGTAGGTGCACTGACCACTGTGATAATGATCTAAACTGTAAAAGCAGCAATAAACCCCAATATAAACAAACAAACAAACAAAGATTGAAACTTGGGATTATGAGGTTAAAGTGTAACTCTTTACCAAATGACAGGATTTTAGACTGGTCCAAATTGACAGCATTTGCAGATGACAAATTAAATGTTGCACAAATTATGAATTTTCCTATGAAAGGATTGAAAACATTGTAGGAAAAGGAGAAAATGCCATCTAATTATATTTGTGGACTTTGAATTTTCACAGAAAATCATGCAGCTGCAACAGAGCTTCGTCATCCACATGTGGTGCTCTTGTTATTCATCTGTATCCGGGCAGGGATTGCAAAAAAGTGATATTTCTTAACCCTTTACCAGACGACAAAATTTTAGCCTTGTCCAAATTGAAAGCATCTGCAGACAACAATTTCAGTGTGGCTCAAATGGTGCAATTTTTCTTTGATAGGGTAGAAAACATTGTGGGAAAAGGAGAAAATGCTGGTTACCAGCATTTTCTCCTTTTCCCACAATGTTTTCAAAAGGCTTGTTTCCCAGAGGCGTCAAAAGGCGGCATTGTGCGGTAAAGGGCTTTTCTCTGTCTCTGTTTTATGATTTCTCTACAGACATGCAGGAAATATTTCGAGGTAGACTTGTAGTGTGTGGGAAGTGAACATGAAAAACTGATGTGTACTCGAGACTGATTGATGTAAAGGGAATTATCACTTTTGGGAGTTTTTTTGTGTGATGTCTGAAAATACGTGAGATTAGCTTTTTTTCTAAATGTTCATGTTTATCTTCATTTTCAGACAATTATTGGTGATTATTTGGGAGAAAATGAAAAGTAAGTTTTTAAATTTATGTTAAACATTGTTGTTATCTTTTTTTCCCGTTCGTCCATTACATACATCGTAAGTCTGTACTTATGTTGTGTTAACTTCTATAACAGTATATGTTTTCATTGTAGGAGATTCTCATTTTCTTTGACTGTTGATAGTTACTCTGTTCTTCGAGCAGGACAAACATCCTTCAGATTACTTAACCATCTATCAGCTGATAATTCCTTTAAGATCATTTGTGGCAAGTGAAAAAATGCTTGTTGGGTTTTTTTTTTGCTGTTTTTTTTTCCCACATGTATTTGCGATTTCAATGTTATTTCATGTTGATTTTTCAAAGTAACCAATAGTAGTCAGGAGTTTTGAAGACCCTGAGGAAAAAAGCCCTTGATAACCTTGTATTTAATGGAGAAAATTCAAATAACTAACATTTATTCTGCCCATTGAAAGACAAATTTCATGCTGTGGGTAATGTCTGATTGGTCCTCCGCAAATTAGTTCAATTAACCCTTTCCCAAACAAGACCTGGTTTTCACGTGTCTGCAGTACAAGTCTGTTGAAAACACTGTGGGAAAAGGAGAAATTGCTCGTAATGAGCAATTTCTCCTTTTCCCACAGTGTTTTCTCCCCTTTTTGATAACTTTCTGCCATTTTCATCAAATTTAAAATTGTCGTCTGCAAACTCTTTCAATTTGGACCAGTCAAAAATTTGTCGTTTGGGAAACGGTTAAGACATGTTTTGTTGTCTGCTAAAGAGTTAAACATGGAAGTTTCCAAATTAGCCTGTTGCAGAATTGTTCAGAAGATACATGTATTTATGATGTCCTTGTTTCTCCAACAGGACAAACAAAGAAGTGATGTATGCCTATGTAGACCAGCTTAACTTTGCTGAAATGGACTTTGTGTCGGCATTGAGGAGGTTTTTGGAAGGATTCAGACTGCCCGGTGAAGCCCAAAAGATTGACAGACTGATGGAAAAATTTGCTTCAAGATATTGTGAATGTAATCCAAAGTAAGAGATTCTTAAACCCTCTTTAACCAGTTGGGCCATGCTCCCGCAAAAGCAGGCTTAATACATTTTTGTGATGCATTATAACAAGCAAGACATCACATGATTATGGATCTATAAAATCCATTTTGTATAACAACCTATTGAGTCGTGAGGTAGACTGGTCCTTTGGCACGCAGAAAACTGACCAATAGCAAAAAGTTTCAGCCCAGGTCAGCCTGCGCAGAGTGCACAGGTTGACCTGGGTTGATACTTTTTGCAGATGCATTAAGCCCCTATTTCACAGGGCATGGCTCATTTATATGTTTTAATGATTGTGAGGAAGATGATTTTTGAAAACATTGTGGAAAAAGAACAATGCTGGTAACCAACATTTACTCCTCTTCTCGTTACGTTTTCTATCCTACACTGTCGGCAAAAACAGCTAATTTGGGTTCCAGTGCTTTATGGGTAAACTTCCCTCATTCCTCTCAATAGGCAGACTTTTTGATTGTTGTTATTTTGTATGCCAGATTCGTAGATGCTAAAGCATATTTCTATCTTTTGTTGTTTGCAGCAGTGAAATATTTGCCAGTGCTGATGCAGCCTATGTTTTAGCTTATTCAGTGATTATGTTAACTACAGATCTTCACAGTAGTCAGGTAAAAATTATTCACATACAGTTGATTCTTCCAATGACCGAAACCCCCTTCCCGCCTTATTACTTGTCATTTTTTAGCCCAGCTTTTTTCGAAGACATTGTCCAGGTATTGTCTCAGCCCTGCATTGTTAGAATTTTCACTGAAAATTAAGCAGCTTCAGCCAAGCGTTGGCACTGGCATGCAGTGTTCTTGTTTTTTTTTTTTTGTTTTGTTTTGTTTTTGTTTATAAAATTGAAGGCTGTAGCTAAATTCTGAAAAAGTCGTCACATAGATTTTTCAGTCAAAGATTTTTCAAGTGATTCAGGACAATTTAAGAGGTCAAGATAAAAAAGGGTTGCCAAATTATATCATCAAAAGCTATTTTGTGGATTGTAATTAGACGTTAATTTTCTAGATTAGAATTCTAATGAGTGCTTACAATGCAGGTTTTAGTGTAGAATTTAAATTTGCACTGTTTTTAGATTTGTCAGTGTTGAAATCATTTGTATAAAACTAATAAAACATGGCTCTTATGATGGGATCTTTATAAATTGGACAGAGAGGAAAGAGAAAATGCTGGTTACCAGCATTTTGTCCCCTTTTTTATAATGTTTGTAAAAACTTTTTCCTCAGGGTCATTTAAAACTGGGATTGTTTGGTAAAGGGTTAAAGAGATATGGCTCAGAAGTACAACTCATATAAACCCTAGAATGCTAGGTTCTTTTCAGTACTGCAGATTTTTCAAATATCAACTCTTTACACATGACGAAAATGTAGACTTGTCCAAATTGAAAGGATTTTGCAGACGACAAAATAAACATGACTCAAAAATTAAAAGCTTTTTATGGAAGGGTAGAAAACATTGCGGGAAAAGAAGAAAATGCTGGTTACCAGCATTTTCTCCTTTTTTCCACAAGGTTTTCAAAAGGCTTCTTTCAGAGGGTCGTTAAAAGGATTAAGTCAAGTTTTCAAGTTAAAATTGGCGACCTGTACTCTAAGGCATGTGGTCGCATGATTGCTCTTGTTTTCTGTACATCCACCATTTTCTCCTTTTCCAACAATGTTTTCAAAAGGCTTCTTTCACAGGGTCGTTAAAAGTCGGGATTGTGTGGTAAAGGATTAAGTCAAGTTGTCAAGTTATCAAGTTAAAATTGGCGACCTGTACTCTAAGGCATGTGGTCACATGATTGCTCTTGTTTTCTGTACATCCACCTTTGCATTCCCACAATGTTTTCAAAAGGCTTCTTTTTCAGGGTCTTTGAAACTTGGGATTGTGTGCCAAAGGGCTAATCATGTTGATCATTATGGTTTGTCATTTCAGATTAAAACCAAGGACAAAATGTCAAAAGAACAGTATATCAAAATGAATCGAGGAATCAATGACAGTAAAGATTTGCCGGAGGAATATTTGTCAGCTATATATGATGAGATTGCGATGAATGAAATCAAAATGAAGGCTGTTGGTACACAGAGGAACCCTACCACTACACGTAACGGAAAACTTTTTTGTTTTTCATTATAATATGAACATTGATACACGTAAATGAGCCATGCTCTGAATATTGATACATATGAGCCATGCTCTGGCAAAAGGGGGCTTAATGCACCTCCGTGATGCATTGTACCAGTCAAACCATCACATTATTTTGGATCCACGATGGCCACTTTTTTTAACAACCGACTTAATCATGAGGTAGACTGGTTCTTGGTCAAACAAAAAATTAACCAATAGTGAAAAGTTTCAGCTCAGGTCAGCCTGCGCGGATTGCGCAGGCTGACCTGGGTCGATACTTTTCGTAGATGCATTAAGCCCCCTGTTTAAAGAGGTTTAACCTGATGCATTATACAAAGCAAGTCACCATATAATTTTAGATACATAAAATCCATTTTGTCTAACAACAGGCTGAATCATGAGGTAGAATGGTCCTTTGACATACAGAAAATTCACCTATAGTAAAAGATTTGAACCAAGTTAGTCTGCACAGATTTTGCAGGCTGACCTGGGTCGACACTTTTTGCAGATGCATGAAACTGCTTTTTCAATGAGCTTAGCTAATATATATATATATATATGAGCCATGCTCTGACAAAATGGGGCTTAATGCATCTGCGTATTGCATAATACCAATCAAGCCATCACGTAATCATGGATCCATAATAGTCAATTTTTTTAACAGTCAACTGAATCATGAGATAGACTGGTCCTTTGGTATACAGGAAATTGACCAATAGCAAAAAGTTTCGGCCCTGGTCAGCCTGCGCGGACTGCGCAGGCTTGACTGCGTCGATACTTTCCGCAGATGCATTAAGCTCCCTTTTCACTGAGCATGGCTCATACGTATTTCAGGATGTCTGTCACAGTAGGTAAGGGTCCTTTGTGACTCACTGGTTAAACCATTATTACAGCCCCATATAAACAACCCTGACAAAAAAGGCTTTTGCAAGCATTGTGGGAAAAGGAGAAAGAGCTGATAACTAGCTCTTTATAAATAATTTCTTGATTGCTACAGTGTTCTTAGAAGTGGTCTGCAGAATGACAAAGTGATGTTATTTGTCAAGGGTTAATGCCCAGAATTGTGTCAATTTCTGTTTGTTGATATAGGAGAGATAACCAGCGACAAACAACGCAGGATGCTGTACAATGCAGAAATGGAGCACATGGCCATGGCAGCTAAGGTATTGATGGAGAGCGTGAGTCACGTGGAATCCAGTTTCATGTCTGCAAAACATCAGGAGCATGTCAGACCTATGTTCAAGGTAAGTCCGATTTCTTGTCGATAATGCCTTGGGTCCGTATTATTCACAAACCATTCTTAAGAATATTTTTAGTCTTGTTTTCCTGGGTTTTCTAAATTTGAACGTAATACAACTTCTGATTGGCTAAACCAAAAGGTTTAGCCAATCAGAAGTTGTTTTAACGTTCAAATTTAGAAAAATCCAGTGAACAAGAATGGTTGATGAATATGGAACTTGATCTTACTAGCCATGGTTGCGCCGTGTTTTGAAATATCTGTGGCTGACTGCTGTAGTATTGCACCAGTCATATTCTAGTATTTTAGGGTTCATATATACACATATGTAATAGTCAATGTCTTTACCGAACGACAAAATTTTAGACTAGTCCGAATTCAAAGCATCTGCAGAAGACAAAATAAGTGTGACTGAAAAATTGAAATTTGTTTTGGGAAGGGCAGAAAACATTGTGGGAAAAGGAGAAAATGCTGGTTACCAGCATTTTCTCCTTTTCTCACAATGTTTTCAAAAGGCTTTTTCTTCTAGGTTGTTTCTTCATGATTGTGTGGTAATGGGTAAAGCATATTTGATTTTGTGGCTACAGAAGACCTTTGACTTGATTGGTTGATATTCATTTTAGCCATGCTATGGCAAAAGGGGGTTTATGCATCTCTGTGAACCGTTATACCAAGCAAGTCATCACATAATTATGGATCCATAAAATCCATTTTTATTCCTGTGTCTATAACATTCCTTTGTACTGCAGAGAATTTGATGAGTTATCTCTAATCACACGAAGAAATTCTGAACTCGTCTACATTGAAAGCACTTGCAGCTGACAAATTAGATATGGCTCAGATTATGAGATTTGTCAGTGAAAGGGTAGAAAAGATTGTGGGAAAAGAAGAAAATGCCAGTTACCACCATTTTCTTCTTTTCCCACAATGTTTTCAAAAGCCTTCTCCATCAGAGTCAGGGAAACACGGGAATGCCTGGTAAAGGAATAAGGGGAGTGCCATAAGTAAAATTTTGAACTTGCAGCCCAACCCATTGTGGCTCAACTCATTTGTCTCGTTTCTTGTATATGTAATCATGAACTGTATTGTATGTAACTTATGGCAATAAAATATGTTTAACCCTTTACTTAACGACAGAAATTTAGACTTGCCCAAATAGAAATGTGTCGCAGACGAAATAAAAGTGACTAAGAAAATAGAAATTTGCCTTTGGATGGGTAAAAAACGTTGTGGGAAAAGGAGAAAATGCTGGTTAACAACATTGTCTCCTTTTCCTTAAATGTTTTCAAAGGGCTCCTTCCCTAGGGTTGTTAAAATTAGGGATTGTGTGGTAAAGGGTTAAACTATACAAGAGAGTGTTGGGTAAGCTACGACTCAAACTTGCTACCTCTAAATCACTTGCCCTTTGCACTATAAATGAGCAGCCTTTGGATTGTGTACGGGAAAGCTTTTTGTCATTACAGATGGCATGGACCCCATTCCTAGCTGCTTTCAGTATCGGACTACAGGACTGTGATAATTCCCAAATTGCCTCACTGTGTTTGGATGGCATTAGATGTGCTGTCAGAATATCCTGTATATTTCACATGGAGGTAAGTGACATGTACTTTACACAGAATCAAGTTGTTTGTCTCTAACCTTTTACCAAGCTATCCCGTGTTTTAATGACCTTTAGAAAGGAGCCTTTTAAAACATTGTGGGCAAAGGAGAAAATGCTTGTAAATGGCATTTTCTCCTTTTCCAACAATATTTCAAAAGACAAATTTTATCAATTTATTTGCCATCCGCAACAGCTTTGAGTTTGGACTAGTCTAAAATCTTGTTGTTTGGTAAAGAGTCAAACATACATTTCAATAGTCTGCTCAGGAAGCCAATCAGACTTGAACTCTATACCACACTATCCCGAGTTTTTAATGACCCAATGACCCCCAAAAAGAAAGCTTTTTGAAAATGTTGTAGGAAAAGAAGAAAATGCTGGTTACCAGCATTTCTACCCTTCCCATATTTCATGTTTTCTTATTTTTCATAGAAAAATCCCATCATTTTAGCCAAATATGATTTGTTGTCTGCAAATACTTTCAATTTGGACAAGTCTGAAATTTTGTTGTCCAGTAAAGAATTAAGCAGTACTTTTTCTTGAGAAAGAAAATTCAAAAACATTATTTCCGAGACCAGATGATCTGATGGACTATTTACCAAATATTCTACCTATTGTCCGAAACCTTACTTCCAAGACCATTCATATGATTGGCTGAGATAGAATGTTCAACCAATCAGATGGCAAATAATGTCTTTGGAATAGAAATAATATTTTAAGTGTTTAATTATCTTTTTATCCTCGCATGATGAAAATAGATTCTTCACTTTTTGGTGTTGCCAAGGATGCACATTTTAGTAGGGTTGCTATTTTCTAAGAAAACTTACAGCTATTGTCATGGCCCTGTACTTTTTATGCAAAAACTTTAACATTTTATAATATCTCTTTTATTACTGAAGATATTTACTTCAAACTTGGACAAGTTGTTAACTATCACAAGGGAAACCCATACAATGGAGGCAGGCAAACATCAAAATATTTTTGACACAGTTATGTCCCTTGTTTGACTTAGAATTTTGACAGCTGGATGCAGTATTAAATTAGCATTTTATTAAAGCCTATGAATTACATTACAGCTAGAGAGAGATGCCTACGTGCAGGCCTTAGCAAGGTTTACCCTGTTGACAGCCGCCTCGCCTATAACAGAGATGAAGACAAAGAACATAGACACAATCAAAACCCTTATCTCTGTCGCCCATACTGACGGCAACTATCTGGGTAAATCTTGGCTGGAGGTGAGTTCAAGGTCACTTGAATATAAGATTTATTGTATTACAGTATAATAGAGTTTTTATACCCCTGTAGAGGACAGATTTTTGAAAACAAAGTGGGAAAAGGGTAAACTGTATGCCATAAGTGATTGCAAGTCCTTTCTCCTGTCCTAAAAATTTTTTTACCAAGTCACTTACAACTGTCACTTTTTTTTACCTTCAAATATGTCACAAATGCTTTTATTGTGCTAGTATAAGGTTATTTAACATGCTGGGGTACAATACTGAGTTCTATTGTATGCGTACACTGCAGATCAAGCAGTCTATATTTTTGGACGAGGCAACAGCTACAGGGACTTGACTCCAAAGTCTGGAGAGGTCATGAAATTTTGTTGAACTGCATAGTGTATAAGAAGGCTTCATTTTAATGAATATATTGTTTTACATGTGTTTCACTATACAACCATTGTCTGGTTCTGATGTGAACCAGAAAATGCTTAACTCTTTACCAGACGACAAAATTTTAGCCTTGTCCAAATTGAAAGCATTTGCAGACGACAATTTCAGTGTGGCTCAGATTGTGTAATTTTTCCTTGATAGGTCAGAAAACATGGTGGGAAAAGGAGAAAATGGTTACCAGCATTTTCTCCTTTTCCCACAATGCTTTCAAAAGGCTTCTCTCCCAGGGTCGTTAAAAGGCGTCATTGTGCGGTAAAGGGTTAACTATTTACCAAATGACAAAATTTTGGACTGTACCAAATTGGAAGCAGCAGACTACAAATTAGATGAAGCTCAAATGATGATTTCTGTCTCTGATATGCTGGAAAACTGTGTGAGAAAAGGAGAAAATGCTGGTTACCAGCATTTTCTTCTTTTCTCACTGTGTTTTCAAAAACCTTCTACATCAGGGTTGTTTAAACTCTGTGTGGACTGTGTGGTGAAGGGTTAAACAAGTGACAGTGGGGTAAAACTACAGCAGTATTACATCATTACATTGCAGCATTAACCTTTGGCTTTATGTGTTACAGATTTTACGTTGTATCTCTCAACTTGAGCTGGCACAGTTGATTGGAACATCTGTAAAAACCAAGTATATACCCACACATAAGAGGGACAAGTCAAATGGTGGCAGTCCTCATCCCATAGAGGCGTTTGATCCTGAAAGTATGTATGTTTTTTTTTTTTTGACAAATCCCATTCTTTTGCCCTTTTGATGTTAATGTTATTTAAGTTGTATTTGCAGACTGTTAAGATCAAGATCAAACATAGAACATACAGACTGACCTTAGGTTTCCAATGTTCATTAATGCAGAACAAACCTTGAAATTAGAATATGTTGTTCATTTTTTCTTTCTAATTAAATAATTATTTGAGCCATGCTCTGGAAAAGGGGGTCTAATGCATGTCAGTGATACATTATACCAAGCAAAGAAATTACAGTATTGTAGATCAATAAAATCCATTTTGTATTACAACAGACTATATAACAGAGCGCCAGATAGAGGGAGTGATTTTGGTTATAGAATTGAAAATATTAATTATTGTCAACTAAACCATATGTTATGGATACTCATTAGAATCGTCTCATTGAGACAATTCTAATGAGTACCCACAACATAGGGTTTGGAAAAGAAATAATGGATTTAGAATACCATCACTCTCTCTTATTTGGAGCTCTGTAATGAGGTAGACTGGTCCTTTGACACGCAGAAAATGTATGAAAAGGAAAAAGGATTGACTTAGGTCAGCCTGTGCGGACTGTGCAGGCTGACCTAGGTTGACACTTTTTTGCAGATGTATTAAGCCCCCTTTTCAGAGAGCATGACTCATTTATATATTGATATAGATTTGAATGGCTTTCAAAAATTTAGATGTATGATATTTGCCATCCTACTTTGGAACTGCAGAGGTCTAACATAATACTAGTTAACCCTTTACCAGACGTCAACATTTTAGCCTTGTCCAAATTGAAAGCATTTGCAGAAGACAATTTCAGTATGGCTCAAGTGGTGCAATTTTTCTTTGACAGGGTAGAAAACATTGTAGAAAAAGAAGAAAATGCTGGTAACCAGCATTTTCTCCTTTTCCCACAATGTCTTCAAAAGGCTTCTTTCCCAGGGTCGTTAAAAGGCAGCACTGTGTGGTGAAGGGTTAAATCTAGGTCACCATACTGATATGACTGACATATTGTCAAATGGAGCATTAACCCTTTACTAGACAAAATTTTAGATTTGTCAAGATTAAAAGCAATTGCAGAAAACATTAAATGTGGCTTATATGACAAGATTTTCAAAGGAAAGACTTGGTTACCAGCATTTTATCTTATTCCCCGCCCCACAGTGTTTTTAACCGTTTACCAAACAATCCTGTGTTTTAATGACCCTGGAGAAGAATCCCTTTTGAGAACATTGTGGGAAAAGGAGAAAATGCAGGATAAACTATTTTCTCTTTTTTCCCCAATGTTTTTCTACCCTGTCAAAGAACTTGAGTTTATTTGTACCAGATTAAGATTTGTTGACTGCAGATGCTCTCAATTTGGAAGAATCTAAAATTTGTCGTTTGGGAAAGGGTTAAATGTCTTCTTCACCAAGGATTATAATGTTTAAGAGTTAAATATATGTAAGAAAATACTACTGTTTCAAAAGGTTTCAAAAACTTGTTCTCATATATAAAAAAAATCTGGGTCCTTATTTACCAACCATTCCCAAGAACTTTCTTAGTCTTACTCTTCAAGATTTTCTAATTTGAAAGTAACACAACTTCTGATTGTCAGAAGTTGTGTTACTTTCAAATTTAGAAAATTCTGGAGAGTAAGACTAAGAACGTTCTTAAGAATGGTTGGTGAATAAGGACCCCATTTTGTTTTACAGCTATAGCTAAAGGTGGTTTTGGGTCCAAAACCCTGGCCAACTTCCAGGAGACTATGGGAGAGACCAGCTCACAGAGTGTTGTTGTAGCAGTGGATAGAATTTTTACAGGATCCGTCAAACTGGATGGTGATGCTATAGGTATGCTTTTTTCTTTCTTTTTGCCTGCTCAGGTAGTTTGGTGGTCAGAGTATCTGACTTGTGACTTGGTGGTTGCAGGTTCAATATCCGGTTGTGCCAAACTCTTCTTTCTTGCAATTTTTCGCCTCCCACCCTTAATTGTGAGAAAATTAATTGAATAGAATTGTGAGAAAAGTAGTCAGTGGCTTGAAAAGAAAGTTGTGTCAGTACTGGTGTGAGAAAGCCGGGAAACACATGCATAGGTGCACTGACTGCTGTGATATGACCTAAGCTGTTAAAATGCCGTGAAACTCCATTTTTTGCAGTACAAGTGCAAGTCATAAAAGTAGCAGTGTCATATCTTCTTTATCCTGTTTCCACACAATCCCAAGTTTTAGTGACCCTTTTGGGGGTTTTTGAAAACATTGCTGGGAAAGGAGAAAATGCTGGTTTTCAGCATTTTCTCCCTTTCCCAGAATGTTTTCTGCACTTTCAAAGACAAACCCTTTCATTTAAGCCACTTTTGATTTATCGTCTACAAGTTATTTAACTTTGGATAGGTCTAAGACGTCGTGTCAAGAGTTTAACCAAACTGATTTCACCAGAAGGCACTCTGGGTTTGCCCTTGATTATTCTTGCTTCTGCCAGCCCTCTTAAATCTTAGTCCTACAAGAACTAGAACATACAGAGGCTGCCTTCATAAAAACTTCACATGGTAAAATATGACAATATGGCGATACTATAAGTTCCGTCACTTTTAGGCAAGGTCAAAGTCTTGTGTTTCCAGAAGTAACCTAGGTTGAAACTTTTTGGTATTGGTAAATTTTCTGCATGTCAAAGGACTAGTCTTTCTCATGATTCAGAAGGTTGTCAGACAAAGTTGATTTTAAAAGTTTAAAAATATATGATGACTTGCTTGGTACAATGCATCGAGAAGTTGCATTAAAACTCCTTTTGCCAGAGTGTGGCTCATACAATGTGACGAAGCTTGGCTCTTAATCGTACAGTCAGTGTTCATCAGCAGTTCAAAGGTTTTTGAGCCATACTCTGTGAAAAGAGGGCTTAATGCATCTGCGAAAAGTATTGACCCAGGTCAGCCTGCGCAGTCCGCGCAGGCTGACCTGGGCCAAAACTTTTCGCTGTTGGTGACTTGTCTGTTTGTCCAAGGACCAGACTACCTCGTGATTCAGTCAGTTGTTAAAAAAAAAAGTGGCTATTATGGATCCATAATTATGTGATGGCTTAATTGGAACAATGGATCATGGAGAAGCTTTAAGCCCTCTTTTGCCAGAACATGGCTCTTTTGTATCTGTTTATATCACTTCATCCTCTGTCACACAAAAATTTAGACATTAATTTTGAAAGTATTTGCAGACAAAACATTTAATATGGTTGAAATGAAAGGATTTGGCTTGGAACGGATAGAAAACAGCATTTTCCTACAATGTTTTCAAAAGTCTGTCTTTACCTCACAATCCTTAGTTTTAATGACACTGGGAAGAAGCATTTCCCACTTTTCACACAATGCAATCATATTTTAGATTGTTTTCCTGTTGCAAACAGATACACATCCTCTCTGTTTTAACCCTATACCATACATCTCCAACCCTGAGAAAGACGGCTTTTGAAAACATTGTAGGAAAAGGAGAAAATGCTGGTAACCAACATTTTCTCCTTTTCCTGCAATGTTTTCTACCCTTTCAAGGACAAATTCCATCATTCCAATCATATTTTAATTGTCGTCTGCGTATACTTTCAGTTTAGGCAAGTCTAAACTTTGATGTTACTTTAGTAAAGTTTTAAACTGAATAAGCTAAATATGGAAATTCTGTTTCAGTTGAGTTTGTGAAGGCCTTGTGTCAGGTGTCTGTTGAAGAACTGTCCAATCACAGTCGACCCAGAATGTTCAGTTTGACCAAGATTGTTGAGATTTCTTACTACAACATGGGCCGTATAAGGCTGCAGTGGTCTAGAATCTGGCAGTTTATTGGAGACCATTTTAACAAGGTAATAATAATTTCTTAGTGTTGAAAGAATTGAGCAGTGCTCTGGGGAAAGGGGGCTTAGTGCATCTACTTGATCCATGATACCAGTCAAGCCATCACATAATTATGGATCCATAATAGCCACTTTTTTTAACAATCGACTTAATCAGGAAGTAAACTGGTCCTTGGAAATACAGAAAATTGACCAATAGTGGAAAGTTTCAGCCCAGATCAGCCTGCGCGGACTGTGCAGGCTGACCTAGGTCGATACTTTGTGCAGATGCATGAAGCCCTCTTTGCATGAATATGGCTCAGGTACTTTTGAATTGTATTTATGATTTCATGAACCCATGAGGTCAGCCTTATAGGATATAAGTTCAAGGGAAAGTAAGTGATATAAGTTCACAGGATAGTCGGTGACATAAGTTATAAATTCATAAGATATAAGTTCAAAGGATAGTAGGTGCATAAGTTCATAGGATAGTTGGTGACATAAGTTCATAGGATAGTAGGAAATATAAGTTCAAAGGTATAAGTTCAAAGGACAACAGGCGATATAAGTTCATAGGATGTAAGTTCATAGGATAGTTGGTGACATGAGTTCATAGGATAGTAGGTAATAATAATTCGTAAGATATAAGTTCAAAGGACAGTAGGTAATGTGTTCATAGGATGTAAGTTCTTAGGATAGTAGCCTTAAAAGTTCATAGGATATAAGCTCATAGGATAGGTGACATAAGTTCATAGGATAGTAGGTGATGTAAGTGCATAGGATAACAGGTTCATAGGATAGTTGATTACATAAGTGCATATGATAGTAGGTGATATAAGTGCATATGATAGTAGGTGATATAAGTGCATATGATAGTAGGTGATATAAGTGCATAGGATAGTAGGTGATATAAGTTCATAAGATAGTTAGTGGCGTAAGTTCATAGAGTAGTAGGTGGTAAAAGTTCATAGGATATAAATTCATAGGATAGTTGGTATATACAGTTTCTGTACTCTGTATATTTCAGGTGGGGTGCAATCCAAATGAAGACATAGCATTTTTTGCTATAGATTCATTGAGGCAATTATCGATGAAGTTCATAGAGAAAGGAGAGTTTGCAAATTTCAGATTCCAGAAAGACTTTCTCAGGCCATTTGAACATATCATGAAAAGAAATAGGTATGTGCAGTTTACCTGTTTACTTGTACAAAACCCCAGGGTTCATATCCATCAACCATTCCTAAGAATATTCTCAGTCTTATTCTCCAGAATTTTCTAAACTTGAAAGTGACACAATATTGATTGGCTAAACTATTGGTTCAGCCAATCAGAAGTTGTGTTACTTTCAAAATTAGAACGTCATGGAGAATAAGACTAAGAAGAACGTTGGTAAGAATGGTTGGTGAATTTGAACCCAGAGTGTTGTCATAATTTGTGTTAACCTGTTACTAACTGATCTATTAGTTTTACAAAGCTATGGAAGAAGACTTTCCAAAAAGTTGTGGAAAACAAAGAAATTTAGTGAATTCCAGTATACAGCAATAGAAAAATATAATAGGAATAGGAGCAGTTGCCTTAAACAATGTTAAGATGTAGTTTTATGCTTTGTATACTGTTTGGAAACAACATTTTCCTTTCCTTTAATTGTTTGTTTTTTGTGTAATATTTTACATTTTTGATTGATATATAGATAATTTGTACATTAAGGCCCAATAGCAGCCAAGAAATCAATGCAGGTGTTTAAATGCATTTGAATTTAAATCATACCATTTAAAAGTATGGAAAATATTGTGAAGATGACAATCTGTTATTTTGTAGTCGGTCCAAGTGTTAGTCGCTTGCAGAAAAAAGAAATTAAAATCAGGCAGAAAGTAAACAAAAGATAGAGTGACCTGGCAACTTTAAACCTAGTTTTGAAATTAATTTCTCTGCCAGTGACAAATATTAAGACAAACTGTAAAATAACAGATTGTCACCTTCACAATAATTTCAACTGTTTTAACTCTTTACCACACAATCCCGACTTTCAACGACCCTGAGAAAGAAGCCTTTTGAAAACATTGTGGGAAAAGGAGCATTTTCTCCTTTTCCCACAATGTTTTCTATCCTTTGCAAAACAAATTGTAATTTTTCATTTACATTGATTTTGTTGTCTGCAAATGCTTTCAATTTGGACAAGTCTGAAATTTTGTCGTTTGGTAAAGGGTTAAATTGTATGATTTAAATTTAAATCTATTTTAACATTGACTTTGTTTACTTTTAGCAGCTAATGTTACTTTAAATGTTTAAAAAGTGTGCAAGAAGCTTAATAAATAATTTGTGGTTAATGTGATACTCAGTTCTCAACTGTGATATGTACAAGCATTTCTGTGATTTTTCAGTTTTTTAAAATGGTATGCAGCCTTCCTATGATTTACTGAAGTATTTATCAGGTGACAAAATGTTAGTCTTGTCCAGATGACAATTTCATTGGGGGCTCAAATGGTGCAATTTTTCTTTGATAGGGTAGAAAACATTGCGGGAAAAGGAGAAAATGCTGGTTACCAGCATTTTCTCCTTTTCCAACAATGTTTTCAAAAGGCTTCTTTCCCAGGGTTGTTAAAAGATGGCATTGTGTGATAAAGAGTTAAGCATTTAGCATAGATCGAATGGTTGTCACTTGAAATATTTCACTCTCATGTCTCTCCATGTCAGACTGTCAACACTTATGAACCACAATGGAAATAAGGGACTCTTTCCTTTTTTTTAGCTCACCTTAGCACAACGTGCTAAAGGTGAGCTATTGTGATCGCCCTATGTCCGTCGTCCGTCGTCCTGTCGTCCGGCGTCCATCAACAATTTCTTTAAACATCTTCTTCTCCTAAACCACTGGGCCAATCTTGATGAAACTTGGCAGGGATGTTCCTTGGGTGAAGCTCTACCAAAATTGTTCAAAGAATTGAATTCCACCCACAACTCTGGTTGCCATGGCAACAAAAAGGAAAAAAAAGCAAAATCTTTGAAAATCTTCTTCTCTGAAACTAGAAGGCACAGAGCTTTGATATTTGGTATGTAGCATCTCCTAGTGGACCTCTACCAAGTTTGTTCATTTGATGCCCCTGGGGTCAAAACTGGCCCCGCCCCGGGGGTCACAAGTTTGAGCATAGTAACAAAGAAGGAAAACTTTAAAAATCTTCTTCTCTGAAACTTGAAGGTGTAGAGCTTTGATATTTGGCATGTAGCATCTCCTAGTGGACTTCTACCAAGTTTGTTCATATGATGCCCCTGGGGTCAAAACTGGCCCCGCCCCGGGGGTCACAATTTCCAACATGGGAACAAAGAAGGAAAACTTTAAAAATCTTCTTCTGTAAAACTAGAAGGCATAGAGCTTTGATATTTGGCATGAAGCATCTCGTAGTGGACCTCTACCAAGTTTGTTCATATGATGCCTTTGGGGTCGAAACTGGCCCTGCCCCGGGGGTCACAAGTTCAAACATAGGAACAAAGAGGGGAAACTTTAAAAATCATCTTCTCTGAAACTGGAAGGCGTAGAGCTTTGATATTTGGTATGTAGCATTGCCCAGTGGACCTCTACCAAGTTTGTTCATATGATGCCCATGGGGTCAAAACCGGCCCCACCCCGGGGGTCACAAATTTGAGCATAGTAACAAAGAAGGAAAACTTTAAAAATCTTCTTCTCTGAAACTGGAAGGCGTAGAGCTTTGATATTTGGCATGTAGCATCTCCTAGTGGACCTCTACCAAGTTTGTTCATATGATGCCCCTGGGGTCAAAACTGGCCCTGCCCCGGGGGTCACAATTTCCAACATAGGAACAAAGAAGGAAAACTTTAAAAATCTTCTTCTGTAAAACTAGAAGGCATAGAGCTTTGATATTTGGCATGAAGCATCTCGTAGTGGACCTCTACCAAGTTTGTTCATATGATGCCCTTGGGGTCAAAACTGGCCCTGCCCCGGGGGTCACAAGTTCGAACATGGGAACAAAGAGGGGAAACTTTAAAAATCATCTTCTCTGAAACTGGAAGGCGTAGAGCTTTGATATTTGGTATGTAGCATTGCCCAGTGGACCTCTACCAAGTTTTTTCATATGATGCCCCTGGGGTCAAAACTGGCCCCACCCCGGGGGTCACAAGTTTGAGCATAGTAACAAAGAAGGAAAACTTTAAAAATCTTCTTCTCTGAATCTTGAAGGCGTAGAGCTTTGATATTTGGCATGTAGCATCTCCTAGTGGACCTCTACCAAGTTTGTTCATATGATGCCCCTGGGGTCAAAACTGGCCCCGCCCCAGGGGTCACAAGTTTGAACATAGGAACAAAGAAGGAAAACTTTAAAAATCTTCTTCTCTAAAACTAGAAGGCATAGAGCTTTGATATTTGGTATGTAGCATTGCCTAGTA
Organism: Tridacna gigas; assembly: GCA_945859785.2. Taxonomy (NCBI): domain Eukaryota; kingdom Metazoa; phylum Mollusca; class Bivalvia; order Cardiida; family Cardiidae; genus Tridacna; species Tridacna gigas. Next base: position 74,557,684 of record OX244032.2, read on the forward strand.
GACCTCTACTAAGTTTGTTCATATGATGCCTTTGGGGTCAAAATTGGGCCTGCCCCGGGAGTCACAAGTTCAAACATAGGAACAAAGAAGGAAAACTTAAATTTTTTTTTTCTCTTAAATGGGAAGGCATAGAGCTTTGATATTTGGTATGTAGCATCTCCTAGTGAACTTCCACCGAGTTTGTTCCAAGGATGCTGCTTGGGTCAAAACTGGCCCAGCCCCTGGGGTCACAAGTTCGAACATAGGAACAAAGAAGGAAAACTTTAAAATTCTTCTTTTCTGAAACCGAAAGGTGTGGAGCTTTGATATTTGGTATGTTGCATCTCAGAGTGGACCTCTACCAAGTTTGTTCATATGATGCCCCTGGGTCAAAACTGGCCCCGCCCCGGGGGTCACAAGTTCGAAGGTAGGAACAAAGAAGGAAAACTTTAAATTTCTTTTTCTCTTAAACGGGAAGGTGTAGAGCTTTGATATTTGGTATGTAGCATTTCCTAGTGGACCTCTACCAAGTTTGTTCATATGATGCCCCTGGGTCAAAACTGGCCCAGCCCCGGGGGTCACAAGTTCGAACATAGGAACAAAGAAGGAAAACTTTAAAATTCTTCTTTAAAACTGGAAGGCGTAGAGCTTTGATATTTGGTATGTAGTGATTCTCTTCTAAGTTTGCTTGCTCATCTAAGTGCAACAAGTTCATTGAGTTCAAAATTGGGTCATCTTGGGTCATAAACTAGGTCACTAGGTCAAATTAAAGAAATACCTTGTTGGCACTCTCGAGGCCACATTATTTGCTCAATTGCCTTGAAAATTAGCTGGAAAGTTTGTCTTTATAAAGTCTCACATAAGATTAATTTGGGTCAACTTGGGTCATAAACTAGTTCACTGGGTCAAATTAAAGAGATACCTTGTTTGCACCCTGGAGGCCACATTTATTGCTCAAATGACCTGAAATTTGGCCAGAATGTTTGTCTTGATGAAATACCAGATGAGTTTGGATTTGGGTCACCTGGAACCATAAACTAGGTCACTAGGTCAAAATAAAGAAATACCTTGTGGGCTCTCTAGAGGCCACATTCTTTGCTTAATTGCCTTGAAAATTGGTCAGAATGTTTGTTTTTGTAAAATCTCACATGAGTCTGAATTTGGGTCAACTGGGGTCATAAACTAGGTCACTTTGTCAAATTAAAGAAATAGCTAGTGGGCACTCTACAGGCCACATTTATTATTCATATGATTTGAAAATTGGTTAAAATGTTTCTTTTGATATAGTCAAAGACCAGTTCAAATTTGGGTCATCTGGGGTCATAATCTAGATCACTAGGTCAAATTAAAGAAATATCTTTAGGGCACTCGAGGCCACATTTTTTGCTCAATTGACTTGAAAATTGGTCAGAATGTTTGTCTTCATGAAATATGAGTTTGAAATTGGGTCACCTGCGGTCAAAAACTAGGTCACATGGTCAAATTAAAGAAAAACCTTAAAGGCACTCTACTAAGGTGAGCGACCCAGGGCCATCATGGCCCTCTTGTTTATGATATCCAGATACCTTGGTGTTTATATGCCTGATCTGGTTCAATTCATATTCAGTCATAATTAACTTTTTATTTGAATATGTTATGTGCTGTTTTTAAGACCATACTACGTACATTCAGTGCTAAAATAAAATGATAAAAATAATAATAATTTCAATAATGTTTCAGATCCCCAACAATAAGAGACATGGTTGTGAGATGTGTGGCACAAATGGTCAACTCGCAGGCTGCCAATATAAAATCAGGATGGAAGAATATTTTCAGTGTCTTTCATTTAGCTGCATCCGACCATGACGAGGGCATCGTAGAATTAGCATTCCAAACAACAGGAAAGATAATCTGTAAGCTCGAGATATTTTTGTTGACTTAAACCCCTTACCACACAATCCGGAGTTTTAAATGATCCTGAATGAGACAGCTTTTGAAACATTGTGGGAAAAGGAGAGAGTGCTGGTAACCAGCATTTTCTCCTTTTTTCACAATGTTTTCTAATATTTACAGACATTTAGTTGCTGACAGAAAAATGAATTTTAGAAGTAGGTCAGAAGTTGCCAGGTCACTCCATCTTTTGTTTACTTTTTGCCTGATTTTAAAATTCATTTTTCTACCAGGGACCAATACTTGGACAAACCAAACAGATTGTCATCTTCACAATAATTTCCATACTTTTGAATGGTATGATTTAAATTTAAATGCATTGTAACGCCTGCTGTTTAATTTTAGCAGCTACTATCCCTTTAATAATATTGGATTTACGGTTAAATTTCAGCATCTGTATTTGAGAAGCACTTTGCCGCTGTGATGGACTCATTCCAAGATGCTGTTAAATGCCTGTCCGAGTTCGCATGTAATGCAGCTTTTCCAGACACCAGCATGGAAGCCATAAGGCTTATCAGGAACTGTGCAAAATATGTGGCAGATAAACCTCAGGTAAACAGGTCACTATTTTTATGTAGCTCAGAGACCTTGACCCTGAATTTTGGTGGCACAGTAAAGTTCTGATCACTTAACTCTTTTGCACACAGTCACAACTGTACTTTGTTTTATCAAAACTTTATTACTTATTAACCCTTCACCACACAATCCTGACTTTTAACCACCCTGAAAAAGAAGCCTTTTGAAAACATTGTGGGAAAAGGAGAAAATGCTGGTTACCAGCATTTTCTACTTTTCCCACAGTGTTTTCTACCCTTCCCAACACAAATTTCAGTTTTTGAGTCACATTTATTTTGTCGTCTGCAAATGCTTTCAGTTTGAACCAGTCTAAAATTTTGTCGTTTGGCAAAGAGTTAACCCTTTCCCAAACGACAAATTTTGGACTGGTCCAAATTGAAAGAGTTTGCAGGCGACAATTTTAAATTTGATGAAAATGGCAGAAAGGTCTCAAAAAGGGTAGAAAACACTGTGGGAAAAGGAGAAATTGCTCGTTACGAGCAATTTCTCCTTTTCCCACAGTGTTTTCAAAAGACTTGTACTGCAGACACGTGAAAACCAGGGATTGTTTGGGAAAGGGTTAAGCAAGTTTTAGACAAAAAAGAAATGAGCGGTGTGAAAAGGGAGTTTAATGCATCTGCAAAATGTATGGCCCCAGGTCAGCCTGCACCTACTCAAACTGTTTTGTACTTGTAGCTCTTTTAATTCGTTACCATGCGACAAAATTTTTGACTTGTCCAAATTGAAAGCATTTGCAGGCGACAAATCAAATGTGACTTAAATAGTGGAATTTGTCCATGATAGGTTAGAAAATATTGTGGGAAAAGGAGAAAATGCTGGTTATCAACATTTTCTCCTTTTCTCACAATGTTTTCATAAGGTCTCGTGCACAGGGTGATTTAAAGTCGGGATTGTGTGGTAAAGGATAAATACAGAGAGAGTGTTAATCTGTTAGAAAAAGGAAAACAATTTAAACATATGATTGCATCAACTTGGAGAGCTTTGTTTTCCCTTTTTAGCTTTGATGTTTTCAAAAAACAATGTTAGGATATTGTCATAGTCCTTTCTCTGTCATCTGAATGTGTGTAGTCATGCAAAAACTTAGATATTTGATAATATCCTGAAGATATTTACTTCAAACTTGGACTGGTTCTTAACTTTAAAAAGGGGAACCTGTACAAAAGGGGCAGGTAACTATCAAAATATTTTTGATACAGTTATGCTCCTTTTTTGACACTGAATTTTCACTTAAAGTCAATCTTTTTCTAAAAATAACTGCAGCCTAGTGTGGGAACCTGCATGCAGCTTTTGTTGCATTAGGGAGAGGGGATTATATATATATATATATGTGTGTGTGTGTGTGTGTGACTTTGTAAGCTCTATATTTTTTTTCCTTTTAATGCTAATGAATTTTATTTTTTTATTTAATTATTTCAGAATATTATTGCCTCTGATAGTGATCAAGCTATCAAGGGGCCTGATTACATACGGGTAATTTTATCCTAGTACTGATCTTGGTCTCATCTTTTGTTTGAAACTACTTAACAGGACATGTCTAACACTCTTAACTCTGTACCACACAATCCTGAATTTCAACAACCCTTAGGAAGAAGCCTTTTGAAAACATTGTGGGAAAAGGAATAAATGCTGGTAATCAACATTTTCTCCTTTCCCCACAATGTTTTCTAACCCATGAAAAGCAAAATTAATGATTTGAGTTATATTTAAATTGTCGTCTGCTATTGCTTTCAGTTTGAACAAGGCTAAGATTTTGTTGGTTGGTAGAGAGCTAACACTATACTGTAGCATCAAAAGTTTGGAGAAGACTTTTTCAGGACACTTTCTGCCTTCCAAATGATTTTAGTACTACCTGAATCAAGGCGAAATTCTTTCTGTTATTTGCAATTTAACACTTTATCAAATGACAAAATTTTCAACTGACCAAATTGAAAGCATTTGCAGACAACAAATTAAATGTGCTTCAAATAATGATTTCTGTCTTTAATAGGATAGAAAACATTTTGGGAAAAGGAGAAAATGCTGGTCACCAGCATTTTCTCCTTTTCCCAAAATGTTTTCATAAGTCTTCTTTTTTCATGGCTGTTAAAACTTGGGATTGTGTGATAAAAGGGTTAACACAATACCGTAGCATCAAGACATTAAAGAATACCATTTCACTACACTTTCTACCTTCCAAATGCTTTTAGTACTGTTTGAATCATGGAGAAATTCTTCCTGTGATTTGCAATTTAGGCCATTAATTTTGACCACACAGCAAAATTTCAGATTTGTTCTTGTGAAGACATTTATAGACCATATTTTAAATTTGGTACATACAATAGACTTCGTCTTTAAAAGATAAGAAAACCTACAAAAAGTCAAATGATGACGAATTTGGCCGGAGATACAAGGAATTTTCTACAACTGAAAATATTAATTCTTAATTTGAACTCAAAGAATTTTCTTTGAATAGATTTAAGTATGATACACATGTATTCCTTTAACTCTTTACCACATAATCCCGACTTTTAATGACCCTGAGGAAGAACGCCTTTGAAAACATTGTGGTAAAAACAGCATTTTCTCCATTTCCCACAATGTTTTCTACCCTTTCCAAAACAAATTTCAATTTATTTTGTCGCCTGCAAAAGCTTTCAATTTGGTCAGTCCTAAAATTTCATCGTGTGGTAAAGAGTTAATGTATTTTTAGCTCGTCTGTGTTCAAAGAAAATAATGGGTTATTGTGTCATAGCTCTAGCGGTGGGCGTCATCAGTGTTGTTGTCTGCGTCATGCAAAAACTTCGACATTTTTATAATATCACTCTTATTATTGAAGATATTTACCTCAAACATGAACATGTTGTTAAGCATCAAAAGGGGAACTCATACAATAGGGGCAGGTAACTGTCAAAATGTTTTTGACAGAGTTATGCCCCTTTTTTTACTTAGAATTTTCACTGAAAATCAAGCACTTGCAACTGAGCGATGGCTCCCGCACGTGGTGCTCTTGTTTTACTCAGAATCTGTTGTTCTGTAGCATTTTCATGGCTCCTAATCTTTTTTGGATTGCAGTGTATGTTTTTAATGTTCACCTGCTTTAGAATGAGAGGCCTTTTTCTAATCTTTTATTTTTTCACAGTTTCTTCATTCTTCTGTTTCATAGAAAAGTTTTCTGTAAAAGTATTTTTTGTTCTCTGTAAATTGGTAGTGTTTCTGAGAAACATGGTTTGGCTATTTCTTTACTGAATGCTCAGTTTTATTTGCCATGACTGAAGAATTTCTCAGACTTAATATTTCCTAGCTATACATTGAACATTCTTGTGAGTCACAATCTGGCAAAAGAGGGTTTAACTCTGTACTACACAATAGAAATGTTGACTCATCCAAATTGAAAATGTTCGCATATGACAATTTATATGTGGCAGAAATGATGGAATTTGTCTTTGATAGAGAAGAAAACATTATGGGAAAAGGAGAAAATGCTGGCTACCAGCATTTTCTCCTTTTCCCATGTTTTCAAAAGGCTTCTTTCTCAGGGTTGTTAAATGTTAGGATTGTGTGGTAATGGGTTAACCCTTTACTGCACAGTGACGCCTTTTGACGCCCCAGGGAAAGAAGCCTTTTGAAAACATTTTTCTACAATATATTCAAACGTTTTATCCTTAAGGGTCGTTACAACTTGGGATTGTGTGGTAAAGGGCTAAAGTAACTTTTTGGTTGCTTTGCTGTCTTCAGCTCCATGTATTTTTATGAGGTCAAACCAAAAGCTCTATTCCTGGTCATTAAAACATGGGATTGTGTGGTAAAGGGTTAAGTTTTGATACATCAGTACCAGTGAAAATATTGTGGCAGAGGAGGAATTGCTTGTTACAAGCAGTTTCACCTTTTTTGGCATTGTTTTCAAAAGTGGTCTAGTCTGCTGAAAGACCAAAAACAGGTGTCTGCTATTGGTATTCCTTGAATTTTTAGCTCAGCTGTTTTTGCAGCTGTGTTATCATCTGCGTAGTTGTCATCATGCAAAAACTCAGACCATTTACATTATGTCTATCATTACTGAAGATATTTACTGCAAACTGGGACTAGTTGTTAACTGTTAGAAAGGAACCCCGTACAACAGGGGTAGGTAACCATCAAAATATTTTGGACACAGTTATGCCCCTTTTTGAACTTAGAATTTTCAAAAACTTTGACATTTTATAATATCTCTGTCATTACTGAAGACATTTACTTCAAACTTGGACTAGTTGTTAACTTTCGAAAGGGAAGCCATATACATGTAAGTAGGGCAGGTAACCATCAAAGTATTTTTGATACAATTATGCCCCGTTTTCGATGCAGAATTTTCAAGGAAAATCAAGCAATTGCAGCCAAGCATTGGCAACCACATGTGGTGCTTTTGTTAACCCTTTACCAGACGACAAAATTTTAGCCTAGTCCAAATTGAAAGCATTTGCAGACGACAATTCTAATGTGGCTCAAATGGTGCATTTTTTCTTTGATATGGTAGAAAACATTGTGGGAAAAGGAGAAAATGCTGGTTACCAGCATTTTCTCCTTTTCCCACAATGTTTTCAAAAGGCTTCTTTCTTAGGGGCGTCAAAAGGCGGCATTGTGCGGTAAAGGGTTAATGACCATGTGTATTTATTTACTGAGACACCCAGGTGTATGTTTACATTTGTGTTCACATTATACATATTTCGTTTCAGATGTTCAAAGAGCACACTGGGGATGACCTCAATGTACCAGAGTCAGACAGGGTCTGGGTAAAGGGCTGGTTCCCTGTGCTGTTTGAGCTTTCCTGTGTCATAAACAGATGTAAGCTGGATGTGCGGACAAGGTTTGTAGACTTTGGAATTATGCTTTGAATTCTATAACCAGTAAGCTGCTAAGCGTGACTCACTGACCTTTTGCAGACAGTGTAGATCAAGATCATACTGCGCAGAATGGATCTACTCTCTCTGCTCAGGAGATATTCTTCTCCAAAAAATAAGTTTGCAATAACACCATTCAGTTTTTTACTGATGGCTTGAAAGTTTTATTTAACTTTTAAAGCAAGATAAGGGTTAACATTTGTTGAAAGATATAACTGTCTACCAAAAGGCAAAATTTTGGACCGGTCCAAATCACGTCTGGCTCGCATAACTGCTTTTGTCTATGAAAGGGTAGAAAACATTGTGAGAAAATGTTTTCCAAGGCCTTCTTACTCAGGGTCATTAAAACTTGCGACTGTATGGTAATGGGTTGATTTCTTGGCACATGAAAAACTTTAGGACTTATTTGAATAGAAAGCATTTGTAGAAAATTTGAATGTAGTTTGTAGTTTGGTAAAGGGTACGCTTGTTTGATACCCTGGAACAGGTGTCAACTTTAAGAACTTTTCATTGGCCCACACATTAGGCACAAGTACTGGTGTAGTTTCCAAGAAGCAGAATCGAGAGAGATTAGTATAAGTTGAAAGAACTTGTTTCTCAATCTATGTAAAATAAATATGTGTAAATTTGAATAAAGTATTCTTTTGTTAACAGAGGTCTGACGGTCATGTTTGAGATCATGAAAACTTACGGAGAAACGTTTGAAGCTCATTGGTGGAGAGACCTGTTTCGTATTGTGTTCAGAATTTTTGACAATATGAAACTACCAGAGCAACAAAATGAGGTGAGGATTGTAAAATTCCCTGGTACACTATGATGTCTGTACAGTTGTGAATGTAAAATTTGTTGTTACTAAGTTAAAACCCTTTACCAGATGATAAAATTTGTAGACTTGTCCAAATTGAAAGAATTGGTAGATGACAATATCAGTGTTGCTCAAATGATGGAATTTGTGTCTGAAAGAGTTGAAAACATTGTGGGAAAAGGAGAAAATGCTGTTACCAGCATTTTCTCCTTTTCCCACTATGTTTTCAAAAGGTTTATTCTTTAAGGTTGTTAAAACACAGGATTGTGTGGTAAATGGTTAACACTTTACCACACAGTCCGGAGTTTTAATAACCTGAAAAACAACGTGTTTGAAAACATTGTAGAAAAAGGAGAAAATGCTGGTTATTTTCTCCTCTTCCCACAATGTTTATAACCTATTCAGTGACAAATACTATCATTTAAAAAACATTTTAATTGCTGGCTGTGAATTCCTTCAGTACGGATAAGCCCAAAATTTTGCTGTGTGGTAAAAACAGACTAATTTTCCATTAGTTAGAAATCGGTAGTCCGTCATCCCCTCTATATCTATCCATTTCATTAGTTTAGCTGTTTATGATAATTGCTCTCAATGGCTGTGCATGAGAGTACCTGTGAAAGAATGCACTCAATATTAATACCCCTCCCCTCCCCCAGCCCCCCAACAAAGTGGGACTGGAATCAGGTCTGTATGTCCAAGGCAGTTAAAAATCTAAAAAGGGCCCTTAACTCTTCACCTCATGACAACATTTTAGACTCAAGCAAATTGAAAGGTGGTGCAGATGACAGGTTAAGTGTAGCTCAAAAGATGATAGTATAGTTCCAACATTTTCTCCTTTTCCCACAATATTTTCAAAAGCTTTCTTCTTTCAGGATCATTGAAACTCAGGATTGTGTGGTATAGGGATAACTCTTTACCAAAAAACAAATTTCAAACTCTCCCCATTTAAAAGCATGTGCAGACAACAAATGTGGCAAAAATGATGGAAAATATTGTTGGAAAAGGAGTAAGTTATGATAAATGGTTGGCTGTTACTGGAATTGATGTCTTGTTAATTTTTTTGTTCTGACAAGGCACTAAGGGGGGGGGGGGGGGGGGGTTATTTGTCAGCCAGTCACAGATCTAGTTTAGACTGCTAACTCTTTCCTTCCAAAGTTGATAAATGATGCTTATGGAGTTTTTAAGCAAAATATATAAGCCATGCTCTGGCAAAAGGGGGTTTAACACTTTGCCAAACAATCCTTAGTTTTAATGACCTTAAGAAAGATGGCTCTCAAAAATATTGTGGGAAAAGGAGAAAATGCTGGTAACCAGCATTTTCTCCTTTTTCCACAATGTTTTCTACCTATTTAAGAACAAATACGATCATTTGAAAAACACTGACATTGTCAGCTATAACTTCCTTCAATACTGAAAAGTCCTAAGTTTGCTGTGTGGTGAAGGATTTATGCATCTGCAAAACATACTTACTTTACGGGTGTTGATACTTTTTGCTTTATGTCAATTTTTGGCACATCCTAGGACCATTCTACTTCGTGATTTAGTTGGCTGTTAGACAAAATGGATTTTATGGATCCATAATTATATAATGGCTTTACTTGGTAAAATGCTACACAGAGTTGAATTAAAACCCCCTTTAGCCAAGCCCCAGTAGCTCAGTCAGTAGCGTACAGGACTTGAGAACAGGAGGTCACTGGTTCGATCCTGACTTGGCCAATTTCTTTCCGAGGATTGATGCTAGTCATGGCGACAGGATTCATTCCTCTCTCACCGCTGACCATTGTTTCGACGATGATTATGTGGGAAAGCAGCCAGTGGCTAGGAAAGAATATTGTGCGGGGTACTGGTAGAAGAAAGTCCAGGAAAGCATGGATAGGTGCACTGGCCGCCGTGTAACTGATATAATGTTGAAAAGGGCGTTAAACACCATACAATCAATCATAAACTCCCTTTGGCCAGAGCATGTCTCATATTGTTGTAAAGTTTTACACTGCTTTCTGCTTCTGATGTTTTTTATTTTTTAAAATTTTCTTCCTATAATTGTTAGGTTTTCTCCCTAGCCATAATAGAATGTTCAGATATTTTGCGCTTCTATAAATCTGCTTGTTCAAGTGTGAAATAAATTCTTTAACTCTTTACCAAACGACAAAATTTTAGCCTAGTCCACATTCAAAGCAATTGCAGACCACAAAATAAACATGACTCAAAAAGTTTAAATTTGTTATGGGAAGGTAGAAAACATTGTGGGAAAAGGAGAAAATTCAGTGTTTTCTCCTTTTCCCACAATGTTTTCAAAAGGCCTATTTCTTAGGGTCGTTAAAAGTCAGGATTGTGTGGTAAAAGGTTAAATCCCATTTTGTTAACCACTTTACCAGGCAATCCTAGCATTTTCCCAAACTGTTTACAAAAGCCGCCTTTCTTCAGGGTCGTTAAGATTTGGGATTGTGTGGTAAAGGGTTAAACTTGGGGTCTTTTATCACCAAACTTTATGAATATTGTTGTGGTTATCAATTCCAAGACTTGCCATTTAATTGGCAAGGACATTGTGTTCTCAGCCAATCAGAAAGCTAGTCTTGAAAATGAGAGTTAGAATGGGAATGATTGGTAAGTACAGCCCTGGAAAGTTTCTATGAAGTTTTCACTGTTATTGTTAGCTGTGTCAGCCCTTCTGTTCCCATTTGGAACACAGAGGAATGACTTTAACCCTTTCCCAAAGGACAAATTTTGGACTGGTCCAAATTGAAAGAGTTTGCAGACGACAATTTTAAATTTGATGAAAATGGCAGAAAGGTCTCAAAAAAGGGTAGAAAACACTGTGGGAAAAGGAGAAATTGCTTGTTATGAGCAATTTCTCCTTTTCCCACAGTGTTTTCAAAAGACTTGTACTGCAGACACGTGAAAACCAGGGCTTGTTTGGGAAAGGGTTAAATGGCTTTGTCAAAGTTTTACATAAGAATGAAATAGGAAAAGCCTCTATCAGAAATACCAGGAAAAACAAGTTGCTATATTCTAGTCTAAGCTGACGATATTGCCATGTTTGCTCAACAGCCAAAATTCGCATATGATTGCATTATGATGCATGTAGGAGCATGCCCTGTTTTTCAATAGCAGTTTTGCCTTCTGAATCTTTAAACTTTTCTCCTTTTTTTTTTGCTTCCAGGGCCTGTATTCACCAACAATTCTTAAGAATATTCTTAGCCTGATTCTCAAGAATTTTCTGAATTTGAAAGTTACACAACTTGCGATTGGCTGAACCATTTTGCCAATCAGAAGTTTTGTTACTTTCTGAATCCAGAACTAGACTAAGAATGATCTTGAGAATGGTTGGTGAGTATAGACCCTGGTCCTGAATCTTTGTACAGAAACCCTCTTAACCCTTTACCACACAATCCCGACTTTTAACGACCCTGAAAAGGAAGCCTTTTGAAAACATTGTGGCAAAAGGAGAAAATGCTGGTAACCAGCATTTTCTCCTTTTCCCACATTGTTTTCTACCAGTACTAAATTTTTCAATTTTTCAGCCACATTTATTTTGTCGTCTGCAAATGCTTTCAAGTTGGACTGGTCTAAAATTTTGTTGTTTGGTAAAGAGTTAAGTGTTAATTCTAGGAAACCAGTACTTTACTCTCAACCAGGGGACAAAATTGTAGACCAGTCTGTGTTGAGAGCATTTAGTTTGCATTGGGAGCATTTAACAAATTAGGTCTGACTGAAATGATAAAATTTATTCTTTAGAGGGTAGAAAAGGTTGCGGGAAAAGAGGAAAATACTGCTTACCAGCATTTTCTTCATTGCCCACAATGTTTTCAAGTGACTTCTTCCCCAGTGTCGTTAAAATTTATGATTATTTAATGAGGTGTTGATTCTTTCCACTTTTATAGTTTTTGTATGATTCAAAAATTCCAAACATGCAGCAAATGATCTCACATGCTTTTTACTCTCAATTGATCCAGGGTCCATATTCTCCAACCATTCTTAGAACATGCTTAATCTAATTCTAGGTTTAGAAAGTAGCACAACTTCTGATTGGCTAAACCAAATGGTTTAGCCAATCAGAAGTTGTGCTACTTTCAAATATTAGAAAATTCTCGAGAGAATGTTTTTGAGAATGGTTGGTGAAATATGGACCCAGAAAAGTTATTTCTTCACTCTGTGTGCATTATGCTTGTATTTATTTGTTTAGAGTGACTACTACACACAGGTAACTTTCTCTCACCTTCAAGTTTTGGTTGGTTCACCTCCTGTATTGTGTGTATAGATGTACCTTGTGTCTATCGTTAACATTTCTAGCTCTTTTTGAAGAAAATGTCAACCTATTGTCATAGTCCTATTGTGGTCATCATCTGCATCCTTGTCGTCGTTGCACAAAAGCGTTGACATTTTATAACATCTTTGTCAGTACTGAAGATATTTACTTCAATGGGACTGGTTGTTAACAAGTATTTTTGACACAGTTATGCCCTTTTTTTGACATAAAATTTTCACTGAAAATCAGTCTATTTCTAAAAGCAACTGCACAAAAGTGTTGGCACCTGCATGCTGTGATCTTGTTTTATACTATGGTCCTATATCTACCAAGAAAACAGCCTCAGATAAATGTTGAGGCTTATCAGCACCCTGTGTAAGTCAGTTGCCCTTAGGCAGTATCAAGTGACAACATATATAAAAAATTGCCTGTTGCATATTTGTCTGAAAGGTCCTCTCTTAACCAAAGACAAAATTGTAGACTTATCCAAATTGAAAGCATTTGCAGACAACAAATGTGACTCAAATGATGAGACTTTGCCTATGAAGGGTGAAAAACCATAGTGGGAAAAGGAGAAAATGCTGGTTATCAGCATTTTCTCTTTTTCCTACAATGTTTTCAAAAGCCATCTTCCTTTTGGTCATTAAAACATGGGATTGTTTGGTAAAGGAGTATTGAGTAATGAAAGTGGAATAATTATCTTTCAGTGCTTATAACTAAAATCCTAAGTTTTGTTTCTTTTATAATCTATTACTTTTTTTTATTTAACTCTTTACCAGATGACAAAATTTTAGATTTGTCCAAACTGAAAGCGTTTGAAGATGACAAATGTGAATCTAGAACTGAAAATCTTTCTTGGAAGTGTAGAAAACATTGTGTATAAAGGAGAAAATGCTGGTTACCAGCATTTTCTCTTTTTTTAATGATGTTTTTCAAAAGTCTTACTGTTAACTCTTTACCACACATCCCAACTTTTAACGACCCTGTGAGAGAAGCCTTTTGAAAAACTTGTGGGAAAAGGAGAAAATGCTGGTAACCAGCATTTCCTCTTTTTCCCGCAATGTTTTTTACCCATCCCAAAACAAATTTTAATTTTTCAATCACATTTATTTTGTCGCCTGCAAATGCTTTCAATTTGGACCAGTCTAAAATTTTGTTGTTTGGTAAAGAGTTAAGGGTAGTTAAAACTGGGGACTGTTTGGTAAAGGGTTTATTTCTATTGTCTTTTCTTTGCTAACCCAATTTAGTTTCTGCCATTTATGTAGAATAATACTAATTTGCTTAACCCTTTCCCAAACGACAAATTTTGGACTGGTCCAAATTGAAACAGTTTGCAGACGACAATTTTAAATTTGACGAAATTGGCAGAAAGTTCTCAAAAAGGGTGGAAAACACTGTGGGAAAAGGAGAAATTGCTCGTTACGACTTGTACTGCAGACACGTGAAAACCAGGGCTTGTTTGGGAAAGGGTTAACCCTTAGAGCGGTGAATTAATGAAATGGACGTTTTTAAACAGGAGAAACATCCGAATTTATTGTCATTTCAAGGTTGTTTTGGCCAGGATAAGTGACAAAGTAGCGGACAGTGTAGATCTAAGATCAGACTGCACGTTCTGTGCAGTCTGATCTTGATCTACACTGTCCGCAAAAACAACTTCAGAGTGTTCCAGCGCTTAATGAGTTAACACAACATAAATGTTACTGTTAAAGTTTAGGCCAGGGGCCTAGTTTACAGGATATCCAACAATATACGTTGCTATGGCAGCTTTGTTTCATGCAGTATGTAGCTCTGTTTTACACGCTGAACTCGTCTCTTTAATTATTCCTGGACTTTTAACCCTCTCCCAAACAAGCCCTGGTTTTCACATGTCTGCAGTACAAGTCTTTTGAAAACACTGTGGGAAAAGGAGAAATTGCTCGTAACGAGCAATTTCTCCTTTTCCCACAGTGTTTTCTACCCTTTTTGAGAACTTTCTGCCATTTTCATCAAATTTGAAATTGTCGTCTGCAAACTCTTTCAGTTTGGACTAGTCCAAAATTTGTCGTTTGGGAAAGGGTTAAGCTAAAATTTGTTCTACTGTATTTCATTCAAAATCTGATTTCAGAACCTATTTACTCTTGTACCAGATGGCAAAGTTTTAGGCTTGTCCAAATTGAAGGCATTTGCAGACGACAAATTCAGTGCAACTCAGATGATGGCATTTGTCTTTGAAAGCGCGGAAAACATGATGGGTGAAATAGAAGTTGCTGATTACCAGCATTTTGTTCTTTCCCCACAATATTTTTAAAAAGCCCTTCTCATACGAGTCCTTAAAAAATTGGATTGCATTGTAAAGTGTTATTTTAGTAGTCTTCATGAAGGGATCATTTAATTATTTATAAAAAAAAAAACTTGACATGAATGCAGGTTTGATTTAACCCTTTACCACACAGTCCTGAGTATTAACGACCCTGAGAAGGAAAGCTTTTGAAAATATTGTGAGAAAAGAAGAAGATGCTGGTAACCAGCATTTTCTCCATCTCCCACAATGTTTTCTACCCTTCCACAGGCAAATTTCATCATTCTAGTCACAATTAATTTGTTGTCTGCAAATGCTTTCAATTTGGACCAGTCTGAATTTTTTTTGTTGGGTAAAGAGTTAAGGGGAGATAACAGTTTACAAAACAACCTAATGCTATGTAGATGTACTAACAACCACCTTTCTTAACCCTTTACTACACAGTCCCAACTTTTAACCACCCCAAGAAAGAAGTCTTTTGAAATCATTGTGGGAAAAGGAGAAAATGCTGGTAACCAACATTATCTCCTTTTCCCAGAATGTTTTCTACCCTTCCAGACAATAATTTCAAATTTTGAGTCACATTTATTTTGTCATCTGCGCTGGGAAGTTAATTGGGCTTGGCTCAGGAATTGTATTCAATTCGCCTTTTGTTGACACCAGATGAAATTCCTATGCCTTGCCCAATAAACTTTCCCAATTTAAGACACCGACGATCTATTCTCTATTTTTACTTCTTGCTTCCTTGAGTTTGAATGATGCCTTGTATACATGTACAAAATTATTTCTTTGAAAAAAAGTAAAGTAACTTTTGATTAGTAGACCTTTGTTTGTGAAAGATTGTAAAATCTAGCATGTACATGTAGTTTTGATTTTTAGCTGTCAATAGATAGAACTCTTTCTGTTGTTTATTGAATGTTTTGTTTGCTTTCTTTTATTCCCATATATTTTGTTCACCCTCAAACCTATGTTTAACCTTTCTTTAGCCTGAAATGACATCTACCCAAAAGGAATTGTGGGTAAGTTATGTGGCTCTTCTATGCAGGTTTGGCTATACATTAACTGAAATTTTTTTACTCCACCCCTATAATGCTTCGCTACATAAAACTGAAATACATTTTTCTGATCTTTTTTCCTCAAAATTCATCAGCATACAAAAACTCATGCCTATCTGTTCTATTCACCCTGAGAATTTTATCATTATTTGAAGATTAATTTGTATATCATTTGCTCAGTTTAATTTTATAGTTATGAATCGGATGGGGAACAAAAAAATGTAACATCAAGTCAGTCTATTCTTGTATGAGCATCTGTACATTTCTTGATAATTGAAGGTTGCTTGGGTCTTTGTATTTCTTTATAATTGAAGTTTGCTTGGGTCTTTATAATTATACATAAGTGTAAAAAAATGATCATGCAAATTATAAGAAAAAAAGTTATGAACACTCTTTTGAATCAGGTGAGGGATTAGGGGCCATGAAGGCCCTCTTGTGTGCTCTTTTGTGTATTTGGTAACAATTTTTCTTATAGGGTGGAAAATATAATTTGTAAAATACTCATAGTTAGTGCATTATGTGAATCTTTTTTCTACACTAGGCCTCTGACCATACCAATATTTTTTGGGGAAGTTTTAACTCTTTACCAAATGATAAAATTTTAGACTGGTCCAAATTGAAAGCATTTGCAGACGACAAAATAAATGTGATTGAAAAATTGAAATTTGTTTTGGGAAGGGTAGAAAACATTGTGGGAAAAGGAGAAAATGCTGGTTACCAGCATTTTCTCCTTTTCCAACAATGTTTTCAAGAGGCTTCTTTTTTAGGGTCGTTAAAAGTTGGGATTGTGTGGTAAAGAGTGAAATGAAAAGACAGGTCTTTTTTCTGACCGATGATAAAAATATTGTGGTTAAAAGAAGCAACTGCTTGTCACAAAAATAAAAATGCTTTGTGTTAAACAATGTTTTTAGAAGCTGTCCACGTCAGAGCCCTGAAAGTTATAAATGTATGGTTTAGGTTGTGCCATAGACTGTAAAAATTATGAACTAACTGCGATGTATGCTCTGTTACTACAAAAAGGCTGATTGTTGAAGTTTTAACCCATTATCTAATAATCCCACATTTTGAAAACCTTCAGGAAGAGGGCTTTTGAAAACATTGTCGGAAAAGGAGAAAATACTGGTAACCAGCATTTTCTCCTTTTTCCACAATGTTTTCTGCCCTTTCAAAGGCTAAATCCTTTTGTTTGAGCCACTTTGAATATGTCATCATCCACTGTTTTCAAGACAGACAAGTCTAAAATTTTGTCATTCTGTGAAGACTGAAGGCGGTTTTGTCAAAATGCCTATAAAAATGTTGGACAGCACTTAGATTGAAGATCAGGCTGCATGTTATCTACAGCATCCTGGGGTGCTACATGGCTCAGTGGTAAAGTGCAGGACTCATGACCTGGAGACCTTGGGTTCAAGCCTCGCTGAAAGCACTGGATTTTTCGTGGGAGTTTCCTTGGGCAAGATACTTCAGAGCCCAAGCCTAGTACTAGTGAAACCCAGGACAACATGAATATGTGAGCTGTCACTGTGATATGACTGAAATAACATGGAAAGCGATGTAAAATAACATTCAATGAATCAACCAACCATAAAAGCATCCAGTGATGCTACAAGCATTATGATAGACAGTAGCGAAGAATTCTTGAGATTTGATGACTAAAATATCTTGACAGGCTTTTCTTTTTTAACAACTTCATAATTAGCATTGCTTTCTTAACCCCCTAGATTTGATTAATGAAATAAGCATTTTTTGATGCAGAAATATAGCTATTATTATTGCTAATTTAACTCTTTACCAAACGACAAAGTTTTGGACTAGTCCAAATTGAAAGCATTTGCAGACGACAAAATAAGTGTGATTAGAATATTGGTATTTGATTTGGAAAGGGTGGAAAACATTGTGAGAAAAGGAGAAAATGCTGGTGAAAGGAGAAAATGCTGGTTACCAACATTTTCTAATTTTCCCATAATGCTTTCAAAAGCTTTCTTCTTTAGGTTGTTAGAAGGCAGGTTTGTGTGGTAAAGGGTTAAGGTGTATTTGCCAGAATATCTAATAAAGTAAATGACAGTATAGACCCATGAGTATTCTGCATGTTCTGTGCTGTCAGAGCTTGATCTACAACAAAATTTTGAACTAGTTCAAATCCAAAACATTTGCAGACAACAAATAAAATATGGCTAAAATGTTGAAAATTGTCTATAAAAGAGTAGGAAACATTGTGGAAAAAGGAGGAAATGCTGGTTACCAGCATCTTTCCCTTTTCCCATAATGTTTTCAAACGCATTCTTCCTCAAGGTCATTAAAAAGTTGGGATTGTGTCGCAAAGGGTTGATAACTCACCTATCACTTCCACCCCCCCACCCCCACCCCCCCCAGCCCTGCATTTCTATCTTTGTTGGCATGTTTTAGGCATGTGTGGCATAGAGGAATGTTCTTTTTTTCAACTAGGCTAGATTTTATAGTTCTATATAACGGTTTTGTAAAATCCAGGCATGAAAAGGACATTATTAATGGATGAATAATGGTTTAATTTATTATCAAACAACCATATTGTAGAAGGGTCCAAAATGAAAGCAGTTGCAGATGAGATTTGTCTGCAGGCACATAAACATTCATCCTTTATCAAACAATCTCATGTTTTAAGGACTATGAGATACAAGGCTTTTGAAACATAGTGGGAAAAAGAGAAAATGCTGGTAACAAGCCAGCATTTTCTTGGCTGGTAACAAGCCAGCATTTTCTCCTTTTCCCAGTTTGTTATCTACCCTTTGAAAGACAAATTCCGACATTTTAGCCTCATTTCATTTATCGTCTGCAAATGCTTTGGATTTAGACTAGTTAAAAATTTTGTCATTTGATAAAGACTCATCCCTATACCAAAATGACAAAACTTTGGACTGGACCAAATTTAAAGGATTAGCAGACAACAAATTAAATGTTGCTGAAGTGATGATTTCTGTCTTTGATAGGGTAGAAAACATTGTGGGGAATGGAGAAAATGCTGGTAACCAGCATTTTCTCCTTTCTCACAATGTTTTCAAAAGCCTTCTCTTTCAGGGTTGTTAAAACTTGGGATTGTTTTGTAAAGGGTAAAATTCTGAATGCTAGCCATCTTATTGCTGTTACAGTCTCTTCCTTATGATAACATGTATCAATAAAATTCTTCTTTTTTGTATTTGCTAGATTTCTTATCCAGTTTATAACACATAGAACATTTATTTTGCTGTTTTAACCCTTTAACAAACAGTCCCGTGTTTTCACGTCCATGAGGAAGAGGCCTTTTGAAAACATTGTGGGAAAAGGAGAAAATGCTGGTAACCAGCATTTTCTCCTTTGACCACAATGTTTTCTACCCTGTCAAAAAAACCTTAAGTTCATCATACCCCCGCAAACGAAGTTTGTGGGGGGTATACTGGAATCAGCCTGTCTGTCGGTCGGTCGGTTGGTCGGTCGGTCGGTCGGTCATGCGGTCGGTCGGGCGGTCGGTCTGTCTGCAAAATCTTGTCCGGACAACTCCTCCTACAGTTTCTGTCTGATTCACTTTAAACTTGGCAGAAGTGTTCATTAGGAGCTGTAGATGTGCAAGACACACATTTTGTAAAAATTCCATCAAGAATTACTGAGTTATTGCCCCTGATTTGACTTAAAAATGCTTGTCCGGACAACTCCTCCTACAGTTTCTGTCTGATTCACTTTAAACTTGGCAGAAGTGTTCATTAGGAGCTGTAGATGTGCAAGACACACATTTTGTAAAAATTCCATCAAGAATTACTGAGTTATTGCCCCTGATTTGACTTAAAAATGCTTGTCCGGACAACTACTCCTACAGTTTCTGTCTGATTCACTTTAAACTTGGCAGAAGTGTTCATTAGGAGCTGTAGATGTGCAAGACACACATTTTGTAAAAATTCCATCAAGAATTACTGAGTTATTGCCCCTGATTTGACTTAAAAATGCTTGTCCGGACAACTCCTCCTACAGTTTCTGTCTGATTCACTTTAAACTTGGCAGAAGTGTTCATTAGGAGTTGTAGATGTGCAAGACACACATTTTGTAAAAATTCCATCAAGAAGTACTGAGTTATTGCCCCTGATTTGACTTAAAAATGCTTGTCCGGACAACTCCTCCTACAGCTTCTGTCTGATTCACTTTAAACTTGGCAGAAGTGTTCATTAGGAGCTGTAGATGTGCAAGACACACATTTTGTAAAAATTCCATCAAGAATTACTGAGTTATTGCCCCTGATTTGACTTAAAAATGCTTGTCCGGACAACTCCTCCTACAGTTTCTGTCTGATTCACTTTAAACTTGGCATAAGTGTTCATTAGGAGTTGTAGATGTGCAAGACGCAACTTTCGTGAAAATTCTATGAAGAATTAATGAGTTATTGCCCCTGATTCACATTTAAAATGCTTGTCCGGACAACTCCTCCTACAATTTCAGTCCGATTCGCTTTATACTTGGCAGAAGTGTCCATTTGGAGTTGTAGATGTGCAAGACACATATTTTGTAAAAATTCCATCAAGAAGTACTGAGTTATTGCCCCTGATTTGACTTAAAAATGCTTGTCTGGACAACTCCTCCTACAGTTTCTGTCTGATTCACTTTAAGGAGGTCTTTTCTGTCATATGTATAGTTGGCCAACATTATGCGAAAAGGCACCTTTGGACATTTGCAACAAGTTTGGATCCAGACCAGCCACTGTGTCTCAGACATATTATCAGATCATGGTCTGCACTTTTTTACACTCATTTAGTTTTGTGTCCAATTAAATTGATACTTTGCATAAATATTCACCAGGAGCAGTAGAGGTTCAAGATGCATCTTTCTCAAATGTTTGTCAAATTAATTACCCCTGAATTTACTCAAAACTTCTTGTCCAGAGAACTATTCCTTCAGTTTAAGTCTTATTCACTTGATATTTGTCATGATATTCACCAGGAGCAGTAGATGTGCAAAGCACAAATTTCATGAGTGTTGGCCTAATGATTACGGAGTTATTGCCCCTAAATTGACATTGCAGAGTTATTGCCCCTGTGACATGAAATATAGGGGCGGGGGTATTTATCACCTTTAGTGATAGTTATTCTAGTTTGTACCACTTTCCAATTTGTCGTCTGCAGATGCTTTCAATTTGGAAGGGGCTAAATTTTGTTGTTTGGGAAAGAGTTAACTCTTTACCAGTTGATAACATTCTAAACTTGTCTAAATTGAAAGCATGTGCAGATGACAAATGAAATCTGAATAAAATGAGGAAATTTGGTTTTGCAGTTGCAAAGACAGAAAACATTCTGGGGAAAAAAGAAAATGCTGGTTATACGGCATTTTTCCCTTTTCCCCCAATTTTTCCAGAAGCCTTCTTGTTCAGGATCTTTAAAACACAGGATTATTTAGTGAAGTGTTAAATTTAAATTTCTGAAATTATGCAGACTTGCATGAAAAACTATGCATATGATAGACTCAATATTGGTGTGCTAGAATTAAATTTTAGCTAGACTCCTTGGATACAATCTAAATTTTAGTTAACCCTTTACAAGACAACAAAATTTTAACCTTGTCCAAATTGAAAGAGTTTGCAGACGACAATTTCAAATTTGATGAAAATGGCAGAAAGTTATCAAAAAGGGTAAAAAACACTGTGGGAAAAGGAGAAATTGCTCATTACGAGCAATTTCTCCTTTTCCCACAGTGTTTTCAAAAGACTTGTACTGCAGACACGTGAAAACCAGGGCTTGTTTGGGAAAGGCTTAAACCTTTCCGAAACGGCAAATTTATCCTCTTGTAGATTACAAAGATAACAAATTTGAAATTGGTACCAATGAACCGGAGTTCTTTGACAGGGTAGAAAACATTGTGGGAAAAGGAGAAAATGCTGGTTACCAGCATTTTCTCCTTTTCCCACAATGCTTTCAAAGGGCTCCCTCTTCAGGGTCGTTAAAATCAGGGATTGTTTGGTAAAGAATTAAGCTGGACTTGACTCAAATGAAGATTCCTTTTATCCCAATAAATGGGAATACTGACAAATATGCCTGTTTAGCTGGGTTTTTTGGCATGAATATAGCATGAGTATGGCCGGTAGCTCACATGAAAGTTGCATTTGAGAGAAAATGTTGTTTGTTGTCAATTTAGATAATTTTGAATTTGTTGTATCTAATTATTAGATGCAGGGTCACATTAAATCTACCATTTATTTTTTTATTACTTTCTGAACCAGGGAAAACAGAACAAAGCATTACACTTTTTAACTCTTTACCAAACGTCAAAATTTTGGACTACACCAAATTAAAAGCATCCGCAGACAACAAATTAGATATATATTACATGATGATTTCTGTATCAAATAGGGTAGATAACAAGGTGGGAAGAGGAGAAAATGCTGGTTACCAGCATTTCCTCCTTTTCCTCCAATATTTTCAATAGCCTTCTCTTTCAGGGTCATTAAAACATGTGGTAAAGGGTTACAGGAGTTTTTGGTAGATGTTTTTGGAAATGTTTAAACACAGTAACAGATAGTGTAGATCAAAGATCAGACTGCAGTCAATGCACACTCTGTCCAGCCTGGTCTTGACCTTCACTGTTTGAAAAATGCAGTCTCTCATCCATATTGGAAGCCATTGCAAGTCACAAATTTTTGGTTGCCGAAATGATGGGAATGCTTTGGAAAAAGTTGAAAATTCAAATAGCACAGAGACTCTTTTTGCAATATCTTGTTAACCCTTTACCAAACAATCCCGAGTTTTAACGACCCTGGAAGTGAAGGATTGAAAAGATTATGGGAAAAGGGGAAAATGCTGGTAACCAGCATTTTATCCCTTTCCCTCAATGTTTTCTATCCAGTCAAAGAAGGAAATCATCAGTTTAGCTACGTTTAATTTGTCGTCTGCAAATGCTTTCATTTTGGTCCAAAATTTTGTCATTTGGTAAAGAATTAAAAGGGCTCCAATTCTTAGTAGGATAAGACTGAAATCAAATCATTATATTAACCCTTTACTACACAACGCCGACTTCTAACGACTCTGAGGAAGAAGCCTTTTGAAAACATTGTGAAAAAATGAGAAAATGCTGGTAACCAGCATTTTCTCCTTTTCCCACAATGTTTTTTACCCTATCAAGCAAAAATCACATCATTTGAGCCACAATGAAATTGTCGTCTGCAAATGCTTTCGATTTGGACGGGTGTAAATTTTTGTCGTGTGGTAAAGTGTTAATTAAACGACCCTTGTTACCATTGATACATGTTCAGATGAACAGTTAAAATGTTTTGCATTCTATTTGTAGAAATCAGAGTGGATGACGACCACGTGTAACCATGCCCTGTATGCAATCATCGATGTGTTTACACAGTACTATGATATCTTACATACTATGTTACTCGAGGAGTTGTATCAACAGCTGATATGGTGTGTCCAACAAGGTTAGTTCAAAACGTGTGACCCAGGCTCTGGCAAAATAGGGTTTAACCCTTTACCACAAAATCCCTGAGCAGGAAGCCTTATTTTATTGATTGAATGGTGTTTGATGCCGCTTTCAACATTATTTCAGTCATATCTTGGCGACAGCTCACATATTCATTTATGTCCTGGATTTCTAGGTACTAGGCTAAGGCTTTGAAGTGTGTTGCCAAAGGACACTCCCAGAAGGCTTGTGAAAACATTGTTGGAAAAGGAGAAAATGCTGGTAACCAGCATTTTCTCCTTTTCCCACAATGTTTGCTACCCTATCATAGAACTTACGATCATTTGTACCAGTTTTGAATTTGTCGTCTGCAGAAGTTTTGAATTTGGAAGAGCCTAGAATTTTTCGTTCAGGAAAGGGTTAATGCATCTCTGTGATGCATGATACCAAGCAAGTCATCACATAATTATGGATCCATAAATGTGTTACTTATATAGCAACCTACTGAATCATGAGGTATGCTGGTCCTTTTGGCATGCGGAAAATTGACCAATAGGAAACGGGTTCCACCCAGGTCAGCCTGCACAGACTGCATACGCTGATCTGGGATGAAAAATGTCTCCATGAAGTGGAACTATTGTATGCTTAGAACAAAGGTTTTCTTGAGAAGAATGTATTTTAGTCGACACAGGCTGACCTGGGCCGAAACTTTTCGCTAATGGTCAATTTTCTGTATGTCCAAGGACTAGTCTACCTCATGATTGAGTCGGTTGCTGAAAAAAGTGGCTATTATGGATCCATAATTATGTGATGGCTTGACTGGTACAATGTATCATGGTGATGCATTAAGCCCCCATTTGCCAGAGCATGGTTCATTTCAATTTGTCAACTTTCACAATGACGCCTCATATTGTTAATCCTGATAAGGTCCCTAGATTATCATTGGCAAACTTAATTGGAATCTACATAGTGAAGATGGGTCATTTCACCCTTTCCCGCATAATTCAGGGTTTTAATGACATCAGTGAAAAAGACTTTTGAGGGGAAAGGAGAAAATGCTGATAATCAGCATTTTCTCCTTTTCCCGCAATGTTTGCTACCCAGTCGTATACAAATTCCATCATTTCAGCCACATTTAGTGTTTTCTTCAAATGATTCTTTGTGCAGAGTACTGGTAAAAGAAACTTCCGGAAAGCATGGATAAGTGCATTTGCCGCCGCTATATAACTGAAAAAATGTTGAAAATGGCATTAAACACCATGCAATCATAAGCAAATGATTTCAATTTGGACCAGTCTAGAATTTTGTCTTCAAAAATAGTGACATTTCTGTAGTAATTGATTCTGATTTTAATTAGAATTTCTTTTCATATATTCATAGACAATGAACAGCTGGCCAGATCGGGTACAAACTGTTTGGAGAACCTGGTGATCTCAAATGGTACCAAGTTTACCCAGGATGCTTGGGATAAAACCTGCGTTTGCATGCTAGAAATATTCAAAACAACCATTCCAAAAAAGTAAGATTTTTCTCATTTTGTTTTCAACATTTAGTTCTCAGTGGTAATGTTAATAAAATTACTATTTAGTTTGTGTATACAAGCTAAGCCCCTGTAGGGCAGTTGGTAGTGTACAGGGTCCGTATTCACCAACCATTCTGAAGAATATTCTTGGTCTTTATATCTGGAATTTTCTGCATTTGAAAGTAACACAACATCTGATTGGCTAAACCATTTGGTTTAGTCAATCAGAAGTTGTGTTACTTTCAAATTTAGAAAATCTTGGAGAATAAGACTGAGAATGTTCCTAAGACTGGTTGGTTAATACAGACCCAGGGCTTGAGAACAAGGGGCTGCAAATGCTTTCAATTTGGTTGAGTACAAAATTTTGTTGTTTGGTCAAGAGATAACTAATTACCTTTGAACTGTGACTTCGATGCTCTTTCACTAGATAGCCTTCTGAAACATTGTGAGAGTAGGAGCAATTGCATCCAGTCCTTGTACAAGCAGTAATTGCTCCTTTTCTCTCAATGTTTTTCATACTGTGCACACCTTTTTTTCCTTTAAGTACTTTTTATCTGAACTCTTTACCAAAAAACAAAATTTTGGGCCAGTCTGAATTGAAAGCATTTGCAGACACCAAAATAATTGTTTGTCAATCAAAAAAGTTGAATTTTATTTTCGGAAAGGTAGAAAACATTGAAGGAAAAGGAGTAAATGCTGTTTACCAGCATTTTCTCCTTTTGCCACAATGTTTTCAAAAGGTGTTTCTCTCCAGGGTTGTGAAAATCGGGATTATCTGGTAGATTTAACTCTTTGATCTAAAGACATAATATTAGACTGGTCCAAATTGCATGTGCAGATGACAGATTTAGATTTCCTTATATGGCGAGGTTTGTCTTTGATATTAGATTAGAAAACATTATGGGAAGAGCAGAAAATGCTGGTTACAAGCATTTTCTCCTTTTCCCACAATGTTTTCAAAGGCTTTCCCTCCAAGGGTTGTTAAAACTCGGGATTGTGTGGTAACGTGTTAAGATAACCATAAACATAATGGTATGATTTCAGTTTACTAGTGTGGAGGCCGGACGACCTTTCTCCTACAATGACAGAAGACATGAATGGGAGTTTAGACCCGTCAGGCTTAGATACGTCGAATGACAGTCGAAGGTTACAGCGGGCAGACAGTAACCACAGCGTTAATAGCACGATATCTATCGACTCAAGAGACCATAAAATTCCAAGAACTAGTAAGAATTCTTACGTTTGAGATGATACTTTAGAATAGTGCAGCATATGGTAAATTACTGCTTAGAGAAGCTTTATTAAGCACGTAGATGTTGGTTCCTGTTTTGAAAATTATTCACAATAGATTACAGATGTAATGAGTATGTTCAAATGAATGATCTATTAGCCTTTTACCACACAGTTCTGACCTTTAACAACCCTCGGGAAGAAGGCTTTTGAAAACATTGTGGGAAAAGGAGAAAATGCTGGTTACCAGTTTTTTCTCCTTTTCTCACAATGTTTTCTTCCTTTTCAGAACATTTCAACCATTTTAGTTTGTCTTCTGCAATTGCCTTTCTTATGAACATGAAAGTTTGTAACAAATTCATAGCTCAAATACAAATCGCCCCGGCTGGGATTTGAACCTGTGCTGCAAATATCCTCGTTTATTGAGGTTTAAAAGACCAATACACAAACCCCTGAGCTAACGAGAATTCTCCCTAACGCAGTTGTCAGGTAATGATTTTATACGGGAAGAACCTATCCTGTAAGGAAGGAGTGATCTCCCGTAACACCTTGAATTTGGACAAGTCCAAAATTTTGTCGTTTGGTAAAGAGTGTATCCCATATTCACTTTGACTGTTTTCAAAGGCCTTCTTTCTCAAGTTTGTTAGAATTCAGGATTGTGTGGTAAGGGTTGAACTCTTTACCACACGAGAAAAATATAGACTTGTCCAAATTGAAAGCAGAAGACAATTTAAATGTGACTTGGATGAGGACATTTGTCTTTGATAGGGCAGAAAACGACCCTCGGAAAGAAATTGGCTGATCTGGGAATCGAACCAACAACCTCCTGGTCTCAAGACCTATATACTACTGACAGAGCTACCTGATCTCTACAATTATCTGATA
Source organism: Tridacna gigas (assembly GCA_945859785.2). Classification (NCBI taxonomy): domain Eukaryota; kingdom Metazoa; phylum Mollusca; class Bivalvia; order Cardiida; family Cardiidae; genus Tridacna; species Tridacna gigas. Next base: position 74,584,428 of record OX244032.2, read on the forward strand.
AATAGTGTATTCTACATATGTCTCATTTATCACCGCTACATCATATTATATGATAGCTATGCTCTGGCAAAAGGGGGCTTAATGCATCGCCGTGATGCATTGTACCAGTCAAGCCATCACATAATTATGGATCCATAATAGCCACTTTTTCTAACAACTGACAGAATCATGAGGTAGACTGGTCCTTGGACATACAGAAAATTGACCAATAGCGAAAAGTTCCGGCCCAGGTCAGCCTGCGCAGACTGTGCAGTCTGACCTTGATCGATACTTTCCGCAGATGCATTAACTCTTTAGCAAACGATCCCGTGTTTTCACGGCCCCAAGGAAGAGGTCTTTTGAAAACATTGTGAGAAAAGGAGAAAATGCTGGTAATTAGCATTTTCTCCTTTTCCCACAATGATTTTTAACCCAGTCAAAAAACTCAAGATCAGTTGTTCCACTTCAAAATTTGTTGTCTGCATATGCTGTCAAATTGGAAGTTACTTAACTTTGTCATTTGGGAAAGGGGTTAAGCCCCCTTTTCACAGAGTATGGCGCTTGAATATTTTTCAGAGGTACTAACTGACCAGAAGTTATTTCAGTCCTTGCTGATAAAGTGTGTGGTTCAGTTGGAACTGATACAAACAATAGATAACATTGTGTTCTTTCCAACCACAAGTCGGAAGGAAGATGCTGAAAATCTAGCTGCCGCCCAGGTAAAATCAGGCTTGTCCCTAGACTTGATTGATTGATTGAATTTGCTTTTATTTATCGTCGCTACAGGTTGCCCATATGGGAGACGCCCCGTGAAGGCTGTTATTTTTTGTTACGGGGGATACTGCATGATACAGGACAAGTTTTTGTTACGGGGGATAGTGTAAGATACAGGACTAAACCCATCCTAAGTTACGCCTGGTTCTTTAACGTGCTTGGTGTATAGTGCCGTCACACGGGACCTCGGTTTTAATGTCTCATCCGAAAGACTATTGGTAATTTTAGATGGCTAGCTGTGAAACTTTCTCATATGGGGATCATTTTGACCCTCCCTAGCCTTCACCATGTAATCCTGAATTTTGAATAGCATTTTCTCCTTTTTCCCACAATGTTTTCTATCCTTCCATAAGCAAATTTTAGCTTTTAGGTCACATTTAATTTGTCGTCTGCAAAGTCTAAAATTTTTAATATTGGGTAAAGAGTCGGCTCTTTATCAAATGATATTTTAGACAGGTCGAAAGTGTTTGCAGATGACAAATAAGATGCAGGTTAGTTGATGGGATAATTCTTTGAAAAAGATGGAAAACATTGTGAGAATAGCATTTTCTCCTTTTCTCACATTGTTTTCAAAAACCTACCTTTAATCAAAAACACAGGAGTTTTTAGTAATGGGTTAAGTAGATAAAGAAAGGCAAATGTTGAAATTATTGAGGGAACATTTTGAAAATTTGGGATTTCAAATTGAAAGAAACAGGGGGTCAGGGAAAATGCTGTAAGATGCTTGATATGACAGTAGCTCATGTGGATTTTGTCAATCCTTCTCCAATGCAGCATTTTCTCTTTTTTCTACAATGTTTTTCTATCCTTTCCAGGGTAAATCCCATAGTTCATAGTCATGGTTCATTTTTTGTCTGCAAATGCTTTCAGTTTGGAGCAAGACACTTCAGAGCGCAAGCCTAGCTCTGGGGAAATCCAGGGAACACATGAATATGTGAGCTGTCGCCGTGATATGGCTGAAATATTGTTGAAAGAGGTGTAAAACACCATTCAATCAATCAGTCTTTGAATTTGGACAATCTAACATTCTGTTGTTTAGTAAAGGGTTTATTTGAAATATTGAATGATGATGCATTTTCAATGCTTGTTGGGGTCCTGCATGGCTCAGTGGTAAAGTGTAGGACTTATGACATGGAGGACCATTGTTTGAGCATCACTCGATTCACTGAGTTATTCATGGAAGCGTCCCTAGGTAAGACACTTCAGAGCCCTAGCCTAGAGCTGGTGAGACCCAGGAAATACATGAATATTTGAGCCGTGGCCATGATATGACTGAAATTATGTTAAAAATGATGTAAAACACCAATCAATCAATCAATTTAATGACTGTTTATGACATTACAGAAACTTGCAGATGGTCCACAGGGAGATTATGACCTTGCCGCTCAGACGGAGGATCAGGGAATGTACCAGTACTTAAGCTCCAGTCAGCTGTTACAGTTGGTCGAGTGTCTGGAAGAATCGCACAAATTTGCGAAGGATTTTAATTCTAACCATGAACAGAGAAATCTTCTCTGGAAAGCTGGTAAGCTTTTAACCTTTGTTTGAAAAAAGCTGGTAAACTTTTATATTATTGAGAAAAAAAGCTGGGAAGTGTTTTATCTTTGTTAGAAAAAAGATGGCCAGCTTCTTATCTTTCTTTGAAAAAAGGTAATACACAGATATGCTTCAGTGTAATACTCTAGTTGTGAATAGAAAACTGATACTGATTAACAAATGTTTAACACCAAATTGGATAAAATGGATGGTACTAGACCGATCACAGTTGCAAAACAAAGATGGCTGTGGAAAAATTAGCTTATCAGACAATACCCATCATGGTTACTGTAGAGAAAAATAGTTAAGGATGTAGAGTTGTAAGTAAAAACTCACCATCTGTAATTGAAATTAACAGTTAACCCTTTCCCAAACGACAAATTTTGGACTGGTCCAAATTCAAAGAGTTTGCAGACGACAATTTTAAATTTGATGAAAATGGCAGAAAGGTCACAAAAAGGGTAGAAAACACTGTGGGAAAAAGAGAAATTGCTCATTACAAGCAATTTCTCCTTTTCCCACAGTGTTTTCAAAAGACTTGTACTGCAGACACATGAAAACCAGGGCTTGTTTGGGAAAGGGTTAAATCTTTACCAGGCAGTCCTGAGTTTTAACATCTCTGAGATGGAAGCACTTTGAAAATGTAGTTGGAAATGGAGAAAATGCTGGTTGCCAGCATTTTTTCCTTTCACCACAATGTTTTCTACCCTATCAAAGACATATGTTATTATTTGAGCCACATTTAAATTCTCATCTGCAGATGCTTTCAATTTGGACGAGTCCATAATTTTTAGCTCCACTGGCCGAAGGCCAGCGGGCTAATGTCATGGCCCGGTGTCCGTCGTGCGTCCGTCCGTTCGTCCGTCCGTCCGTCCGTGCGTTAACTTTTATTTCAAACATCTTCTTCTCTGAAACTACCCATCCAATTTTCATGAAACTTCACAGAAATGATCCTGCCATGGTCCTCTTCAGAATTTCTTGAAAGAATTTGATTCCTTCAAAAACTCTGGTTGCCATGGCAACAAAACTGAAAAATATTGGAAATCTTTAAAAATCTTCTTGTCGGAAACCATAAGGCATAGGGCTACCAAATTTGGCATGTAGCTTTATGTAGTAGACCTCTATCAAGTTTCTTCAAATTATAGCCCTGGGGTCAAAATTGGCTCTGCCCCAGGGGTCACAAGTTTTACATAGGCTTATATAGAGAAAACTTTAAAAATCTTCCTGTACCTAGCCATGAGGCCTAGAGCTACCAAATTTTGCATGTAGCTATATCTAGTGGGCCTCTACCAAGTGGGCCAAAATTTTAGCCCTGGGGTCAAAATTGGCCCCACCACAGGGGTCACAAGTTTTACATGGGCTTACATAGTGACAACTTAAGAAATCTTCCTGTTTTGATTTTTTTTTTAAATTAGCCTTGCATCAGGGGTCTTATGTTTTACAGAGGCTTCATATGGACAAAACTTGAAAATCACCTTATTTTTATGGCTTTATCTTGTGGACCTCTACCAGGGTTCAAGTAATTAAATAGCTCTGGGATCAAAAATGGCTTTGCCCTGCGGGTCTCAACTTTCATATGGGCTTTTACAGAGAAAACTTTGTAAGTCTTCATTTTGAAACCGTTTGGCTCAGCATTGAAATGTTTATTATTTATGGTTTATATTTATAAGCCAGTGGAGCGATACAGGGCCATCATGGCCCTCTTGTTTTCTTGTGGTAAGAAGTGAAATGCTGATAAAATTTTAAAAAGATGAAACATTTCCAGCTGATACAAAAAACCCTTATATTTGATTTCAAAGTACTTTTCACTGCAAAAAATTCACCTTTTTGAAGGCAGTATTGATATAAGATCAAACAATGTGTTTGATGTAGTCTGATCTTGATCCACACTGTCTGCAAAAGCACTTTATGCAGTGCTAAGTAGCCAAAGGCTTAAGATTTAAAAAAAAAAGAATAAAGTTCAGATCTTTGGATTATGATGATGATGATGATGATGATGCTGTTTAAATATTGACCCCTTCACCACACAATCCCAAGTTTAAGCAACCCTTCTGAAAATGACTATTTGAAAACATTGTGGAAAAAGAAGAAAATGCTGGTAACCAGCATTTTCTCCTTTTTCCACAATGTTTCTTACCCTTTCAAAGACAGATTTCATAATTCATGCAACATCTAATTTGTTGTCTGCAAATCTTTCAATTTGGACCAGTCTAAAATTTTGTTGTCTTGTAAAATGTAAAGGAGAAGGACCATAAGTAAAATACACTTTTACAATTCAAGTATTTCAGATATGATTGTGACAGACAAATTTGAAAACTGATGTGTAAAAAGGATGTATGGGTTTTCTGTGTAAAATGAATGTCTTTTTACGCCAACAGAAAATGTTTCTAATGTTTGTGGTTAGTTGTCTATTCGACAGTAACAACCTTTTCTTGAATCGTTTAATGTTATCATTAGTATTGTATATTTTCTGTTTTCTTCATTTTATAGGCTTAACATTAAATTTAAGTAAAAATAGTAAGTAAAATACGCATGAAATTCTGTAAGTTTGTGTTGAGAAAAGTGGGATCTTTGGAGAGGCTTTCTAGGATTTTTTTGTTTGAATTTATGATTTTTGTTAGCTCCACTGGCCAAAGGCCAGCGGGCTTATGTCATGGCCCGGTGTCCGTCGTGCGTCCGTGTGTCCATCCGTGCGTCCGTGCGTTAACTTTTATTTCAAACATCTTCTTCTCTGAAACTACCCATCCAATTTTCATGAAACTTCACAGAAATGATCCTGCCATGGTCCTCTTCAGAATTTCTTGAAAGAATTTGATTCCTTCAAAAACTCTGGTTGCCATGGCAACAAAACTGAAAAATATTGGAAATCTTTAAAAATCTTCTTGTCTGAAACCATAAGGCATAGGGCTACCAAATTTGGCATGTAGCTTTATGTAGTAGACCTCTATCATGTTTCTTGAAATTATAGCCCTGGGGTCAAAATTGGCTCTGCCCCAGGGGTCACAAGTTTTACATAGGCTTATATAGAGAAAACTTTAAAAATCTTCTTGTCTGAAACCATAAGGCATAGGGCTACCAAATTTGGCATGTAGCTTTATGTAGTAAACCTCTATCATGTTTCTTGAAATTATAGCCCTGGGGTCAAAATTGGCTCTGCCCCAGGGGTCACAAGTTTTACATAGGCTTATATAGAGAAAACTTTAAAAATCTTCCTGTACCTAGCCATAAGGCCTAGAGCTACCAAATTTTGCATTTAGCTTGATCTAGTTGGGGTCTACCAAAAGTGCCCAAATTATAGTCCTGGGGTCAATTTGGCCTCATGCTGGGGGGGGGGGGGGGGGTGTTCACAATATTTACATAGGCTTACATAGGGAAAACTTTTAAATCTTGGTGTACATAGCCATAAGGCTTAGGCTACCAAATTTTGCATAATTATAGCATTATCTAGTGGACAACTACAAAGAGGGCCCAAGTTACAGCCCTAGGATCAAGTTTGGCCCTGCACCAGGGGTCACAAGTTTTACATGGGTTTATGGAGTGAAAAGTTCAGAAACCATCTTGTTACTAGCCATAAGGCCAAGAACTCCCAAATTTGGCATGTTATTCTTCTAATACACATATTCCCCATTTAGTCCAACTGTAGCCCTGGGGTCAAAGTTTTATAAGGGCTTATATAGTGAAGATTTCTCTTCATGGTTTATATTTATAAGCCAGTGGAGCGATACAGGGCCATCATGGCCCTCTTGTTTTATTTTGTTGTTGGTTGTATTTTTTGCCAAGAGAAAAGTAAAACTTTGCTGATGGATTTTCTATATTTATTTATTTTTGTGATACCTTCCTGCTAATTGATACTTGTGCCACAAAGTTTCTTTAGCTCCCTGAAACAGTTCCTTCTGATGTACAAACTTTACCTGTGTTTCTGTTACATATGTTTGTTAAGGTGTGGGCTTGATTTGCAAACAGTAACTTTTTTATATATACATGTACATAATTATTATCTTTTAAGTCTGTAAGCAATTTTTAAGGGTTTTTGCTTTGGGAATTTATTGAAGTATACAAACTACCTCCTTCTCTTGAACAAGGCCAAGTGTTAATTTGTGTAAATTGAAAAATATTATCATATTCGTTTTTAATTTAATGTTTGTCAAGGATTAAATGTATTTGGTTATTTAATATACATACACTAATTTTGAATATCTTCATCCTAAAGAGAGGGGCATGTTTTGTCATTCCAATTGAAAAATGTAATTTATCACTGGAAGTACTGAGTTTTTTGTGGGAGTGTCCGTGGGCAAGACACTTCAAAGCCCAAGCCTAGTACTGGTGAAACTCAGGACATACATGAATTTGTGAGCTGTCGCTGTGATATGACTGAAGTAATGTTGGAACTGGCATGAAACATCAATCAATCAATCAATCAATCAGTCGATTGAGTTTCTATTTTGTTGCTTGCTTGACAATATTTTTGTAAAGCTTAAGCTACCTTCCCCTCCTCGGTAAAAATGAAATAGGATTTGAAATTTGAAATTATCTTGGGAAATAAATGAGTATTATACTTGTTCCCTTTTCTACTTTTGAAAATCGGGTAGTAAAGTGCAGTGTAGCTGCACCAAGATTTTCTTTCTGTTCCTAGAGGAACCAATTTTTTACAGGCCCTTTTGAAATGCATGAAACATTGCAATGTGCAGCCTTGTCTGTTTGTCCTTTTTGTCTTTGTTAGCCGCTAGAGCGCCAAATAAACCCCAACAGGCATTTTCAGTCCAGGAATAAGTGCAATTCATTGGTTGCTTTTGTCTACAGTGTTTCAGCAAAGCAGATAGAGTAGATCAAAGATCAGACTGCACATTTTGTGCTGCCTGATCTTGATCAACACTAAAGGCAACTATAGTTGTGAAAGGCGCTTTAACCCTTTACCACACAATCTTGAGTTTTAAGGACACTGAGAAAGAAGGCTTTTGAACACAATGTGGAAAAAGGAGAAAATGCTGGTGACCAGCATTTTCTCCTTTTTCCACAATGTTTTCTACCCTTTCCAAAACAAATTTCAATTTTTGAGTCATGTTTATTTTGTCGTCTGCAAATGCTTTCAATTTGGACAAGTCTTAAATTTTGTCGTTTGGTAAAGAGTTAAGGGTTAAAGGTTATCTTGATCGCTGTACATCAGGAGACATTGCCAAACCCTACAGCTCATCCAGTTATGCAAAGTCTTCGTAATACAGGATTGTGAGTTTGAATCCAAACTCCTCCAGCTCTCTGTTAGGTTTAACTCTTTACCAAACAACAAAATTTTAGACTGGTTAGAATTGAAAGCATTTGCAGATGACAAATTATAGATGGCCCAAATGACAAAATATATGTCCTTGTTAGAGTAGAAAACATTGTGAGAAAAGGAGAAAATGCTGGTTACCACTATTTTCTCCATTTCCCATCATGTTTTCAAAAGCCTTTTTACTTGGGGTTGTTAAAACTCGAGATTGTATTGTATATTAAAGTTACACAACTTTCTTTGTTTTGCGCTGTGGACTATAAGGCTTGTGTGGTATGAAAGTTGATACTTCAAGGGCCGTTATGAATGTTAAATTGTCTTTCCTTACTGTCGAAATATTATTTTTGTTATTATTTGAAAAATGGTTTTAGATGAAAATATGTACCTTCACATATTATATGAAAATTTTTGACCATGTGGAGCAGCATAAATATTGAATGGATGAAACAGTCATTATCCAGGTTTGCAGGAAAGACCAAGATGTGGCAATTTTGGCTGTTTTGGACATGTACTATACATTGATATTGGCAAGCCTTGACTCAAAACCAGATTGATTGATTTATTAATTTATTGTATTATGTTTAATGCTGTTTTCAACATTATTTCAGTTATATCGCCTTGGCTAGTGCACCTACTCATGCTTTCCTGGAGTTTCTGTTACCAGTGCTTTGCACAATATTCTACCCAAGCCACTGGCTGCTTTCCCACATAACCATCATCGAAAGATGCAAAACCAGACTGCACATCCTGTGCTGAATTACCTGAATCTACACATTCCACAAAGAAACCTGAGTTACATCTGGCAGGCTAGGGATTAAGAATCTGTAAAAATGTTAACCCTTTACCACACAATCCCGAGTTTTAATAACCCAAAGAAAAATGCTTTCTGAAAACATAGTGGGGAAAGGAGAAATGCTGGTAACCAGCATTTTCTGCTTTTTCCTGAATGCTTTCTATCCTATCAAAGACAGAAATCATCATTTTAGCTACATTAAACTTGTCGTCTGCAAGTGCTTTCAATTTGTTAGAGTACAGAATCTGTTGTTTGCTATAGAGTTAACCAAACCACAAAATTTTAGACTACCGTAGTCCACATTGAAAGCTTTGGAAGACAACAAATTAACCCTGTACTAATCAAGGAAATTCTAGACTTGTCAATCCTGAAAGAATTTGCAGATGACAAATTAAATGTGTTAAAATCATGGAATTTGTGTTTGGTAGTGTAGAAAACATGGCAAAAGGAGAAAGTACTGGTTACTGGCATTTTCTCCTTTTATAATAAATACTGTTATCAAAGGCCTTCTTCCTCTTTCTCTTTAAAAGCAGGATTGTTTGGAACAGAGAAAGTAATTTTTGGTACTGACTTTATATAAATATGATTTTATATGCTTTTGCAGAGGACACCTTTGGAAAAAACTATTGGAAAAGGAGCAAGCCAGAAAATTATTGCTCCAATACAATAAGATCTTAAAATAACCAGGTCAGTGATTGGGTAGAAGAAAGAAGATACCAAGCAATAGGCATATAGTTGCATGAGTATGACTTGTCTTAAGCTTTTCCAGGGTTTTATCGATTTTGGGGAGAAGCCTTTTGAAAACATTGTGGGGAAAGGAGAAAATGCTGGTGACCAGCATTTTCTCCTTTTACCACAAAGTTTTCCACTCTTTCAGACACTAATTCATCAATTGAGCCACATTTAATGTGTCTTGTGGAAATGCTTTTAATTTGGATGGGTCTGAAACTTTGCTACGTGGTAAATAGTTGAAATAGATTATAACACATTAGCATCTTGTTTGTTATTTCAGGTTTTAAGGGTAAAGCCAAGCCAAACTTGTTGAAACAGGAGACACAGTCACTGGCTTGTTTGTTTCGAATTTTATTCCGAATGTACAATGATGATCTCAGACAAGATGCTTGGCCGCAAGTGGAAATGAGATTGATATCGTAAGCCATTTTTTTTTTCTCTAGAGAAAGTCTGTTATGGAGGAATCTTGTTTTTACCTTAGCTATTTTCAATGTTTTCAATGTCTGTGCGTCTGTCCCTCTGTGTGTGCATGTGTTAACTTTTATTTCAAACATCTTCTTCTCTGAAACTGTCCATCGGATTTTAATGAAACTTCACAGAAATGATCCTCCCATGACCCTCTTCAGAAACTCTTCAAAGAATTTGATTCCTATTAAAACTCTGGTTGCCATGGTAACAAAACTGAAAAATATTGAAAATCTTTAAAAAATCTTCTCCAAAATCATAAGGCCTAGGGCTACCAAATTTAGTGTGTAGCTTCATCTAATGGACCTCTACAAAAAGTCCTCAAATTATTGTAGCCCTGCTGTCAAAAATGGCCCCGCCCCAGGGGTCCCAAGTTTTACGTAGATTTATATAGTGAAACGTTTAAATATCTTCTTGTCCTAAACCATATGGCCTAGGGCTACTAAATTTGGCATGTAGCTTCATCTAATGGACTTCTACAAAAACTCATCAACTTATAGCCTTAGGGTCAAAATTGGCCCCACCTCTAGGGCCACAAGTTTTACATAGGCTTCTATGGTGGAGACTGTCTTCTAGTCCTAAACTATATGGTCTAGGGCTACTAAATTTGGCATATAGCTTTATCTAATAAACCTTTATAAGAGCTCTTCATACTATAGCCCCGAGGTCAAAATTGGCCCTGCCCAAAGGATCCAGTGGAGCGATACAGGGCCTTCTTGGCTCGTTTGTTTATTAGGTGTCAGACTTGCATTACAGACCACCTGCAATCAGATACCACCTATCTTCTTAACCCTTTACCACACAATCCTGACTTTTAACGACCCTAAAAAGGAAGCCTATTGAAAACATTGTGGGAAAAGGAGAAAATGCTGGTAATCAGCATTTTCTCCTTTTCCCATAGTGTTTTCTACCCATTCCATAATCAATTTCAATTTTTAGGTCACATTTGATTTGTCGTCTGCAATTGCTTTCAGTTTGGGCCAGTCTAAAATTTTGTCGTTTGGTAAAGAGTTAAAACAACTGTTTCAATGTATTATCAAGTAATTTAAACTGTATTGTCAAGGTTTCAGCTTTGGCTATGAAAATATCATTGCAGTTAGGGATATACGTAATTAGCAGGGACGAAAGTTTGATACGTGAATACATTTGAGAAAAATTTGGCAAAAGTAAATTTTCTTTTTATTTTAGAATTGCCTTTTTTTTTTTTTTTTTTGGTAAAGATTCAAGAAAATGCTTAAGTGTGTTGTTAGGGGATATGCTGAAGCAAAGTTAGGTAATATACTCTAACCTAACTGTGTACTTTTCGTTACAGGACATGTCATGATTCATTAGAGTACTTCCTGTCTCTACAGTCAGATAGTCACAGAGAAGCTTGGTGTAACATATTTTTACTCATGGTCACGCGGCTGCTTAAAATGTCGGACGATAGGGTGAGTGCTAAATGTTTCTTGTATGGCACCGGAAATCGATGGTTTATCAAAACTTTATGACAAAATGAGAAACTGCCCATAAAGGGTGTCATTTATTACAAAACTGTTTACTTAGTCTCTACATTTTTAAATTCGGGATATACATGAATGTGACTGTGAACTGTCCCCATGATATGATTGAAATAATAAACACCATTGAAGGAATGAATGAATGAATGAATGAATTTGGAGAGGGCTAAAATTTTGTCGTTTGGTAAAGAGTTAACATTGCCATTTTCTATGATATTTGTCCAATTCACTGTCTTAATATTTTTCCCGTTTCAAATTTCATTTCAGTTCCGCATCCATGCATCCCATTATTATCCGTTGATGTGTGAAGCTTTGAACTACGACCTGAAACATGAGCTACGTTCCATCCTTCGAAAATTCTTCATTCATACGGGACTTAAATTTGGTATCATTCACCCAGACAGGACACCTTCATCTAGTTTAAGTCATTGAAATAATTCATTACCTTGCTGCAAATGAGTTTGAAGACATTCCCTGTGAAATATGGATAATCAGTGTGAATAAGGGTTATATGAATACATACGAAAACATGGTGATAGAAGGAGAAATTGCTTGTCATGAGTGATTATTCCTGTTACCACAATGTTTTTAAAAGTGGTCACAGTTATGAATGAAATAGAGGAGGGGATAGATACAAGATCATGGCCCAAAGTAACCAAATTTCTGATTGGCTAAACCATTTGCTTTAGCCAATCAGAAGTTGTGTTACAGTCAAATTTAGAAAATCTTGGAGGGTAAGACTAAGAATGCTCTTAAGAATGGTTGGTGAATACTGACCCAGATTGCTTTTTCTGTGCAGTCTGATCTTGATCTATGCCATCAGCAACTACCAATGTTACTCATGTTGGTGAATTGCATAATTGATGTGTTTCTATGTGAGATGGTCTATCAACAGATGTTTGTATGTGAAAGATTTTTATTATTTAAATTTCTGTTTTGTTCTCTTTATATATGAGCCATACTCTGATGAAAGGGGGCTAAGTGCATCTCTGATGCACATTATCCCTTTACCAAACAACAAAATTTTAGACTGGTCCAAATTGAAAGCATTTGCAGACAACAAAATAAATGTCACTGAAAAATTGAAGTTTGTCTTGGGAAGGGCAGAAAACATTGTGGGAAAAGGAGAAAATGCTGGTTACCAGCATTTTCTCCTTTTCCCACAATGTTTTCAAAAGGGTTCTTTCCCAGGGTCGTTAAAAGTCGGGATTGTGCGGTAAATAGTTATACCAAACAAATCAACGTACAATTATGGATCCACAAAATCCATTTTGTCTAATAATTGCTGAAATCAGAGGTTGTATGGTCCTTAGACATGCAGAAATTTGACCGAAAGCAAAAACTTTCAACACAGGTCAGTCTGCACAGACAGCGCAGGCTGACCTAGGTCAATACTTTTGTGAAGATGCCTTACGATCCATTTTCACAGAGCATGGCTTATTTTCAAGCTCACAGGCATTGTCATTACTTGTTTTGCTTTTTGTAATCACTTTTCCCAGAGAAAAATATTTTGACTTTTCTAAAATTGAAAGCATCTGCAAAAGACAAATGTGATTTAAAAGATGAAATTTGTCTTTTAAACATTTGAAAACAATGTGGGAAAAAGGAAAAAATACTGGTATCCAGTGGTGTCTCCTTTTCCCACAATGTTTTCAAAAGCCTCCAAATGTAGGGTCTCTGAAACCCAGGATCATTTTGATAAAGAGTTAGCAAGTCTGTAAAAGAGCATGAACAAGAATGGTATTTCGTGTATTATGATAACATTCTATTTTTAGTGTAGTTTTCAAAGAAAACGTGAAAGTTATTTTCTCAGCCCAGTCTGTGTCAGCATTGTTTAACCCTTTCCCAAACAAGCCCTGGTTTTCATGTGTCTGTAGTACAAGTCCTTTCAAAACACTGTGGGAAAAGGAGAAATTGCTCGCAACGAGCAATTTCTCCTTTTCCCACAGTGTTTTCTACCCTTTTTGAGAACTTTTTGTCATTTTCATCAAATTTAATATTGTCGTCTGCAAACTCTTTCAATTTGGACCAGTCCAAAATTTGTCGTTTGGGAAAGGGTTAACCCTTTACCACACTATCCCGAGTTTTAACGACCCTAACAGAAAATACTTTCGAAAACATTGTGGGAAAAGGAGAAAATGCTGGAAACCAGCATTTTCTCCTTTTCCCACAATGTTTTCTTACCTTTCAGAAACAAATTTCATAATTTCAGCCACATTTAATTTGTTGTCTGCAGATGCTTTGAGTTTGGATCAGTCTAAAATTTTGTTGTTTGGTAAAGGGTTAAAAAAAAAAAAAAAAAAACTTTTATATTTTCTGATAGTTCTTTAAGTACTCAAGATATTTACATGTATTTCAAACTTGGGCAGGTTGTTAACTTTCAAAAGGGGTACCCATATCAGAAGAGGGAGGTAACCCTCAAAACATTTTTTGACACAGTTGTGCCCCTTCTTTGACTTTTCGAATTTCCATTGAAGAAGCAGGGGTCCTGCATGGCTCAGTGGTAAAGTGTGGGACTTGTAACCTGGAGGCCCCAGGTTCGAGCCCGACTTTATCCGCTGGGTTTTTCATGGGTCTGTCCTTGGGCAAGACACTTCAGAGCCCTAGCCTAGTACTGGTACAGCCCAGGAAATACATGAATATGTGAGCTGTCACCGCGATATGACTGAAATAATGTTGAAAGCGGCATAAAACACCAATTAATCAGTTGTAGAAGGAACTGCAGTCAAACGTGGGTACCAGTATTTCTCATGTTGTCATGCTTTTCAAATGTCTGTTACAAGATTTAAAATGTCGTTAAAAGCAAGGAGATCATATATTGATTATAAGGGGTTTAATATTTCATCATTAGCCATCCACCTGTATGTTAGCCATGCTCTGGCAAAAAGGGGTTTAACTATTTACCACACAATCCCGACTTTTAACTACTCTAAGGAAGAAGGCTTTTGAAAACATTGTGGGAAAAGGAGAAAATGCTGGTAACCAGCATTTTCTCCTTTTCCCACAATGTTTTCTATCCTTCCCAAAACAAATTCCAAATCTTCAGTCACATTTATTTTGTCGTCTGCAACTGCTTTCATTTTGGACCAGTCAAGCCCCATAGCTCAGTCAGTAGCGTACAGGACTTGAGAACAGGAGGTCACTGGTTTGATCCCCGGCTTGGCCAATTTCTTTCCGAGGATTGATGATAGTCATTGTGACAGGATTCATTCCTCTATCACCGCTGACTATTGTTTATTTGGGAAAGCAGCCAGTGGCTTGGAAAGAATATTGTGCAGAGTACTGGTAAAAGAAATTCCCGGAAAGCATGAATAGGTGCAGTAGCCGCTGCGATATAACTGAAATAATGTTGAAAACAGCGTTAAACACCATACAATCAATCATCCATACAATAATTTTGGATCAGTCAGAAGTATTGCCGTTTGGTAGAGTTAAACCCCTTTTTCACAGAGTATTGTTCAGATATTTGGTCAGTTTCATTAGTGCATTCCAGGGATTCTAATCATCAGCATTTTGTCGGACATTTCTTTCCAAGCTGTAAGCCATCAGAGACACTATTCACTTGTTACTTCCTGAAACAAATTTACGGCAGACAGCCCGGAAAGTTTCAGTGTAAATAGGGATAAGATTTCACCTTGTACCACAATATTTTTCTACTGTTGCAAAAAAGTTGCTTGCAGCTGGGAGACAGGAATCAACCTATCCACCTGTCTTCAGCATACATGTAGGTACATTTCTGTTAAAAAAATTTCCATTTTAGTTTTGCTGTCATTGTACTGAAATTGTGTACAACCATTACACAGAAACTCTGCATGTGTCACTCGTAACAACTCGGCCGATTCCGTATCTACATCTAACCTAGTCTGTATAAAGGGGGCTTCCATTTTGAACTACCAATCACAAGGCGGCGCCCCTGTGAATCAACGACATGAACAACCACGGTGAAGTAATTCTTATCTATCGATGAAAGCTCCCAGCGGAATTGATAAAACAAGCTAAAAATTGAATGTACAATTATTCTTAGAAAGATCGATAGGAAATTGTGGCTCATGTTTTCTGTTTTAAGAGGAGCCTTACAATTTCAATAACGGTAGAACGGTGTGCTTCCGGAGATGTCCGAAATGTACCGTGTTGGTGCATATCAAGCTACGTGATACAGCCCAGGGATTTGATCACCGGATCACCCGAGGTATACCGAATGTGCATGTGCAAGACACAGTCTCTAGATGTCTGGATTAGTTATTGGGCCTGGAATTATTGTCAGTTTTTATGCATAATGCAAATTAAGGTTAAAACTCCTTCTCTTCAGTTAACTCTTTTTCAAATGACAGAATTCTAGTCGTGTCTAAACTGAAAGTAGACGACAAAGTAAATGTGGCTCAAATGATGAAATGTGTCTTTACAAGATTGAAAACATTGTGAGAAAAGGAGAAAATGCTGGTCACCAGCATTTTCTCCTTTTCCCACAGTGTTTTCAAAAGCCTTTTCTTAAGATTCTTTAAAACAAGGTGTTGATCAAAAGCCCGTTTCTAGGATTCATTAAAACACGGTGTTGATCGGATGGTTAAAATGTTAAAGACTCATTATGACAGTTCAGACTTTGCCTGTTTTCTCTACAGAGTAGCATAGAATTTATAAATGAATTGTATATAGTATATATGAAGATTGCTATTTCTTGTTATAAATGTATTGTTACGTATTTAATCATTGTACAGTCAGGTGAGGACGCCATGCAAGAGGGTTGTCCTAATACATCAAAAATAAATTTAAAAAAAACATAAAAGATTGGTGCTTCAACGGTTGTTAATATTCATCCACAGATTGTGTGATAAAAAGTACCTCTTGGTATCGTATTCATCGACCAATCAAATTGCATTCTAATTTTAGATTTAAAAAGTAATACAGTTTCTGATTGGCTCAAAAAGCCAATCCGAAATGGTGTAGCCTATCAAAATATACTAGTATGTCTATGTGTACAGTTTTGGGATCGGCGAATACCACATTTCGAGATGTTTTGATTTGTTGATACCAAGCATTGGATTTGTAATCATAGAGTGTATAGAATACGGATCCCATATGCGGCGCTGGTCACGTGATGTCCTTGGACTAGGTACTTCACTGTCCCTTGTCTGGTACCCCTCCGTACTTCAAAATTACGTCCCTATAACGTAGTAATAGGGGCAGGTAATCCAGACTACATTGACCCCCGCCTTGTATTGGTGACCTCCCCTCCCACTGTCTCTCTTCCCCGCCCCCCTCCAAAAATAAAAAGATGTAGGTGTGATATGACTGAAATGCTCTCGAAGACGATATAAAAATCGTGTAAAATTGTTCTAAGCTCGAGTTTGCTTTGACTTCCGCGAACTGTTATTGTACAATGTCCTGAGCCATGCTCTGCGGGGGCTTAATGCATCTGCAAAAAGTATCGACTCGGGTCAGCCTGCGCAGTCCGCGCAGGCTGACCTGAGTCGAAACTTTTTGCCGTTGATCAATTTTCTGCGTTTCAGAGGACCAAGGGTACCTCGCGATTCAGTCGGTTGTTATATAAAACGGATTTCGTGGATTCAGTATTATGTGATGATTTCCTTGGAATCATGCATCACGAAGGTGCAAAAAGCCCCCTTTTGCCAGAGCATGGCTCAGTCATTTGTTAGATTCTTTCATACTTTATATAAGTATTTAGGTTGGGAGAGATCATATAAGTATCGACATGTACTGCTAGAAATTGTTACATTTTCATACTTGTCATTAAAAGCTGGAAGCAAACAGGGTCCGTATTCACCAACCATTCTTAAGAACATTCTTGGTCTTGTTCTCCGAAATTGAAAGTAACACACCTTCTGATTGGCTGAACCATATGGTTTTAGCCAATCAGAAGTTGTGTTTCTTTCAAACGTGGAAAATCTTGAAGAATAAATTTAAGAACGTTCTTAAGAATGGTTGGTGAATACGGACCCTGGTAGAGTAGATCTAGTCTTTAAGAGACGGATGAAGCTCGGAACTTTTTGCATTAAGTTATAAACAAAGCAATAAGAACGGGGTTAAGAAATCAAACAACAACTGACAAACGTAATTTTCATTTTCTGCATTTACATACACAAAGCTGGGCACATCTAGAAATTGACGAACCTAAGGGTTGCAGAACAATATAACCCCGGGCCCGTTTTCTTCAACCGTTCACAGATCAATTTTTAGCCTTTAGGCAGAGAAGCGCGACTCAAGGACCTTTAGCGGACAATGTAGATCAAGATCAGACTGCACAGAACGTGCAGTCTGATCTTGGATCTACACTCTCCGACAAGGTGATATCTTTCCGCCTAAAGTACGAGGGCCATTTGAAAAGTTCTGATAATGGGCACGTAACTCTCGGTAGAATTTATCGATTTTTATGAACTATACATGTACCGAAAGCTCAGTTTTTGCCGCGCACGAATGTGCTCAATTTGCACGTGCTACGCGAGACGCTATTGTAATTCAGCGCTTTGAATTAGGATTTTACACATTGCACATAAAGCAGACGTCAGTGCAAAGATGGCTGAAGAGGAGCAAAGAGTCTATGTGAAAATACGGTCTCTGCTTAACTGTTCGGCGTAAGATACCAAAGCCGATTTAGATAAAGTTTATGGAAATGATGCTCTTTCGTACCCTACGGTTGCCAGATGGTCTGCTCGTTTTAAAGATGGTAGACAGTCTGTTGAAGATGAGCCGCGGTCGGGACGTCCATTGACGGCATTTTGTGAAAATGAAGAGTTAGCCGACATATGTGGCCTTAGATCGGGAGCAGTTTGTGCAATTTTGAAGGAAAAGCTGAAACTCCGGAAAATATGCGCCAGATGGATCCCACATTTATTGACGGACCACCAGCAGCAGGAGCGCGTAAGAATAGCCACAGAACTACTTGCAGTGTATGAGAACTGTGACGATAGGCGACTGTTTGACATCGTTACTGGTGATGAAACTTGGGTATCGTTCTTTGAGCCTGATGGAAAAGAAAATAACAAATTTGGGTAGGGAAAAATGGAGAAAGGCCCCAGATTGCTAGACGTTCTCGAAGTGTAAGGCGCGTTTTGTACGCACTATTTTTTGATGCGCGTGGAATGGTGCTTCAGTTCCCTGTCCCAGAACACACCACGGCTACAGGAAAGATGTACGCTGAAAGTACATGTATTTTGCCTGCCGTTGTTAACCACTATTTGGCAGCCCGCCCACGAAGCGGAGTGTGAGGACTTAAACTTGTCCATGACAACGCTCCCGCCCACAAGTCAGCCGTCGTTACGGACTACATACAGACATGTGGACTCCATACTTTGCCACACTATGTGATTTCTGGTTCAATCTCCATATCAAACAGTGCCTCAGAGGTCGCAAGTTTGAGACCCGCACGGTTGTTGGGAGTGCCTTATATCAATGCACTAACACTACCCCTAAATCTGACTAAAAAGCGTTTTCTGACCGGATCAAACGCCTGAAAAAGTGTGTACAAGTCTACGGGGAATACTTCGAGGGACTGGAGCAGACAATTTCCATCAGGTAAGTTATATTAGAAGTTCGCACGCATTATCAGAACTTTTCAAATGGCCCTCGTACCTATGAAATAGCAAAATCTTGGTTTTTACTGTTGGCTTGATAGTTTCATTTCAGTTATTTAGCAGGATACGGGTTAACCCTTTACCGTACAATGCCGCCTTTTAATACCCCTGGGAAAGAAGCCTTTAGAAAACATTGTGGGAAAAGGAGAAAATGGTGGTAACCAGCATTTTCTCCTTTTCCCACAATGTTTTCTACCTTATCAAAGAAAAAATGCACCATTTGAGCCACACTGAAATTGTCGTCTGCAAATGCATTCAATTTGAACAAGGCTAAAATTTTGTCGTCTGGTAAAGGATTAATACTGAATTCTAGCTGTGGCTCTGATTGGCGTTGATATTCTGTCTTAGCCAATCAGACGGCTTATCTTAGAATTAACTCGTAAACTGCTAAATAAATGAAACAAAATTTGCCAATCCATAGTAAAAAAAACAAATTTTGGGATTTCAAAGTTGATTTCACCGGAAAGAAAATACATCGGACAGTGTAGATCAAAGATCAGACTGCACGTTCTGTGTAGTCTGATCATGATCTACACTGTCTGCAAAGGGTCAGTGAGTCGCGCTTAGCAGCTTAAGGATTAAGAATTAGTATGTTTAGAATTATTGTTTAATATGGCGCCGGAACAAGGCTGCGTGGCACCCACAGTTTGCTCTGAATCTCCACAGAACCCAGCGTGTCACCGTTGGTTCCAAAATGACGTAACTCTGTTATCATATTGTCTAGACGATGAAACTTGCATGTGTATATCACAGATAAAATTAAAGCATGTTGAATTGATTCGAAGATATGAATTTGACACAGCTTTGGTGCCGAACTGACGTAACACTGTTATCAAATTACCATGACAACGAGGAAACTTGCATGTGTATATCACAGATAAAATTATGAGCATGTTGAATTGATTCGAAGCCATGAATCTATCACAGAGTTTATAAAATGAAAAGTAAAGCACATGGAAGTTACAGAAGGTGCAAGACAAAGCTCTTCAAAAGGTAGACGACCATTAGGTCCCAAGTTAGATTCCCAGGAGAAGGTGTCAACTTGGGTAATGTTCAATGGCCCACATATTCGGTGCGAGTACTGGTGTAGTTTCCAGGAAGCAGGATCGAGATAGAGTCGTATAAGCTGCAAGGACTTGTCTCTCAATCGAAGTAAAATAAATGTTAAAACTTAAAATATAGACAATGTGTCGTTTAAATTACCGGTATCTCTTAACCAAACCACAATATTTTGGCATCTTCCATTTTGAAATCGTATGCGGACGAAACATTATTCGTAGTATTTTTTTCAAGGAAATAAGTCTCACACAAATATTTGAGCCGTTCTCTGAGTAAAGGGGGTTTAATACATCTGCAAAAAGTATCAGCCCATGTCAGCCTGCGCAGTCCGCGCAGGCTGACAATGGCTGATACTTTTTGCTATATGCTAATTTTTCTGCATGTCCTAACTCATGGTTCGATCTGTTGTTTAGCTAAATGGATTTTATGGATCCATAATTATGTGATGACTTGCTTGGTATAATGTATCACCGAGATACATTAAACCCCCTTTTCCAAGAACGCCGCGCATTCCTAGGTTTAATCAACTAATCCCTGTTTCGGCCCGCCACGAATTCTTTCCTGTCAAAAAAAGAAAAGTGACAAAAAAAAAACTTAATTTCACTGTCAAAAAATGTAAATGTCTACTGATTTTATCTAGCAGGCTGGAATAGGGGACACGACCAGAAACAAACTTAAAACTGTTCCTCTCGCTAGCAAATTACAAAATTTTTGTTCATAACAATTTGGCTTTGTGCAGACATTGCCTAACTTCTGAGAGACGGGACAAACCTTGAAAATAGATAACACTTTACCGTACGATGCCGGTTTTTAACGACCCTGAGGAAGAGTTTGAAAACATTGGGGGAAAGGAGAAAATGCTGGCAACCAGCATTTACTCCTTTTCCCACAATGTTTTCTATCCAATTAAGGGCAAATTCCATCAGATGAGCCACATTTAATTTGTCGTCTTCAGATACCTTCAATTTGAACAAGTCAACAATTTTGTCGTTGGTAAACGGTTAACAGGCTCTACGTTTCTATTTTATTTATTTTGGCACTTACAGAGTTAGTGATTCCACAGGCCTTTGAAGCTCAGTTGGTCAGTCACTGTACACTAAAATTTTTCTTGGTCGATCATCGAACACTTATTAAATAGCACATTGGTGCATCGTCTGTATATCACCGAATACTGAAATTTTCATTTACACTGTTACTATAAATATTACAATGGCGCACGCCTCTATATTGTATACATACGATATAGAGGCAATTGCCTATTGCTATTTATAGTAACGGTGTCGATAATGAAAATTTCTGTATCCTGTGATAGACCAATGAAATTTCAATGGCCAGTGGTAATTCGAAGCTGTCTTTCGCCTTTTGCGGGTGTTATGTTTTACACGTTACCGAAGCTACTTTTTCCCGCCTTTAGCAAATGTTTTGGTTTGTATAGTTGATTGTCTTGCACCGGCAGGCACCCATTTTTTGCCGTACGTTTCATTTTTATTAATGGGTGGTAGCGTTGTCTGATCTCGTGACAATCCAGTAGCTTGCTTGCTTAACGACGTCGGTAATGACGATCGGACTGTAGAATTGGGTTTAACAGTGTGCACCGGACGTGACGTCATTGGTTGACGAACAGCATAACTCGGACTCTTTTGTACTGTTCTTGGTGAATTGAGAAAAGTAGTGTCTAGTTCACTCTTTGGTTTAACAACCGGATCTACTTGTGCGTTACCCAGAAGTATATGTTTAATGTCTCGTACATCTGTGGATATTTCCACATTTTGTTCTCTCAGATTCCTCATCTCAGCATGTTGCTGTTTCATCACTTCGCGCATTCTCTCCACTTCCGATCTCATTGCTCGACTTGCCTTCTCCAGCTCTTCTTTAAACCGGTCAGTTAAAACACCCTTTTCCGTTTCAAGTCCGCCAATTTTCTTATTTTGAGTGTCAATTACTTGTTTGGCACGTGAGAGCTCTTTTTCCATAGATTCTACTCTTTCTTTCATAGCCCCGATCTCTTGACGAAGTTTTGCAACTTGATCACCACCAGCACTGTCGCTATCGTTGTTATGTTGTTCACTTTTTATCTTTTTTATCCTTTTTTGAAGTTGTTCTGCATAGTCTTCGGTGCTTTTAACTAATTCCTTGAGATCACTTATTTCTTTTTCCTTTCTTTGTATTTGCAAATCCTTATGGTGCCCTTCTTTTACAAGTGCACTTATTTTGTCATCTTTAGTCACTAGTGTTTCTTTTAATGTTTCAATTTCATTTTCCTTTACTGTAAGTTCTTTCTCCTTTTCTTGAACGATCTTGTGTCTTTCAGATTCGAAGTTTTTCGACTCTACATTTAAACGTATCCTCAGTGTGTCGATTTGTTGTTCTAATGCTTTATTCATGTTCATCACTGTCTCTAGCACATCAACTGCTTCCGGTGGCATAGAAATACTTCCAATGGCCTCCATCGCATCACCGGAAGTTCCGGAGGAAGAGGAAGGTCTGGATGAATGTGACTTATCACTCGACGGTACGCTGAGGGATCCATCTTGAGATCGATTTGTGATCAAGCCTTGACCTTGTATTCCAAAATTATCCTGTAAGAAATAAGGCGAAAAAAACTTTAAAGAAAAAAATCTGTTTTACGAGGGACACTTTTTAAGTTCGTAGAGTAAGCCTATAACTTTTTAACGCGATTATGAAGTTGCACAATTTTTTACACAGAGCTTGCGTAATCATTCCTCTCTCGAATTGTGTTACGGTATGCGATCTACCCATTTCCGGAACGCCGCCCGGTAGTCCTCTTTAGGTATATGTTGCAGACACTGGTAGACCGCACTGCCTATACCACAACGGGATTCAAAACGGTGCCCTGCCAGCATTTCCTTTAGTCTTGGGAACAACCAAAAGTCACAGGGGGACAGGTCAGGGCTGTATGGGGGATGATCTAAGACATCGAGCCCAGATTCTTTCAGATATTCCTGTACCGTAGCGGATTTATGGGCCGGTGCGTTATCATGGAGTAATTTGATGCTGCAGACACCGGTGCGCGGTCTGCGTTTCTGATAGAAATTAACAAGTTGAGTAAGAACACTTTCTCTGTAAAACTTTCCAGTGACAGAACTACCTTTCGGGACTGGAATGTGAAGGACTGGACCTTTCGAATCAAAGAATATCGCATACAACATGCGATTTGATGTTTTGCAACGGCCCGCAATGACAGGTCTGTCGCCCTCAGATGAAACCCAAACCTTATTTTTAGCCTTAAAATCGGGTTGAAAATGATAGATCCAGGTTTCATCACCTGTAACTATCTTTTCCAAACGACGTGGGTCACATTTATCATATTTTCTATAACTTGCGATGCAAGTCTAACCCGACTTTGTTTCTGCTCGTCAGTGAGCAAATGGGGCACCCAACGCGCACAGATCTTACGTAGCCCAAGTCGTTCACGTAAGATCTTCAAAACACTTGACGAATGAATGCCACTTAATTCTTCTATCTCTTGCACGGTATAACGTGCGCCTTCCTCAATTAACGTTTTCACAGTAGCAACGTTCTTTTCCGTCAAAACGGAAACCGGCCTACCCACCCGAGGGTCATTTTCAATTGACTCCCGACCATCATTAAAACGACGTACCCACTTGCAAACTGTAGCATATTTTAAAGCACCATTCCCATAAACTTTTTGCAAATCAGCATGAATTTCTGTTGGCGGAAACACGAACTGTGCTCGAATCTTACAATATGCCCTCTGTTCACAGATTTTTACATCCATATTGAACGCTATATTTTACTATAGTGTATAAAACCACGTGTTGAAAATACCCAGCCCAGCGCGCACGTGGACCTCGTACACCGCATACCGTGGCACCGTTCGAGAGAGGAATGATTACGCAAGTTCTGTGTAAAAAATCGTGCAATTTCATAATTGCGTTAAAAAGTCTTAGGCTTACTCTACGAACTTAAAAAGTGTCCCTCGTATGTACATGTATTTCTGTTTTAATGACGTTTAATGACTGATGCGGTTTCTTTTAGCTAATTGCTCTCATTCATGTAGCAGAGTTTGTTTTTACCAAAACATTAACATTAATTGTATACATGCAACATTGTGTATAAACAAGAAATTACTTAGTCCTAAACCCAACTCTGTACCAGACAACAAACTCTGGACTTGTCCAAAATGAAAGCATTTGTAGACAACAACATAAAAAGATGAGTTCGGTCCATATTATGGTAGAACGGTCTTCAATGTGGAGGAAAATTTGAGGGAAAAGGAGAAAATGCTGGTTACCAGCATGTTCTTGTTTTTCCAACAATGTTTTCAAACATCTTCTTTCTAAGGTTCGTCAACAGCAGAGATTGTATGATAAAGGGTTAAGCCACTTTGTTTACAAACGCCGTCTGTATTCAACACGCAAAAAGTCGTCTGAAGGAGAATGGTTTACGACACCCGTCACAACTCGGCCGATTCCGTAACCAAATCTAACCTCGTCTGTATCAAGGAGATTTACATATGCTTTCAGTGACACGATCTTAAACATAACGGCGCCATGTAAATCGATTAGCAACGACGTAAACCACTGCAGTGAAATTATTCACATCAATCAATCTGTCCGTGAAAACTTCAAACGGAATTGATAAAGTATGGCAAAAATTGGATGTATAAACTGTTTGTTAACGGAAATGTGTTTTAAAAGATTTCGATTTTGAAGAGGTGCTTTACAATTTTAAAAACAGTTATGCGGTGTATATCCGGCGAAGAAATGCACCGCGTAGGCGCTTTTGTTTGTTTGTGTTGGAGCTTAACGCCGTTTTAACAGCTTAGGTCATATCACAGCGGTCAGTGCACCTACGCCTGTTTCCTGGCTTTCTCACACCAGTACTGACACAACTCTAACTGCTTTTCTCACTTGCATCAGAAGTGAGAGGCGAAATATCGCCGGAAAGAAAGTTTACCTGAACCGGGTATCGAACCCACAACCACCAGGTCACGAGTCAGATATGCTAACCACCGAGTTACCCGAGCGGGCTAAACCTTTCAAGCCAACGGTAAAAGCCCGAATAATGTTAATTCAAACTAAGTTTTTGGAGAAAAATATCTACTTACCGGACAGTGTAGATCCAAGATCAGACTGCACGTTCTGTGCAGTCTGATCTTGGATCTACAGTGTCCGCAAAAGGTCAGCGAGTCGCGCTCAGCAGCCTAAGGGTTAAGTATACTACTTTTTTTATCGGCGGAATCACCCGAGGTTTGCCGAATGGATTTACGGCTGATACGACTTACCATGGTCTCTCTTTTGTCTCTCGGCGTTACGAGAGCGCCACTCGTGGCCATGGCTGTACCTGCAAATAGAAAATCAAAGTATTGAGAGTAATATACGAGTTATTCAACGGGGATAATTTTTCCAATCATTGCTTGGTTGGTTGGTTAGTTGGTTGGTTGGTCGGTCGGTCGGTCGGTCGGTCGGTTGATTGATTGATTGATCGATCGATCGATCTGTCGATAGCTCGATTGGCTGATTGATTGATTGATCGATCGATAGGTTCAATTGTGTATTTTCGCCGCTTTTAACATTATTTAAATCATATCACGGCGACAGCTCACATATTTATGTATGTTCTGGGTTTCACCTGTACTAGGCTAGGGCTCTGAAGTGTCTTTCACAACCACACTCCTACGATTAGCCCAGTGGTTCTAGTGAGGTTCGAACCCGGGGCCTTCATGTAACGAGTCCTACACTTTACCACTGAGCCACGCAGGACCCCTTTAATTAATCGTTGCATGGTTTAACCACAGCTTGGTGCCACACTATCGCAGTGCCACTCTACAGCCTACCTGCACAACTATTCTTTTCATGCATAGGGCTTTCTTTCTTTGTTTCAATTGTGACAATTTTAGACTCAACGAAATTGAGAACATCTGCAGACGACAAATTCAAAATTGAAAGAAATTACTAGAAGATCGTTGATGGTGGAAAAAACATGGTGGAAAAGGAAAAAGATACTGGTTACCAGCATTTTCTCCATTTCCCTCAAGGTTTTTCAAAAGGTTTTCTCCTCATAGTCGTTAGGGGTCCTGCACGGCTTGGTGGTTAAGTGTAGGACTCGTGACCTAGAGGACCTGGGTTCAAGCGTCACTGGATCCACTGGGTTTTTCGTGACAGTGTCCTTGGGCAAGACACTTCAGAGCCCAAGCCTAGTACTCGTGAAACCCAGGAAATATATGAATATGTGGGCTGTCGCCGTGATATGACTGAAATAATGTTGACAGCGGCGTAAAACACCGTTCAATCAATCAATCAATTCTCGTGGTTCGTTAAAACTCAAGATTGCGTAGTAAAAGGTTAAGATTTATACCACACAATCCCGAGTTTTAACGACCCTGAGAAAGAGGCCTTTTGAAAACATTGTGGGAAAAGGAGAAAATGCTGGTAACCAGCATTTTCTCCTTTTCCCACAATGTTTTCTATCCTTCCTAACACAAACTTCAATTTTTGAGTCACATTTATTGTGTCGTCTGCAAAAGCTTTGAATTTGGACTGGTCTAAAATTTTGTTGTTTGGTAAAGAGTTAAAGTACTGGGGTATGACGTGAGGAATATTTTTATCGAAACTTTGATCCAACGAGATTAACGGCATGAACTAACCGGACGCTATGATCTGTGGCAGTTTTCCAAAATGTCGTTATCCTTTCTGTTTTAACTCTCTACAACATGATAAAATCTTAGACTTGTCCAAATTGAAAGAATTTGCAGACGACAATTTAAATGTGGCTCAGATGATAGAATTTGTCTTTGAATGGGTAGAAAACAATGTGGGAAAAGGAGAAAAATGCCGGTTCCCGGCTGTTGTTAAATTTTCTGCAGCCAAGCCCTCGTAGCTCAGTCGGTAGCGTAAAGGACTTGAAAACAGGAGGTCGCTGGTTCGATCCCCGGCTTGGCCAATTTCTTTCCGAGGATTGATGATAGTCATCGCGACAGGATTCATTCCTCTCTCACCGCTGACCATTGTTTCAACGATGGTTATGTGGGAAAGCAGTCTTGGAAAGAATATTGTGCGGAGTATTGGTAAATAAAACTCCAGGAAAGCATGGATATGTGCACTGGCCGCCGTGATATAATTGAAATAATGTTTAAAATGGCGTTAAACACCATACAATCAATCAATCAATCAATCAATCAAAATTTTCTGCGTGCCAAAGGACCATTGTACCTCCAGATTCAGTCGTTTGTCAGGAAAAAAAAAGGATTTTTATTTATTCATAATTTTACGATGTCTTTCTTGGAATATAAAATACATCACAGAGACGCATGTAATCCTCGTTTGGTCGATTTTCGTTTATTTATCGTCGCCACTGAATGCCCATATGGGTGAAACCCCCGGAAGACTGTTAGTTTTGTTACGGTGGATAGTGCAAGATACAGGACGAAGCCCGTTCTAAGTTACGCCTGGTTCTTTAACTCTTTCCCAAACGTACAAATTTTGGACTGGTCTAAATTGAAAGAGTTTGCAGACGACACTTTTAAATTTGATGAAAATGGCAGAAAGGTCTCAAAAAGGGTAGAAAACACTGTGGGAAAAGGAGAAATTGCTCGTTACGAGCAATTTCTCCTTTTCCCACAGTGTTTTCAAAAGACTTGTACTGCAGACACGTGAAAACCAGGGCTTGTTTGGGAAAGGGTTAATGTGCTCGGTGTATAGCACTGTCACGTGACATCTTGGTTTATCCCTTCGGCTGCTACGTGCGACTCAAAGACCTTTTGCGGACAGCGTAGATCAAGATCAGACTGCACATAATGTGCAGTCTGATCTTAGATCTACACTGTCCGAAAAGGAGATGTTTTTTCTCCAAAAATACCTTTGAAATAGCAAAGTTTGGGCTCTTATTATCGGCTTGAAAGTTTCACTTCACTTATTTAACACGTTAAAGGTTAATGTCTGATCCGAAAGACTGTTAATAGTATTAGGCGGCCAGCCGTGGGAGTCGAACCCACACCCGCAAGTGGTCCGAGATTTGACGTACCCAAGTATCATGCGCGGCTAATATGTAATGGGACTGATTTCAACCGATACATTTTTAACCCTTAACTCTTTACCACACAATCCCTAATTTTAACGACTCTGGGAAAGAAGCCTTTTGAAAACATTGTGGGAAAAGGAGAAAATGCTGGTAACCAGCATTTTCTCCTTTTCCCACAATGTTTTCTACCCTTCCCAAAAGAAATTTCAATTTTTGAGTCACATTTATTTTGTCGTCTGCAAATGCTTTCAATTTGGACGAGTCTAAAATTTTGTTGTGTGGTAAAGAGTTAAACTGCTGGATAAATGAAACGAAAATTTCTACTCAATAGTAAAAGCCCAAAACATTGCGTTTTCAAAGTTGATTTCACCGGAAAGAAAATATCGTATCGGACAGTGTAGATCAAAGATCAGACTGCACGTTTTGTGCTGTCTGATCTTGATCAGCAATGTCCGCAAAATGTTAGTTAGTCGCGCTTAGCAGCTTTAGAGTTAAATATTCCCAGTGGTATACCTATCTTTTTGGAAGAAAAATGTTTCTTTTTAACACACACTTCAAAACATACAGAAAAGTAATATATATTCGATTGCAGCAAAGGGTGTGCTATGTAACAGTATAACATTGCAGATTTAAATGGTCAGGGAACAGTCATCGACTAATCGACTTTTATTTTGTTTTAAAACGGTGTCATAAGTTCAAACGTAAGTAGTGCGTAGTAATACTAAGGAAACAGTGGGCAGGAGGAAATGATTGGACACGGACTCTGTCCTCTGTAAAACAGTATACTGACATAAGTTTGAACTATTATCGAAACGTGGGACCCAAGGTCAGTCGTCATGGACATGCGTGCTGATCTTAGTCTCCTACATTCGCGCAGGAAACCTGCGGTCGAAATTAGCGATACATCGTTAAATAAATTCCGCGTAAATGTATGGCGAATGACATTCACTTAGATTCGGAATTGTACCACTGCGAACTGCTTCCGGGTCATAGTAGACAAAAGTAGTCCCGTTTGAAAATTTTACAGAAAGCTTTGTTGCTGCAATGTTATATCAGAGAAAATTGAAGGACATTTACCCGTTTCTAAATCCAGTTCGAAGTCTAGCTGTCTGATTGGCTGAGACTTTCTGCCTAAGCCATTTGATGAATACCCTTGAAGTTTAGAAGAAAAAATCGTTAGGATTGTAGGTGGACGCTGCCCATTGCTTGACATTTTTTAATCCTTTACCACAAAACTCGGACTCATTCAAATTCAAAGCATTTGCAGATCACACATTAAATGTGTCTGAAATGATGGATTTGTCTTTGATAAGGTAGAAAACATTGTGGGTAAGGGAGAAAATGCTGATTACCAACATTTTCTCCTTGTCGCACAATCTTTTCTCAAGACTTTCTTCTCAGGGTTATTAACACTCAGGTTCGTGTGGTAAAGAGTTCAAACAAATTTCTTCAATCTGTGAAAATCTTCACCCAGTAAAGCGTTTAGGTCAAACATTTGTATACAAGTACCAAGGTTTAAGAGGATTAGATCTACGTAATGTTACAGATTTAAATGGTATTGTACACTGGTTTTTAACCGGTTGTCATTACAAATACTCTGTAGTCTTGCAGCTGGCTGTATTTGGAAAACACTGACTCATGCAAAAATATAAATTGCTCTTAACGAATTGTGCCCTCTACCACAATGCCTCTATATGTATGCAAATATTAAACTTTGATTTATGATGTGTTACCCGTTACCCTGCAATCCCGAGTTTAACTACCCTAAGAAGATAATTTTTGAAAACATTGTGGAATTAGGAGAAAATGCCGGTAATGATTGGTCCAGGTGTTAGTCGCTGGTAGGAAAATGAATCTTAAAAGTAGGGCAAAAAGTTGCCAGGTCGCTCTATCTTTTGTTTACTTTTCACCAATTTTCGAATTCATTGACCGACTCTACAAAAACAGATTGTTATATTCACAATATTTTCCATACTTTCAAAGGGTATGATTTAAATTCAAATGCATTTTAACACCCAGGTCCGTATTTACCCACCATTCCTAAAAATATTCTTAGTCTTGTTCTCCAAGATTTTCTACATTTGAAAGTAACACAACTCCTAATTGGCTAAACCAACATTTGAAAGTAACACAACTCCTGATTGGCTAAACCAACATTTGAAAGTAACACAACTCCTGATTGGCTAAACAAACATTTGAAAGTAACACAACTCCTGATTGGCTAAACCAAATGGTTCTGCCAATCAGGAGTTGTGTTACTTTCAAATGTAGAAAATTCTGGAGAACAAGACAAAGAACGTTCTTTATGAATGGTTGGTGAATACTGACCCCGAATTGTTTACTTTTGATTGCTTCTGGGGCTTTAAAGAACAATTAATGTAATTCACGTAAAAAGACTGTGGTAAGAGAGATATCCATCGTTAAGCCTTGTATCTAATTCTATTGTATGGACATGTATCAGTGTATCATGAACACTGAGAGGACCTATGTCATGATAGGGCAATGTCTAAAAGTAGAAATTGTTCAATCATGATAAATATTCAGAGTTAACATTTACCGATACAAAAATAGAAGTAATTTAGCCATGCTCTGTAAAAAAGGGGGCTTAATGCATCTCCGTGATACAAATCAAGCAAACGCGTAATTATGGATCCATAAAATATGTTATGTCAAACAACCGACTGAATCATGAGGTAGACTGGTCGTTGGACACGCAGAAAATTGACCATGAGCAAAAAAAAAAAAAAAACGGCCGAGGTCTGCCTGCGCGGACTGCGCAGGCCGACCTGAATCGATATTTTAGTGGATGCATTAAGCCCCCTTTTCACAGAGCATGGGTCATTAGAATTCTAATTTCAGAATCCAAGACTCTGTATCTGATTGGATGGGACGAAACTGTCTAAGCCAGTTGGATATACATCCGTCAAGGAAGCGGTTAGGCTTCGTGTACCTTTCAAAACACATGTTTATATAGGCATGTTTCTACCTAATTCCTCAGAAAGAGTTTTGTTGTAAAAAGAATCTGACATTCGTTGGCTTATGAAGTGAAATTCTATTATTCTCATCGAAAAAAAAAAATGTTATCAAACTCACCAAAGGCCGGCTTAATAACATGTTTTATTAGGTTCGATTAACCCTTTACCACACAGTCACGAGTTTTAACAACCTTCAAAACGAAGCCTTTTGAAAACATCGTGGGAAAAGGAGAAAATGCTGGTAACCAGCATTTTCTCCTTTTCCCACAATGTTTTCTAGCCTTTCAGATACAAAGTACACTATTTAAGTCAGATTTAAATTGTCGTCTGCAAAAGCTTTCAATTTCGACAAGTCCAAAATCGTTGTTTGGTAAAGGGTTAATATAATTTTATCTCAAAATGCCATCTCTGTAAGATCCTAGATATATTGTAATAACATACAGGTTTTTCTTTGTTTGGTTTTGTGGTGGAAAAAGACGGAAACAGTATCTGAGCCACAGTTATTTCAATTTTCATTCTACATTCGGAGGCAGTCCACGTCACAGACGAAAACTAGTTCCAAACAAACTTGTATTTTATGATTTTGTTTTGAATCTAAAAATGATAAAATTCGCAGCTTTGTCACGATCGTCAATTTTGACACGTAATTTCACAGAGAAATCTGGGTCAGCAATGTTTTAGAAATGAGGGTGTATGATTACAGAGCTTTGATCAAATAAGGGGCTCTTTGCTTTTCCCAAACGTGTGAAAGATAAGAAAATTCGTAATGGCTGTATCATAGTTATGTGATAAAGAAATTGAAATCATACCTAATCTTAACAGCAAAAAATCCAAATCCTCATATTTTAACCTGGTTCCCATCTTTGTCTCCATGTTTTATTCCAATTTTCTAACGCGGTTATTTAGTCCCACATCGTTAAACATATGTACAGAGATTAAAAACTTTTTTTACGGTCGTGCACACAAATAGTAAATCCTATTTCTGAACCTTCGTATTTCACCCATTACTGTGTGTGTGTGTGTGTGTGTGTGTGTGTGTGTGTGTGTGTGTGTATATATATATATATATATATATATATATATATATATATATATATATATATATATATATATATATATATATATATGAGAGCCATGCTCTGGCAAAAGGGGGCTTAATGTATCTCCGTAATGTATGATACCGATCGAGCCATCACATAATTATGGATCCATAATAGCCACTTTTTATTTTTTTTTTTTTTTTAAAACGACTAAATCATGATGTAGACTGGTCCTTTTGACATACAGGAAATTGAAAAATAGCGAAAAGTTTCGGCCCAGGCCAGCCTGCGCGGACTGCGCAGGCTGACCTGGGTCGATACTTTTCGCAGTTGCATTAAGCCCCCTTTTCACAGAGCATGGCTCCTATAACCTTTTGAAGGCGAAAGTGATTACACATGAGCCATGCTCTGTGAAAAGGGGTTTTAATTCATCTGCAAAAAGTTCCGACCCAGGTCAGCCTGAGCAGTCCGCGCAGGCTGACCTGGGTCGGAACTTTTGCTATTTGTAAATTTTCTCCATCTTAAAGAACAAATCGTTCACACGACTCTGTCGTTTGTTTGGTGCAATGGACCTTGTGGATTGATAATGATTGTTTGATGACTCGCCTGGTGTCGTGTATCACGGGGATGCAATTAAACCCCCTTTTGTCAGAGCATGGATCATATCTTTTATCCAATCCAGGCGACAAAAGTTTAGACTTGCCGAAATTGAAACCAATTTCGGACGGCATATTTGACAAAGTGTGGCACATTCGAGCGTATGACAAAAACGGTGCGGTAAAAATTAAACAATAAGTAGCCCTCGAGAGAAGTTGGTTTCCATTTTATGTAAGAAAACGCGATGTTTTCTTCTCTTCTCTCCGTCCATCAAGAATTTTACCGACCGGTTTGTATGTCAAGCGTTTAGAAGATATGTTTAAAGTGTGCTTAAGATATTAAGCCTGGATTAAACTAAGCAGTTCCTTTGAATCCGACTCGGAGATGATGAAATCAGGGTATTGTTCAGAGGCAAATTTACAACTAAGGTTAGCTTTAACAATAAAACGTAATACAGATTAATGGCGGGGTCCTACGTGGCTCGGTGGTAAAGTGTGGGACTCGTAGCCTGGAGGTCCCGGGTTCGAGCCCAGCCTGATCCGCTGAGTTTTTCGTGGGAGTCCTTGGGCAAGACGCTTCAGAGCCCTAACCTATTACTGATGAAACCCAGGAAATACATGAATAGGTGAGCCGTCGCCGTGATATGACTGAAATAATGTTGAAAGCGGCGTAAAACATTCAATCAAACAGATGAGAGGCGCACTTATAACAAGTGGTTTCATGTATCTTCGTGATGCATTAAAGTATGGAAGCCTACAAAGGTCAAAATGAAGGTAAAATGTTTTTTTTCAAAAACACGCAATAACTTGAATTTAAAACATATAATAACGCAAAAGAAGTCAAACTAATGCGAAAAATCTCGTAATAACGTGTTTTAAATCACGTAATAACGTGTTTACAAGTCCTACTGACACGGAAAATCTCGTTATAACGTGAATTCAAAACACGTAATAACGTTTAAAAAAAGTCGCACCGACGCGAAAAATCTCGCAATAACGTGTTTTAAAACACGGAATAACGTGTTTAAAAGTCGTATTGGCGCGGAATATCTCGTTTTAAAGTGAATTTAAAACACGAACTAACGCAAAAAAAAAAAAAAAAAAAGTTGCACTAACGCGAAAAATGTCGTAATAACGTGTTTTAAAACACGTAATAACGTGTTTACAAGGCGTAATAACGCGGATCAAAAACGTACAGTAACGTTTTGTTTTACTGTTTTACCAACGCGATTTTTTTTGCGTTATAAAGAGTTTTGAGTTACCTTCATTTTGATCCTTGTAGGCTTTCGTATTAAACATAGTTGATTCATTGATTGATTGTATGGTGTTTAATGCCGTTTTCAACATTATTTCAGTTATATCTCGGCGGCCAGTGCACCTATCCATGCTTTCCTGGCGTTTCTTTTACAAGTACTTCGCACAATATTCTTTCCAAGCCTCTGGCTGCTTTCCCACATAGCCATTGTCGAAACAATGGTCAGCGGTGAGAGAGAAATGAATCCTGTCGCAATGACTATCATCAATCCTCGGAAAGAAATTGGCCAAGCCGGGGATCGAACCAGCGACCTCCTGTTCTCAAGTCCTGTAGGCTACCGACTGAGCTACGGGGCTCGGCATTAAACATAGTAAGTCATCGCATAAATATGGACCTATTTTGTCTTTAAAAAAAAAAAACGTTTATTCACGAGGTAGAATCGTCTTTTAACATGCAGAAAGTTTAAAAATAGAAATATGTTTCGAAAAACTGCGCAGGCTGACATGGGTCGATACTAGTTGCAGATGTATTATTGTGATTATTTGCCACTGATTTGTCCTTTTCATTTTCAAACACATTCCTTCAAAAACACGGTTGGAAAAGGAGAAAATGCTGGTAACTAGCATTTTCTCTTTTCCCTACAGTGTTTCCTACCTTAACCCTTAGGCTGCTAAGCGCGACTCACTGACCTTTTGCGGACAGTGTAGATCAAGATCAGACTGCACAGAACATGCAGTCTGATCTTGGATCTACAGTGTCCGATACGGAGATACTTTTTTTCCAAAAATGTACCTTTGAATGAACAACATTTGGGGTTTTACAATCGGATTGAAAATTTCATTTCATTTATAAGGATAAGGATTATAGACAGATCCCATCATTTGTTCATATTTAATCTGCCGTCTAGCAATACTTTTAAGTTCGGGCGAGTCTTAAATTTTGTCCTCTGGTAAAGAATTAAGTTTAGCTTAGTTTAAACATCTTTATTCTACATCGATTGAGAAACAAGTTCTTGCAACTTATATTAATCCTTTCCCAAACGACAAATTTTGGACTGGTCCAAATTGAAAGAGTTTGCAGACTTACAATTTTAAATTTGATGAAAATGGCAGAAAGTTATCAAAAAGGGTAGAAAACACTGTGGGAAAAGGAGAAATTGCTCGTTACGAGCAATTTCTCCTTTTCCCACAGTGTTTTCAAAAGACTTGTACTGCAGACACGTGAAAACCAGGGCTTGTTTGGGAAAGGGTTAATCTCTCTCGATTCTGCTACTGGGAACTGCACAGTACTCGCGCCGAATGCGAGGGCCAATGAACAGTCCTAGAGTTGACACCCGCTCCCGGGAATCGAACTCAGGACCTTTTGGCTACGAGGCCGACCCTCTACCTCACCAGCACGGACACCACAAACAGTTAAGGTTTAATACTTGTTAAGACAGTCCAGCAAAATTAGCCATTCTTCGTTACCACCATTTTATCCTTTTTTTTTTTCCTACAGTGTTGTCAGATTTTGTCTGCGGGGAAAAAAACGACGTACACAGAAAGCAAGGAGTTAAGAATGAATAGCCAGGTGTTACTGGTATTAACTTTGTATATATGAGCTATGCTCCAGCAAAAGGGAGTCTAATGAATTTCCGTGGTAGATTTGACTGTCACATAATTATGGATCCATAATACCTATTTTGTCTAACAATCGACCAGATCATAAAGTAGAATGGTCCTTGGACATGCAGAAAATCTACAAATAGCAAAAAGTTTCGATCCATGTCAGCCTGTGCGGACTGACATGGTTACAAACTTTTTGCAAACGCACTAAACCCTCTTTTCACAGAGCATGGTTCATATGTATATAAATCCGAGCTATCCGTCATGCAGACTTATTCATATACAGATTATCTGTTTTAAATCCACAATACAGGGATCAAAGTTCAGTTAAAGACACCGAAATCTGATCGTATCATTAATGAACCGTGTTGTGGCAAAATGGGGTTTAATACATCTCCGTGATGCATTATACCAAGCAAGTCATCACATAATTATGGATCCATAAAAAATCATTTTGTCTAACAACTGACTGAATCATGAGGTAGACTGGTCCTTTGTGCATACATAAAATTGACCAACAGCAAAAAGTATCGACCCAAGTCAGCCTGCGCGGACTGCACAGGTTGACATGAATCGATAATTTTTGCAGAAGCACTAAACCCCCTTTTCACAGAGCATGGCATATTTATAATTGTCGATACAAGACAAGAGCCGGTGATCAATATTGTAAGACGGATGGACAAATATCGATTTCTCAAAATAAATACTTAACTGGTCCCCGTTGTAGATATACAACTGGCACAGGTTATTGTATCGTTGCTTTTCATTGGGCTACATGTATATCTCAGAATAGCCCATCAGAGCAGCTTACACATTTCCAATTTGGTTGCATTGGTAACTGCGATATTTTGCACAATTTGAAATCGGTAATCGAAACTAAAAAGAATATTTGCAAACATAAACATTAAAAGGTGATACCAAAAATACAAAACACTTATATCGGAAAATCCGCTGCTCAAGAAGTGAGAGTGACCTCTCCTGAATCTCTATTAGTTTCGCGACATGGCTGTTCTAAAAATAGACGGGCAGAATTCCGCCCATTTTTTGGTAGCCTGTACCGTTCCCTATACACGCTTGCTGTATTAGGGGAGGTAACCAATCTAAATAAATACCAACCGTGTACAAGATTTTTGTATTCAATGTATACTCTGACGTCTGCAAAGGTTAAAGGCCCACCAGCGGTCAAAAGTAAATAATTCATGCGTTAGAATTTTTTCAAATTCAAATGATGCATTTTAAAAGAATGGAAACATTTGTGAAGATGACAATCTGTCATTGTTAGGTCGGTCCAAGTGTTAGCTACTGACAGAAAAAAGAAATATAAAACCATGTAAAGAGTAAATAAAAGATGGAGCAACCTGGCAACCGTTTACCTGGTTTTAAAATTCACTTTTGAGGTGGGGTGGGAAGCATCCCAACTCAGATTTGCCATAGGGAAAGTGAACCTAAAAAATCTGATTCTGGGGTACCTAACATTGCAAAATCATTACCTGGAAAAATAGCACTATTAAGAAAGCATTTTATTTACTTTGGCATCAAAGCATGACTAAAACGCTAACAAAACTTGGTCGATAAATATGTAAACAAATATACTATTATCATAACGCAATTTAAAAAAAAAAAGAGTGTTACAACAGACCACCCTAAGGCATGCGTAGGTATACGCATTTATTTATCGGTTCCACTAAATAGCGTCATGAAGCGTCAACAAGAGCCATGGAACTCTTGTGCTAATTTCTTTGAATAGGATTGCTTTATTTGTCCAGATACTGCTTAATAATACTGCTTATGTCGTTTTATTTTGACATTCTATTGAACCACCCTCCCCACAAAAAAGAGAGAAATTTGTAAATTTGCTCTGAGTTTTATCAGAGAGATACCTCTCAGCTCTTTAAATGTCAGCTTGCTTTTACTAATCTCTTTCCAGTAGCACTACATGCTCATTTTTTGGTACAACAGTAAGATTTCAATTTGAGCAGGATTAAACGCATCCCACCACAGCAGCGCTTTCACCGCTTTGATTTCTGCCAGCGACTGACACTTGGACCGACAGTAGAATAATAGGTTGTTCAAGGAGAAAATGCTGGTTCCCTTTGAATGATAAATTTCATGTTTTAAATACCATTTAATTTGTCGTCTGCAAATGCTTTCAGTTTGGAAAAGGCTAAAATTTTGTCGTCCGGTAAAGAGTTAAATGGATGTTACCAAAGTCGTCTGCTGCAAGTTTGTGTCAGGAGGTCAAATGCTATTTAGACATTTAACTTCTTACCAAACAACAAAATTTTAGACTAATTCAAACTGAAAGCATTTGCAGACGACAATTCAAATGTTGCTCAAATTATGGACTTTGTATATAGTTTAAACTTATTTATTTGTAAAGATATCACAAAATGGGACGAAAGCTAACAAAAAAATCTTAAAAAGTCCATCTCCAAAGTACACTTTGTCTTTGAAATGGTAAAAGTTAAAAAAGATTATTGTGGGAAAAGGAGAAAATGCTGGTAACCAGCATTTTCTTCTTTTCCCACAATGTTTTCAAAAGGCTTCTTTTCCAGGGGCGTCAAAAGGCGTCATTGTGCAGAAAAGGGTTAAGGGTGAATTCCTCTGGGCCGTTAAAACTCGGTACTCTTTGGTAAAGGGTTATTTTTTACCGTTCTTTGTATAAATGTTCTTTATCTATGTCAAAAAACGTCATTTTGTAATCCAGAAGTAATGTGGCCTTCTGGCCTACACCGTATGACAAATCAATTAGAACTACTGCGAGCCATTTGAAAATGGGGTGAGCAAAATCTTTTGTTCCTTCTTAAAAATTTACAGTATTTGGTCATAATATGTTTTGCATTTCCAAATATGGGAAATGAAATATTCAAGTACATGTAAAACTGTAGGAAAAAGTCAACTGGTTTCTAAACGTTTTGTCATTCGTTTTGTTTTAATTCTTTACCAGACGACAAAATTTTAGACTCGTCCAAATTGAAAGCATTTGCAGACGACAGAAACCAAATGTGTCTGAAATGGTGGAAGTTGTCTGCGATTGGGTAGAAAACTTATGGGAAAATCAGAAAACCATTCTTGAGAACGTTCTTATTCTTGTTCTCCAGAATTTTCTAAATTTGAAAGTAGCACAACTTCTGATTGGCTAAACCATTTGGTTTAGCCAATCAGAAGTTGTGCTACTTTCAAATTTAGAAAATCTTGAAGAGTAAGATTAAGAATATCCTTAGGAATTGTTGGTAAATAAGGACTGTTACATCTTGCCTCCGGATTATGTAGGCCGATACTTCGACATAGAGAGACTTGCTCGGAGGTCTCCCCCTACAATTACGACTTCTCCCGTTCCATTGTGAGTGATTTCAAAATTTGTGTTCTGCCGGGGCGCTACTTAGAGTTTTATTCAATCCTTTACCAAGCAATCACGACTTTAAACGACCCTTAGAAAAAAGGCTTTTGTAACATTGTGAGAAAAGGAGAAAATGCTGATAACCGTACTAGAAACAAATTTCAATTTTTGAGTAAAATCTATTTTTTCGTCAGCAAATATTTCCAATTTGGACCGGTCTAAAATTTTGGTAAAGATTTAAGCTAAACCAATTATTGACAATGGACCAGAAGTTGGACCAGTTAAAGCAAGCTAATTCAGTTTGAATATACCAACAAAGTATCGATGCACTTTTTTTTCCGACGTAATAGAAGTCGTGGATTTGTCCTGCATAATCCCCGATAGTTACAATTGTTAAATACAGGTCAATGTGGAAAAAAAGACAACTGCTTGAAACAAGAAATTGCCATTTTCCACTGCACTTGTATAGTACCAAATCAAATTAGCCAACCGAGTTGCTCGTAATAAAATGCATTCAGAAGATTAGAATTTTGGCCAAACTTTAAAAACTGCCCCAAAACTGATGATCGAACTTGGTACCAAAGTTTAAAAAAAAAAAGGTGCTTGCCAAAGACTGTTCAAATATACCAAAACTTCATGGATACAAAAATATTTTCTGTTCTACGTGGAAATAAAATAATAGAAGTAGATTTGACCTTCCAAAACAACGAACAAATTACTCAACGAAAGGTAGAAAAACTTCCCCTATTGAGTAAATATTGACATTAAATTACAGTCGATAAGCAGGAATTGACCCTTCGCCGCATATTCGAATTGTAGATCCATTCTTAAATACAGAACATCTAAAGAAAGGCGTAAGACTTTTGCGCTATACCAAACTTTACTGTGGTTTAACGACCTTGAGAAAGAAGGCTTTTGAAAACATTAGGGAAAAATAAAATGCTGATAACATGCAAATTCTACGGTGGCACTGAGGTGACAAGTGCATTTTTTTGTATTTATCTCGTTCCCACGAGATAATAATTTGTTTTCTCGAGTTTTTTTTTTTTTTAATAAAAAATTATGCAAAAAACAAAATACGGTTTTTTTTTTTTTTTATAAACAATTTTGCAAAAAAAAAAAAAACTTTCATTTCCTCGATTTATTTTCATATAAAAAATTATGCAAAAAACGAAATACTATCTCGTTCGAACGAGATAATCAGCCAATCCAAGTCATCCGTTATGTCGTTCGCACGACATAATCATCCAATCAGATTCCTCCAACTAATTCCTATTTTTACACGGCGTCCATGTTCGTCATAGTTTCGTTCAAGATGGTAGTTTGCATCCACGATTGTTTCAGAACTCGAGAAAACGATTTTTGTTTTTTGCATAATATTTCATAAAAAAAAAAAAAACTCGAGAAAACGAATTATTATTATTCAAAAGTTTTATAAATGATGGTACATTGTATTTGTCCTTGAACAGGTAGAAAACATTGTGGGCAAAGGAGAAAATGCTGGTTACCAGCATTTTCTCCTTTTCCCACAATTTTTTCGAAAGGTTTTTTTCCTCAGGGATGTTAAAACTTGAGATTATGTCTTTCTGTATCATTCTATGTCTGTCTGTCTGTCTGTCTGTCTATGCGCGCGCGCGTGTGTGTGTGTGTGTGTGTGTGTGTGTGTGTGTGTGTCTCTCTCTCTCTCTCTCTTTCTCTCTGACTTTCTGTCTTGTTACAAGCAATTTGCACTTTTTCCCTACAATGTTTTCCAAAACTGCCCAACAGCAGGGGTGTAAAAAAGTCAAATTTTGTACAGTAATTTGTACAGTAAAGGGTTAACTCTTTACCACAGTACAAAAATGTATACTGGTCCAAAATTAAAAGCATTTGCAGACAACAATTTTAAACTTGGCTAAATTGATTAAATTTTTCTTTCATAGGATAGAAAACAATGTGGAAAAAGATGCTGGTTACCAGCGTTTTCTCCTTTTTCCAAAATGTTTTCAAAGGGCTTTTTCCGCAGGGTCGTTAAAACTCGGTTTGTTTGATATAGGGTTAAATATTGTATTCATCAACCATTCTAGATATAGGTCCAATTTCAAGACTAACAATTTGATTGGCTGAGACATTCTTTCTTATCCAATCAGGTGACTAGTATTGGAATATAGCGTTAGAATCTTATTAACCCCTTATCCTGCTGAATAGGTTAAATCGAAAAAAATAGGTCGATCGAAAAAACCCAAATGTTCTTTCCAAAGTTATTTTGGGGCAAGGAGTAATTCCTTATCGGACAGTGTAGATCCAAGATCAGACTGCACGTTCTGTGCAGTCTGATCTTGATCTACATTGTCCGCAAAAGTCCTTGGGTCGTGCTTGGCAGCCTAAGGGTTAAGGCTGGCGGGTATGTATGGCCAGGGAATTTATCATTCAGAATGAGCCACGACTCCCTTTTCTATTTAATGTTTGCTTTATCCGATAGCTCAGTCGATTGCAGACAGCTCTTTCAACAATGAGGTCGCAGATTCGAATTCCCAGCTGGGCTAAAATTTCTTTCGGACGATTTGAAGGAAGAAATTAGCACAGGATTCATTTCTCTCTTACAGCTGCTCATTTATGTCGACGGTGGTTATGTGGGAAAGCAACCAGTGGCTTGGAAAGCATATTGAGTGAAGTACTGATAAAAAGGCACTCCAGGAAAGAATGGATAGGTGAAGTGGCTGCCGCTATATAATTGAAATAATGTTGACAAACCTAATCCACTGGTAAATAAAGTCATGAAAGACACATATAGGTGCACTGACAGTCGTGATTTGAATGGTTCAGAAAACAGTGTTAAATCTGTACAGACCGTGAACCTACATTGATCTAGGCAGTGAGAAAATAAATGACTAAAGCCATTCATTGTATATAGATCTATAGACGTTTTGTATAAATTTTAGAATTTCTAAAGAGTTAAACTTTTGTTGAACATTTACACAGGTTGAAACATATGAGCCTTGCTCTGTGAAAAGGGGGCTCAATGCATCTGCCAAAAAAAAAAGTATCGACCCATGTCAGCCTGCGCAGTCCGCGCAGGCTGACATGGGCCGATACTTTTTTGCTATCTTAAATTTTCTCCATGTCAAAGGACCAGTCTACCTTATCATTCAGTCGGTTGTTAGATAAAATGGTTTTTATAGATCCATAATTAGGTGATGACTTGATATCATGAATCAGGCAAATGCATTAAGCCCCCTTTTGCCAGAGCGCAGCTCATATTATTTTGCCATTAGAACCGTAAATGAATAAAATGCAGGTTTTTCAGTCCAGCATACACGTCATATATCGGTTCCGAAGCTGATTTTTTTTTTTTTTTTTTGACGGAATGACACTGAAAGTGTAGATCAGATCAGACTGCTGGTTTTATAGCCTGATTTTGATCTCTGCTATTAGCAAAAAAAGATACCAACTTGTTCCTAGCAAGCTTAAATCTTTGAAACACAATCCCGAGTTTAAAACCACCCGGAAGAAGAGACTTTTTGAAAAGATTGTGCGTAAAGGAGAAAATGCTGGTTACCAGCATTTTCTCCTTTTCTCACAATGTTTTCTTCCTTTTCACAGACAAACTCCCATAATTTGAAGCACATTTAATTTGTCGACTGTAAATGCTTTCAAATTGGAAATTACAATTTTGTCGTATAGTAAAGTGTTATTGGACAAGATTCTATTATTTTGATACCGAGGCTAAAATCAGTCAAAATAGTAAAAACAAAAATATAAAAAAAATGAAAATTTTTTGGTGAGTTTTCTTACCTGCTTATCAAGAAATAAGTTCCATAGTATAGACAGACTTTTCTCTCTCGTATTTATAAACTTATCTTGAACACGTCAAACTTATCTAAATGCAGGGTACAATATTGATCTCATTATCGGTACAAAATGTTTAAACAGTTTTTGATCATTTTATTAAAGTTTATAGACAATTCACTCTGCTGAATTCGATACAAGTAAAACCATCTGCGTGGAGGCGGAATACAATAACAATTGTGAAGAAAAAAAAAAAAATATATATATAGGGGGCCATGGTCTGTTAAAAGAGGGCTCAGTGCATCTACAAAAAGTATCGACCAAGGTCAGCCTGTGCATCCCGCGCAGGCTGAGATGGATCGAAACTTTTTTTCTCTCGGTAGATTTTCTGCATGTCAAAGAACCAGTGCACCTCATGATTTAGTAGATTTTATAGATCTATAATACTGTGTTAAGTTGCTTGGTATCATGCATCACGCACATACATTAAGCCTCCTTTTCCCAGAGTATGGCTCAAATTGAAACCGCCACTGTAGCGAATATATTCCTCGGCACTTGCTCAAACAACACTGAAAAGCCAGAACACATGTTTATCAAATACTTACTTATTCATTCTAAAACCCTGGGTCCGTATTCACCAACCATTCTTAAGAACATTCTTGGTCTTGTTCTTCAAAATTTTCCAAATTTGAAAGTAACACACCTTCTGATTGGCTAAACCATATGGTTTAGCCAATCAGAAGTTGTGTTACTTTCAAACTTGGAAAATCTTGAAGAATAAGTCTAAGAACGTTCTTAAGAATGGTTGGTGAATACGGACCCTGCTGATCAGGTAATAAAATTGAGAAACTTATCTCATAATCATTTGTTATTTTGCTCATGTGTATCACAGGAATTTTTAAATTAAATGGGCGGAGTTGGACTATAAATTTTGTTCAATGTAGCCCTAAAAAATTGAAACTGAGGGTGCCACGCTCTCACATTCAAATTTAGCGCGTACAAATATTACCTGCTGTGGATCGAATTCCACTCCTTTGGGTAAATAAAGTAGTTCGCCGTGTCTATTTGAGTGTAAAAATCTATCAA
This sequence comes from Tridacna gigas, assembly GCA_945859785.2. NCBI lineage: Eukaryota > Metazoa > Mollusca > Bivalvia > Cardiida > Cardiidae > Tridacna > Tridacna gigas. The sequence goes on from OX244032.2 coordinate 74,627,788, forward strand.
TCTAAATAATAGTATGTAGTTGCAAACCTGCATGATAAATCAATATTTACCAATATTCTCAAACACCTGAAATTTCCCCAAACATTTTTTTTTTTATAGACATTTTGCGCCGTTCTACGTGGTTCAGTCATTGGCTTGTTGCCTATTGACACCAGATTGCTCGTCAAGTTATATACAGGCATTATATTAACTTTTATACTGCTAGATAAGTTAGATAAAACCTTCAGGCCGATAGTAAAATCCTTAATATGTTATTTCAACTTATATTTTGAGAAAAATATCCCCTTAGCGGACAGTGTAGATCCAAGATCAGACTGCACGTTCTGTGCAGTCTGATCTTGGATCTACACTGTCCGTAAAAGGTCAGTGAGTCGCGCTTAGCAGCTTAAGAGTTAATTTGTTAAGGTTTGACTTTTCACCAAACGAAAAAAATTTAGAATGACCTAAATTGGAAGCACTTGCAGACGACAATTTAAATGCGTCCAAATAAAATTAATGGATTTATATCAGAAATGGAAATCCTGATTCGATCCCGGTAAGATGAGAATGTCTTTTGGCAAGGCACTGCAGATCTCCAGTCTTGTACTCATGAAATCAGTGCAGAGAATAAAGTTTGTCAATGTTTTCGTTTTTTTTTTTTCCATGAAGAAGAAACCAAAAGGTAAATTTTATTTTAAAGTGGTGGTCTGGAGAGTATGAATTTGAAAATAAAAAAAACTCGGACTGTTTGATTCGTAATAGTAGGTCTACATGGTTAAGATGTATTTTCGCCCCCTCCTACAGGTGTTCTTTTTGTTCACGTGTAAAGAAAATTACTTATAATTGCTGCTTTCCCCACATTTATTTGCCCAGATCTTCCATGCAAGGCATTATTCTTTCCTTAAAATATTTCCCTTCGTTTACCTTTTTAACCCTTTTCCTGCGAAATAAGTTAAATGAAACTTTCAAGCCGATGGTGAAAAGCAAAATATTGGTATTTCAAAGTAATGTGGATTCGGGAAATATCTCCTTATCGGACAGTGCAGATCTAAGATCAGACTGCACGTTCTGTGCAGTCTGATCTTGATCTACACTGTCCGCAAAAGGTCAGGAAGTCGCGCTTAGCAGCCTAAAAGGTTAAAGTTAGTTGTGGACTTGTACTGGCTCAAAAACGATGACTATCAAAAGAAGTGGTGATATCTTAAAATCTTTAATTTTACAAAATCGGCAATCAGATTTGATATGGCCACAAAAATATTTTCATTTCAGAATGAATAAGTTTGAAGAATTCTGTAGAGTTTTCGATGGCAGGGCACCTGACTTCATTAATAACTGTGGGCTTTGTAAACTGGTCCTCGTTGTAAATACATATATTACAAATGGCACAGGCTATTGTGTTGATGCTTTTCATTGGCTACATGAATATCATTGAATAACCAATCGGGGCATCTTAGACATTTCCATTTCGGCAGTATAGGTATCATGGCGATTTTATGCACATTTTGAAATTCGTTTTCGAAACTAAACGATTATTAGCAGAAATAAACATTAAAATGTGACACCATATATACAATTCACTTATTTGTGAGGGCAAAATTATCGAAAATTCTATTGCACATGAAGGGAGAGTGACCTCCCCTGAATCTCGCGATATCGCTGTTCTAAAATAGACGGGCAGTATTCTGCCCGTTTTCAGTAGCCTGTACCGATCCCTATACGATTATACAATAACCAGTCTAATGGCTTTGTAACAGTTATCTCCCATTCTAACATGACACGTGACTATTGCTGCATATACACGGTGGTAAAATCAACGTCATTTTATATTCTATGTAAAGTAAGAATTAATCCGCATCCGCGTTTGTATACTAAGTATGATTTTGTTTTCCTTTTGTCAAGAGTTGGCCATGTTAGAATCGAAATAATCTTCTTTCCATCGTGGTTTATCGTTCAATAAACCACGGTTGTGAGTTATGAGGCGCAATGAATAAACTACTCTCCATCCCTTGTTTACTTTTTTCCTGATTTTAAAATTCAATTTTCAGCCAGCGACTAACACTTGCATGACTACACAATAACAAATTGTCATCCTCACAATATTTTCCAAACTTTTATTAAATGGCATGATTTAAAATTTATGCGTTTCAACACTTGCATTGATTTTTTGCCGCTATTGGGCCTTTAACTCTTTCGGTGCCAAATAAATAAACTCGACTTCTTTCGGTGGCTGTAAATGCAATCCACAGAGACCCAGAAAGATTTTTATAGTAGGGGCTTGACTAATTAAGCGGACGGTACAGATCAAAGATCAGACTGCACGTTCTGTGCAGTCTGATCTTGATCTGCGCCGTCCGCTAAAGTACCTGTTTTCGCCTATGGCCCTGAAAGATTCCTACGCGAGTAGCAAGACTAAGAATAAATAACGAGGAAAAGATATCTCTGTGTAACAGTTAGATAGTGTTTAACTCTTTTACCAAGCGACAAAACTTAGACTTGCCCGAATTCAAAGCATTTGCAGACGACAAAATAAATGTAACTCAGATACTGAAATTTGTTTTGGGACGGATAGAAAACAATGTTGGAAAAGGAGAAAATGCTGGTTACCAGCATTTTCTCCTTGTCCCACGGTGTTTTCAAAAGGCTTTTTCTTCAGAGTCGTTAAAACTCGTGATTGTGTGGTAAAGAGTTAACTCTTTTACCAAACGACAAAATATAGCCTTACCCAAATTTAAAGCAATGGCTGACGACAAATTTAAAGCTTATATCATTAGACCACACTCGTCTCAAAAGTGTTAGAAAACATGGTAGAAAACGATGAAAATGCTCCTTTTCCCACATCGTTTTCAAAATAATTTTTATCAGGGTCATTAAAACTCAGGATTGAGTGGTGAACCTTGAAGCATAATATTACACAAGAAATAGCTTTAAAAAAGATAAACGGCGTAAATTTGCTCGCAAATAAGCAGGGACCCTTGAAATAAACATGTCTACATTTTTGACCAATCACAAATTGCTATTTATTTATTTTTTTATCAGTATTAAAAAGTAGGTCAGAAGTCGACACATTCAGCTACGCCGAATTAAATTCTGTATGACAGCTCAGTCCATGAAAATGCCGCCGATCGTTTCATTTATATGCCTATTTCTGTTTGGGACAGACATTTTAGCAGACGATTCTACAAGTCTTGACCGTCTTCTGTGAAGAATTGAGGTACTGGAGTTACAAGGTATATTGAATCTCTCATTTACAATTTTTTTTTTTATGAATTGATTAAGAAAGCGGTCCTTGAAGCCCGATTTTCCTGGCATTGAAATCACAACTTTAACGATTTCAAGGCAGTTTTGGCTCCCAATCACGAATTTTAACATCTTTAAGGAAAAAGGCTCGTAATGTCAATGAGATTTTATGTCGTGGCCATGCTGGTATATATTTTATTTAAACAATTGCGCTTTAGCAAACAGACCCCCTCCTTCCTCCTTTCCAATTCCAATACTATCCAGCTTTTTTTTCTTATCTTTCGTAATTTAGATAGAAAATGATACCATTTATCACTATCATCAACAACAACCGATCGAACATTAAGCATGGGATAACTACTCCTTAATGGGTACACAATTTACACAATTTTGAATATTAGAAAATAATTTTAACTAGTAATATCTTTCAAATAATCATCTCTACAATACCATGGACGTCATGCTCTCTCTCTCTCTCTCTCTCTGCTAAGAAGAAAGTCGTAAAAGAAATAAAAGTGTTGTCACACTTCCGCTTTCTTTTTCAAGGAAGGATTCTGCAACAGCAAAATGGTCAGCAAAACAAACTCCTCCAGATTTATGAGGACAGAATGACACAGTATGAGATCGAAATAGAAAATAATTCCAACAGAATTAAAGAGTTAGAGAGACAGCTATCTGAGTCAGAGCTGAAACGTAGATATGGTGTTGTCGGACAAGACGAGGTCAGGTGGCATAATGGGTCTGTTCTGATTAAAGAGAGAGGAAGGCCAAGCAGTGTCAAAACTAAAACTCTCAGAAGAAGTCACGGTATTTAGTTTTTGTCAGTTAACTGTTCACTTTTTGCCAAAGATTATTTAAACAGTTATACAGCAGCATACCTTTTTTTTTTTTTTGGGGGGGGGGGGGGAGGATTTAAAGTCAGCAAAAGTCGCAAAATGAGCATTGTACAATGTGTCGTCAGTTACTTTGATCATGTGACTGTCCATCTGTGAACAACTGAACATTTCCTTGACACATTCAGTTCTGATAAGTGATTAATGAAGCATTCTATTGGCTTCCGCAATAACACATTGCGGAACATTTGACCAATGAGTTGACACGTTTCAAATCACTTGTAAGAGAGAGGATCGCCCGAGCATTAATTTTAGCAAAAAAATCCAAATTTAGAAACAAAATTTTGAAGTTATTTACCAATTATATTCACATTTAAATTTAGAATTTAACTGTATTTATAAATTTTCAGATAAAAACCGCAGACTTGTACTTAACGATCCGGAAGGGCCTATCGCATTCCATGCGACAAATGACAAAACTATCACTGGCAATATCGGTGAGAATCAGCACATACAGTTCGAAGATGTGCATCTCAATATTGGTGGCGGATATCATGTACAACACGGACTGTTTATTGCACCTGTAGCAGGGGTTTATATGTTCTCTACCAGTATCATGGCAACGCCAGGAGGTCCAGATATTATTGCAGCAATAATAAAAGACGGCAAGGAGCTTGCAAAAGCCTATGCCTTTGGAGGGGCCAATCACGACCAGGGATCCGTCTCGGTGGCAACACAGTTAGCGGCTGGTGATGAGGTCTGGGTCGCTTCTGTCCAGCGTCCATCTGTTTCCGACTATGGTGATATGTTCACAAGCTTTATGGGCTGTTTGTTAAATTAGTGCTTGATTATTAAATCTATTCGCATGTATAGTCTTTGTTGTAATCCTTATCAAAGTTTAAAGTGGCATTGTTTTTCTAGAGAAGTATTTTCTGCGACATGAACACATTGTCCTATATTATGAGGACCGAATTTATAAAAGGCATTAACCTGAAACAGATTGCAACATCAAACTATAACCACACAGATACGAGGCCCCCAGCCCTAACGTAGACAGCTTTCGGAACATGACAGAACTTTTCTTATCGAATTCATGATTGGTCTTTATCAAATTCTATGTGTGGTATCCGTGGTTGTGAGGTAGAGCGTCGGCCTCGTAACCATAGAGTCCCGAGTTCAATACCCGGAAGCTGATGTCAACTTTGGGATTGTTCACTGTCCCACACATAATGCGCGAGTACTGGTGTTTTTTTCAAGAAGCAGAATCGAGAGGGATTAGTATAAGTTGCAAGAACTTGTTTCTCAATGGATGTAAAATAAATATGAGCCATGCTCTATGAAAAGCGGGTTTAATGCATCTGCGAAAAAATTTGGTCCAGGTCAGCCTGCGCAGTCAGCGCAGGCCGACCTGGGCCGAAACATTTCCGTTTCAGTCTACCTCATGACAAAGTCAGCTATTTAAAAAAAAAAAAAAGTGGCCATAATGGATCCAAAATTATGTGATGGCTTGATTGGTATCATGCATCACGGAGATACATTAAGTCCCATTTTGCCAGAGCATGGCCCAAATGTTTAACAACTACAAACTAAATTCCATGTAACTCTGCTTTTTTGACAAATGTGGCCATCTAAACCCCAACAATATCTTACATTTCATGTGGAAATAAGCGGCACTCTGTTAAAGGGCGTTTTATGCATCACTGCCATGCATTATACGATAAGCCACTGAAATTCCATTGTTCTATCACGGGATACTGAAATTTTCATTCCCGGACACCGCTACTATGAATAGCACATTCAGAACTGCCTCCATATCGTAGATGCAGTCGCCAATGTGCTATTTATAGTAACGGTGTTAATGAAAATTTCAGTATTCCGTGACATACAGGCGATGCATCAAGGAGCTATTTAAAGTGTTCAATGATCGACCAATGCATGCATTATACCATAGGCCACTGAAATTCCATTGTTCTATCACGGGATACCGAAATTTTCATTGCCGGACACCGCTACTATAAATATTTATTTATAGTAACGGTGTTAATGAAAATTTCAGTATTCCGTGACATACAGGCGATGCATCAATGAGCTATTTAAAGTGTTCAATGATCGACCAAGGACAATTTTTGTGTTCTGTGTCAGACAAATAGGGCTTCAAAAGCCTGTGATTATACCAAGAAAATTAACACATAATTATCGATCCATAAAATCCATTTTGTCTAATAACCGACTGAATCATGAGATAGACTGGTCCTAGGAAGGTCCGACAAATTTTCAGAGAAGGTTTTAATCTATTCAACTTGCGCCTAATATAGAATGTTCTCACGCCACAGCCAAAAACGCACTTGGGGTTCCTAGATGAACCTGAATAGATAACTGGTATCTTCTGAGGAAGAACAGCTGGGCCCCCATATTCTCCAACCATTCTTAGTTTCATTCTTGGTCTTATTCTAGATTTAGAAAGTAACACAACTTCTGATTGGTTAAACCATATAGTTTAGCCAATCAGAAGTTGTGTTACTTTCGAATTTAGAAATTCTCCAGAATAAGACTAAGAATGTTTTTAAAAATGTTGAATAAATAATGATCCCTGGACTAGTAGCTCATTGCTTATCTCATTTCAAAGTATTCAACCCATAGCCTGCTCAGCGCTACCCGAGGACCTTTTACTGACAGTCTAGATCAAGATCAGACTGCACAGAGCTTGTAGTCTGATCTTGAATCTACACTGTCCGATATGGAGATATTCCCCCCCCCCCAAAAAAAAAAAAAATTTTTGAAATAGCAATATTTTAGTTTTTACTATCGAATTGAAAGTTTCATTTGACTTATTTAGCAAGATAAGGGTTAGATGTCTATTTGTTGGTACACGACTTAACCCTTTACCACACAATCCCGACTTTTAACGACCCTGTAAAACAAGCCTTTTGAAAACATTGTGGGGAAAGGAGAAAATGCTGGCAACCAGCATTTTCTCCTTTTCCCACAATGTTTTCTACCCTTCCCAAAACAATTTTCAATTTTTGAGTCACATTTATTTTGTCGTCTGGAAGTGCTTTCAATTTGGACCAGTCTAAAACTTTGTCTAAACGACACATTGGCCTTTAATGTGTAAACTACTAGTGTTAAGGTCACCAGCTGACATGTCCTTATCATACAGCGTTCTATTGTGTTGTGGCAAGATAAAATGGTCAGGAAAATGAACGTTTTTCACACAGCTGTTTTCTTATTCCTTTTCTTTACAGTGACCAAGTCACAAGACCCAAATATCATTGAAGTCCTTTTGAAACGCATCGAGGCTCTGGAACACCAAGGTGGGTGAAATCTTTTTATCGTTTTATACTCTCAACCCGTTACAAAACAATTAACAACCCCCAAGGACATGGACTTTTGAAAACATTGTGGGAAAAGGAGAAAATGCTGGTAACCAGCATTTTCTCCTTTGTCCCACAATGTTTTCTTCCCATTCAAGGGCATATTTTTTGTAATTTGGGCAACAGTCAATTTGCCCTCTGCAAATGCTTTCAATTTGGAATATTCTAATATGAAGTTGTAACTTCTACGTCTCTTTCACCGGACTTAAAAAGGGTTGATTGTATTCATTTGGTATGAAAAAAATGTTGTCTGCAGGCTTATTAAGGGGTTAAATCTTTGCCAGAAAGACACTACTTTACACCATTCGAAATTCAAAGCTTTTGCAGACGACAAATTTGTCGGTCAAAGGATAGCCTTTGTCTATGGAAGGATTAAAAAAATTATGGTTACCAGCATTTTCTCATTTTCTTTATAATGTCTTCTGTCTCTTCCGACACAAATCATATCATGTGAGCTGTTTTTAGTTTGTCGTCTGCAAGTGCTTCCAATATGGACAAATGGACAAGTCTAATATTTTGTCATCTGGTAAAGGGGTAGGACTTCAATTTCTTGCAACTTTATTGACCAATGAAACTTTGTATCAGATTTGTCCCACGTGATAGGGATTTCGTCATTTCATTGGTCAGTAGCCAGAGTCGCTCAAGTGGTAGGAAACTGATGTTCAATCCTAACTAAAAAGTTACTAGTTACTATATCTTTCGGAGACGTTAAACGTAGGTCTCTTAAGACGGTGCATGCCTTAAGATGGATTCGTCCTGTGTCTTGCACTATCCCCTGTAACATAACTAATAGCCTTCTGGTGTTATCGCCCATGTGTGCAACCGGTGATGACGATAAATAAATGGTAAATCAATCAATTAAAGATTAAATGTTGTAAAAAATATCGTTTGTAGAATGCTAGTTTCGAGCGCAACACGTTTACCTGCAATGTATTCCTGGTTACAACACTAGTCTATTCTGTGTACCATAATGTAGGTGATGTTCAACAACGCCGTATTGATGAACTAGACAGACTTCTAGAGCAATACGAAGACAAGCTGAAACAGTATGAGGGCCAGATACAGGGTTATTGCAGCAAATTGAAACTTTTCGAAGACCAACTGCGCAATGTGAAAGATGATATACGTGTACTGTATGGTGACAATACGACAAAACCCCAGGTCAACAGTGGCAGAAAAACTCACAAGGGGCACATGGTACCACATTTTCTACAGACGTCGGTTAGAAGTGTGAAAAAAAGAGGTGAGAAAATGAAATAATATTTGAACTATGCTCTCTGAAAAGGGTTTTACTATATCTGCAAAAAGTATCGCCACAGGTCAGCCTGCGCATTCCGTGCAGGCTGAGCCGGGTTGGGTCGACATTATTTGCTATTGGTCATTTTTTGCACGCCAAAGGACCAGTGTACCTCATGATTCAGTCGGTTGTAAGACAAAATGTATTGTATATATCCATAAATATGCCATGACTTGCCTGGTACAATGCATTACGGAGATGCATTAAATGCCCTTTTTGCCAGAGCACGGCACATTTGTTTGTATATTAAGTATCAACCCTTATATAGCCACATATCCAAATATTCAAAGCCAAGGCTGTTTTGGACATAATGTCTCACAAAATCCAGGTCAAATTATTACACAGTGTACATACAGGGACAATCTGACCTGGGATCTACCCAGTGCCAAAAAGACGGGTTAAATACTTTTAACGGTCCGGCGAAAGAAGCATTTTGAAAAAGTTGAAAGCGTTTTCAGATTGAAAATTACGTGTGACCACACTGATGGGATTTATCTAATATAGATTTGAAAACACGGTGGAAAAGGGAGAAAATGCTGGTTACTATTATTTAAATTTTAACCCTTAGCAAAGTGATAAGAAACAGGGTCATGGATCAGGGGGCCAGCCACCTATATATGTGTCGACTGAATTATGAGGTAGACTGGTCCTCAGACATACAGAAAATTGACCATTAGCGAAAAGTCAGCCTGCTGACCTGGGTCGATATTTTTTGCAGATGCATTAAGCCCCCTTTTCACAGAGCATGGCTCATAAATCGGTCTTCAAAACCAATTGCTATTCTCTTCTTTACTGAAAATGCCCTTTTTTGCGAGTTAAGCTATGTCTCAACTCTTTACCACACAACAAAATTTTAGACTTGTCCAAATTGAGGGCATTTGCAGACTACAAATTGAGCGTAGAAGAAATGATGGAATTTATCTGTGAAAGGGTAGAAAACATTGTGGGAAAAGGAGAAAATGCTGTTTACCAGCATTTTAATTTTTCCGCAATATTTTCAGAAGGCTTTTCCTTCAGCGTCGGGATTGTGTGATAAAGAGTTAAAGAGTTGCCCCTTCCCAAAAGTGCAAATACAGATCAGCAGCAGTTTTATATATGCAACAACAACTGCTATTGTAACGTTTTATCAAGGCATAGCCGTCACATTCGATTGCTTTAACCCTTTACCACACAGTCCTGAGTTATAACGACCCTAACGTAAAAGCTTTTTGAAAACATTGTGAGAAAAGGAGAAAATGCATTTTCTCCTTTTCCCACCATGTTTTTACCATATTAAATAGAAATTTCTCCATTTGAGCCACGTTAAAATTGTGGTCTGCAAAAGCTTTCAATTTGGACAAGTCTACAGTTTTGATAAAGAGTTAAATTAAATGTTTGGTAACTTATGTTTAGCCAATAAACACACATACAAATGTTAGTCCGGCTTTAGACTGTTAACAAATCTAAGGAAGACATGTAAAGATAAGGGGAAAAAATCGTGTTCCAGCAGTAAAGAAAACTTTGTTGGAAAAAGATAATTACTTGTTTCAAGCAACTTGTCCTTTTCCCACAGTGTTTCCAAAATCTTTTAATTTCAGGAGTGTAAAACTCCTAACCCTAGGGTTTATTAACAGAAACTTTACCAGAGCTCAAGATAAGAGGGAATGATGGTATTATTATTTCTCTTCCAAACCCTATGTTGTGGGTACTCATCAGAATCGTCTCGATGAGACGATTCTAATGAGTACCCACAACATAGGGTTTAGTGGAGAGTTATTAATATTTTCAATTTTGAAATCAAAATCACTCCCTCAATTCGGCGCTCTAATTTACTACGATATTTCTAGGAAGCAATAAGCCAACAAGAATAGTCCCAAAAAACGTAGAAGTACCGATTGCATTCCATGCCACAAACGACCCGGCTGTAACAACGCAAGTGGGGCAAAATCAACACATTCTTTTTGAAGATGTTCATTTTAACAACGGTAACGCATTTCATAGTCTACACGGGCTGTTTATTGCGCCGAGGTCTGGGGTTTATCTCTTTTCCGCGAGCGTCATGGGTCATCCAGCCTCACCCGGCATGATTGCTACCATCATGAAGAACGGAAGTAAGCTTGCCAATATTTACGGTATGCCGCAACAATATGGTCAAGGCTCTGTTTCCATAGTAACCCAGTTGAATGCCGGAGATGAAGTCTGGGTCGCTTCCACCCAGTTGTCGTCTGCTGCCTATTATGGGGATTATTTTACCAGTTTTATGGGTTGTTTAATAACAGAAGTGTAAGTCATCGATATAAAAAGTTTGTTGCGTTTCTGACTCTGGTTTGTATGCGTTTAGTTAAAAGTATATATCTTTGAGGTATATAGACCTTATGAAATTCAAATTAGGTTCGGCTGTCTTCGGAAGTCGTTTGATCAGTCGTCACAACTCGGCTTATTCCGTAACTGCGTCTGAGGTTTGCCGAATGTCGTTTGACTTTATAGGACTTGATATTGTCACATGTAAAGATCCGCCAAAAAATCTCTCACCCACTCTCACGGAGTCCTACGTGGCTCAATGATAAAATGTGGGTTTCCGGTAACCCGAAAGCCCCGGGCTCCATCCTGACTCGAAGAGCCGGCTTTTTTTTTTTTCGCGGGAGTGTCCTTGGACAAGACACTTCAGAACCCTAGACCAGTACTGGTGAAACATGGATGTGAAATGTGTGAGCTTTCACCGTGATATGACTGAGATAATGTTGAAGAGGCGTAAAACATCATTAATTCAATCAATTAAACAACCACTCACCTTTCATGATTGTCGATTTAAAATTGGTCTCCTGCCCTTTCCTCGTCATATTGTCTAGACATTACATTCCAAATAAGTCCATAAGAAATTTGAACAGGAAATATCTTAAAAAAATGATAGACGGCGTAAGAGATATTGGAATATGGATGTTGAAACTCTTTTTATGTCTTAATATAAAGTTAAATGATGAAAAATAACCTCAAGGGCAGTTGCCTCTTTTTCCTTACTGTTTTTATTTTGTTGAAAATTAGTAATGGATTATTGGGTAACGCATATGAAAATACTAAATTTTCGAATAGCACAAGAAAAGAATCATTCCATTCTACATTATTTTGCTATGGTATGAATCAAGGCCACGGGATATCGATTAGCAGTAGCAACGCTTGTTAACACTGGTTTCATGAATGTGTGAGTAAATATGCCAGCAGGGAGCCGCCGAATAAACATGTGCCCATTATCGACCAATCGGAAATTACCATCTATTCATTCTTTATCGGTGCCAAGAAGTAGGTCAAAAGACAGCGCATTCAGCTACGCCGAAAAACACAAATCAATTTCGAAGTGCTTTCCCCTTATTTTTTTTAACCCTTTCCCAAACGACAAATTTTGGACTGGTCCAAATTGAAAGAGTTTGCAGACGACAATTTTAAATTTGATGAAAATGGCAGAAAGTTATCAAAAAGGGTAGAAAACATGTGGGAAAAGGGGAAATTGCTCATTACGAGCAATTTCTCCTTTTCCCACAGTGTTTTCAAAAGACTTGTACTGCAGACACGTTAAAACCAGGGCTTGTTTGGGAAAGGGTTAACTTAAGTTGGTCCGGCTACTCTATCTGTCTTACATTTTCACTTGGCACGTACTGAACAAGTATTCCTATAACCATAAAGATATTTTTCAACCCTGCGGCTGCTGAGCGAGACTCGCTGACCTTTTGCGGACAGCGTAGATCAAGATCGGACTGCACAGAACGTGCAGTCTGATCTTGGATCTACACTGTCCGATAGGGAGATATTGTCCTAAAAAAAAACATAAGCTTGAAATAATATTATTCAGGTTTTTACTATCGGCTTGAAAGTTTTATTTAACTTATTTAACAGGATAAGGGTTAAAAAATCACTTGACGACAGAATGTTACACTTGTCCAAATTCAAAGCATTTACAGACGACAAATTTAAATGTGACCCGAATGACTTCATTTGAACTTGCAAGAACAGAAAACATTGTGGGAAAAGGAGAAAATGCTGGGAACCGGCATTTTCTCCTTTTCTCACAATGTTTTCAAAAGCCTTTTTTCCCTGTATCGTTAAACTACGGCATCATCCGGTAAAGGGTTAAAAATTCTAAACGTTTAAAGTTTTCCTGCACAAGTTCACACATTTGACCTTCATAACATCTTGATCTTTTGACGTTTTTCAAATATACGGTATCTCTTTTATCTTTCTTTATCTTAAAAGAACTAAAACACAGTAACATATCCATATCACTTGCTGCAGTAATATTTTCAGAAAAAAAAATCAGATAAATTTTATATTTTCGTCACAATATTATATAACTTTATTCCTTATTACATTTATCTTATTGACTCTACTCTAACACACCGATCTATGATATTATTTAAACGAAAAAAGTCCATTTGTCTATTTAACACACTATTTTATTCTAAAACATTCTTGTAGACTATGCGAATTCGACATGAATTCAGGTTTTATTACATAAACAAATATCAAAACATTGTGGCAAAAAGTTCAATTGATTATTTCAGGCGTTTTCTTTCCTATTCGCCCCACACTTTTCAAATATGGTATACACGAAAAATGTCATCTACCTGTGGTAATTGTATTCATTAACTCAACCATACGACAGAATTTTAGAACTGCCCAAATCCAAAACAATTGCAGACGATAATTCAAATGTGAATTAAATTATGGGATTTGTCCCAGAAAGGACAAGAAAACGTCGTGGGAAAAACGTGAAAATGCTGGTTACCAGCATTTTCTCCTTTTCGCACGATGTTTTTTAAAAGCTTTCTTCCTCAACGTCGTTAAAAACTCAGAATTGTCTAGTAAAGGGTTTTAATTCTTATCCTGCTAAATAATTGAAAAAATGAAACTTTCAAGCCGATAGTATAAACCCAAATATTTCTTTTTCCAAGTTTTTCTTTTTTTCTTTTGTGGGGGAAAATATCTCCTTATCGGACAGTGTGGATCCAAGATCAGACTGCACGTTCTGTGCAGTCTGATCTTGATCTACACTGTCCGCAACAGGTGAGCAGCCTAAGGGTTAACTAAGGCCAATCAAAGTTATGGTACATAACGCATGGTTGCACCTATGCATAGGACACAATATCAGTTCTGTCTATATGCGAAACAATATCGCCCGCAACATGCGAAATGAGACCTTCGGACATTTGCGTAAAGTGTCGTCCCGGATTAGCCTGCGCAGTCTGCGCAGGCTAATCCGAGACGGCACTTCACGACTACATAAGATTTTTTCATACAGTAGACTTTCGTGAAACAGAAAAATCGCACAAAAACAGGAAGTGTCGTCTCGGATTAGTCACAGACTGCACAGGCTGATCTGGGACGACACACTTTTACGCATACGTCCGAAGGCCCCTTTTTATGTGTTTCACGCCGTATATTGAAACTAAAGTGAAGTGTATTACAAACAATTCATGCGAGAACAAAACAAAAAATATGAAATAACAAAAGATTTATACTATAAATAGAGAAGCCTTTAACACTGTACATACACAATCTGTAAATGCCATTTTAAGACATTTCAGTCAGGCTCTAGGAAAAGGGGGTTTACTGCATGTCCGCGGCACATTATACCCAGGCAGTCATATTAAAATTATAGATCCATAAAATCAAGTTTGTCTGACAACCAACTGTATCATGAGGCAGAATGGTCCTTGGCCATGCAGGAAAACTGTAAATAGCAAAATTTTTCGACCCATGTCAGCCTGCATGGACTACACAGGCTGATATGAGTCGATACATTTGCAAGTGCATAACGCCTCTTTTTTACAGAGCAGGACTCATTTTCAGCTATCTTATTTTTTTACCAATACCAGTTCTCTCTGTATTTTCATCTTTAAATTTTTCGATTGTTTGTTTTATTTTTAATCCTTTACCAAACCACAAAACTCTAGACTTGCCGAATTTCAAAGTATCTGCTGACAACAAATTATGTGTGGCTCAAATGATGAAATTTTGTCTGTGAAAGGGTATGCTGGTCCTCCTTTTCCCACAATGATTTCAAAGGCTGTTCTGTTCAGGGTTGTATGAACATGGGACTATGTTGTAAAGGGTTAGGCGGTTTTAAAAGTATTTCAGTTACATCACAGCACCCTGTCAACATATTCAAGTTTTCCTGGGACAATATTCACCAACCGTCCTTAAGAACGTTCTCCGTCTTATTATCCAAGAGTTTCAAAATTTGGAACACAACTTCTGATTGGCTAAACTAAATGGTTGAGCCAATCAGAAATATTGTTACTTTCAAATGATAAAAGTTCTGAAGAATAAGACAAAGAATGGTTGGTGAATACCGACCCTGAGCTTTTTCCCACAATGTTATGCACGGCATTCTCTCCAAACGACGGGCTGCTTTCCCACAGAAACACAGTCGAAACAATAGTAATCCATAAGAGAAATTCTGTGCCGTTCTCAAAAGCCCCTGTTTTCGCCCAAGGTACAGAAAGCTTAAAAGATCGCTATACTTCTTATTTCCATCAATGACACTCTTCAAGTTAAAGGCGTGTTTAGACTTACTACCGGGACCATTCATAAACAAAAATCAACTGCATCATATACAAGTTGGCTTCTTTAAAAAAGAAGCCAGGAGAGGTCGGCATCAATATTTTCAAATAGTTTATTAGCTTTTGATTTCAATGTATTTTGGTAGATGTAAACAAACAAGTTAGGAATTAAATGAATGAGAAAAAAAAAAACATTTTTTTTTTCAATTTGCTAGTGTAAAGGCACAAAACAGTACATGTTCCACCATTGTTATAATATTCTAGGAATTGTAGGCCATATGCTATTAACATGCTCAGTAATGCATTTTTTTTTTTTTTTTTCAAAATTCAAGCACACAAAACTTAAGATGATGATCCATTTGGCTCTTTTTCAAAAGGAACAAACATCCAATGAATGTTTGTAATGTGTGCTCAGATAAGCCAAAATATTTTTGGAAAGGAGAAATCGTTCAATTAAAATTTCATACAATATGCTAATTCCACTGAATAGGCAAGAATCTTACCTGATGACAATAAATAAAGGTGGCCTATACATAATACTAGTACCAGACATGTTAAAAATAAATGTAACATTTTTTAATCCTTTAACAAACAGCGATTTTTGGACTGTCCCAAACAGAAAAGGCATGCAGACGACAATTCAAACTTTGATAATTAATGTGGAAGATGGTGCTTTGATGCGATGGAAACCATTGTGACAAAGGAAGAAACTGCAGTGACTAGCAGCTTCTCCACTTCCCACAATATTTTGAAAAGTTGTCTGCTGCAGACATGTAAAATGAAGAGGTTGTTTGTCTAAACGTTAAAAATTTAAGAAAGTAGATAAATGAGCCATGCTCTGAGAAAAGGGCGCTTAATGCATCTGCAAAAAGTATCGACCCATGTCAGCCTGCGCGATCCGCCCAAAACCAAAGGACAACAGACTCTTTTGAGGTGTGGGGTACGTTGGGCGAAGAGGCAGGACTTTTTTACCGCTCATAAGTTGATTTTCACAGGATTCTCGGAATCCCGCATAATAGAGGCAACTCTGTGTGTTATTTCATCAAATCTATATCATTATAAATCCATAGAATTTTTGTATAAAACTGAGAAAAATGCTAGAGTCTGGTCAGTTTTGAAAAATAGAACTTGAAAACATACTGATCAACCTATTTATATTCATAATGTGGGGGTACGAGTTCTCCAGAGAACTCGTGCTTTCGAGATTAGGGTACTAGTTCTCCAGGGTACGAATTCTCCAGATAGTATCAAGTCACGCGATCTTTTCCCGCGGTGTTGTTTCTCTTTTTTTCTTTAACGAAATTTGTTTCTCTTTGCTCAGATTTATTTGTTTAATGAAAAATTGCATTTATTGGAGAGATCATTTACAATCAATATAGTATAATAAATCTTTTTGGAAATTCGTCATATAAAAAAAGAAATTTTTATTTCCTGTTTCAGTTTTTTGATTTCGGTTTGTTTATAAAACCATGACGAAATAGACTGTGTATCAGAACAATTTCGCAAAAACAAATGGATTTAGACAGTGATTTCTGTGGCAGTCTGCCTTTTAAACTCACCACTGTTGGAGAGGTCTGATGACCTCTCCAATGAAGTACAATCAAACACAGCCTTCTGTACTAACGGAGGTACATTTCCTGGCAATGCAGGGTCTAATACGTAAACATGTATTGAAGTTTTCATTTCTCATTTGCTTTTCCCGTTTAACTCTTTACCAAACGACAAAATTTTAGACTTGCCCAAATTGAAAGCATTTGCAGACGACAGTTTAAATGTTACTCAAAACCTAAAAAAGTTTTCTTTCCAAAGGAAGAAAACATTGTGGAAAAAGGAGACAATGCTGGTAACCAGCATTTTCTCCTTTTCCAACAATGTTTTCAAAAGCCTTCTTCTTCAGGATCGTTGAGAGTCGGGACTGTGTGACAAAGGGTTAAGGCTAGTTAACGATTTGGCTACGTTACAGGCATTGTGTAAGTCTCGATGATATCGTGCTGTCTCGCGAGACTAGTTCATTTTCTTACCATATATGCACAAGAGTGCTCAAAGAGAGATAACTCTATCGGACTAGCGATAATAAGTTATGCACAATATTGGTATAAAACACGTGTTCATTTTCGTCGGCTAGTTTTCTTTGTGTCTTTGTTTAGTACAGGCAGTGATGGTTTGAGCGCCCCCATGTTGTATCCGCTATATACTGTTTTACCGCCCCGGGCCGACTGCGGCACTGCAACTGTGCCCGGCTGTGGCTGAGTCTGTGCGTGACCTTGACCTTGACTATCTTGGGTTGCCTGCTGTTGTTGCGTTTTGGCGTCATCGTCAAGGCAACCGTTTATAAGAAGACTTCTGATATCTTTAATGTCGCGACTCATGTTCAGGTTTTGTTCCCGGAGCATTCTCATCTCCTCCCACTGTGTTTTCATCACATCTCGCATTTTTTCCACCTCCAAACGCATTGAGTGGGAAACCTTGGCGAGCTCTTCTTTAAATTTTAACTGAATTGTCTTCTTATCTGCGTCCATAAACTTAATTTTGCCACTTTGATTGACAATCACCTCCCTGGCTTTGGCGAGTTCACTTTCCAGTGTCGCGAGATTGAGTCTCAAATCTGACACCTCCTTCCGTAATGCTGAGATTTCTTTGTCCTTGGATTCGAACTTCTCACCTGGAGGCATCTTGTCCCTCTCCCGTGTTAACATGGCTAGTTCGCTGACCAAGGTACTGGCATATGCCTTGGCCCCTGACACCTCTTCGTTTAGTGTGTCAATCTGTTTCTTCATTTCTCGGATTTCAGCACTTTTCTCCTCATTCGTCTCACTCAATCCTCTGATAGTCGCATCCTTGATACTCATCTCTTCACGCAATTTAGCCATTTCTTCAGCCTTTGCTTTAATTTTAACTCCTGTTTCTGCAAGCAGGGTCTGTTTCTGCGACTCATAGTGTTTCGAATCGAACTCTAGTCGTAGTCTTAGCGTCTCGATCTGTTTTTCAAGCGTTCTGTTTATACCCAATAACTCGTCTACGAGCATTGGGTTCCCTCTGTCATCGTCAAAGTCTGTCGAATCACGCTCAGCGTCCGATGCATGTGCGTGTGACGTCATTATTGTAGACGAGGAAGCGGCACCAGCGCCGTCTGGTGGTTGTTCAGATTCTTGCTTTGTGTAACCTTGACCTTGAATTCGGAATCCTCCTCTAACTCGGACTCTTGCACTCTATGAAATGAAATAAGTAACATTATAAGAAGAAACTGTTCACTTCATCTGTAACTGAATAATGTGTGTAGATCTGCCTTGAAATTTCTCCTCTTCCCCCTTTAAAACAATAATAAAATGTTCCAAATCATTAATCAGGGGAAGTAAATTTGTAAATCAGGGTCCGTATTCACCAGTATTTTTTCGGACGTTCTCAGCCTTATTCTACATAATTTTCTAAATTTGAAAGTAACACAACTTCTGATTGGCTAAACCAAATGGTTTAGCCAATCAGAAGTTGTGTTACTTTCAAATTTTGAAAATCTTTGCAGAATAAGACAAAGAATGCTCTTAAGATTAGTTGAAGAATACGGACCCTGGACTCCGAACAGCGCCTTTAGCTTATCATTTCCTATTTTAAAGCAAATTTGTATGATTGATATGTATGGAATTTAACACCGTTTTCATCATTATTTCCGTTATATCGCGGCGGCCAGTGCACTTATCCATGCCTTCCTGTAGTTTTTATGTGTTTTCTGGGTTTCATCGGTGCTGAGCTAGGGCTCTGCTGTGTCCTGTCTTAGGACAATCAAGAAAAGAAATAAAGAAAGGAAAGAAAGAGAACTTAGTTTAAACATATTTATTTTACATCGATTGAGAAACAAGTTCTAGCAACTTATACTAATCTCGCTCGATTATGCTTTCTGGGAACTACACCAGTACTCGCGCCGGATATGTGGGCCAGTAAACAGTCCTAAAGTTGACGCCCGCTCCAGGGAATCGAACTCAGGACCTCTTAGTTGAGAGGCCGACGCTCTACCATGGACACCACAGAAAGAAAAGTAAAAGACCTGAAGTTTATGCTCGAACCAAGAGCCTCTCGGATAGATATAAAGTGATGATAGCTTACCGAAGGTGTCATCTCTTTGAAACCGATTCGGCCCCGAGGTTTTGTCCCTCTGTAAAAGATAAAATGGTAAATTGATGGAGTATGGCATGGTAACCCTTAGATTGCTAGATAGGCGAAATCGGCATGTTCAATTAGCAAACCCAGTTGAATCATTGCTATTTCGAGGTTATTTTGGTCACCAGCATCTTCTTCTTTTCCCACAATGTTCCCACAATAGTGTTCCTCTTCGGGGGTCGTTCAAACACGCAACTGTTTGGTAAAAGGATAGTTACTCATGTAGACCCATTGTAGGTCTATACTAGACTGCTATGATAATGCAGTCAAATAATGTATATAAAGCCCGCTCTGTAGCTCTGTGGTTAGCGTATCTGACCCGTGACTCTGTGGTTGCGAGTTCGATACCCGGTTGAGGCAAACTTTCTTTCCGGTGATTTTTGGCCTCTCACTTCTGATGCATGTGAGAAAAGTAGTCAGTGGCTTTGGAAAGAAAGTTGTGTCAGCACTCTTATGAGAAAGCCAGGAAACACATAGGTGCGGACGGTGTAGCTCAAGATCAGACTGCACGTTCTGTGCAGTCTGATCTTGATCAAAGCTACTCAAGTCGTCACTACACAGGCTGACGTGGATCGAAACTTTTTGCTTTTGGTCAATTTTCTGCGTGTCCAAAGACCATTCTATCTCAGGATTCAGCTGGATGTTAACCAAACTGGATTTTATAAATGCATGATCATGTGATGACTTGCTTAGTATAATGCATCACGGAGATGTATTAAACCCCCTTTTGCCAGGGCATGGCTCACATTTATACGATTCGTGTGTCTTTTACAACATGTCACACCAGTATTTAGTACCAATGAAAAAATGTGCAAGAAACTGTTTAGGAAATCAGACTTTTTTATGACCTTCTTACGTTAAGATACCGGTTAGGAATATTTTATAATTTTCATGTTACATGTGAAGGTTTGTTAGAACCACTTTTGTAATAAAACGGCTATTTGTAATAAAATTTTCAACTTCGTTATATTCCTTCAATATACATACATGCATTCAATATACATGCATGTACTTCAAAACGACTGTATATGGATGATTTTAACCCAAATCTTTACAGAAACATCGTGAAAGGTGGAAGAAGTGCATCTGAAAACTTTGTTGCAGAAGGCCGTTTATTACAAAAGTGGTTGGAACGGAGGAAGGCATTTGTAAAAAAAAAAAAAAACCGGCTATTTGTAATAAAATTTCAGTCTCACTGTATTCCTTCATTATTCACCGAAACAATTTAAAATGGATATATTTGTGTAATTTTAACCCAAATCTTTAGGGAAACACCATGAAAGATAGGAAAAAAAAGTTTTGTTTTTTTTTTTGAAAACTAAAAGTTTCTATTTCATTGAAGTTTTGATAAGCAGTTTTCTTTGGCAATAAGTTACAAATATACTTATGAGTTAAGAGGAAAAAAGAGTGATACAGTGCAAAGGTAGAATGAAAACTGACACTGTGACAAAATGGGGTTAGGGAGGGGGGCGTTTCTGTGACTTTATATTCAAAGCATTTATCCACATTTCTTTATATGTCATTGTATAGGGGTAAAATTGGGGAGGTTAAAAGGAAATTTCGTAAACCTTTACCTTTCTGATCTATACATCTGAAAAAAGGAATGCTAATCATTGTGACATGAAATGACATGTGCGGTTTACTCTCTCTCTCTCTCTCTATCTCTCTCTCTCTCTCTCTCTCTCTCTCTCTCTATCAGTTTCGACATAAGCGTTGTCAGCGTCACACAGAGACACACAGATACACAGACATACAGAGATACACAGAGATACACCGAGACTCACAGAGATACAATGAGACACACAGATAAACAGAGACACACAGAGACAGACAGAGACACATAGAGACAGACAGAGGCACACAGAGACAGAACGGAACAGACAGAGACACACAAATACAGAGACACACATTGACGGACATAGACAGAGAGAGACACACAGGGACAAACAGAGACACGTAGAGACACACAGAGATACAATGAGACACACAGACACACAGTTAAACACAGAGACACACACAGAGACACACAGGGACAGACAGAGAGACAGAGACACATAGAGACAGACAGAGGCACACAGGGACAGAACGGAACAGACAGAGACACACAGAGACATACAGAGACACATAGGGACAGACAGAGGCACACAGAGACAGAACGGAACAGACAGAGACACACAGATACAGACACACATTGACGGACATAGACGGACAGAGACACACAGAGACACACAGGGACAAACAGAGACACGCAGAGACACACAGAGACAGGGATGTCAGATGAAGACATTAAAGAAAGACGCTGTATAGCTCGGTCTGCGTCAACCCCAAACTAAACTTAAGGAAAAATAAAAAAGATAAATACCTTAAAACTGTAATGATATCAATCAGAATAATCAAGTATAAAAAGAAATTCGAGATCAGATCTCGGCTATGTATCTACATCTGTTTACACGATTGTTTAAAGTTTTAATCCTGTCCATTCGCCAGTTTATAAAACATATTATATCTGAATTCTAAAATTTATAAGAGGTTAATCTCTGACGGGTTAATTCCTAATTTAACCCTCTACCAGAAAAATCCGAGTGTTAATGACCGTGAGGAAAAAGGCATTTGAAAACATTGTGGGGAAAAGGAGAAAATGCTGGTAACCAGCATTTTCTCCTTTTCCCACAATATTTTCTACCCTTCAAAAAATAAATTACAATTTTTTTGAGTTACACTTATTATGTCGTCTGCAAATGCTTTCAATTTGGACAAGTCTAGAATTTTGTCGTTTGGTAAAGAGTTAACCGTTTACTTCATATGAATTAATGTACAAGAACGCCTGCTGCGAATGCAGATGTCTTTGGTTATGGACATGAACGAAGGAATGGTGAATTTTGAGCAGTTTCTTCATTATTATACTACATTTTATAATACAATGCTAATTGCAATTTCTTATGTGATAGTTGTTTATTCTTATTATTGTTATTATTATTATTATTTTTATTATCATCAATGAGCCATGCTCTGGAAAAAGGGGGTTTAATGCATATCTGACCTGACCAAGCAAACCATCACATAATTATGGGTCCACAATATCTATTTTGTCAGACGACCGATTGAATCATGAGGTACACTGGTTCTTTGACATGCAGAGAAAATACCAAAAGCAAGGAGGTTTCGGCCCAGGACAGCCTGCGCTGAGTGTGCAGGCTGACCTTGGTCGATACTTTTTGCAGATGCATTAAGCCCCATCTTCACAGAGCACGTCTCATATACCTTTTTTTTTTCATATGTTTGTTTGTACTTTTTTTTTCTTGACATGTGATATATTTTGAAAGTCAAGGGTGCTGTATAAGCCACTAGGATAATCCCATAGTTTATAAAACTCCTTCAACCCCGCCCCCCCTCCTTGTAGACGTTTTTTTTTTTTTTTCTTTTTCATTTTACAACTTTCCACTTATAAAAACATAATGACAAAAGGATACGTTGCTCCTAACAATCCCGACCTTTAACGACCCAGAGAAAAAACACTTTTTAAAAACATTGTAGGAAAAGGTAAAAATACTAGTACCATTTTGTTTTGCTGGTAACCTCAATGTTTTCTACCCTATTACAGACAGGGTCCCTCATTTGAGGCACATTTAACTTTTAAGTTTAATTGCCGTCTGCCAATGGTATCAAGTTGGACCAGACTAAAATTTTGTCGTTTGCTCGTAACGAGCAATTTCTCCTTTTCCCACAGTGTTTTCTACCCTTTTTGACAACTTTCTGCCATTTTCATCAAATTTAAAATTGTCGTCTGCAAACTCTTTCAATTTGGACCAGTCCAAAATTTGTCGTTTGGGAAAAGGTTAATGCATCTCTGTGTCCCATTATACCAAGTAAGACATCACATAATCAAGGATCCATAAAATCCGGTATGTCTAACAAAACGGGCGCTTAGCCAGGTGGACCGGGATTCAACTGTAATTTGCTAGCATATTTATGCCTTTTAGACGCGAACAGACAAACACAGGCAATAAAGACACGAAAAGGGTTACGCCCCTAAAAAAAAAAATACGCACTATAAAAAAAGAAATGAAAAGTTTTTTTGGGGGAGACCATAGATAGTACTTACGATATTCATATTTAACTAAATTCCAAACCACATCTCCGGTATTGTAGAGATTCTATATAACATTCTTTATGTATGTATACAATTTAAAATTCGAATTAGAAGAACAAAAAAAACAATAAGATTAGTGGGTCAATTAGTATGTTTACCACTTCCCTTTAGGAAACAGTTTATCTGATCTCAGAAGAATTTAAAATTATTGTTGATCAGGGTTAAACGGAAGAATAAATATCTCTTCATTTTCTTTACGGTGAAGCTTCAAGACAAAACGAATCGGAGTCTCTCTCTCTCTCTCTCTCTCTCTCTCTCTCTCTCTCAGATTTATATATTTATATTCTAACCCTTATTCTCTTAATAAATGGAATGAAACTTTCAACTCGATAGTATAAACATAAATTTTGTTATTTCCAAGGGTTTGTTTTTTTTTTTTTTGAGGGGGGTGGAGGGCGAAGATAATTCCTTATCGGACAGTGTAGATCCAAGATCAGACTGCACGTTCTGTGCAGTCTGATCTTGGATCTACACTGTCCGCAAAAGGTCCTTGAGTCGCGCTTAGCAGCCTGAGAGTTAACCCTTAACCTGCTAAATAAGTTAAATGGAACTTTCGAGCCGATAGTAAAAACCTGAATGTTGTTTTTTCAAAGTTATTTTTAGTGAAAAAAATAATATCTCCTTATCGGACAGTGTAGATCCAAGATCAGACTACACGTGCAGTCTGATATTGATCTACACTGTCCGCAAAAGGTGTTTGAGTCGCGCTTAGCAGCCTATGAGTTAAAAAAGCTGTAAAATGCTGCTATATGGAGGAACTAAGTTCTTTGAATAAACACAAACATTGTGTAGTGTGTCACAGAGCGTAACTGGGTAAAATTTCAACTCTAGTTTATTAATGAATAAAACAAAATGCCAAATGTTATGTTTCAACCCTTTGCAGGTATAAGAAAATATTATCTGTATTTGCTGACAGTGTAGATTCAAGATCACACTGGACTTTATTTGTAGTCTGATATCGGTCTATACTGATTGTTTGACTGATTTTCCGTTTATTTATCCTCGCCAGGGGGCGACGCCCCCTGAAGGTTGTTAGTTATGTGACGGGAAATAGTGCAAGATAGTGCACGAAACCCATCCTAAGTCGCGCCTTGTTCTTTAAGGCGCTCGGTGTATAGCACACGGGACCTCGGTTTAATGTCTCATCCGAAAGACTATTAGTAATTTTAGATGACCAGCGGTGGGGCTTGAACTCGCACTCTCCAGTGGCCCGAGACTTGACCTTTACGAGTCTTGCGGTCTTCCACTTGAGCTATTCAGGCTTGTTTTGGGTCTACACTGTACGACTTTTATTTGCCGCCACTGGACTTTTGACTCATACTATTTTAATTCATTGATTGATTGTATTGTGTTTAACGCCGTTTTTTAACATTATTTCAGTTATATCGCGGCGGCCAGTGCACCTATCCATGCTTTCCTGGGGTTTCTTTTACCAGTACTACGCACAATATTCTTTCCAAGCTACTGACTGCTTTCCCACATAACCATCTTCGAAACAATGGTCAGCGGTGAGAGAGGAATGAATCCTGTCGCAATGACTATCATCAATCCTCTGAAAAAAAAAATGGCTGTGCTGGAGATCGAACCAGCGACCTCCTATTCTCAAGCCCTGTACGCTACCGACTGAGCTATGGGGGCTCTGCATGTTATTTTAAAGTAAGGATATAATTAACACAGTGATTACTTGTTTACAGTGCAATTTTTCAAAGTTCTGGCCATTGGCAGAGAAAATGTATCGTAAGACAAGAACAAGAATTGCCAGCTTTTGATTCCCGCATTGTTTACAGTTGGCCGCAGGTATGCCTTGATATTAATAGATTAATACTTTTTTTGTTTTTCCAACTGATTTTGTCGAACATGTTCCGCATACCGACAAAAAAGGTACATGACTGCCCTGAAGATGAAATGTATATATGCGCCGCGCACTGTGAAAAGGGGGCTTAATGCACCTGCCAAAAGTTTCGACTCAGGTCAGCCTGCGCAGTCCGCGCCCGAAACTTTTCGTTATCGGTCAATTTTTTGCATAAAAAAGGACTGGTGTGCATCATGAATCAGTCGGTTGTTGTACAAAATGGATTTTATGGATCCACAAATAATAATGACTTGTTTGGTATCATGGATCAAGGAGATGCATTAAGCCCCCGTTTGCCATAGTACGGCTCAAATTATTATCAGTTCGCGAGAAATTAATCCTTAGGTCGATAGACTCTATCGTCACAAAAAAAAAAGCTAACTTAACCCAGTAACACATGCAATATTCACGTCAAGTTTGTCCGTATGGTTACCAGCATTTTCTCCTTTTCCCACAACGTCTTCAAAAGTCAATTTGCATAATGTCGAAAAAAGTCGCGAAAGGGTTAAGATTTAAATTATTTGCCTAGCATTATACATAAACATTGAAGTCAGACATTTTGTCGCTGTGGGCCATGTTATTAAACTTTGTCCTGCTAAATTAGTGAAATAAAACTTTCAAACCAATAGTAACGACCCGAATAATGTTATTTCAAACTTTATTCTTTTTTTTTTGGAAAATTTTGTCTTTATCGGACGGCGTAGATTCAAGATCAGACTGCACGTTCTGTGCAGTCTGATCTCGATCTACGCTGTCCGCTAAAGGTCATGGAGTCGCGCTTAGCAGCTCAACCCTTTCCCAAACGAAATATTTTAAACTTGTCGAAATTGAAAGTGTTTGCAGAAGACAAAATAATTGTGACTCAAAAATTTAAATTTGTTTTGGGATTGATAAAAAAAAAAAAAATTGTGGATAAAAAAAAAAAGAGAAAATGCCGGTTACCAGCATTGTCTCCTTTTCCCACAATGTTTTCAAAAGCCCCTGTCTTCAGGGTCGTTAAAACACGGGATGTGTGGTAAAGGCTTAAGGCTTAAAATTGTTTTTGTAAACTAATATTTCAAATTTACCAAAAAAAAAAATCTCATTAAAGTGAACACGTTTAAACTTTATGACAATTTCGTCCTCTGACATCTTCACCATGGAGTTAAGATCTGGACTGGATCTCAAATTATTTTATTACAAGAACTCTTGGATTTGGTTGACTGGTTCTTGGATTGCTTGTGCTCTTACAATACTCGCCTCAAAGACACTTCGTACGTAAGGAGTTTCTGTTTTGTTTGTTTGTTTCCATTTATCACGGGGCATTTTTTCATGTATTTCTCCGTTTAAGGCACACTTAACAACAAAATCTGCTGTGGTCCAATATTGGAAATGGTTCGACTTAGAATTAGAAATTTTTGCATATGACACGATGTTTTTTCTCATCTTTGACTGAAACAAAATTCTACGGATTATAATCTGTCAGCAATTTATACACAACATCTCTCTCTCTCTCTCTCTCTCTCTCTCTCTCTCTCTCTCTCTCTTTCTCTCTGTCTGTCTAGACTTGTCCAAATTACAAACGACAAAGTTAACGTGGCTTAAATAATGTTTTTTTTTTTTTAAAGAACAGAAAACCTCGTGGGAAAATGAGACAATATTTGTTACCAGTATTTTCTTCTTTTCTCACAAGGTATTCAAAAGCCTACTTCCTCAGGATCGTTAACCCATAAAGCACTGGAACCAACTTAAGTTGTTTTTGCGGACGGTGTAGATCAAGATCAGTCTGATCTTTGATTTACACTGTCCGCTACTTTGTTACATACTCTGGCCAAAACAACCTTGAAATGACAATGTTTTGGATGTTTTTCCCAATTAGAAAGGTCCATTTCATTAATTGAGCGCACATGGGTAAAATGTACGTAACAAGCTAAACAAGAAATATCTATTTTTAAAGAAAGTTAGACGGCGTAAGAGATACTGGAACATGATGGGTGAAACTCTATTGTGGTTCAGATTGATTGATTGACTGTATGGTGTTCAGTTATATCGCGGCGGCCAGTGCACCTATCCATGCTTTCCTGGAATTTCTTTTACCAGTACTCTGCACAATATTCTTTCCAAGCCACAGGCTGCTTTCCAGCATAGCCATTGTCGAAACAATGGTCAGCGGTGGGAGAGGAATGAATCATGTCGCAATGACTATCATCAATCCTCGGAAAGAAATTGGCTCGAACCAGCGACCTCTTGTTCTCACGTCCTGTACGCTACCGACTGAGCTACGGGGCTCGGCTTTTGTGGTTCAGTATGAAGAGAAAGGATGAAAAGAAACCTCACCAGATATGCCTATTTTTTTCTCAATGTTTTTCATATTGTTTGAAAGTGTAATTTTCAATTAGATTATATTTTGCATTATTAGAAATCAATCCAAATCATCCTTGAAAAGGACCAGAAGCTGCTAAAAACGATGTTTTTATTTGAATGGGTTTCGATTAGCGGTAGCAACGCTTGTATATTGGACTTATAAATGTGCATGCACATACGCCTCCAGGGGCCCGCATAATACATATGTCCTTATTTTTGACCAATTGCAAATTACTTCTCATTCATTCAGTATATCAATTACTAAGAAGTAGGTCAAAAGCCAGCGTAGTCAGCTACGCAAAAAAAAAAAAAGAATCAAAGCGGTGAAAGCGCTGCTGAGGTGGGGTGCGTTTAATCCTGCTCAAGTTGAAATCCAACTGTTGTACCAAATAATACGCAAGTAGTGCTGCTAGAAATAAATGAGTAAAAGCAAAAAGCAAGGAGACATTTAAAGAACTAAGATGTATCTCTCCCATAAATCTCAAAGCAATTTGGCAAATTTCTCCCCCTCCCCATTTTTTAGGAGGGGGAGGGGGGAGGGTCAATAGAATATTTAAATAAAACGATGTGAGAAGTATTATTACGCACCATGTAGACAAATAACCCAATTCTATTCAAAGAAATAGCACAAGAGTTATCATGATGCTTCTAAGCTTTCCATGGCACTTGTTGACGCTTCTTGACGCTATTTGGTGGAACTGACGCATAAACGCGTATTCCTACGCATGCCTCATGGTAGTCTGTTCAGACACCTTTTTTTAGTTGTCTTATGATAATGGTATATTTGTTTACATATTTATCGTGCAAGTCGAGTAAGTTTCCTTATTTTTAACGTTTAAGTCATGCATTGATGCCAAGATGAATGAAATGGTTTCTTAATGGTACTATTTTTCCAGGTAATGATTTTGCGATATTAGGTACCCAAGAATCAGATTTTTTAGTTTCAATTTCCCACATTGTAAATTTGAGTTGGGATGCTTCGCACCCAACCTCAAAAATGATTTAAAATTTGTATTTCACTCTTCGTTCTTCTACAGGGATGTTCAATTACTTCACAGTTATAAATAGTGACATACTGTATTCGGTTGTGGAAGACAAGAATCGAACCCGACCTGTCATCACAATATCGAACCATAGAAGTCTGTGTGACTCCTACGTACTGGCAGGTAGGATTCTGTTCGTTCGCATGGCGGTAACTGCAGTCTTATTCATACATATTTGAGACATGCTATGAGAGAAAGGGGCTCAGTGCATCTGCAAAAAGTATCGACCAGGTCACCCCTGCGCAGTCAGCGCAGGCTGACCAGGGCCGAAACTTTTCGCTATTGGTCATTTTTCTGTATATCAAAGGACCGGTTTACCTCATGATTAAGTCGATAATTAAAAAAGTGGAACCATAATTACGTGATGACTTGCTCTGTACAATGCATCACGAAGTTGCATTAAGCCCCCTTTGGCCAGAGCGCGGCTCATTTACAAGTACGAGCTGACTAAAGACAAACGGCGACCCCAACGAAAGATCTTGTCCTTTATAATCCATTCTAAGTAACTGGAAATGGGACTGTCGAAATCCCATTTTCATGAATATTCATGAGATAAAACAGTGACTTCAAACAATCAAAACTCGAGATTCATTTGGAAACTTGCAAGTTGTAGTCTAGCAATAACGAAGAATTAGGAATTTTATTCAAAGATTAGTATCTTGTTACTAAAATTAGACAATTAAAGTCCTTTCCTGAGTGATTTTATAACCTGTCGATTCATTCGTCAAAAGTTCTACAACGTGTCGTTACGGAGCCAATGAAATTCCTCATTAATTATAGATTCTTATTGCATAGCATTATTCAGGTGGCGTTATATGCTCGACATTCTGAGGTTGTTGCCATGGGTACCGAGTGCCAAAGATATTTGTCACAGAAGTCGGAGAGCATCCCTGTACTTTAGGCTGGTCAAATCTTTACCCGTGGAGCGCGGGGCCGGGGTATTTCAGCCTGTTATGGACACCCTGATTGAGCGGCTGAACGACAATAACTGGATCCATATCTTCCCAGAAGGTATTTAATGACTTTTCTTTAACTCTTTACCAGATGACAAAAATTTTAGACTTGGCCATAGTGAAAGCAACTAACAACTGACTGTACCATGTGATAGACTGGTCCTTTGATATACAGAGAATTGACCAGTCGCGAAAAGTATCGACCCAGGTCAGCCTGCGCGAACTGCGCAGGGCTGACCTGGGTCGATACTTTTCGCAGATGCATTAGGCCCCCTTTTCACAGAGCATGGGTCATTTATATCATACCATTTAAAAGCATGGAAATCATTGTGAAGATAACACCTTTCAAAATATTCATCAATTTACATCAAATTTTCAAAATGACTTTCATTTTCACATGGGGGTGGGGGACATTCGGTCTTTTTATGAAATTCGCTTTCATCGATCTGGGTTGTGATCAGGATCAAATATAATAATTAATATGGGAATTGTGTCTGGAAGAATAGAAAATAAATTTATCACATAACCTTTCTTGTTTTCAGTGTAATATGGCCATAGCAAATTTTCTTATCATGCACACGATTAGATAACATTTTGTGTCGTCATATATGAGCGTTATGTGACTTCATTTCTTTTAAAACATTATATTCTTGACCATTACTTCCAAAAACAACATCCGACTCGTTTAGTTCTGGTCAATTCAACAGTAAAATTAATTACTGTGCCATATTCACCAGAGCTGAACAAATCCAGGATCGGTTACAGGGTTAAACCTTTACCGATCAATACCTTGCTATAGAAACATTGTGAGAAATTAAGAAAACGCCTATACTTAGCTTTCCATGGACCATAAGTTTTAACCTCATACCGTGGTAAGATAGTACAGAATGTCTTATCAATCACAGTCCAGTATCCTGTGAAAGAGTTGGACAAAACAGCCTTGCCGTTTACAAATGAACCATGCTCTGGTAAAAGGGGCTTAATGCATCTCCGTGATGCATTACATACCAAGCAAGTCATCACATAATTATGGATCCATAATTCCATCTTGTCTAACAACCAACTGAGTCATGAGGTACACTGTTCCTTTGACATGCAGAAAATTTGACAAATAGCAAAAAGTGTCGATCCAGGTCAGCCTGCGCGCATTGCGCGCATTGCGCAGGCTGACCTGGGTCGATACTTTTTGCAGAAGCATTAAAGCCCCTTTTCACAGAGAATGCCCTTAATCCTTTTTACTTATTCATTGACTGTTATTTGCAGGAAGGATCAACAAGTACAAAGAACGTTTACCTTACAAAACAGGTACTGTACCATATTTTTGACAGTTCAGCATCGACTATGGTTTCAGCCAGGGTCCGTGCTCACAAACCATTGTTAAGAATAATCTTTGTCTTATTTTGAAGAAATAATTTTCTAAATTTGAAAGTAACGCAGCTTCTGATTGGCTAAACCTAATGGTTTTACTTCCAAATATAGAAAATTCTTCAGAGTAAGACTAATCATGTCCTTAAGAATAGTTGGTGAATACGGACCCAGGTGTTTTCCCTCCTTCTTATGTAATTCAAAAAAAGTTTAAAGTTTTCTGACTTTCACAAATTTTTAATAACCTGCTTTTGCCATAATATCTTTACCTATTACCATACATTCTTACTAACATGCAAGTTTTGAAAATATTTTGAGAAAAGTAGCAATTTTTTGTAACATGCACCTGGTATTTTTTCCGCATTGTTTTCCCATTTCATCCATTACGCATTATCCTTTCTGTCAAAATGTGTATTTTTGTGATTCGTATACATCGGTAGTCCGAACCTCTATATCAAATATCAGAGGCAATATTAACCAATTATTCTAAATTGCATTCAAATTCTTATTCTCTTCTTCTCGATGATTTTCTAAATTCCAAAGTAATGCAACTTCTGATTGGCTAAACAAAAAGATTTAGCCAATCAAAAATTGTCTTTATTTCCAGGTTTAGAATGAGACGAAATTTAAACTGGTTGGTTTTCTTGTCTCCGTGTTTGTCACCTTTTGTTGACTTATTTTCTCTCCGATTGCAAAATTAACCGCCATTATTTATAAATAAGCCATGTTCCTGCACAAAAGGATGTTTAATGTATCTCCGTGATGCGTGATACAAAGCAAGGCATCACGTGATTATGGATCTATAAAACCCATTTTGTCTGACAACAGACTGAATCATAAGGTACAGTGGTCCTTTGGCATGCAGAGAACTGACCAATAGCAAAAAGTTTCGACCCAGGTCAGCCTGCGCGGACTGCGCAGGCTGACCTGGGTCGATACTTTTTGCAGATGCATTAAGCCCCCATTTCACAGAGCATGGCTCAAATGTATTTTTTTCAGGAATAGGAAGATTGATCACAGAATCGGACAAACAGCCAATCATTATACCTTTCTATTTAGCTGGTAGGTTAGAACCAAAACGATCATTGCTTGATTATTGTATTTGTTAAACGTTTAAAGCCGCTCTGAACAGTTTTTCCGCACTGTACTTTCACGACGGTCAAAGCACCTATCGTATGCGTTCCTTCAGTTTGTTTAACCAGTAGTACAAGCACTGGCTGCTTTCCCACATAAACGAAGTCGAATCAAAGTTAGCGATAACGTAGAAATGAACCCTGTCACAACTGACTTTCATCGATTCACAAGAAAAAAAAAGTGTTTGTTCGAGTCGAGAGTCGAACCCAGGACCTTTAGGTTATAAGTCCTTTGCTATACCCGTTGATCTGCAGTCCTACATGGCTCAGTAGTACTACTCAATAGTTCGTGCCTCACAAGAAGCACTGAGTTTTTCGTTGGAGTGTCCTTGGGCAAGACACTTTAGAGCCCTAGCCTAGTAGGCTGCATTATCACCTTCAGCCTTTATACCGTTCACGGGTCCATGTTTACAGATGTAGTTCGGTTTGAAATTTGTACATACATAAGGAAATAGCTCCGTGACATTTAAAACGAAATTAGAAACAGTTTATAGAGGTCGTAAATCAACATAATTCCTCGATTTTATTTAGTTCAAACTTCTACTTTATTTCTTGTTGTTGTTAAACATGAAAATCATAACATTTTCCACACCTATACGTCTTAGTAACAACGACGTCATTTTCCCGCGAAATAGCGTAGTATTACAAATTCCGGCAGGTGCCCTGGTTGGTTTCGCCGGCTTCACGCCCTCATAACAGCAAAAATAACCAGAATCGGGACCCAAAAAACGATAATACACTAGTGTATGATCGAAAATAAGTCATGGGTTTAATACACTGCCGAGGGAGGTTTTATGTGATAAAATTGAAATAGTAATAAAAATAATAATATTAGTATATTAAAATCCAGTTGTAAGTCGCATTCAAAAATCTCTAAATTCCCGCGTTTATTTTCATTTTTTATCCCTCACAGGAACAAATGATCTGTTACCGATGAAGAAACCTTATTATCCTCGAATGGGTCAAGTAAGTAGACATGAACAAATTTACAATATTAAATGTTTTGTTAAAGGCCCAGAGACAGTCAAAAGTAAACAAGGCGGGTGACATTTGCATATAAAATTAAAACATACCATTTGAACGTATGGAAATTATTGTGAAGAAGACAATCAGTTATTGTAAGGTCGGTCCAACCTTTAATCGCTAGCAGAAAAACAAAAAAGAATTTTAAAACTAGGTTAAAAGTTGCCAGATCGATTGATCTTGTGTTTACTTTCTCCCCGTGGTAAAATATAGATAATAAAAACGACTTAAGGCTTGGTACATACATTCGTGCAAAAACATTATGTCGAGAGAAGATTTGGCCATTATAAGCAATTTCTGTTCATTACCACCATTTTTAACCCTTATCCTGCTGAATAAATGAAATAAAACTTTCACGCCGATAGTAAAAACCCAAATTTTGCTATTTCAAATGTATTTGGGGGGAAAAGACATCTCCTTATCGGACAGTGTAGATCCGAAATCAGACTGCACGTTCTGTGCAGTCTGATCTTAATCTACACTGTCCGCAAAAGGTCAGTGAGTCGCGTTCAGCAGCCCGAGGGTTAAAACTAGTGCTGCAAGATTCAAAAAGAAATCTGAAGTAGTTGGTAAGTAAATCATTCTACCATGCTTCACTCAGTCTCCCCGAATTACATTTTTATCACGGCAAGTTTCAAATAGTTTAATTTTCATTTTTCTCATATTCTATAACATCGAAGCGAGTGACGATCATGTTTGGTCAGCCGGTCAAGTTCACCGAGGAGATAACAACAGCCATTGAATCTCGTACTGCCACCGTAAGTGAAATTTGTTAGGTTTAAATATTCTATCAAAAGAACTTTCCCTTTGAAACACTTTAGTTTTAGTGACCCAGAGAAAGAAGGCTTTTTTGAAAGCATTCTTGGAAAATGAGAAAATGCTTTTAACCAGCATTTTCTCCTGTTCCCGCAATGCTTTCTACTCTTTCCAAAACAAATTAGATGATGCTGCAATGAATGGATATTGTCCGCGAATTAAATGTGACCCATAAGATCGATTTTATAAATGGGTACAAAACATTGTCTATAAACTAGATTGGTTACCTCCCCTGATACAGCAAGTGTATATAGGGATCGGTACAGGCTATTAAAAACGGGCGGAATTCTGCCCGTCCATTTTTAGAACAGTCATGTCACGAGACTATTAGAGATCCAGGGGAGGTCACTCTCACTTCCTGAACAGGGGATTTTCCAACATTTTTGACGTTACTAGTAAGTGAAATGTATTTTTGGTATCACCTTTTAATGTTTATGTCTGCTAATATTCTTTTTAGTTTCGATTACCAATTTCAAATTGTGCAGAATATCGCAGTGTTACCTATACAGCCAAACTGGAAATATGTAAGCTTCTCTGATTGGCCATTCTGTGATATACATGTGGCCCAATGGAAAGCAACGACACAATAGCCTGTGCCAGTTGTAATATGTATATCTACAACAGGGACCAGTTCATCTTTAAACGTGAAAATGCTGGTTACCAGCGCTTTCCCCATTTCCGACAATGCTATCAAAAGCTTTCCCAGTCTGAATTACCTGCCCCTACCACAACGTTATAGGGACGTACTTTTGAAGTACAGCGGGGTACCAGACTAAAGTTTGCGTTAAAACACGAGATCATTAAATTTAATGATATAAACGTAACGACGCTTTCAACACTAGTTCAGATAACATCACAGGGACAACTTAGATATTAAAACATGCGTTTCTTAGTTTTCATCTATGCTTGCTTATGTTTCTTGTGTAAGGCAATTGGCTTTACAGTTCCTTGCTATAGGCCATTGGTAGGGAATTCCAATCATTAATCACAACTGCCAAAAATGGAGTACTGTACAAGCTAGTTCTATAAGCAATGTTTCTCAAATTGTCAGGCCTTCGAAGGTTATAAGAGCAAGAATTGCCAACCGTAGGTGGAACAAGAGTATTAAGATAATTTGGGGGAAAGCTTATTTACCATTTTACAGAAAAGAATATTAGCTTGTTGGCTTAAAGTTTCCCACCCAGACTCCTGATATAGATCAACGATAGATAGTTTAGTACAACCGGTAACAATCCGGGCAGCTTCACCAAGGCCTTTAACTCTTTACCAAACTACAAAATTTTAGACTGGTCCAAATTGAAAGCATTTGCAGACGACAAATCAAATTTAGCTGAAATGATGATCATTGTCTGTGAACGTGTAGAAAACCTTTTGGGAAAAGGAGAAATTGCTGGTTACCCGCATTTTCTCCTTTTCCCACAAGGTTTTCAAAAGGCTATTTCCTCAGGTCGTTAAAACTCGGGATTGCGTGGTAAAGAGTTAATCTAGGCCACGGAACCTCTATTTCAGAGAGAGACTTGGACGAAAATTGCCGAGGAACTTCATACCTGCATCGATAATCTACAAGAACAGGCAGAGAAAGAACATGGCACGTGAATGGACCTTGATAGTAGTCTACATCAGCCAATCAGATCGCTAGAATTTTAATTTATAACTGAAACTGAATTTAAAATGATGTGTTAACTCTTCACCAAACGACAAAAATGTAGACTAGTCCAAATTGAAAGCATTTGCAGACGACAATTTATATGTTACTCAAATGATGGAACTTGTCTTTTATAGGCTAGAAAACATTGTGGGGAAAAGAAGAAGATGCTGGTTACCAGCATTTTCTCCTTTTCCCACAATGTTTTCTTCAGGGTCGTTAAAACTCAGGATTGTATGGTAAAGGGTTAACCCTTTACTAAAGAGTCCGACATTGTTTGACGACCCCGGTTTCTAAAGCCCAAGAAAACATTGTGGGAAAGTGAAAATGCTGGAAACCTGCATATTCTCCTTTTCCCACAGTGTTTTCTAGTCTTCATCAAACAAAACCAGTTACTTGTGTACTTGTGCTGTTTTCGAATGTTTTCGAAAATGTTCTCCCAAGGGTCGTTAATTCTCTGGACTGTGTGGTAATGGGTTAACCTTTTACCACACAGACCCGATTTTTAATGAGCTTGACGCAAATAGGCTCTTGAAAACACTGTGGGAAAAGGAGAAAACGCTGGTAACTAGCATTTTCTCGTTTCCCCACATTTTTTTTCTATCCTTTCAAAGACAGATCCACTTGTTTGAGTCATGTCTAATTTGTTGTCTGCGAAGGCCTTCAATTCGGAGGAGTCGGAAAGTTTTATCGTTTGGTAAAGAGTTCAAGGCAGCCGTACAGTAGGCCTATATTCCTATCTTTAACTTATAGCGTTTATAAACTGATTCAAATTATGTCCAATGCTAATAAATGAGACATACTCTGACAAAACGGGAATCAATACATCTCCGGGATGCATTCGTTTTAACAAGCAAGTCATTACATAATTGCGGACCCATAAAAGCCATTTTTTCTAACAGCCGACTGAATCATGAGGTAGACTGGTCCTTTGACATTCAGAAAATTGACCAAAAGCAAAAAGTTTCGACCCAGGTCAGCCTGCGCAGATTGCGCAGGCTGACCTGGGTCGATACTTTTTGCAAGTACACTAAGACCCCTTTTCCAGAGCATGGTTCATGAATATTTTACATTTAAGCCTATAATTAAAAAAAAAAATCATGTGACAACCTATGTTCAACTATAGAGTTTAGTCATTCTGTAATGAAGCGTCACGCACTTGTCAATGATAAAGAAACTGACTCAGCATAAAGCATCACGATATTTATGTTTAATTAATTGCAACCCCAGGTGATGTAGACTTTTACCTTGCAAACAAGATTTCTTTTAACCCTTTGCCATGTTGTAACAACCCTGGGGAGAACGCCTTTTAAAAATATAGTGGGAAAAGGAGAAAATGCTGGTAACCAGCATTTTCTCCCTTTTCCACAATGTTTTTTACCCTTTCAAAGACAACTTCCGCAATTCGAGCTGTATTTAATTTTTCGTCAACAGTTATTGCTCTGGGGTTGGACAAGTCCAAAATTTTGTCATTTGGTTAAGGGTTAGGCTTCAGGGAAAAACAGCTTCTACAAAGCATGGTGAGATGAACACTTGCTCGAATTACACAATTATTGTTCCCTATTCCTACGATCTTTTCTGTAGCCTATCGCATATTTCTGCTGCTTGTACTTTATGCATTGCACTAATTAGTAGAATGTCCCTAAACAGAAAATAGCCGGAGATGGGTCACACTTTTACCAAGCAATCCCGAGATTTAACGACCCTAAAGATTCAATTTTTAAGTCACACGAATTTGTCCTCCACATATCCTTTCAATTGGACAAGTTAAAATTTTGCTGTTGGTAAGGACTTAACTTATTACATTCTGAAAGAAATGCAGCAGAGATAACTTTGAAAATAACCTTGTAAAGCATGGATTATCCGTATGATTTATGGCCCTAAAATACGTGCATGGACACGAGTAAAAACAGTGAAATCCATTACCGAATATTCTTTACCCACAATGTTTTCATAAGTTGTGTCTCTCAGGGTCGTTAAAACTCGGGACTGATTGGTAAAAGGTTAACGGCACATGTTGGATTGTTTTATCTATCAAGAAAGGTATTTGAAAAGGCTTATATTCGGTACATGTATGACTCTTTCTGATGTGACCCACCTTTATTGTCTATTTTTAGTTATCTTACATACTAAATATGGCAGGCGGAAATAGAGACCAGCTGAAGTGTTGATGATTATTCATAAGCTCGTCTATATTAAGATTAATTGATTGTATGGTATAAATTTAAACGTCGTTTTCAACATTATTTCAGTTATATCGCAGCGGCGAGTGCACCTATTATTGCTGTCCTGGAGTTTCTGTCAGTTTACACCGCACAATTTTCTTCCATTTGTACTTTCCCACATAACCATCGTCGAAACAATGATCAGCGAAGATAGAGAAATGAATCCTGTCGCAATAACTATGATCGATCCGCAGAAGGAAAATTGTCGAGCTGGGGGTTCGAACTAGCAACCCCTGTTCTCAAGTTCTATGCGGTATCGACTGCTCTATTGGGGCTCGGCGTTGTAAATATTTAGAATTCTAGGAATTTTGAGTTGCAATCCGGCAATTGCTTCTTTTCTGTCAAAATTTTCACAAGAAATCTAATAACTCTTGAAATACCAAGCGACAAAATTTTAGCACTGTCCAAATTGAAAGCAATTGCAGACGACAAAGTAGAGGTTATTCAAATGATGAAATTAGTTTTTGATTGTGTGGAAAACATGGTGGGGGAAACTGCTGGTTACCAACCTTACCTTCTTTTCCAACATTTTTGTCAAAAACCTTCCGAGCGAGATTCGTTCAAACTCGGGACTGTGAGGTAAAGGGTTAAACGATCCCGTGTTTTGACGACCCTGGGGTAGAGGGGTTTAAAAAAGTTTGTATAAAAAGGAGAAACCGCTGGTTACCAGCCTCTTCTCTTTTTTCCACGATGTTTTTTACTTTTCAAAGACCCGTAAAAAAAAAAAAAAAAAAAGACCCGTCATCACATTATGAGCCAATCCGTGTGGCACAATACATGGACAAGGTATCGTCGGGCTTTATACGTCGTCTGTTTGGTGTAATGCCGTTTATAGCATTATTTCGGTTATTTTTTTTTTTTACCTCCACCAGTGTATCTGCACGTTTCTAGAGTTTCTTTTCTAATACTTCACATAAAAGTTTTCCTCGGGCAACTTGCTATTTTCTCACAAAAAAAAAAAAGAAATCGGGGACACAATGCTAAGAAGTGTAAGAGAAAGGAACCCTGTCTGACTGTATCTACATCATCAATCCTCGAACAGGTTTTGGTCAGAATCAAGATCCCATATTTACAAAACCTTTGCGTTAGGTACTGACTACCCGCAATTGCATCTAATTTCTGCCTTTGGCACCGTTTTAACATTTCTTCGAAGTCCTACGAAATAAAATAGTGCTTGCAGCACTTTGATTTATTTGGTCAAGAGATAAGCTTTCGTCCCGATTTCGCCCTGTTGTTTTTAACAAGCGACTGTTTCGAACTTGTGAAAATTGGCACAGTTTTACATTTCTACAACTAATTTTTCTTTCGTCTACAAGTAGGGCTAATGAAATGTTTCTGTGGATCTGTAATATTTAGATAAAATGGTTCAATAGAAAACGAGGAATCGTTCGCTATTTACTCCAAAACTCGAGCAGAATTCTCTTTCGTATTTTTATGACGTTCTCTTTTGTAGAGAGTATTCATAGTTTTCCGGCTTGTCTCTGCGCAAGAATCGAAACGGGTCCAGTATTTAGAAAAGTTTATTCTACGGGAGCTAAAAGAAAATTATGCGCCTTGCGTTTTTCATCTTCTTAATAAAGCCATCTCTGAGTAGGACGCTTCTATTTAAGGTGTTTATCCTCCACAGGAAACATCGTAGAATGTAACTTATAGGAATGAACGGACCAGGTTTTGATTTTTAGGTTATTACTCCTTTCAAGTAAATTCCAGACTTTTCTTAACTGAAAACATTTGCAGACGACAAATCAGAAAGCGATTCAAGTCAAGTGAAGCTTTTTTTGAGAGAGTACAAAACTATATGGGGGAAAAAGGAAAAATGATGGTTACCAGTAATATCTCCTTTTCTCAGAATAATTCAAAAAGACCCATGTCTCCACCAGGGTCATTAAGAATCGTGTTACAGAGTTTCAAGAATCGTTTTAACCCATTACCACACAACCCGAAATTTTAACGACCCTAAGAAAGTAGACCTTTGAAAACATTGCAGGAAAAAGAGAAAATGTTGGTTATCAGCATTTTCTCCTTTTCCCACAATGTTTTTCTAGCTAGATCTATTCAGAAACAAATCGAATCACTTCGGCCATATTCAATTTGTGGTCTGCAAATGCTTTCAATTTGAACAAGTCTAAAATATTGCCGTGTGGTAAAGATTTACAGTAAAACAAACCGGGAAATATTGCATATTCATCAAAAATGACGTAGGGTGTTTCACCGGTTTCCCCAAACCGATTATCAAACATCATGAGCGCATGACCAATGACGTCATACCCTGTGTCCATTGATAAACAGTAACATTGCAAAATATTGTCAACAAATTGTCTTGAAAAACCGAGAGATACAGAAGCTGAAAGCAGAATATTGTGTTAACAAGAGAAGACAGGATCTTTTTTTACCAGGTACATTATTGAATTTATGCCATACCGGTGATTCTTGGGTGAAATTGAATTTGAAAGAAATTTTGTTCCGTGTTCAATAACACGGAGAGCACTTTCGACTTCTGATATCATGTGATTAATAATGCAACGGAAAATTATAGACTTCCACGTACAGGATTATTTAAAACTAGGCTACTAGTAGTTTCTGTGTAGTGCTTAACCCTTTTCCAAACGACAAATTTTGGACTGGTCCAAACTGAAAGAGTTTGCAGACGACAATTTTAAATTTGATGAAAATGGCAGAAAGGTCTCAAAAAGGGTAGAAAACACTGTGGGAAAAGGAGAAATTGCTCCACCCTCGTAACGAGCAATTTCTCCTTTTCCCACAGTGTTTCCAAAAGACTTGTACTGCAGACACGTGAAAACCAGGGCTTGTTTGGGAAAGGGTTAAAGTCTTTTTACTTGTACAGTAAGTCAGGTTTGGCGTAAAACTGACTGAGGAAGTTTTCACATGATATGTAGGATTCCTCCTGTGGAGTTGTCCAAGTAGAACACGGACATAATGTTCTTGGTCAAGATGTTGAGAGCTACTGGACCCTAAATCCTTTACCATATGATAGAAAGTGGTGTTCATGGTTGTGAGGTAGACTGTCAGCCTCGTAATCATAAGACCAGAATTCAATACTCAGGAGCACAGGTGACAGTAAAAATCATACATTACACACTAATATACTGAGAGTTAAACAACTCGTAAAGTATTTTCAATAGACTAGTCATGGATTTCATGCCGTTTACAAGTCATTTTACAACCAATTTTAACATCCATAGTACCATACGATAGCGGAAACATTATTCTACAAGAAAATCATACCACAAGTTGAGACATTTCAAGTTGCTAAGAAATATCTAGCTTAGTATATTTGTGTGTAATATATGATTTGATATACTGTTGCTCGCCGTTCACCTGTGCCAGGAGTGGGTATCAACTTTGGGACCAATCATTGGCCCGCACATTTGGCGCAAGTACTGGTGTAGTTGCCAGGAAGTAGAAGCAAAAGAGATTAGTATAAGTTGCAAGATCTTGTTTCTCAATCAGCTTAGAATAAATATGTTTAAACAACAAAAAGTAAGCCTGGTCCAGATTGAGGTATTTGTAGACTAGAAATCAAAATTTTTACAAATGATTGTATTTGTCTCAACGTGTAAAATATCGTTGGGAATGGAGGAAATGCTGGTTACCAGCATTTTCCGCTTTTTCCCCATGTTGTTTTCTACAGCCTTCTTCCTCAGGGTCATTGTAATACGGGATTGTCAGGTAAAAGATTAAAGCACTGGTCCTGGCAACATAGAATGCTGCTTTCAAAACATTCTGACCAAAACAAACGTGACACAGATATAGCTTAGCCTGATAGATGTTTTGGTAAAAAATAGTTTCGGAAAGTTGGACTTACATTGTAAACACTTTGGAGGTTTCAGTAACAAGGTAATTATGCAGTGTTAACTCTTTGCCTAACAAAAAAAATGTAGACTTGTCCAAATTGAAAGCATTTTCAGAAGACAAATATGACTAATAAGATGGAACTTGTCTTTGATAGGGTAGAAAATATTGTGGGAATAAGAGAAAATTTCCTTTTCCCACAATGTTTTCAAAAGGTTTCTTCCTCAGGTTCATTAAAACTTGAGATTGTATGGTAAAAGGTTAATGCACCATGGCAATTTTCACATCTAATACATGGCTTTGATTTTTATCTCGTATATAAATTATACAAGTCCTAAAGGTAGAAAACAGTTCTATGTATACAAAGTTCAGAGCTCGGAAATGAGACAGTGAAATGATGAAGTGTGTAAGTAGAAGCCAGGTGATAACATCAAAGTGCAAATAACATTGTATAATCGACTTGTTAAGAAACTTCCAATCAGTTGACCATATAAGTCTAGTTTACCAATTTTTTTCTGTTACTGAAACTACCATAAGTCAAGTAGGTAGTTTGTCCTTATTGCAAAGGTCAATTTTGTTAACTCAGCACTTTAACCCTTTCCCAAACGACAAATTTTGGACTAGTCCATATTGAAAGAGTTTCCAGACGACAATTTTAAATTTGATGAAAATGGCAGAAAGGTCTCAAAATGGGTAGAAAACAGTGTGGGAAAAGGATAAATTGCTCGTTACGAGCAATATCTCCTTTTCCCACAGTGTTTTCAAAAGACTTGTACTGCAGACACGTGAAAACCAGGGCTTGTATGGGTTAAAGCTTAAGATTTATGCCTAAGGTGTAAGTCCAGATCCGACAACACAGAATGGCTTGCCGGAATTTAAAACAGTGGAGACCACACTTTACAAGATATTTGTCAAAACAGCCATGGAAAATCAGCAAATAATTTGGACCGTTTAGCAGGAGACATCGGTCCATTTCATCTATTCAGCAATGTTCTAACCTTTTACCACACAATACCAACTTTTAACAGTCTTGAAAAAAAGGAGAAAATGCTGGTAACCAACATTTTCTTCTTTTGGCACAATGTTTTCAACTTAATCAAAGATAGAAGTTATCGTGTGAGCTTTATTTAATTTGTCGCCTGCAAATACTTTCAGCTTAGTCAAGTCCAAAAATTGTCATTTGATGAAAAGTTAACTCTAGAGCGCTTAACCCTTCACCAGACGACAAAATTTTAGCCTTGTCGAAATTGAAAGCATTTGCAGATGAAATTTCAATGTGGCTCAAATGGTGCAGTTTTCTATTGATAGGGTACCAGCATTTTCTCCTTTTCCCACAATGTTTTCAAAAGGCTTTTTTCCTAGGGGCGTTAAAAGGCGGTATTTTGCAGTAAAGGGTTAAGAAACCTGGCAGATCACATTTAAGTTTTAACTCTTTTATACCATGTTTGAAAAAAGCAGACATGCCCAAACTGAAAGCATTTGCACATGACAATATAAATGTGGCTCAAATGATGGAATTTGTCTTTGATTGAGTAGAAAACATTGTGGAAAAGGAGAAAATGCTGGTTTCCAGCATATTCTACTTTTCCCTCAATGTTTTCAAAAGACTTCTTCTTCAGGGTCATTAAAACTCGTCATTGTATGGTAAAGGGTCAATCTTGAAGTAGGACCAAAATGATTTCAATTTCAGGCTTTGCTTTTCTCCAGAATGTCTTGGCAAAGCGAACAGCGCAGATCAAAGGTCAGACTGCATGTTTTCTGCAGTCTGATCTTGATCTGCACTGACCACATAGGCAACTATAGTTGCAAAAGGTGCTTTGAGGGTTAACCTTTTACCACACAATCTCGACTTTTAACGACCCTCGAAAAGAAATCTTTTGAAAACATTGTTGGAAAAGGAGAAAATGCTGGTAACCAGCATTTTCTCCTTTTCCAACAATGTTTTCTACCCTTCCCAAAACAAATTTCAATTTTTCATTTACGTTTATTTTGTCATCTCACATCTGCAAATGCTTTCAATTTGGACAAGTCTAAAATTTTGTCATTTGGTAAAGAGGAAAGGTTTATGTATTTGTCTATCTGAACAGGTAATTAAAGAGAACTCACACGCAACACAACAAAAATGTCCCTGTATCCATCTTTAGAAGATATGAAAGTGGACCAAATGGCCCAGGTGAGTTGTTTTAATCGTTTACCACACAATCCCGTATTTTAACAACCCTAAAGAAGAAGACTTAACACCGTGAAAAATGAATACTTTGTGGAAAAAGGAGAAAATGTCCATAATTAAATTGGATCAGAACTTTCATTCCGTAAGAAATGCTTGGGTTACAGTGCAGGGAAATACTAAGGCAGGTTGACCCTTAACCACTCAATTCCAACTTTTATTGACTCCGATAAAGAGGCCTTTTGAAAACATTGTGGGAAAAGGAGAAAATGCTGATAACCGGCATATTTTCAGGATGTTTTTTTAAAAGCTTTATCTGATAATCTCTCATGGACGTGCCAAGTCCTCTAGCTCTGTTGGTAACATACAGGACTTGGAACCAGGAGGTTGCATGTTCAAATCCCCAGCTCGACTAATTCCTTAGGATTGATGAGTCATTGTGACAGGATTCATCCCTCTCTCACTGCTAATCATTGTTTCAACTATGGTTATGTGAGATGCAGTGGGTGGCTTGGGAAGAATATTATGCATAGTACTGGTGAAAGAAACCTCCAGAAAGTATAAATACAGTGAGCTGGCTGCCACAATATAAATGAAGTTGCATTGAAAACCACTTCAAACACCATAAACAAATCC
Source organism: Tridacna gigas (assembly GCA_945859785.2). Lineage (NCBI taxonomy): Eukaryota > Metazoa > Mollusca > Bivalvia > Cardiida > Cardiidae > Tridacna > Tridacna gigas. The sequence goes on from OX244032.2 coordinate 74,672,357, forward strand.
TTATGGTTGTAGAAACATGCATCTTTCACTCAAACCTATATTCTGGGTAAATCAGTTTGAAAAGTTTGTTTTTTTTTTTTGTTGAGGGGGTGGGGGGAGGGGGCTAGGATTGATGGAATATTGTTTCTAGTACTGGTGAAAGAAGGTAAAATAAAGCATAGATAGGTGCAATGGGTACTGCGTTATTACTGAAAGAAGGTTGAAAATGCTGTTGAGCACACTACAAACAAACAAATATTACCATTTCTTTCCAGATATATGTCTTCTATATTATGAGTTTGGTTTTCTCAAACTTGTTGTCCTAAAAATGAAAAGTCTTGATATTTCAGGTTGCTGTTGTAAGACCACTTGCATGATAACATTTGCTGAGGACTTAAGCCTGTGACACACAATCAGGACTTTAAACAGCTTCCACCCCAAGTAAAAGGAGTTTTGAAAACATTGTGGGAAAAGGAGAAAATGCTGGTAACCAGCATGTTCTCCATTTCCCACAATGTTTTCTACCCTTCAAAGAACAAATTTCATTTTTTCAGTCACAATCATTTTGTTGTCTGCAAATGCTCTGAATTTGGACTGGTCTAAAATTTTGTCGTTTGGTAAAGAGTTAAAATGAACAAATATTTCACTTTTTCAGGCACAGAGACGGTATGAGGCTGGGGCTACACAACCTGCTGTCCCGCCACTGCAGTACCCCCACCCACAGGGAGCCCCACAAGGAGCCCCACAAGCACCCCCTGCGTATGGAAGTAGTGGTTCAAGTGCCCTTTACCCAGTCCTTGAAGAGTACATGGGTCTTCAGTTAACTCCACAGTTTGTTCAACAAAATTTACCCGCATATGTAAGTAGACAATTATGTAGTTTGTCTAGGTCTACTGGCAACGCTATACCAAACGACAAAATTTTAGACCTGTTGAAATTGAAAACATTTCCTGACGACAAGTTAGATATGGTGCATATGATGTAATGTTTGGTTATAAGGGTAGAAAACATCGTGGAAAAAGGAGAAAATGCTGGTTACCAGCATTTTCTCCTTTTCCCACAATGTTTTCAAAAGTCGCTTTAGAGGGATTTTTATAACTTGGGATTTTGTGGAAAAGGGTTAAAACGTAACTCCATTTCACGACTATTACCGAATTAAAGCAGGCTGCTCTAAACATTGTGGCATAAGGAGAAATTGCTTGTTACAAGCGATTTCTCCTTTTGCCCAGATATTTTGATATACATGTATTTTCATATATAAAACATCAATTCTGGTTGATTACCATACTTTACGCTGACGTTTTTTTAACTTTTCAGTTTCAGATTTGTTTTCAGGAGGTAGTGAGTTAAAATTTACCACATGGCAAAGTTTTAGACTCGTCTGCACTAAAGGAGTTCATTAAGTCGTATAATTATGAGCCATGCTCTGACAAAAGAGGGCTTAATGCACCTCCGTGATGCAATATACCAATCAAGCCATCACGTAATTATGAATCCGTAATAGCCACTTTTTTTAACAACTGACTTAATCATGAAGTAGAATGGTCCTTGGACATAAAGAAAACTGACCAGTAGCGAAAAGTTTCGGCCCAGGTCAGCCTGCGCGGACTGAGCAGGTTGACCTCAGTCGATACTTTTCGCAGATGCATTAATCCCTCGTTTCATAGAGTGTGGCTCATATAAATTGATAGACCTTACAGAGTAACTTCTGTACTTTAGACCTTGTCTCCGTTTCTGTCCATTAAATCAAAGTCTTCTTTTCAGATTTCCATACTGTTGTTAAGTCTACATGAGACTTCGAATTTAAGCACAAACTGAGTTGAGCTTGGACTCAAATTTTATGAGCACTGACCATGATTTTACAATTACATATCATACAATGGCTACTCCATAGCTGAGTGGTGAGGATGTTGGCTTTATAATCAAGAAGTCTGGTTTTATTCCAGCTAGTGGCATTTGCTATTTGTGTTGTTGGGCAAGGGGCTGAGGATCCCAAGCTTAGTACTGTTGAAACCTAGGAGAAATATGAATAAGTAGCCTGATGCAGTGATATGACAGAACTGTCAAAAGTCTGTTTAGACAAACATGTCACATGTATAAATTACTTTTACAGAGTCAACAAGTGGCTATTCCCCAAACCAGACCAAGTAACATGCAGGTGGCACCTATCAGTGGAAATAACACAGGAATCGTTCGATCTGAAATCAAACAGGGTTTGAGAGAAGTTGTGGCATGTAAGGACGGAGAAGGGAAAATTGGTCTCAGAATCAGACATGTCAACAATGTAAGATAATTTCTAATAAGGTGTGCAGTCTGATCTTTGATCTACACTGTCTGCTTTCCTGAAACACTATAGATGTGCAGTCTGATCTTTGATCTACACTGTCTGCTTTCTTGAAAAACTTTAGATGACAGCAACCTTGATATTGCTCTTAATTGTTTTTATACCCCCCAAAACTCTGTTTGGGGGGGTATACAGGAGTCAGCTTGTCGGTCCATCCGTCCGTCCGTCGGTCCGTCCGTCCGTCGGTCTGTAGCTTTTTGTCCGCTCTATTTATCATAAACTATGGGACGAATTTTATTCAAACTTCACAGGTAGACTCAGTATCAAGCAGAGATGTGCATATGAAATGTTGGTTATGGTTCATTGATTTTTAACTGAGTTATGGCCCTTTCATGAAATTTCTTGTCCGCTCTTTTTCTCATCAACTATTGGATAGATTTGGTTCAAACTACACAAATAGACTCAGTATCAAGCAGAGATGTGCATATCCTATTTTGGTTATGGTTTATTTACGTTTCATGGAGTTACGGCCCTTTGATGATTCTGGACAAATTTCTTTCAAACTTCATGGATAGACTTTGCACTCAGCAAAGATGTGCATATCATAAATTGTTCTTAGTTAATTAAATAAAATTTCCAAGAGCTAAGCCCTTTTTTGTCGTTCTCTTTATGACGGTGCCCTTGCTGAATTGATGAAAATAAATTATACTTTTGATAGAATACTTTTAACACAGCTTCTATGTCATGCTTACTTTCAAAAACTATTACACCAAATAATTATACCCCCCAAAACTCTGTTTGGGGGGTATATAGGAGTCAGCTTGTCGGTCGGTCCGTCCGTCCGTCGGTCGGTCTGTAGCTTTTTGTCCGCTCTATTTCTCATAAACTACTGGACGAATTTTATTCAAACTTCACAGGTAAACTCAGTATCAAGCAGAGATGTGCATATGAAATGTTGGTTATGGTTCATTGATTTTTCACTGAGTTATGGCCCTTTCATGAAATTTCTTGTCCGCTCTTTTTCTCATCAACTATTGGACAGATTTGGTTCAAACTACACAAATAGACTCAGTATCAAGCAGAGATGTGCATATCCTATTTTGGTTATGGTTTATTTACGTTTCATGGAGTTACGGCCCTTTGATGATTCTGGACAAATTTCTTTCAAACTTCATGGATAGACTTTGCACTCAGCAAAGATGTGCATATCATAAATTGTTCTTAGTTAATTAAATAAAATTTCCAAGAGCGATTCGGTTCGGAGGTTGCTTTCGTTAGTTTCCGTACTGTATAAGTAAGATGTAGAGTCTGGTCAAAAACATTGCATGAAAAGACATTTGTTGTCTGCAAAACCTTTTCATTTAAACCAGTCTCAATTTGTCCAACTGGTAAAAAAAAATGTATCAAGTAAGTTTTATTCTCTCCAAGTCTTCAGTCTGTAACAAAGAGTAATTCTTTGGCAAGAAGCCATTGCAGGATATTCATCACCTTCAGTGATAGCTCTGGTATAATTGACTCTCCAGTCACTTATTTTGCATTCCTGTGACATTAATCTGTTTTGTGACAAGGAGCTGTTGGGGGGTATGATCACGTTTAGTGATAGCTCTAGTTTATTTTTAGACTGAAAATGTCTGTTTGGTTTATTCAGTGCTGTAAGCGTTAATTTGAGATTATTTCTTTCTTGGCATTATAGAAGTGTTCAGAAGGTATTCAGTGTTGATTTTGTTGATTGGGCATGCTAGAATTTAAATCTTATGAGACAAATTCTGGAATTGTCCAAACTGAAAGCATGTACAGACATCAAGTTAAAAGGGAAGGTAGAAAGTATTGTGGAAAAATAAGAAAATGCTGGTTACCAGCATTTTCTTCTTTCCCTAAATGTTCCCAAAAGATATGTTCTTCCTTGACTTTTTAAACACTGGATTGTTTGGTAAGGGGTTAAGTAATGGCTTAAGATTGTGACATTGTGCTGCCATTAATAACCCTTAACCCACTAAATAAGTTAAATGAAGCTTTCATACTGATAGTAAAAAACTGAATATTGCTATTTCAACGGGTTTTTTTTTTTTTTTATGTGTGAAAAATATCTCATTATGGGACAGTGAAGATCCAAGATCTGCACATTCTGTGCAGTCTGATCTTGATCTAAACTGTCCACAAAAGGTCCTTGAAACACAACCTAAGGGTTAATACAAATTAATACAAATACTGTTTGTAAATTCCAGGGATTATTTGTGGCCCTTGTACAGAAGAATTCTCCTGCAGCTTTGGCTGGGTTAAGATTCGGGGACCAGATTATACAGATCAATGGAGAAAATTGTGCAGGCTGGGACACAGACAAAGCCCATAAAGTTTTAAAGAAAGCAGGTGGGGAAAGAATCAGCTTCGCAGTGCGAGACAGGTACAATGGGAATTTCATCTTTTGAGGTCCACAGGCTAAATTCAATCTGAACTTAACCCTTTAGGACACAACAAAAGTCTGCATTTGCAGACAATAAATTAAGTGATGCTTGAATTGTAGAAGTTGTCTGATAGGATAAAAGACATTGTTAGAAAAGGAGAAAATACTGGCTACCAGCATTTTCTCCTTTTCCCTTAATGTTTTCAAAAGTCTTTTTCCTCAAGGTTGTTAAAAGTCGGGATTGTGTGGTAAAGGGTTAAATAAAATATACAGTCTGCTTCTCTGTGAGGTAATGATAGAGAGGATCTCTTGAAAACTGATAACTATTTCCCACAGATTTAAAGATACATCTATACTCATTTTCAGTCAGTACTGAACCCATTTCATCTGTATTTTATCAAGCTCAAATCATTCTTTTATCTTCATGCCAAATAATGCCCCTGATGGTTGCAAGGTGGCATAGATAGATATGTGACCTATAGAAAATTTATTTCATTTTCTGGAGGCCATCAAAAAATTGTTGTTATGACTTTTCAGCTTTCAAACCAATGATTTCCAATATAAGTATTATGTATTTATCCCTTACACCATATACATAGGTAATTTGTCTATACTTGCAAAGCTGTTTAAATTCTGAACCATTCTACTGTCAAATTTTTACAGCATTTTTTTCTCCCTGGATGTAAGGTTGTATTTTTAAATTCTCAATGGATATGTGAATATTACTTAAATCCACAAAAATTGCATATGCAGTAGGCACACATGTTGAAATCGAAGTCAGAGAGTTTGCCTTTGATGGGAAAATAAAGTAATCATCGGATGGTTAATGACTTAATAATTCCTTGGTGACAGTTTTTCTACCAAATTAACCCTTTACCATACACAGTCCCGGGTTTTTACGACCCTGGGAAAGAAGGCTTTTGAGAACATTGTGGGAAAAGGAGAAAATGCTGGTAACCAGCATTTTCTCCTTTTCCCACAATGTTTTCTACCCATACCAATTTTGACTTTGTCGTCTGCAGCTGTTTTGAATTTAGAAGAGTCTAAAATTTGTCGTTTGGGAAAGGGGTAACTGTTTACCAGATGACAAAATTTTTAGACTTTTCCATACTGAAAAGTTGTCTGCAAATGACCAAATATAATTAAATGTGGCTTAAAGGTGAGATTTGTCTGTGAAAGGGTAAAAATAAAACATATGAAATGAGAAATGCTGGTTGCCAGCATTTTCTCCCTTTACCAACCATATTTTCAAGGGCCTTTTTTTAAAAATGTTGCTGGGCAAAAGAGAAATGTGGCCTAGATAATGAGTTTGTCTCTGATCTTGTAATGGTCAAAAAGCATTGTTAGGAAAGGAGACAAGGCTGGTTGCCAATATTCTATCCTGTACCAGCAATGTTTTCAAAAGCCTTTATTCTTGCAGTCATTAAAACCCAGGATTGTTTGGTAATGAGTTAGATATGACATATTTTTACAGACCATTTGAGAGGACCATTACAATGCAGAAAGACAGTGGTGGTTATATTGGGTTTGTGTTCAAGAATGGAAGAATAAAGTCATTGGTCAAGGACTCCTCGGCTGCTAGGAACGGTGTCCTTACCGACCATCAGCTGATCGAGGTCAACGGTCAGAATGTGGTCGGACTGAAGGTAAGGTGATTTTTCCCCAAGATAGGAAACATTCTTGCTAGATTCTAAGATGGCAAGAGCAAAGTTCACCAACCATTGTAAATGTTACTCCAATGCTGATTTCTAAGACTACCATTCTGATGGACAAAGACAGAATTTTTCAGCCACCAATCTCACTGCCAGTCTGGGAGTGAAGAATTCAAACTGAGTGTAGCATGGTTTGTAAATAAGACCATGAATTTTATTTTGGATAGGGGCGGGGACACTGTGTTCACCAGCATATTCTCCTTTTTCCACATTGTTTTCAAAAGTCCTCCTTCTTAGTTGTTAAAACTTGGGATTGCTTGGTAAATGAGCACACATCATACTAAAGGAAGATAACTAGTAAAAATTGTTTAACTCTACCACACTACAAAATTTTGGAATGGACCAAACTTAAAACATTTGTAGACAACACATCAAATAGTGCGAAAGTGACATTTTCTGTGTTTGATACGATAGAAAACATTGTGGGAAAAGGAGAAAATGCTGGTTACCAGCATTTTCTCCCTTTTCCACAATGTTTTCAAAAGCCTTCTCTTTCAAGGCTCGTTAAAACTCAGGAGTGTTAAAGGTTTTTCTCTTTCCCAAACAACAATATTTCAGACTGGTGTGAATTCAAAGCATTTGCAGACAACAAATTTAGTACTGCTCATATGATTGAATTTGTGTCTGAAAGAGTAGAAAACATTGTGGGAAAAGTAGGAAATGCTGGTTACCAGCATTTTCTCCTTTTTCCACTATGTTTTCAAAGGGGTTCTTCCTCAGGGACATTAAAACTTGGGATTGTGTGATAAATGGTCAAGAGTTACATCCTGTTTAATGAGGGCATACAGTACTTTAACTCTTTACCAAACAACAAAATTTTAGACTGGTCCAAATTAAAAGCATTTGCAGACGACAAAATAAATGTGATTGAAAAATTGAAATTTGTTTTGGGAAGGGTAGAAAACATTGTGGGGAAAAAGAGAAAATGCTGGTTACCAGCATTTTCTCTTTTTCCCACAATGTTTTCAAAAGGCTTCTTTCACAAGGTCGTTAAAAGTCGGGATTGTGTGGTAAAGAGTTAAAGAGTGTACTCTTTACCAGACTACAGAATTTTAGTTTTGTCGAGTTTGAATTATTTGCAGTCGACTTTTTTGGTTTTTGCTTAAATGTTGGAACATGTCTTTGAAAGGATAGAAAACATTGTGAGAAAAGGAGAAAATGCTGGTTACCAGCATTTTCTCCTTTTTTCACAATGTTTTCAAAGCCTTTTTTTCTTCAGTCTTCTTGAAATATTGGATTGTTTAGAAAAGGGTTTACAGATAATTAACAATGAACACTTTGCGTGTCTATAAAAACTTATGTAAATGTTGTGGGAGATATGACTAAGTAAGGCCTGATACGTATGGGCTTTTCAATAGGCTTAATACTTTACCAAACAACAAAATTTTAGGCTGATCCAAATTGAAAGATTATTGTAAATGTGGCACAAATATCTGGATTTGTGTGTGAAAGGTTAGAAAACATTGGGAAATAGAGATTATGCTGGTTACCAGCATTTTGTCCTTTTTCTACAATGTTTTCAAAAGCTTTCTTTCTCAGGGTTGTTGAAACATTGGATTATGTGGTAAAGGGTTAGATATAACTTTTTAAAAAAACGTTGTGGGAAAAGAAGAAAATGCTGATCTGCAGCATTTTCTCTTCCCACAATGTTTTCTACCCATCCGGAAACAATTTTCAGTTTTTTGAGTCACATTTATTTTGTCATCTGTACTTGCTTTTAGTTTGTACTGGCCCAAAAATTTTATCATTTGGTAAAGAGTTAACCCTTTCCCAAACAAGCCCTGGTTTTCACGTGTCTGCAGTACAAGTCTTTAGAAAACACTGTGGGAAAAGGAGAAATTGCTCGTAACGAGCAATTTCTCCTTTTCCCACCGTGTTTTCTACCCTTTTTGATAACTTTCTGCCATTTTCATCAAATTTAAAATTGTCGTCTGCAAACTCTTTCAATTTGGACCAGTCTAAAGTTTGTCGTTTGGGAAAGGGTTAAGCCTATTGTAATTTGTTATCTGCTAATACTTTGAATCTGGACAAACCTAGATTTGAGCCATGCTCTGTGAAAAGGGGGCTTAATGACCTGGGCTGAAACTCTTTGCTTTTAGTCAATTTTTTGCATGCCCAAGGACCAGTTTACCTTGTGATTCTGTCAGTTGTTAGGCAAAACAGATTTTATGGATCCATGATCCTGTGATGACTTGCTTGGTATCATGCTTAATGGAGATGCATTAAATCCCCTTTTGCCAGAGCATGACTCATCTTTTTCTTGTATGGTAAGGAGATATAAAGAATATTTGTTTTTTTCGGTGAAAGATCGAAATTTATTTCATCTCGTGAACATCATTGGTAATATTTTCATTCGTGGCTGCACCACTTGTGAAAATATTACCGATGATGTTCATGAGATGAAATAAATTTCGATCTTTCACTGAAAAAAACAAATATTCTATTTATTTCATGCTTCTAACACCTTTTTTTGGTCGAGACTTCCATAAAATCATGAAATCAGGTCATGAAATCGGTATTCTCACTGGTCGTACCAGTGTAATATCGAACAATATTTTCACCGCTATTTCTCGATACCCTACCGGAAAGCATGAAATAAAAGATATGACTTGATGATGAAATTGATTATTTTGATTATCTTTTTTTCCAGGATGAACAGATCAGTGAAATAATAGAAGCAGGTGGACGAACAGTCACCATCACAGTGATGCCTTGTGTGCTTTATGATCACATCGTCAAATGGTGAGTTTTTTTCTTTTTAGCTCACCTGACCTCAGTGTGCTCAAGGTGAGCTTTTGTGATCATTGCTGTGTTTGTCATGCGTTGACCGTTGTCCATGCATCAACAATTGCCTTGTGCGCACTCTTGAGTTCACATTTTCAGTCTGACACTCATGAAACTTTGTCAGAATGTTTGTCCTTGTGATATCTTGGACAATTTGAATTGGGTCATGTTGGGTAAAAAAGTGGGTCACTGAGGCAAATCTTAGAAAAGAAAAACCTTGTGTGCACTCTAGAGGCCCCATTTTCAGTACAATACTCATGAAAATTGGTCAGATTATTGTCTTGATGATATCTAGCACAAGTTTGAAATCGGGGTCACATCAGATAAAAAAGTAGGTCACTAAGGCTCATAAGTTTTACATCACCACAGCCAGGATGTCTTCAACTTTATCAGTTCTAAATGACATTCCTCAGGTGAGCGCATTAGGGCCAATGGCCCTCTTGTTTATATTTAATAAAGTTCTGACTTTAATCCGTTACCAGACGAAAAGGTTTTAGCCTTGTCAGAGCTGAAAGTTTTGCAGACGACAATTTAAATGTGGCTCAAATGGTGCTTATTTTTTCTTTGATAGGGCAGAAAACATTGAGGGAAAAGGAGAAAATGCTGGTTACCAGCATTTTCTCCTTTCCCCACAATGTTTTCAAAAGGCTCCTTTCCCAGGGTCATTAAAAGACAGCATTGTGTGGTAAGGGATTAACCCAGAAATCCAGTTACAAGTTTGTGATTACACTGATGTGAGAAATTTTGTACAAAAGAATATCAAAGTTGTTGCCATTGCACCTTAACCCTTTGTCAAACGACAAAATGTTGGACTAGACCAAATTTAAAGCATTTTCATTTGCAGACGACATTAAATGTGGCTCAAATGATGATTCCTGTCTTTGATAGAATTAAAAACATTGTGGGAAAAGCAGAAAATGCCAGTTACCAGTAATGTTTTTTTTTTCAAACTTGTCAACTACATCTGTTGATTAATTGATTGATTTTATAGTGCTTAATGCCGTTTTCAACATTATTTCAGTTATATCGCCGCGGCCAGTGCACCTATCCATGCTTTCCTGGAGTTTCTTTTACCAGTGCTATGCACAATATTCTTTCTAAGCCACCGGCTGCTTTCTCACATAGCCATTAGCGAAACTGGTTGGCGGTGAGAGAGGAATGAATCCTGTCACAATGACTATCATCAAGCCTCGGAAAGAAATTGGTTGAGCCGGGGATCAAACCACAGACCTGTTATCAAGTCCTGTATGCTACTGACTGAGCTACTGGGGCTTGGCAACTACATCTGTATGTGGTAAAAAGTCATATTTGAACAATAATGAATTAGAAGTAATTTTTTCTTATCTTTCTGTTTCAGCATGGGTGACAGTATTGTGAAGAAGTTTATGGACCATTCCATCCCAGACTTGTAAAACAAGCAACCAACCAAACAGACTTTTTTTTAACTTGTTTCTATAAAGCAAGGAACTTTTTCCGTAGTGTTTTTGTGTGTACATACTATATACTTAGGACAAGTTATCCATTGACAAAATTACTTGGGTATTCATCCCAGACCTGTAAAACGCGCAACCAACCAAACAGACTTTTGTTAACTTGTTTCTATGAAGCCAGACACTTTTTTTAGTGTTTCTGTGTGTACATACTACATATCCATTGACACAAATTGCATATGTGTTCACTTGATATGTGTTAGCCCTTTACTATACAATCATAAGTTTTAATGACCCTTTTGAAAACATTATGGGAAAGGAGAAAATGCCAGTATTCATCATTTTCTCCCTTTTTTCCCAAAGTGTTTTTATACCCTTTCAAAAGCAAATTGTATCGTGTGAATCCATGCTAATTAGTAGAGTGTAAAAATTTGTCATCTGGTAAGGAATTAACCCTTTACCACACAATCCTGAGTTTTAACAATCTTGTGGAAGATGCCTTTTCGTACAATGTTTTCTATTTTTTTATAGTAAAATAGCATCATTTGAACCATATTTGATTTATTATCTGCAAATGCTTTAATTTTGGACTGGTCTAAGATCTTGTTGTTAAGTAAAGGGTTAGCTAATCGTACATACAACAATCAGATAAAGTGTGTTATGTTGAAATGGTATCAATCTTTTCATTAATTTAAAAAAAAAAAAATTCATAAACCTTTTACCACACAATCCAGAGTTTTAACGACCCTAACATGACCGGGTTTTGAAAACATAGTAGGAAAAGGAGAAAATGCTGGTAACCAGCATTTTCTCCTTTTCCTACTATGTTTTCTATACCATCAAAAACAAATTCCATCATTTAAGCCACTTTTAAATTGTCCTGTACAAATGCTCTTAATTTGGACCAGTCTAAAATTTTGTTGTTTGGTAGAGTTAATGTAAGTTAATCAGTGATAGCTTTTATCATTTTTAATGTCCAATGTTTATGTTATGGCAAGGATGTAGATATAAAATAATCAATTGTGTGTCTGTTTTTTTTTTTTCGTCGTTTTGTGCTAGACTTTTAGAAAGTCTATCTTGTTTCTATAGTAACAGTTTAACTCTTTACCAAACGACAATATTTTTGGCTAATCCAAATTAAAAGCATTTTGCAGACTTCAAAATAAATGTGAGTTAAAAATATGAAATTTGTATTGGAAAGGGAAGAAAACATTGAGGGAAAAGGAGAAAATGCTGGTTACCAGCATTTTCTCCTTTTCCCACTATGTTTTTCAAAGCTTTCTTCCTCAGGGTGATTATAATTCGGGATTGTGTGGTAAAGGGTTAAATGCCAGCTACATTGCTTATGTATTTTTTTTGTTGGCTTACAGAATATTTTTTTAGTAATGATTGTGCTTAATTGTTTAAGTTTTTTTGTGCCCTCTTTGTTTTTGAAACTGAAGAATGGCTTATTTTCACTAGCATGTCTAAATGAGCTGTGCTCTGGCACATGGGGGTTTAATGCATTTCTGTGCTGCATTGTACCAACCAAGCGACCATACAATTGTGGTTCTGTAAAATCCAGTTTGTCCAAAACATGACAGAATCATGAGGTAGACTGGTCCTGTGACATGCAGACGATTGATCAATAGGAAAAAGTTTCGGCCAAGGTCAGCCTGCAAAGGCTGATCTGCATGGATACTCTTTTGCAGGTGCATTTAGCTCCTTTTTGGCAGAGCGTGTCTCAAATGCTTCCACTTAATGTGAAATTAAAGGCTGGCTATCTTATTTACCAAGAAGTCCTTTCTCTGCTGATTCATGCTTTACTTTGTCAAGGTCCTTCAGACATGGCAGTGTTTGGAAAAGAGAAAACAGACCAATCTTTTCCCCTAATTACAGTCAAACCTGGTGATCCGTCCACCTCCATTCAGCGTGAACCTCCACTTAACGGCCAGTTCAATGTCCCCCCAACTACTTTTACTCTATATGAACCTTTATTCAACACACACCCTTAAAACACACGCAACAGCCGCCGAAATCGTGTCCCATTTTTCAAAACAACCTGGTATGTAGCGGCCAGTAACCAACGTAAGTCGGACTGCTAACTTATACTTCACACTTAGTGTACTTCTCACATCCGACCGTTTTCGGATTAACAACTAGAGTGTCAAAATCGAACAATCATATACACACGTCGCCAATCAACAGGTGTATGCATATAACCTGATATCTTCTAGAACAGGTTATTTTGATGCAATTGATGATTTCGTAAGCTATTATTCCCGATTTGTCAAAAATTTTGAAGTTAGAAATCAAATGTAAATTACCCGAGTCAGACTACCAAAAATGTTTTTCTGCTTTCGATTTAATCTGAAATTACGTAACGTACGTGTAGCTGCCTCGACATCTTGTTTGTCTGCTTACTTCTAAAAGGTGAGAAAAGATTAAAGAAAACTGTCCTAACAACCGATTGCACCCAAATTAGTATAGGTTATTACCTATGCCGGTGTGTTTAAGAAATTGTCTTTGATGACATTAATTTTAATTGACGATTACACCTGTGTCACATTTTAATTGACCAGTAAACCTACGACTGTTTGATCTTTATGCCCAGTCATCTTTCGACCATTCCATTGTTTTGATTGGTGATTATTGATCTTGGGTATGTATGTACATGTATATGGACATGTACCCCAGCCCTTTATAAATGTTTAGGAAAAGATAACTCCGAGAACATCTTGCGTGATCAACCTCTTTTAAGCAAGCACCTGTCTTTAAGCAAGCAATTTTGGAAGGGCCCTTGACCGCTTGCTTAAGACGGGTTTGACTGTATTGTGTTTCTTTGTCACTGCAGTGCTTTTGTCACTGCACTGTTTTTTGACCTTTGATTTCACCTTTTTTGGCTACTAGCTAGTTTAGCTGCAGACATTTTAGATAAAGATCAAAGGCCGTATTCAACAGATACTCTAAATTAAGATTTTGAATCAGATTTTTGAGGCTAGTAATCTGATTGGCTGAGACAATCTGACTGAGCCAGTCAGATGGCTAGTACTAATATGGCCCTGAGAAAGAAGCCATTTGAAAGCATTGTGGGAAAAGGAGAAAATGCTGGTAACCAGCATTATCTTCTTTTCCCACAATGTTTTCTAACTATTCTAATACAAACAAACAAAAAAAACTTCAAAAACATTTGAATTGTCGTCTGTAAATTCTTTCAATATGGACAAGTATAAATTTTTGCCATGTGGTAAAGGGTTGATATTGCGCCTTGTGGTAAAGGGTTAAAATTTTGCCATGTGGTAAAGGGTTAAAATTTTGCCATGTGGTTAAGGTTTAAACATACACTTTTTACATAGATTGTGAAACAACTTCTCGCAACTTATGTTAATCACTCACGGTGATTGCTCCCTGGAAACCTTAACAAGTTGTCGCGCTGTGATGTGCATGGTTTCAATGGTTAGCCCTGCTCATCCCTGGATTTGAACACAGATTCTGTGATGTGAGGGGCCAATGCTTCATCCCTACCCTAAGGCCCCGTAACTCAGTTTGTAGTGTACAGGACGCGAGAACAGGGGATCCCTGGTTTGGTCCCCTGCATGGCAATTTTCTCTCTGAGGATTGATGATGGTCATTGCGACAGGAGTCATTCCTCTCTCACTACTGACAATTGTTTTGACGATGGTTATTTGGGAAAGCAGCCAGTGGCATGGAGAGAATATTGTGTGGAGTACTGGTAAAAGAAACTCCAGGAAAGCATGGGTAGGTGCTCTGGCTGCTGTGATATAACTGAAATAATGTTGAAAACAGCGTTAAACACCATACAATCAGTCAGTGATTCATCCATACACTAGTGTCTCCCACTGAAACATTCGTGAATTGTAAATGCAGAAATATGAACATTTTTAACTACAAATTTTCAGGGGAAAAACACCACTGATTTAATGAAGTAGATGAAATGGTGTTTTTATGTGTTCTGACTTGCGCATTGTGTCAACCATGTTCCTTGTAACTATAGCGACGGGGCAGTCTATCAGTTTATCAAATTACGTAGTTATTGTGATAATGTTGTTATCATTGTTATGCTGATGAATCTTTTTGCTTATGAATAAACATGATACTTAATGCTTATATTGTTGTTTTTTTATATCCTAAACCTTTTACCAAATGACAAAATTTTGGGCTTGACCAAATTGAAAGCATTTGCAGACGACATCATAAATGTAGCTCAAAGGATGATTTCTGTCTTTGATGGAGTAGAAAACATTGTGGGAAAAGGAGAAAACGCTGTTTAGCAGCATTTTCTCCTTTTCCCACAGTGTTTTCAAAAGGCTTCTTTCTCAGGGTCGTTAAAAGTCAAGATTGTGTGGTAAAGGGTTAACCCTTTACCAAACAATCCAGGGTTTTCATGGCCCTGTGGAAGAGGCCTTTTGAAAACATTGTGGGAAGAGAGGAAAATGCTGGTATCAGCATTTTTTTCTTTTCCCACAATGTTTTCTTCCCTTCCAAAGGCAAATTTCAGTTTTGGGGTCGTGTTTAATTTGTCGTCTGCAAATGCTTTCAATTTAGACAGGTCTAAAATTTTGTCGTTTGGTAAAGAGTTACTCCTTAGAGTGTGGAATAAATCCAGCCGACTTTTGGATTCTTGATATAAGACCCCAAAATTTGCAATTCCAGGGTTGGTTTTCTACAGAATGTCCCAGCAAAGTGGACAGTGAACCAGTTAGATCAAAGATCAAACTGCACATTTTGTGCAGTCTGATCTTGATCTACACTGGCCACAAAGGCAACCAATGAATATAGAAAATATACATGTAATTACATACATTTATGTATTTATGTGAAAAGTCATCTGCTAGCGGAAAAAAGGCTTAATAAATCGTTTACCCTTTTACTGCATGATCCCAAGTTTATACGACCCTGAGAAAGAAGGCTTTTGAAAACACTGTGGGAGAAGGACAAGATGCTGGTCATCAACATTTCTCCTATTCCCACAGTGCATTCTAAGCCCTCCCCTGTTAGGGTCACTCTAACTTGTGATTGTGTAGTAAGGGGTTAAATGAATGCATAGTGTTCCTGACTAAAAGTGTTAGTTTTCCAATTCTCATGACTTTCGTAATCATTATGAAGTGGATCCTATACTAAAGCAGGCCATGGAATGTCTTCACGAACTGGTATATGCTTAGATGAGGATGAGGGAGCAGGAGGCGGCCTACCATTCTTTCCCCCTCCCCCTGCTTTCATAAATTTTTAAGCTTTTCCTCTCTAAATTTGAACTATTTTTTTCTTCTACACTATGCAAAGTGTGAACAATGTTGATATTTCTTCTTCTGTGAAAATAGGTTTTATGCAAAGTAAAAAGTTGTCCCTTTTCTCCAACTTTCCATACATGTTTCATAATATATTATAGCTTTGCCTAGTCTGGTAAAGAATCTACACCCCCGCCCTTCTACTGCACCTGAAACCAAGTTAACCCTTTACTGCACAATGATGCCTTTTGACGACCCTGGGAAAAAGCCTTTTGAAAACATTGTGGGAAAAGGAGAAAATGCTGGTTACCAGCATTTTCTCCTTTTCCCACAATGTTTTCTACCCCATCAAATCAAGGTTGCACCATTTGAGCCACATTGAAATTGTTGTCTGCAAATGCTTTCAATTTGGACAAGGCTAAAGTTTTGTCGTCTGGTAAAGGGTTAAGATGGTTTAGACAATGTCTCCCTACAATACAAATTGTCAATAATGAACATTAAGCCTTTACCAGACGACAAAACTTTAGCCTTGTCCAAATTGAAAGCATTTGCAGACAACAATTTCAGTGTGGCTCAAATGGTGCAATTTTTCTTTGATAAGGTAGAAAACATTGTGGGAAAAGGAGAAAATGCGGGAAAAGGAGAAAAAGGAGATTTTTCTCCTTTTCCCAAAATGTTTCCAAAAGGCTTCTTTTCCAGGGTCGTTAAAAGGCGTCACTGAAATTGAATGGTAAAGGGTTAAAGATCACTACATGAGTACATATTAAACATTGTAGCAAAAGGAGAAATTGCTCACTGCAAGGGTTTTCATTAATGTAGACTGCTAAACAACGAGAAATATCTGCCAATGGTAAGGTAAGTGACATGATTTAGGATAAGAAGATAGTAAATAATAGTTATTACTGATATACAAAATCAATAATAGAGAGTTTGTTTAACTCTTTACCAAACGACAAAGTCTTAGACTGGTCCAAATTCAAAGGATTTGCAGACGACAACAAAAATGATTCTGAAAAATTTAAATATATTTGTGGAAGGGTAGAAAATAATGTGGGAAAATGCTGGTTATCGGCATTTTTTCCTTTTCCCACAATGTTTTCAAAATGCTTCTTTCTCTGGGTCGTTGAAACTCTGCATTGTGTGGTAAAGAGTTAAACAATGTCCTTGTAAAGTAAGAACTGTCAATAAAAATGGTACAGATCACTACATGAGTATATCTTAAAACAGCGTTGCAAAAGGAGAAATTGCTCACGCCAAGGATTTTCAAATGTAGACTGCTGAGCAACGAGAAACATTTGCCAATGGTAAGGTAAGTGAGATATGATTTAGGATAAGAAGATAGTAAATAATAGTTATTACTGATATACACAATCAATAATAGAGAGTTTGTTTAACTCTTTATCAAACAACAAAATCTTAGACTGGTCCAAATTCAAAGCATTTGCAGACGACAACATAAATGTGACTGAAAAACTGAAATATCTTTGTGGAAGGGTAGAAAACATTGTGGGAAAAAGTAGAAAATGCTGGTTACCAGCATTTTCTTCTTTTTCCCACAATGTTTTCATAAGGCTTTTTTCTCAGGGTCGTTAAAACTTGGGATTGTGTGGTAAAGGGTTTACTTAAGTCACATGCTTGTCCTATGACAGGTGAATCATCTTATTATACTACTTTTATTGGATTATCTGTACTAAACCGAATTAGATCTTGTGTTTTTTGAGAATTAGATCTATTGTACAGATATAACAGAGAGATGTGAATTTTACCTCATACAATGAAAAGTAATTGAGCCTTGCTCTTTGAAAAGGGGGCTAAATGCATCTGCGAAAAGTGTCGACCCAGATCAGCCTGCGCGGATTGCGCAGGCTGATCTAGGCTGAAACATTTTGCTATTGGTTAATTGTCTGTATGTCCAAGGACCAGTCTACCTCATGATTAAGTTGGTTGTTTAAAAAATTGGCTATATCTATTATGGATCCATAGTTATGTGATGGCTTGATTGGTAAAATGCATCACAGATATGCATTAAGCCCACTTTTGCCATAGCATGACTCAATTACAGTCTACATGTATTTCAAAGTATTTGAGCTGGATCTGGCAAAAAGGGGTTTAACCCTTTACCACACAGTCCCAACTTTTAACGACCCTGTAAAAGAAGCCTTTTGAAAACATTATGGGAAAAGGAGAAAATGCTGGTTACCAGCATTTTCTCCATTTCCCACAATGTTTTCTACCCATTCCAAAACATAATTCAATTTTTGAGTCACATTTATTTTGTCGTCTGCAAATGCTTTCAATTTGGACCAGTCTAAAATTTTGTCGTTTGGTAAAGAGTTAATGCATTTCTGTGATTAGATCAAACAACTCATCATAATATTATGGATCCGTAAAATCTATTTTGTCTAATTAACCCTTTCCCAAACAAGCCCTGGTTTTCACGTGTCTGCAGTACAAGTCTTTTGAAAACACTGTGGGAAAAGGAGAAATTGCTTGTAATGAGCAATTTCTCCTTTTCCCACGGTATTTTCTACCCTTTTGGAGAACTTTCTGTCATTTTCATCAAATTTGAAATTGTCCTCTGCAAACTCTTTGAATTTGGACCAGTACCAGTCTAAAATTTATCATTTGGGAAAGGGTTAAACGACTGATTCATGAGTTAGAATGACCTTTGGACGAGCAGAAAATTTAAAAAAAGCGGAAAGTTTTAACACATGTCATGACCAGATACTTTTTGTAGATGCTTTAAAACCCCTTTTCACAGAGCATGACTCAATTACTTCAGTATTTTTTTGTTATTATCTTCCTCACTCTAGCTCTCACACTCCACATCCTACTTGCATGAATCCTTTGCCAACAAAATTTTAGATAGGATCAGACTGAAAGCAATTGCAGTGGACAAATTAAATGTCTCCAATTATATGACTTTCTTTCAAAGGGTAGAAAACATTGTGGGAAAAGGAGAAATTGCTGGTTACCTACAGTTTTTTCCTTTTTCCCCAGTGTTTTCAAATGCCTTCTTCCAGGACTTGTGATTGAAAGGGTAGAAAATGTGGTTATTGGGCATTTCTCCATTTTCTACAATGATTTCAAATGCCCTCTTAATCACGATCGTTAAAACTCTGGATTATATGGCAAAAGGTCAAATGATAATATGGTGTACTTTAAGTTGC
Source organism: Tridacna gigas (assembly GCA_945859785.2). NCBI lineage: Eukaryota > Metazoa > Mollusca > Bivalvia > Cardiida > Cardiidae > Tridacna > Tridacna gigas. The sequence continues at coordinate 74,691,342 of OX244032.2, forward strand.
ATCTTTGGTTGAAAAAGAAAAGTTACAGGTCTAGATCCAAAGCTCCAGATAGAGGGAGTGATTTTGATTTAGAAATTGAAAATATTAATCACTCTCCACCAAACCCTAATTTATGGGTACTCATTAGTATCGTCTCATCGAGACATTTCTAATGAGTACCCACAACATAGGGTTTGGAAAAGAAATAATGGATTTAGGATACTATCACTCCCTTTTATCTGGAGGTCTATAGATCTATGATCATATTTTTCTGCTTCAGGCTCAAACTGGTTTGTTTTCTCCATGTGCAGTGATAAAAATAGCTTTTAACGGTAATTTTAATTTTGTTTTTGCAATGAGTAGATCTGTGCAAATGTTCGGCATTGTAGGAACAGAAATAGTTTGTAAGAGCGAAATATTTATGGCGCCAAAGTTTTAGTTGCAAAAGATATTGGGTACGAAAGCTTTGGACGGATATTGCGTCAGGCTTATTGAAACCGCGTGTCGGAGAAATTGTATGAATTTTCTACGAACAATTGTAATGATGAATTTCCACCTTTCTTCCCAGAAATACTCGAATTTGGTAAGCTATCCGTTACTGGGACAGTTAATGTTAATGCTCACATAGGTCTCATATTGTGACATTGTTGCTAGAAAGAGAGTTTTGCTCTGCGAGTCTTTTGCGCGCTTGAATAGTCTTCATAGGACACGTGCGTAAATGATGAAAATTGCAGAAATTATTCAAATATTCTTATGCATTGAAGACAAATAACCATTTTTATGAATAATTTGACTCGTTAAAGGACAGCTGAGCTGTCTGTGCAATCGTTATTTTGCAGTTTCTAGATTGATCTAGGGTTTTCATGTTAAATTTGGTTAGCCAATGCCAACCGTGAAAAATTGGGGTGGGGGAGGGGGAGAGAAGAAAATTTCCATTTCATTGCATTTGTATGGTTGTACATACAGTAATGTACTAGGTGGCAGCCCACCCGGGTAGCACAGTAGTTAGTGCATCTGACTCGTGACCTGTTAGTTGCAATTTTGATACCCGGTTGAGGCGAACTTTCTTTCAGGTGATTTTTCGCCTCCCACCTCTGATGCATGTGAGAAAAGTAGATCTAGTCAGTGACTTGGAAAGAAAGTTGTGTCTATATATTGGTGTGAGAAAGCCAGGAAACACATGCGTACGTACACTGACTGCAGTGATATGACTTCAGCTGTTAAAACAGCATTAAACCCCAACACCAATTGCAATCAGTACTAGTGGCTTCTTCAGTTGCCTCGGATTTTTATGAGTTAGTAAATTTGATGGCGCATCAACAAAAATTTGAAGGGAAGCCCTGCTGAGAGGCCTTGAGACAGAATTCTATCAGAAGTTAACTCTTTACCAAACGACAAATTTTTAGACTAGTCCAAATTGGAAGCATTTGCAGACGACAAAATAAATATGTAATTCAAAAACTGAAATTTGTTTTGGGAAGGTTAGAAAACATTGCAGGAAAAGGAGAAAATGCTGGTTACCAGCACCAGCATTTTCTCCTTTTCCCACAATGTTTTTAAAAGGCTTCTTTTAAAGGGTCATTAAAAGTTGGGATTGTGTGGTGAAGAGTTAAGCAGAGGTATTTAAAGTTTACATTTTCATGATAGTCACATCTTTAATTACAGGCTTTGTGTGAATACAGACCATATCAACCCAGAAGAAAGTTTTGTTAATGATGGTAGGAAATGTTGTTTTGATGGGGGCATTTTCCATGGTTGTGTAAATGCACTATGGCAAAAGGAGCCAGACTGCTTGTTGGACTTACAGGGTTGCCAGTATGTATTCCAATGCCAGTACAAGGCTTTTTGCATATTTTTTCTTATTCCATTAATTGTCAGTTTGTCTCTTCTATCCCCAAACTTGCATATGTCTCCCTCGTCCCATTCTTCTGAAAACATTGCGGCAGGAGCCAGAATTATACAGGGCACCCTTCCTTTCTTCAACTCACTGTCTCTCTCTGTTTCTCTATCTCTTAATCACATATAGGACGCCCCCCCCCATCTCTGTCTTTCTCTCACTGTTTCAGCTAGCTCCAGGGCTCGTCAGTAGTGCTGCTATGCACTAGACAGAGTTACATCCCTGTTCTCTTTTATTTCTTGTTTACTTCCTTATTTGTCTTGACTCTGTTTTAGGTTATGAGTTGACTTGTTTTGGTCTCATTCATATGTATGAATGTTGTTAACCCTTTACCACACAATCCTGAGTTTTAACAATCCTGGAGAAGTAGCCTTTTGAAAACATTGTGGGAAAAGAAGAAAATGCTGGTAGCCAGCATTTTCTCCTTTTCCCACAATGTTTTCTTCCCTTTGACAGACAATTCTTACCATATGAGCCATTTCTGATTTGTCATCTGCAAGTGCTTTCAATTTGGACAAGTGTAAAATTATGCCATGTGGTAAAGGGTTAAGACCCCTTTTACATAGTCAGGTTCTGGATAGCCCCTTTCCAGCATCATGCAGTCCTCATTTTTTAGATCCACAGGCCAAAGGCCAGCTGGCTTAATGTCATGGCCCAGTGTCTGTTGTATGTGCATCCATGCATCTGTGTATTAACTTTTAATTCAAACATCTTCTGTTAAACTATTCATTCAATTTTGATTAAACTAAAGAGGAATGATCCTTCCATGGCCCTCTTCAAAATTCTTTAAAAGAATTTGATTGTGATGAAAACTCTGGTTGCCATGACAACAAAACTGAAAAATATTGAAAATCTTCTTGTCAGAAACTACAAGGCTTAGGACTACCAAATTTGGTATATAGCTTCATCTAATAGACCTGTACCAAATTCCTTGAAATTATAGCCCTGGGGTCAAAATTGGCCCCTCCCTTTGGGTCACAAGTTTTAAATGGGCTTATATAATGGAAATTTTAAAAAGCATCAGTTCATTAAACCAGAAAGCATAAGGCTACCAAATTTTGCATGTAGCATCAGCTATTAAACCCCTACTAATTTTATTCAAATTATATCCCTAGGGTCAAAATTGGCCCCACCCCAGGGGTCACAAGTTTTACATGGGCTCATATATTGAAAACTTCAAAAAATCTTTTGATCCTAACTGTAAGGCTTAGGGCTACCAAATTTGGCATGCTCCTTCATAAAGTATACCTCTGTTACGAGTGTCCCATTTATAGCCCGGGGGTCACAAATTTTATATGGGCTTATAAAATGAAAACTGAAAGAATCGTTTGTTTCCTAACTGTATAGTCCTGGCTTACAAAAGTCACTTCATGGACCTGTAGCAAGATTGTCAAAACTATAGGCCTGGTGGTAATACATTTTACAAAGGCTTAAATAGTGAAAACTTCGGAAGTATTCTTTTAGCATATGAAATCACTATTTAAACTGATGTTGTACTAGTCAAGGGAAATAACTCCTGTTATATCAGATATATAGTTTGTTACTACTTACCTCCTTCAATGTTCAATCTAGTTTTGCTTGTAAACGGGCCCATCGGGCCCACAGACATTGAAATAAGGGGCTATGTTGGAAAACTGGGGTCCACACACAAAAAACATTTTATTACTGATATGTCAAGATTTTTATTTAAAAAGTGTTGCCTTTTTGTTAAACAAGTGTATTCCCATTCATGTATCTATGAATACTATGCTAATAAAACTGCAATATTGCAGAAATTTTCATTGTTGTTTGACGCAACCTAATATCTGCCATTAATTTCACCCGAAAAAATGACGAAAGATGTTTGTCAGTGGTAGACTTTTGAAATTCTGACACCCCATCACAAAGGGGTTTAACTTTCCCGTCGATCACTCAAACTACAGTTTATTTTCTCGTCATAAACTAGATCTAACCATCTTGAAATCGTTGCTTAAAGTAGGGATAGGGACTTGCCTGATTGTGCTTTCTGAAGTAATACTTTCAACAGGATTTGTCTTTTTCGTGCCAGTGGTACTTTCAAATATACTCAGAAAATTGCTTCATTAAAGCCTTGACTGATCAGCAGAAGCTCAAGGAATTGTAACTTCTTGTACCCCTTCTAACTCCCATAAACGTCCGATACAAAGATCAGTAACGGGCCATAAACGTCCGATACAAAGATCAGTAACGGGCTACCAGTTTAACTGTAACATAACATCAGTCAGGGTTATCGATAAAGTCTCACTGGCAAGCTCAGTATTGTGTTTATTAAGCAGAAAAACAGAAACAGACAAAAAGGACCATAATTCATGGAATGGTTCTTTAACGATTGAGTGCGCCTGACGGGCCAGAGGTTGGTTTAGAATTGTGCCATCTGGGACTTAGGAGGCCTCGGGCACAGTGGGGCACTCTAGATCGAACACTGCTAATTTGATTATCACACTGCACTAATACATGATTGGTCTTGAGTATTTAGGTGTTTTGCAAAAAAAAATTTAGGAGTTCAGTTTTCAGCAATAGTGGTTCATTTTGATGGTTTTTTAGCTCACCTTAGCACAACGTGCTAAAGGTGAGCTATTGTGATCGCCCTATGTCCGGCGTCCGTCGTCTGTCGTCCGTCGTCCGTCAACAATTTCTTTAAACATCTTCTTCTCCTAAACCACTGGGCCAATCTTGATGAAACTTGGCAGGGATGTTCCTTGGGTGAAGCTCTACCAAAATTGTTCAAAGAATTGAATTCCACCCACAACTCTGGTTGCCATGGCAACAAAAAGGAAAAAAAAGCAAAATCTTTGAAAATCTTCTTCTCTGAAACTAGAAGGCGCAGAGCTTTGATATTTGGTATGTAGCATCTCCTAGTGGACCTCTATCAAGTTTGTTCATTTGATGCCCCTGGGGTCAAAACTGGCCCCGCCCAGGGGGTCACAAGTTTGAGCATAGTAACAAAGAAGGAAACCTTTAAAAATCTTCTTCTCTAAAACTTGAAGGCGCAGAGCTTTGATATTTGGCATGTAGCATCTCCTAGTGGACCTCTACCAAGTTTGTTCATATGATGCCCCTGGGGTCAAAACTGGCCCCACCCAGGGGGTCACAATTTCCAACATAGGAACAAAGAAGGAGAAGTTTAAAAATCTTCTTCTCTAAAACTAGAAGGCATAGAGCTTTGATATTTGGCATGAAGCATCTCCTAGTGGGCCTCTACCAAGTTTGTTCATATGATGCCTTTGGGGTCAAAACTAGCCCTGCCCAGGGGGTCACAAGTTCGAACATAGGGACAAAGAGGGGAAACTTTAAAAATCATCTTCTCTGAAACTGGAAGGCGTAGAGCTTTGATATTTGGTATGTAACATTGCCTAGTGGCCCTCTACCAAGTTTGTTCATATGATGCCCCTGGGGTCAAAACTGGCCCCGCCCCGGGGGTCACAAGTTTGAGCATAGTAACAAAGAAGGAAAACTTTAAAAATCTTCTTCCCAGAAACTTGAAGGCATAGAGCTTTGATATTTGGCATGTAGCATCTCCTAGTGGACCTCTACCAAGTTTGTTCATATGATGCCCCTGGGAGAGAGTAAGGGAGAGAGTGCAAACGCAAAAACATGCAAAGCTTTCCCCGTTGATGTCTGCATATGTTTACTAATAATCGTAACCTTAATTTAAATTTTCTCCCCCCCCAAACTTTCCCCCTTTCCCTCGGTTCGTCTCTTCGTCCGTTAGCCCGTTGACTTAGTTAGCCCGGTTAGCCGATTCGTCTCTTCGTCTGTTAGTCAGTTAGCCGGTTCGTCTCTTCGTCGGGGAGCCAGTTAGTCAGTTAGCCGGCTTTAGCCAGTTAGTCAGTTAGCCGGCTTTAGCCAGTTAGTCAGTTAGCCGGCTTTAGCCAGTTAGTCAGTTAGCCGGCTTTAGCCAGTTAGTCAGTTAGCCGGCTTTTCTTGGTTAGCCGGCTTTTCTTGGTTTGTCGGTTTGCCGGTTTGTCATTCCGTCAGAGCGACACACGTCAGCCAAGGGCGTGGGTTTAGAACAGCGTGTGAGGCGGGACAGAGCAAAAGAAGCAAAACAGGGAAAAAGTTAAACAAAAAAGAAACCAACAAACAGAAAAAAAGTAATTTAAACGCAAAAATTAAAATGACTTAAGTAATTTTTTCTAGATATTAAAAAAAGAAAGATAGCGTAAAATGCAAACAATGGGGAATACAAAAATGTTAAACGAATTAGAAAAATATGGGAGTGAAGAAGAAGGAAGAAAACCTAAACTTATTAAATTAAAAGATATAGGTTTAACAAGTGTAAGTAATATTTCATATCATATTGCTTTAGAAAATATTTATGAGTCAAATGCAATTAATGATATTTCAGGTATTTCATATACAAAAAATTCAAAAGGAAAAATGTCAGCTACACGCTTACAAAATAGAAGGGATTTTTTTGATGATATGTATTTTTGTACTTACATTTATGAAGATGAAATTAAAAGAATGGATGATGGAAGAATTAATCTTTTAGGAAAATCAGATATTAAAATTCCAAATGTAATACCACCAACAGTAAAATATATTAATTTTGTAAAAAATGCCTTTGAATCTGTTTTAAATGTTTCTATAGCTGGACAATTAAAAATAGTAGCTACTCCTGAATTTTTATCAACATCTAAAAGTTTTATAATTCCTATTTTAGCAAAAATGAACAAACAAAGCGATGGAGAAATTTTAGAAAATTCTAAAAAATTAAAAGATACTGAACAAAATCCGGTAGGCATCGTTGCTATTAAAGTTAGTGTTTCAAATATTTCTTTTGATTTGTTAGCAACAAATTTAAAACGAATTAATGAATTATTAAACCAATATGGTTTTGTTAATTATCAGTGTGATATTACTCGTGATTTTGCGGGGACCATGGATAGAGATGAACTTTATAATTTTTTACTTTCTACTGGTGAATTCGAAGAAGAAGAAAATGAACCAAAATTAAATTTTGTTAGTGATGGAGAAGAAGAAGAAAACCAAGAACAAAAAAGTAATTATGAAAGAGAACATGCTGAATTTTATAAAAAAAGAGTTTTACTTCCCCGGCGTGATGTTGAAAGAAAAGCAGGTTATAATATAGTAAAATATAGACAAGAAAATGAAGACATGATTAAAAGAGTTAAATATTATAACAAAATTGTTTCTAATTTTGAAGCGGGAAACACACAAGAAAAATTAGGTACTCATCTTGCTCAATATGCTTATAATCACAAAGACCAACACCTTAAAGAACTTTTTAATCACCCACAAGTTAACGAATGTGGTGTAACACGTCTTGAGCTTTCAATTTGCACATCAAATTTAGATATAGATTATATTAAACTTTTAAGAGAAGAATATGAAATTATTAGAGGTGAGAAAATTTTCCACATTCAACCAAAAACAAACCAATATTTAAATTTAGCGGCTAATATTACTAAATCTTGTTTAATTGCTAATAGAACAACAAAAGAATTACTTACGGTTTTATATGGTATGAGTACAACGCGTAGATTTTGTGGGGTTAACTATCCACAGTTAAAACAAAAAGAAAACGAAACAGATGAAGACTTTTTAAAACGTTGGGAACATGCAAAAGAGGAGGTTATGAGTGATTTCGGTTTTAACAATTTACAAATTAATTTAATAGAATATGAAATTAAACTTATAGATGGTGTAAAATATTTATTTTTTCATCCTGAAAAATGCTACATGAGAACAGGACCAACATTTTTAACCCCCACAAATTAACCAACTTTAGCCTATGCACAATTTGAAGATTTAAGTGGTATGAATGATTTTTGTCCAGATACTGAACATATACAGTTTAGGTTTAGAATGGTGAATGACAAAAACGGAGCAGGAAAAAGAAAAATTTTACATAAACCTTTTAAAACAGATGGGAGTTTTAATATTGTTTTACTTTCTACAAGAAAAAGAAAAGAAAAATTAGAAGAAGAAGAATATGAGCTTAGACGTTATGAATGGTGGGAAAAACAGGGTCAAGAAAATTTAAAAACAAAAATGTTAGAAGAAATACGAGAAAGAAAAATTAAAGAAGATATGGAAAAAAATAAAATACTTTTGGAAAAATATGAAAAAGCAAAAGAACGAAGGAATACACTAGAAAAAGATTTAAAAATTAATACAAATCAAAGAGAAATAGAAGAAGAATTATTAAAAGCACAGTTTTTTAAAGTGTATGCTTTTAAAATATGTGAATACAATGAGAAAAGTAAAGAAAAACCGATTAGGATACTTTTTACATATGGAAATACAGAAGAAATAGGAGTTTGTTTTCCAACAAAAGAATTAAAATATGCTTTGTTAGATGAAAAACAATTATTTCCATTTTTTGAAGAATTTGATGGTGTAAACCCAACAGACAAAAAGAAAGATGTTAAAATTTTTTACATGCCAATAGAAGCAATTAAACTTTGTTTTATAAAAAGAAAAGAATATAGCAGAGGAAGCCCTTACGAAATGGTATTAAAAAAAGAATGGTTGGTATCTCTTAAAACAAAAATAGAAAATATTAATGTAGACATTGAAAACATAATTGAAAGAAATGAAGAATTAAAAAGGGAATTAAATCAAATTAACCAACCTTTAGAAAAATTAGAAAAACCCAAACCTGCAAGCATACCAAATATAACAAAAATAGAACCTGGTGAATATGAAGCTTTTGCATATTCTGAATACAAATACGGCTCCAAACTTATAAAAATGTTATTTGTTAAAACAAAAGATGTAGAAAGATATCCATTAAAGGGTTACTTTTTACAAGATGAATTAGAGAAAATAGAAGATTTATCAAAGGTTAAAGCTCCCATAAAAGTTTTAATGAGCGATACTAAAAAACATCCGAAAAGCCAAAACAAAGACAGGCTTGTTACACTATATTATGAAGTTTTGTAATCTTCATATGTTTAATTAAACATATTAAGATTTTTAAATTTTTAAAATTGTTTAAAATACTGGGTTCATCTTCTTCCCATCGGATTGAAGACTAAATATTTTATCAGACAATACAACAGCGTAAGCCTTTGTATCTGCTGGAACATTTTCCCCAAACTTGGCCCTTACTTGTATATCAACAACTGAAGCCCGAAGTCTTGACTTTTGCTTTGACAAATCAAAAACAAACAAAGGATACAAATTTTTAAAGTCTATTGAATTAATAGAAAAGTTGGAATTTTCCATTGGTAGGTGCTTTGTCATATATCTGAAGTTGGAAGTTTCAAAAAATGCTCGAGCATATTCATTTTCATTAAAATTTATATTATAGTCTATTTCTGGATATCTTTCAGTATTCAAATATACATGAACGTTTGTTAAATGTAGATGGTTAAAAATAGCGGCGTTGTTGGTTTGTATGTCTTTGTTACCTGTTTGAAATCCAAGAACTAAAAACCGTGGTCTTTCTGCTGCTGATTTTACGGCAAGCCTCCAAACAAACTCCCTTGTTTGTGGTACTATGATACTTTCACACTGTCTACTTTTAAAACCTATCTTTGTCACTACTTTGCTGTCTATTTGTTTGTATAGTCAGTGTTTCCGTTTGAATAAAATTTTACTGAGTCCCTGGGACCCAGTGCCACTGAAAAAGTTGAGTCCCATTGACTTTCATCTGAGTCCCAATTTTTCTTCTGTAAATCATCATTTTAATGAAGACGCTTTGGTTGGGGGATAGAATGAAGAAGGGAAAAAACCTTGCACTTCACAAGATTTTTTCTCCCTTTCCACATAGTAATTTCCTGAGAATAGCAGTTCTGAAATACTATCCTGAATGACTCTTAATGAAAGGTAACCTTTTAGGAGTCCACACAATCCTGAATATTAATAACCATGAGTAAGAAGGCCTTTGAAAATAGTGTGGGAAAAGGAGAAAATACTTGTAACGAGCATTTTCTCCTTGTCCTACAATGTTTTCTTCCCTTCTTTAGACAAATTTCAGTATTACAGTCACTCTTCTTTTGTCTTCTTCAAATGCTTTCAGTCTGGACAAGTCTAAAATTTTACTGTTTTATAAAGAGTTAAATGGATTGGCCTGTTAACCTTATGAAAAGGAAGATCAAATCACAAAACAGAACCAAATTTAGGTACAATTAAGCCTTGTAATATGAATGACTAGTTTAACCTGACTAGAAATTAGAATTCTTGCAAACAAAAATATATAAAATAAAAAGACTTAATGGAAACTCTTATGAAACAAATAAAAAGTTCAGTTCTTAATGAGTGAATCATGAATATTTTGGTAAACAGGAGTTTGTTTTATTATCATGACACTGACAGTCAGTCAACTTATTTTTTCCTGTCTTTCAGAGCTCTGAATTTTCCAGCAGCTCGTGCATAATCAAACTGAGCAAAGTCTGGTCCATTGATACTAATCCTCATAATATCTTGAAGAGTGTCCTGCCCCAAATGATTTCTGGCCTTAGTTTTACTGATGTTCTGGACTGAGAACCCGCGTTCACAGGAGGCACTGTTCAATGGTATACTCAGTACAAGCTCTGCAAGAGTTTTATAGTCTGGGTATTCTTCACACAGTGTTGTTATTACATGCTGGACATAGTCTGAAAACTCAAGATGTTTATGAAGTCTGGTATGGTGCTTGAATTGGAGAAAATCTTTTATGCACTGCTCTCTGTTTATAAGATTATCAACATCTTCAGCTTCTGGTTGATAATGGTCCAACAAAAATTGAAGGTGATCTTTTCCATAAGCTGAAATAGCTTCTGGATCATCAGGGTAGAGTTTTGGAGAAAATATGACATTAGAGCTTTTCAGGACATTCATCGTATCACTCGGGAACCGTTCCTCAAGTTTCTCAAGTAGATTGCCTATCAATGAATCTTTGATACCCATAAAGTCTGTTTCATCAGCATCTGTGAAAGTAATTGGCTGGTCTTGGTAGTTTCCTGTGTCAGATACCTGTTGCCGAAAAGCTGTGTATGTCAACAACTCATTACTATTTTGTCCAAAAGTAACCAAGGTGTTTCTTACAGTTTCTAATCCTGTTTGTAAACTTGAAAAGTCCAAGGAAGCCCTCTGTAAGACTTTTGACAGCTTTGTGAAAAGAGGAAGTATGTCCATGAGTAGGCAGGTTATTGAAATAAACTTGGGTTTATTAACAATACCAAGATAACCCCGAGCTCTGTCATTATTCACAGCTTCTTCACCAAGTGTAATGACCAAGGCTGCCCATGATGAATGTATAGCTTTAACAGCTTGATGTAAAGATAACCATCTGACTGCATGTGGTCGTTTCAGTGTAATTAAGTTTTCATCTTCAAGCAAGGAGTAAACAGCTCTCAATCTGTTATATCTTACTGCAGAATTGCTGAAGTAGAAATAAAGTCCTTCAACTGTTTCTTGGTATGTTTTCACTGCATTGATCGAAGCTGATGCCTGAGAAACAGCAAGAGCAAGCTTGTGTGCAACACAGTGAATATGAACTAATCGTTGGTTTTCTTGTTTCATTCTTGTCCCAACACCTGATCTTATACCAGTCATCACTGCAGCGCCGTCTGTTGCAAGGCCCATAACTTTACAATTCGGAATTCCAAATGATTCCATCCATTTCTTTACTTCATTATGGATTGTCTCTGCCTTCCCATCTTGGACATCAAGATTGGCTGCAAAATTTACACAGGATTTCCCATTTATTACTGTTTGAACATAAATGATCAGCTTTTTGAAAATTGCAATGTCACAGCTTTCGTCCAAAAGGATTCCAACAAATTTACTTTTTTCAACATTCTTTTTAAAGTCATCTGTCATTGAGCCGGAAATACACTGCAACATCTCTGATACAACATCACTAGAAACGTAGTGACCAGACTGCAGACATTCACAACCATTGGTTTTCTGTAGTTCAGTGAGCTGAGGGAAAGTACTGAGGGAAATATTGTTTTTTACCATAAAATATACAGTCCTAAGCTGATGAATTAATGAATCATTTGATTTTGTTTCAGCTATTTCAAATGCCTTCTTTATGGACCCTTTCGCAGACTTAATTTGCATAGCACGTCTGTGGCCGTCGCTCGAAATATGTCGTACGATTGAGCTTCTCTGAAAGTCCGTACAACCTGTTGTGAAAATATTTTTTTGCTTTGTTTCACAGCAAATTAAACACTTCATGCGAATGGAAGAATCTGTATCATCAGTGTCTTTCACTAACCAATCTTTAAATGCAGGATCTTTCAGCCATTGGTCTTGGAAAGATCGAGAATGTTTTTTTTTTTTCGACGCGGAAGCCATTTTCTGTTTCAGCATACAAGTGCTAAGCAACAGCTGATGCCCCGCTCTGTTCGACGGAAAATACAGTATATCCGTAGCGCGGGTAAACAGTCGTAGACTCATAGTTGTTTCTCAGTTCTATTTATAGACATTTTGGAATTCCGATGGCAGGTTGTTCAGGCGGAGTTTAAATTTTAATAGATCTATATGTATTTCAAATTTTTTTCGGTGTTGATGAAATCTAATTAAATTATCTTTTTGGCTCAAGTTTGACTGCGTCCAAAGGACGCGATCAGCTTATTTATTTTGCGTCCGAACTGATTTTAATGCGTATATAGATACTTTTACGTCGTAAACGGAAACACTGTATAGTGCAAATCTTGCTTCATCAGCTGGCAAAACATGAGGTACAAACCAAGAAAGCTTTGTAATGTTGACTCGTCCGGTTCCATAGTTCGTGTCTACTCCTCCTACTTGCCGTGCACCTCTTGCAATATGGATAGCTTCACCGTCTCCCTTTCGTATTAAGCTGATTTCTTGCTTTACACCATACAAGATTTTGTTGTAATCTTCGAAAAATCCAAAAATATGAGATACAGGGATTAAAAAGGCAAAGTTACCGGGTGTGGCTCCTCCCATAATTAATTTTCGTCTTGTATCAAAACCAACATTTAAATCATCACTTCCACCCAATTCATAGTCCTTAAACCAACACTGGTTTAATCCTCTTGACTTGTTAAAGTCATCCGGATATTTCAACATCCCCAGTATTGTCGTGGTTTGTCCTGGATATAGAATATTTTCTACTTCTTGCCCTGACAATGAAAATTTTATTTGACTGAAAAGGTTCATGATGCCATTGTTTGCCAAAGCAACCCGGTCCGTGTTTTGAAATCTATAACTTCCTGCTGCTACTTCTGCTGTTGATTCTAAACATCCCACAACAAAAAGGTAACTTTTTGAAGTATGAGTAAAAACGTCTTATGATTCAATTGTAAGCCTAATTTCTCCCGGTGTGTTTAGTTGTGTTGATCCCTTGTCTGGTGGATATTCATGATATTGATAACTTTCAATATCTTCATCGATGGGGATCTCTGTATTCCAATGCAATATAGTACTATTAGCCATATTATTTTTTTACTTTGTGTTTTAATATTTTAAATGACTTTAATACCGAGGCCCTCATTTAATCCCCTTCTTCTTGGTATCACCCCAAAACTAGGAGAGTCAAGGGCAACCGTTGCAGCTGCCGGAGCATCAGAAACTTTTAAATTTCTTTTTGTTTGTTTCTTTTTCAACAAACTTTCAATTTTGTCTCTGGCAAGCTGTTCCGCCTTTTTACTTCCTACATCAAGTAGCTTTTTACCTGTATCTTTAGCAATTTTTTGAGCTGTTGTTTTAATTACTTTTTGTGCTGCTTTACTTGCTCCACTACGAAAAATATGAGTAAAGAAGTCTGCTATTGGAGTAAAAAGACCAGCACCGCCATAGACATATTCCATTTCATAACCTGGTTGGTCGTCTGTTATCGTTTTTTTAAAATACACTATTTTAATTTAAACAGTGTTTAAAAGTTCATCCCTTTCTTTTCTACTCATTAATTTTTTTCTAATCAAAGCAGTACACAATTCAACCATTTCATTTTTAAGCCCTGTGTTACCTGCTTTAATACCACCACAAACAAGACTTAAACGATCGGCCAAAGCAAGCGGGTCTGATGGAATAATTACGGTTTCATTTTTTCCTCCTTGTATTTTTCGGGCTCTTCCTTCTTTTGCTGCATATACTTTAAATAGTTTTCCTGCTGTACCAAGCAATCCGGAGCCTTCCAATTCTCTTTTAATTTCATCAGCTACAGGTTTTAAAAGATTAACCCACCTTGGGCCTTTTTTTCCAATTGTTGGATTGTATACAAACCCCTTTTTACCTGATTTAAGTAAAAATTTGCTGTCTTTCATCATTTCTTTAAAGTCTTCCCAAGATTGAGGGGCTACGCTTTTTAAATCGGGTGGAGGATGAGTTGAAAAAAGCATATTCATTAATTCGGGTGTTTTTTTGTAGGTCTTTCCCATATATTCAATATTGTTTGTAACAACTAAAGGTGAACCACTCATTCCTATCATGATGCCTTTTTCTGTTGGTTTTACAACAAAATTTTTAAGTTTTCCTATTGTGTTTAAATATTCATCTAATTCTTCATCATCAGTTTTAATCTTAGGAGGAGGTAAATCACCAGTATACGACACAGAAGTAGGAGGTAAAACACCAGTATATGACACAGAAGTAGGAGGTTGAGCAGGTGTAATTTTAGCTATTCCTTCTGTTACTGGTTTAAAATATTTTTGAAGTGCTTCTATATTTCCCCTTTCTGCTTGTATTTCTGCGCTATCTCTAGCACGAATATCTTTTTTTAAAGCTAAAAAATTTTTAATTATCTCATCCCTTTTGTTGATATCTTTGATGTTTACAAACGACATTTTTTTTAATGCTTAAAATGTATTAAGTAAGTTACTTAATAGATTTTAATCCATATTACTACACACACAAGAACAACTAAAATTAAAGCTAGGCACTTTAAAGCTTAGTAAGGGAGGGGCCCGCCTTGGTTCTTCTCCACCAGTCTCCTGAACTCTTCCCGGGCTTCTCTCTTTCCCTTCTCTATTAAACTGTTTTCTTCTTCTGCCTTCTTTTTTTTGTTGATCTTGGTCCTAATTTCTTCCTTCAGTTCCTTGTATTTCGTAAGTTCTTCCATTATTAAAGTAAATTCCTCATGTGTCACTTTGTTATCAGCTATAGCCTTACTAATATGAGTGTTAACCGTGTCAAGCTTTGCCGCAGCGATGTTTTTAATCTCTGCATGTTTCTCGCCCTTTGTTCTTGTTCTTCTTGTAAAAAATTTACTTGTTACGGCTCCTACTCCAACAACCAGGGCAGCAATTTCCAGGCCAATCGTTGCTGGTATAGCTACCACTGTACTGAGTAAAGCAATGCCGCCGGCTCCTGCTCCTAGTGCTACCACTGTTAGCCCACTTTCAACGTTGTCCATGTACTTGCTGTATTTAATATACTTCTTTGATAGGGATCCCCTTACCCTAATCTCTTCCTCCAGATATTTCTGAACTTCTGAAATCTTGTTAAGTCTGAAACTTTGGCCGCTGTCTGTCATCTCAAACACGGCAACCGGAGCAGATGGGTCGGGTCTTACAATATTGGGATATGGTCCACTGTTGTTTGTTTCTTCCTTTAGCTCTGTCATTTATTAAATGTTTTTTAAGGTTTAATGTATTTAATGAAACAAAACGGCGTACATTCAGGGATTAAAACAGTATTTTTAGAAAAGTTGTAAAGAGTTGTTTTAATGTTGTCTGTCTTGTTTTCACAATGAAAAGGACTTTTTAATTCTAAACTTTTTTTAATCTCATCAGTGGCGACTGTCAAAATTAAACCATCTGTAAACATATAGCCAAAGTTTAAGCCAATTGTCTTTTTTTCAAATGGCTCAATCTTCAAAGCTGTCTGGGTATATATTAACCAGGATGATCCTGATTTTTTTAATGGTGGGTAATTTTGCCCTTCGTGAGGACTCCAATAAATCGTTTTTGGTTGATACATCTTTTTAATATTTAAATTATAGATTTAAGCAAAGGGCCAATTACAGGAATATTAGAAAGCAAGCCTGTGCCATCCTGAACATGCCCATTTTTTACTAAATACAAACCATCACCACCAAAGCCAGCACCTTGCATAGGTCTTAAATGTAGTCCCTGCCCATCTGTTTCAACTTGAGCCACATGCCCATTTTTAGACAAATACAAACCATCACCAAAAATAGCCTTTACAGCTTTGTCTGCAAGTCCAGAAATAGCACCAAGACCAAGAGCTGGAAGAACCTTTTTAGCAACGGCACCAACAACAGGAAGAGCACGAGCAGCCAAACCAGCCAAAGTAGCAAGAAAACCCCCATGTTTGGCGTTGTATCTGATTTGTGCCAATGAAAGGTTAATATTTACACCTTTACCACCATCAAAAGCCTTTTTCATTCTTGTCAGTTGTCTTTTTGTAAAATAGAAACTTTCGGAACCTCCAACATTTTCAGGCTTTAGGTTTAATGTTGTTTGTTGTTTGTTTTTGTATGCAGAAGCAATTTTTTGCTTTTGGCTTTCACTTAAATTAATTTTTGTTTCAACATATGTTGTTTTTGTCATAGTTTTTTTATATGGGGGTTTTAGTTAAATGCTTTAACATTTCTTACATGAAAACGAACAGTCAAGTTTTCACCTCTTAAATCTATGATCTCTCCATTTTGGTCTGTTAAAGTCATTCTAATGCTATGTATATTATTTAAAAGTAAAGGTGAGTATAGAGGATATGGAGGACGTTCTATAATTTTATGACCTGGGTTAACGCTTGGGAAAAAAGAATATATTGTATTCCCTTTTTGTCCCTTCACGTAAGAGCCTTCAATAATATCTAAATTAACCAATATACTATTTACAGGTAAAATATTAATATCATTTTCACTTTCATGTGTTCCGGCTTCATATTGTTTAGCTTCAAAGCCTAAAATTCGATTTAATCCATTTTGTGAAAAATCAACAACAAACCCTGGCTGTATTGTTATGATGGTTTTAAAAGTGTTAATATCACCAGAAAATTTAACTGCATATTGATTATTTACGTCTTTTAATCCTTCATTTTCGAGTTGTAACTCTACCTTTCAAATGATATCAGTCAGGCTATAACTTCCAGTTTTAATAACTACACCTGTTAAAGTATTGGTGGCAGTATTTCCAATTAAAAACTCATTAAACCCTGGTTTAATGTTTGGCATGCTATAATACGTCTCAAGATTAATTAAAGCAATCTCACAAGGATGGTTTAAATGTAACGGAGGATTGAAATCAGTTTTAAAATCTGTTTCATTTTCTGTTAAAACTATTTGTAATGATGTCATTTTTTAATTTAAGAAGTAATTGACTAAAACAATTTTTAAAATTGAAAATTATTTAAAAAAATCTTGTATATATTAAAATGGAAATTCTAACGCGAGTACAAGCGAAGAAAATAGAAAGAGTGCTATTAACTAAAATTAAACACTCTAAATATACTGGAGGAGGAGAAGAAGAGGATACGCATTTTAAAGAATTGGGTTTTAAATTTTCAACGGATGGAAAGAGAAATAACCCATATTTAAAAGACTTGTTTCCTTCTATATACTATGAATGGAGCAAACGGCAAAATGAAGAATACAAAACACTTTTTTTAAATTGTGTTTTTGTTAGAAATAGTACAATATATAAAAATGTTAATCTTGAATTTTTTGAACCATCTACTTTTGATGTTATAGAACGTCTTAAAAAAATAGATGAATTTTTAAAACAATTTCATTTTGAAGATATGAAAGTTTATTTACTTGTTCAACATCCTTTAAATACTTTAATATGGTTTGAAACAGAGTTAAAAAATTTTTTATATGATGAAACAGAAAATGAAATTAATCGAGAAATTGAAAAATTTAACCAAAAAAGTGGACGGAGCTTTCGTTGTTTTGATGATGAAGATTTAAGAGGACGAGTAAAACAACATCAAAGAAGAATATCTAAGTTAGAAGAAGAACATGATGTTTATAGACAATATAATCAACGTTTACTTTTTGAAAACAAAATTTTAAGAGAAAGACCTCAATCAGATAAAACGATTAATGGTATTAAAACAGTTAAAGAAGAAAATTGTGTAATTTGCTATGAGAAAAAAAACCACCATACTTTTTTGTAATTGTGGCCATCTTTGTTTGTGTGAAGAATGTAATAGGTTGGCTTTTTCTAAATGTCCTGTGTGCAGACATGAAAACAATATTAAAAGAAATGTTTCTTAAAAAATGAGTTCGTTAAAACAAACGAGTATTAAAGACTATCTAATAAATGTACTGAATGAAAGAGCAGCACCTAAAAAGCTTTTAATGACAGAAATTTTAAATGATACTAATCTATATGATGGAAATGATTTAAACCAGTTTTGGTTTAATAGTAGAAATGACTTTAAAAACGGTAAATACTGTGTAACATATGATGAAGAAGGAATTATAAAAATTGAAAGAGTTGAAGAAAATTAAAAAAAAAATATTTTAACTAAAAATATTGATTTATAAAATGAGTATTGATTTTATAAATCAGTGTACCGAAGTTTTAAACAATTTTAATCATTCAAAGAAGGAAGAAAAGGAAGGTGGTGACTTTTACAGTCAGATGAAGTACAAATTTAGGCCAAACAAACACGTAACGTATGAAGGGGCTGAGACGTATTTAAACCGTTTTAAGTCTTTCTTGTACTATGAATGGAGCAAGAGGAAGCAAACCTATGAGCCTTTTAATCTATGGGTTAGCTGTCTTGTTGTGTCAAATCAGTACATGTATCGTTATGATGATGTTTTTCTATTCGATGAGAATGAAACAAAACTAACTGAAAAAGTTAACTATCTTTATAAAATTCTAGATTTTTTCTTTTTTCCTGATGTTGAGGTATATTTTTTTCTGGAAGATGGAACGGATGAGAGGGAGAGCCGCATGCATTTAATTGAGGATTTACTTCGAAAAAAGGAAGAATTTTTACTAAAAGATTATGGGTTTTGTAGTATTATAGAAGAAGAATTAAAAAGATCAAGAAAGGTAGATTTTTAAAGTTTTAATATGTAACCTAGTAAAAAGGTTAAATATTAATGAAAAGTGGTTTAAATGTCAAAACCTTCAGGGAGATAATCTTCATTTAAATCAGGTAAATGAATTAAAGCAGCAAGAGTTATAAAAACTCTAGTTACACGTCTCATACTTGTATTAAAATATAAATTTAAACTTGCACATTCTTTAAATTTTAAGGGTTTAAACTGAGGAGGAGAAATACAAACCCTTGTAACACTTTTATTTTCAGTAGTAGAAAAAACAAACTGTTGTTTTTTTGTTACTCCTTTCATTCTAAATATTCCAGTATTTTCAAAATATTCTTCATTAAACCCTGTTTCTCCACTTTTTCCTTCATCATTAATTTCAATAGTTGTTTTAATATCTTTATACATTACACCACCGAACAAGTGTTGCCATACTAAAACAAAAGAACAATTTAATAAAGTCCCTCTAAATGGTAATAAAAACCAGGGTTTAACTTGTAATTTTCTGATATTATTATGTGGCCCCTGCCATATTTCACCACCGTCGTATTTTCCAAAATATACTGTAGTTGGGAAAATTGGTTCATCATTGTCGTCATAGCTGATTAAAGTAGTGCCAATTATTTCTCTTTTATTAGAATTTTCAACCTCTTCCATTCCTATAATTGGGCCTTCTGCTTCTCCTCTAATTAAAATTATAGAAGTTCCTAAAAATTTATAAACTCTTTCTTTTGGTAAAATTTTATCAGTATACTTTTTATTAACTCCATCTTCTGGATTTACTGGATCGGCTAGGTTTTCTATTTTAAACCCTTTCATATTCTTATTTCTATCCTGTGCTTTTCCAGCTCTAAAATAAAGATAGAGTTTACTAATATCATCTTTGTTAATATTTTTTTCTTTTTCTAATTCTTTTAATTTTTCATTAAACAGCACACGTATCCGGTCCGTTCCTCCTTTTCTTTCTTGGTCCTGTAATTCAAGTTTATTAACATTTTCATTAAAAATTTCTTCTATTTTTTTAATTTTATCTTCTCCTTCTTTGATGTTTTGCCTTAAATTTTTAAAAGTGTCTTCAATAACAATTTTAAATGCTTCATTTGTTTTTTCATAATCTTTAATCATTCTTTGAACTTCTCTATCCACATAATTTTTATTTATCGCATCTCCACCATCTGAAGGGTCAGGTATATTTTTTATATTATTAAAACTCATATTAAACCCACTTGTAGCAATAAAATTACCATTTTCTTTTAAAAATGGACCCTCATTTTTATTATCCTTTGTTTTTTCATCTACATATTTTTTATTTGCTCCATCTCGGAGATTTTCCGGGTCTGCTAAATTAACTATTTTTAAACCTTTCATATCTCCAAAATCAGCAGCTCCGGCGTTTCCTCCTCCTCTGTTTGCTGCTGCTGGCGTTTCCACTTCTTTAATTTTCTTTTCAAAAAAATCTTTCATTTCATCAACAAAACCTTTATTAACCGCCTCTGTTTCTTCTGTTGGTGTGGGTAAGTTTTTAATTTTGTGTTGATCCATATCAACTTCCCCAGCGGCCAAAAAATGACCGTTTAATTTTATAAAAGATGGGTCTAAAATGTTTTCTTCTATCTTAAATTTAAATATTTCTTTTTCCATTACTTTTATTAAAGCCGGTTCATCGTCTTTTGTTGCATCGTCCAAGCTATTAAATTTTTCATAAAATTGTATAAGAAATTTTTCAAGTAAAGCATCAGACGCTAAAGATTCTCTAGGTGGGGGCTTACCATACCTTTTTAAATATAGTGCCGCTGCGTTGTTTGATGACTCTATAATTAACCGTTTATAAGTTTTACTAGCTTTAATTAATTTAGGTTTAACTGCTGGTGGCGTTAATTGATCGGTTTCTATAGCTTTTATTAAAAGTTTAATTGTTATATTTTTTGTAATAGTTAACAAACTTGCTTTTGTCTGATATGAAAGTTTTTTTACTTCTTCATCTAAATTTTTAAAATTTGTTTCTTCTGTTGTTTTTAAATCCTCTATTTCTGTTTTTAAATTTTCTTCTATCTCATCCACATAACTTTTAGTTGTTACATCACTTTCCTCCGTTGGCTCCGGTAAATTTCGTATAGTCTTTTGTTTCATGTTGATATTACCCCTAGCATTAAAAGTTTTTTGGTTTCTCGTATTGAAAGCTTGATTTTTTTCAAGTTCAGTTTTAACAACGTTTAAAGCTGCAGCGTCGACATTTCCAGGAGCTCCACCACCTCCACCAGCTGCTTTAATTTCTTCTGTCTTTTCATCTACATATTCTTTAACCTTTTCTGTTTCTTCATCAACATATTTTTTATTAACTGCTTCTCTGTCTGCTATCGGGTCTCTTAATCCTCCTAACTTTTTGTTTTTTAAATATATGTGGTCTTGTGCTTCAAATCCTCCATTTTTCCTTAAAAAAGCATATGTAGTATTTGTTTTAAAATATTTTAAATTTACGGCGTCTTTTGGATTTTCAGGATTTTCCACATTTTCTATTTTAAAACCTCTTAAATTAAGTTTTCCTTTTGCTGTATATTCACCATTTTGAAAAGTAAAAGGGTTATTTGCTTCTAGCTTTCTTCTTCTATCTTCTGTTAATGTATCAACATATATTTTATTACTGGCATCTTTGTCATTTACTGGCATAGGTAAGCCTTCAATTTTTAAATTTTGCATATCGATGCCGCTCCTTGCTTTGTGTTTGTTGGTATTTAAAAAAAATGGGTTGTTGTTTTCTAATCTATTTTTTAAATCATTTACTGTAATTTCTGTAAAAAGTTTATTAGCTGCTTCTAGGTTGTCTACTGGCATTCGTAAATTTAAAAGTCTATGTTCATCCATATCTAAGTCTTTACTTGCTACGTATCCATTGTTTGGACTACGTCTAAAAAAACTGTGTCCTTGACTTGTATCAACATAATTTTTAGTGGCTGCATCACCTCCATCAATAGGATCAGGTAAATTTTTTATAGGCTTTCCTGTCATGTCAATACTTCCCCTTAACTTTCCTCCACCTTTTCCCAGAAAGTTATCAACAATGAAAGGAAGCGGAACCGCTTCACCTTCAAGTTCTTGTATTTCTTTTTCTAATTGTCCAAATTTTGTAATTGGGTTTGTCATATTTTATAAAAGTCCTTTTTCTTTTAAATCCATTAAATGAGATGCCACCGGTTGAATATGATAGCCTTCGTTAAGTTTCTCCAATACATGAGCACAAAGATGCCCGCAGATCACAGTGCCAGGGTTTTGTATTTGATCAGATGAATACAAAATCGGACTTTTTAAATATTTCTGAAATTCAAGAGGAGGAGGAAGGCCATAACTATCAAAATAGAACTTGTTCTTTTTGTTTCGATGCCATGCCGTCCAATGAGTTCCGGGGCCGTCGCTGTCATCGAGGTTTAAAATTCCACATTCGTAAATATTTGGCTTTTTAGGTAATGCATCACGAGAGAACACACCACGCCAACCTTTCAAATGTTTACATATATCGGTAAGCTCAAAATTGTTTAAAGATTTAATTGGTAAATTTTTCACAGTTTCAGAAATTTCTAAACCTTTGCCGTCGGTTTCCTTTTGCTGTCGCTCCTCTTTCTTCCTGTCCCGTTGCCTTTGTTTCTTTTCTTTCTGTCTTGTTGCTTCAGCTCTTACCGCTTGCATTCCTAGGCTTGCATTTTCTTTAATTCTTGGTTTGTTGTCTCCCATCCATTCCTGAAATTTAAAACGTGTTTTCTGAAGTTCTTGCCTGTAAAAAGCTCCTTCAATGTGATGACCTTTGGCATCGCTTAAAAAATAAGTTACAGGGTTTGTTTTGTGAATTTCACGAATTCTAAAAATTTCCCTCGTCCAATTAGCTGTAAAGCCTTTTTCTAAACCTTCTTTTTTTCTTCTTGGTATCCTCACCAAGTCACCAACCTCTATTGGCGTCTTTTGTGTCACTCTATCAGCTTTAAACTTTTTGGGCTGAGCATTTTCGTAAAATTCCATGTAAATCTTTTTTTCATTTTCCGGCTTGCTCGCTTCTTCTGGCGTTAGCTGATCTTTAAAATTTTGGTGTGGTGTTTCGTTGTAATCTTTAACTATTTCCTGTAAATGAGGAATATAGTCCGTTGTATTGTTGTCCGTCATCCATCTCCCTATTCTGTCTTTTAAAGTTTTAATAAATCTTTCAGCTAGTGTAGCTTTGTGCTTTCCTTCAGTATGATACAACTCAACCCCTTTAAGCCTTGTCTTGGCTTCCTTTGCTTTCTCTGGATGTAATACAGGACAAAAGCGGTTAATATGCTGTGTTAAGCCCCCTTTACTTTTTAAATATTCTTTACAATGAGGACACTGAAAAGCTGTTGCCGGTTTTTCTTCTTCTTTGTCAATCAGTCCAGTAAATTCACCACCTCGATCAGTCCAGATTTTTGCCGGTCTTCTGTTTGATGTCTTAAAAATATCTTCAAAGGCTTTAACGACGCTGTTAACTTGTTTGTTTGGTATTTGACAAACCCAGCCAAATCGGCTAAACACGTCAACAACAACCAAGAAAATATTTAAGTTGTCTGTCTGTTTTTCTGCTGCTGTTTGTCTTTCTCTTTGTTGTTCTTGCTTTAAAATTTCTTCTATTCCTTCAGCTTCTCCTACTTTAATTTTTTTGCATGAACATTAAATCGGCGGTCCAGGTGTCATCAATCTTTTTAACAATTACCCGACGTGTTGGAAAGTTACGACGAAGAGGCCGAGGAAGTTCATCAGCAAGGGTTTTTGGTTTTTCTTCTACATACAACTTTTTTTTTTTTACCTTGTCCCATTCCAAACCTTACCTTACTACCTATTATAGGTGTTACAAAGGCACGATCAAGCCGCTCCCTTAATGTTGGGTTGTATATCCCCTTTAATTCTTTCAACATATTAACATCGCAGAGGCTGTTGCGTGTTGGTGTATCATTGTGCTTTAAATAGCATATGTCATGATGCATAGTGGCACGATCAACACGATTAACCGGCTTACTCCATGCTTTGGGTGTTAAATCCGGGTTTAATCTTTTCTTTAAGTTAGTCCCCGGTCCTGTGAAGTTGTGGCCAGGTAGATGCATCTCAAAAGGAAGATTGTTTATAAATTTGTTAACTATGCTTCCCCCTTTCTTTGTTGAGCCTGGTATAAACTGGGTTTTTCTTGTCCCACAAATGGAGCAGGTTCCCTTTAATGCAGGTCTGCCGTTTTTCAATGTTGTTTGTGTTAAGTTTGTTGTATCTGTCTTCTTTCGACATTTTACACAATATATTAAACTCATTGTTTTTTAATTTTAGTTAAACTTTTACTAAATTAAAGAACATGGAAATAAAAAACTATAGCTGTAATCTAAACAAGACAAAGAGAAAGAACAGCCCAATGCTACCCAAAAGCATACGAGGGCTAATAATAGGTGAAAGCGGATGTGGGAAGACTACAACCCTTTTAAATCTTCTACTTCGACCGGGTTGGCTTGATTAGGATCATTTGTATATTTTTGGTAAATCAATGAAGCAACAGCCTGAATATATTCTTTTAAGGGAAGCCCTTGAACATGAATTAACAAAAGAGGCTATTAATGGGATATTTGAAAACATGCAAGAAATTGAAAGCAGAGGAATACCACAAAAAGAACTACTTGAACAAATCAAAGAAGAAACAAAAAAGAAGAAAGGCACAAAAATAACACCCTGTTTTAATGAAACGGATGAAGAAGTACCTGACCCCCGCGAATTGAGTAATTCAAATAAAAATTTAATGATTTTTGACGATTTGCTAAAGGAAAAACAGGACATACCTGAAAAATACTATACAAGGGGAAGGCATAGCAACACGGATTGTTTCTATTTGTCTCAGTCGTTTTTTCTTTGCCACGTCATACAATACGAGGTAACTCAAATTTTATAATATTGTTTGATTTACCTGATAGGGATATTATGAATATTTACACAGATTACGCAAGCCGTGATATGACGTTAGAAGAATTTAAAAACTTCCTATATACTTGCTGGGCTGAGCCTTTCGGCTTTGCTGTAATTGATAGAAGTAGCCCGAGAGACCAGGGAAAATATAGGCATGGATTTGGAAGGTGTTACGTTCCAATATTTGAACCACAGCAAAATTTTCAACACTATTAAATGAAATATATATTTTACCAGTGTTCTGGTAAAATATATGGAAATTTTAAGCGAAACGCAAAGGAGAATACAAAAAATTGGATATTGAATTAATCCCATCCCGTCCGAAACATTCCCACCCGTTTTTTAATAGTAAAATAATTTTTTAAAATATTTTCAAAAACTTTAATGATACCTTTTAAAAGTATCATTAAAAAATGAAGATGCAAGTACAAGACAGTTAGACACCATGGATTACATACATATATTTTTTTTACTCAGTTAAGAGGGCAATACTGTCCTCCCTTAGTTGTGAAAGTTGAAAGTTTTCATACTCATCCGCTTCACTTTCACTATTAGCATAGCCATTAACAAGAACATTAAGCACCTTAATAGTTAGCCCGCTGTGAGTTGTCTGAAGTCTGCCATTTTGTTGGCTTTCCTTTCTCCACAACCCGGTAACCTTCAAAGTATAGACGCCGTTGGTAATTCTATCATACAAGAAGTCAGCATTTTTTAAAGGTCGTATAGTTTTACTAGCTCCATCCTTTTCAACTGTAGAAAAGAAAGAACTGTTAAAACGTTCAAGGTCTACTTTGCATTTTACAAATCCTTGAGTTCTATAAGTTTCCAAAACTCCTTCAATTTGATAGCTGTCATTAATCAAATCCATAAACTCCGGGTCAAACCTTTCATATACTCCCAAAAGAAACTGTTCAAACATTTCATTAAGCTCTATGTTAATATATTTGTTTGAACCAAATGTTAAAAGTGTAGGCTTGTCTTCTGGCGTTCTACTTACAATATTAGTAAAAACACCAGTCTTTCCGTTTTGTCTAATATCTGAAAAATAAATTTTATCAGTCTTCTTTTCACCCTTAATAGCATTTTCAGGGCCAAGGGTTAAAATAGGAACCGGAGCGGGTGGGGCTGATGGCTCCACAATCTCCACGCTTTTCTTTTTTGCTTCTGTATTTTGATTTTTCGGCATTCTCATAAATTTTTTTAACTTAAAAAAAAAATACTTGATTTAAAATAAAAATGAGTCAGTTTTTTAAATTGGTAGTTAAAAACGGAATTGTAAAGATGGTTAAAACTACGGAGCCACCTCCGAAATTTAACAGAGTAGAAAAATCAAAAACAACGGTGGCACATTCAGCATTAAACGGATATTTTAAACAAACATTTTTAGACGTTCCTCAATTGTCAAAAAGCTTAAGCCTTGAAACATATCTCGCAAAGTTTAAAGCTCCTGCTGCTGTGTCATTGTCTAAAAATATAGGATACAAGGCAATCCTTTCAGTTTGTGCTAAAATGACAAATGGAGAACAAACAAAAAAATTTTATTTCAATTCTAGCCCTCATGTCATTAATCAGCTAAACAACAAACAAAAATTAATTAATTTGATGATGCAAGAAGTTCTAAACAACTTTTACAAAAAAGATTATGAAGGTTCAGGGTGGACGTTTTTAAATTTTAATTGTATTTCTATTAACTACGGAAAATACAACCCTTTTAAAGGTGGATGTGGAAACAACAAGCTCCCACAATGGCTAATTTTAAAGCATGCCGTGATTTGTATACTTTCGGGTGATGATCGCTGTTTTTACTGGTGTATACTCCGACATTTTAACCCGAAAGACAAAGACAAGGGAAGAGTTACGAAAGATTTAAGAAAGATACAAAAAGAAGACCCCAACCATTACGCTAATTTTACAGATATCAACTTCCCAACTTCAGCCAATGACCTCGAACGATTTCAAAACCAAAACCCTCATATTCATTTAATTGTTTACGGTGTTGACACGTTTAACAAACGAACACCCGTAATATTTGACGAAGGAAAAAAAGGAAACGCTGAAAAAATATTTTTACTTTTTCACGAAGATCATTTTTATCTAGTTTCCGACTTGTCTCGTCTTCTTTCTTCTCAGCTTTCCAATCATCACGGACGGTTGTACTTTTGTTACAAATGTCAAAGAGTTTTTAAAGATGAAAATACTTTAAACAAACATTTAAAAGATTGTTCTGATAGTACACTTTTACAATTACCTGACGAGGATACCGATGCCGCTGTTTTGGAATTTAAAGAAAAACCGGACAAGCCGCCTAATATTACAATATATTTTGATTTTGAAAGTTTTTTAATGAAATGTGAAGAAGAAGGCAACAAGATACAAAAACACGAGCCCAGCGGCTTTTGTTTCTTTGTCGTCTCAAGAAATGAAAAGATTTTTAAAAGTCGTAAAATCAGTTTTGTAATTCAGAAAGAAGGGCAAGACGTTGCCGCCTTGTTTGTTAAAAAATTAATGGACGAAATAGAAAAAGCTAATACAATATTTTTTAACGAAGGAAAAGCTTCAAATTTAACCCCGGTACTTTGTCACAATTTAAGCGGCTATGATGCTCATCTTTTCATTTTAAAACTGGCAGAGTATTCCGGTCGTCTCTCAGTATTGCCATCGAATGAAGAAAAATATATTTCTTTTAGTAAATATTGCTACATTAACAACAAACAACATGAAATACGATTTTTGGACAGTTTTAAATTTTTGTCTTCTTCTTTGTCTCAGCTGGTTGATGATACAGACAAAAACAATTTTAATTTTACCCGTTCAGCTTTTCCAGGTATCTCTATAGATTTGCTAACTCGTAAAGGCGTCTACCCATACGAATATATGAACGATTTCGAAAAAACAAAAATGACAAGGTTACCCCCTATAGAAAATTTTTATTCAACTCTCAAAAAAGAAGGAATTACTTCGGAAGATTATCAACATGCTTTAAACGCTTGGGATGCTTTTGGTTGTAAAACTTTAAATGATTACCAGTTAAAATATTGTGAATTGGATACTTTGTTACTGGCTGATATCATGGAAAACTTTAGAAAACTTAATATACAAGCCTATGGATTAGATCCGATTGTTTACGGGTATACACTGCCCGGAGCTTCATGGCAGAATATGCTGAAATTCACAAATCAAAAAATTAACCTCATTACTGACCGTGACACGTATGAAGATTTTGAAAATGGGATACGTGGTGGCGTGTCTATGTGTGTTAGCCGATATTGTAAAGCCAACAACAAATATTTAAGTGACTACGATCCAAGTAAGCCGAGTAACTTCATTTTTTACATTGACAAAAACAACCTTTACGGTGAGGCAATGAGTGAGCCAATGCCCTACGAGATTGAAAGAAAATTAAACAAAGCTGAATTTAAAAAATGGCAAAATTTTCCCTGTGCTATAGTGTGTGATTTAGAGATACCAAAAAACAAAAAAGAATTTTTTAAAGATTACCCCCCATGCCCTGAACATATCAAAATTAACGGAGTTCAAAAGCTTGTAACAAATCTAAAAAACAAAAAAGAATATTTAGTATAATCAGAACTTTTAAAGTTCTATGTAAAGCTTGGCGTAAAGATTACAAAGATACACAGACGCTATATTTTAAAAGTTTCAAAATGGCTTGAGCCATATATTACAAACAACACAAAGAAAAGAGGAGAAGCAAAGGAAACGAGTAAACAAAACTTTTTCAAACTTTCTATCAATGCTATATATGGTAAGACAATAGAAAACCCTCGTAAACGTTCAAACGTAGAGATAGTAAACACAGAAAAAAGAGCTGAAAAACTTTTAAAAAGTCCGGAGTATACAGGTTTTAAAATATTTAATCCTCATCTAGTAGCAGTAACAAAAAAGAAAACACTGGTAAACGCTAACAAACCGATATATATAGGCTTTTGTGTTTTGGAATTGGCAAAATTAAAAATGTATCAACTGTACTACGACTATTTAAAGCCTAAATTTGGAGATCGTGTAAAATTGCTATATACTGACACGGATAGTTTCATTTTAGACATTCAAAGCCCTGACATTTACGAAGAGATGAAAGATTTAACTACATGCTTCGATACTTGGAAATACCCGGAAAATCATCCACTTCATTCAATGGCGAACAAGAACAGGCTGGGATTTTTTAAAGATGAAACGAAAGGCCAGCCAATTAAAGACTATGCTGCTACATGTGCTAAGTCATACGCTTACCGAGTAGAAGACAAAGGAAAGACAAAAGAAACGCTGAAACCTAAAGGCGTGGTTGATTGTTGTATTAATCAAGATATAGAGTTTAATGATTACTTAAAATGTATTTTCGAACAAGAAGAAAAACATGTTAAATTTTCAGGCTTCAGAAGTTCTAACCATCAAGTATTTACGGAAGAATTTAACAAGATTGCTTTAAATCCTTTACAAGATGTAAGGCATATTTTGGAAGATGGAATTAACACGGTGCCGATTGGCTACTATTCGGATGAGGAAGAAGAAAATTAAAATACTTTAACAAAAAATTTTTTAATAAAATGAGTGAGAAACAAACAAACGAAAGATATACACAATACAACAAAATTTATAATACTTCAATATTGGATGAAGTATATCAAGAACAGGAAGAAATTATAAAACACCATTTAAGGCCAATGGTTGCGGCTGTCTATCAATATTTTAAAAATGGATGGATTGAAGAAGTTGAGGAACGTTTTTTAAATGATACAAAGGAAGACTTCTTAAAACTTTCACAAGAAAAAGCAAAGGAAAAGCTGAGAAAGATTTTAAGGGAACATTTAGCGGCGTTTTGTACTAATCACTTTTTTAAAAGTATTACTATACAAGTTTAAAAATATTTTTGATAATGTGCATATATATGGAAATATATACACATTTTTGAAGGGATGCGGATGCGATGCGAATGCGGTGCGCTTAGCGATGTAGAGAGTAAGGGAGAGAGTGCAAACGCAAAAACATGCAAAGTTTTCCCCGTTGATGTCTGCATATGTTTACTAATAAGGGGGGGGGGTGACAATATTGCATATTTTAAATATGGTTTCTTTTTTGTTTAACTTTTTCCCTGTTTTGCTTCTTTTGCTCTGTCCCGCCTCACACGCTGTTCTAAACCCAGGCCCTTGCCTTAGGTGTGTCGCTCTGACGGAATGACAAACCGGCATACCGGCAAACCAAGAAAAGCCGGCTAACCAAGAAAAGCCGGCTAACTGACTAACTGGCTAAAGCCGGCTAACTGACTAACTGGCTAAAGCCGGCTAACTGACTAACTGGCTAAAGCCGGCTAACTGACTAACTGGCTAAAGCCGGCTAACTGACTAACTGGCTAAAGCCGGCTAACTGACTAACTGGCTCCCCGACGAAGAGACGAACCGGCTAACTGACTAACAGACGAAGAGACGAAGAGACGAATCGGCTAACCGGGCTAACTAAGTCAACGGGCTAACGGACGAAGAGACGAACCGAGGGAAAGGGGGAAAGTTTGGGGGGGGGGGGGAGAAAATTTAAATTAAGGTTACGATTATTAGTAAACATATGCAGACATCAACGGGGAAAACTTTGCATCTTTTTGCACTCGCACTCTCTCCCTTACTCTCTCCTGGGGTCAAAACTGGCCCTGCCCCGGGGTCACAATTTCCAACATAGGAACAAAAAAGGAAAACTTTAAGAATCATCTTCTCTAAAACTAGAAGGCATAGAGCTTTGATATTTGGCATGAAGCATCTCCTAGTGGACCTCTACGAAATTTGTTTATATGATGCCCTTGGGGTCAAAACTAGCCCAGCCCCGGGGGTCACAAGTTCGAACATAGGAACAAAGAGGTAAAACTTTAAAAATCATCTTCTCTGAAACTGGAAGGCGTAGAGCTTTGATATTTGGTATGTAGCATCGCCTAGTGGACCTCTACCAAGTTTGTTCATATGATGCCCCTGGGGTCAAAACTGGCCCCGCCCCGGGGGTCACAAGTTTGAGCATAGTAACAAAGAAGGAAAACTTTAAAAATCTTCTTCTCTGAAACTTGAAGGCGTAGAGCTTTGATATTTGGCATGAAGCATCTCCTAGTGGATCTCTACCAAGTTTGTGCATATGATGCCCTTGGGGCAAAAGTTGGCCCTGCCCCGGGGGTCACAAGTTCAAACATAGGAACAAAGAAGGAAAACTTTAAGAATCATCTTCTCTCAAACTGGAAGGCGTAGAGCTTTGATATTTGGTATGTAGCATCGCCTAGTAGACCTCTCCTAAGTTTGTTCATATGATGCCCTTGGGGTCAAAATTGGCCCTGCCCCGGGGGTCAAAAGTTCAAACATAGGAACAAAGAAGGAAAACTTTAATTTTTTTTTCTCTTAAATGGGAAGGCATTGAGCTTTGATATTTGGTATGTAGCATCTCCTAGTGGACTTCTACCAAATTTGTTCTAAGGATGCTGCTTGGGTCAAAACTGGCCCAGCCCCTGGGGTCACAAGTTCGAACATAGGAACAAAGAAGGAAAACTTTAAAATTCTTCTTTTCTGAAACCGAAAGGTGTGGAGCTTTGATATTTGGTATGTAGCATTTCCTAATGGACCTCTACCAAGTTTGTTCATATGATGCCCCTGGGTCAAAACTGGCCCAGCCCCGGGGGTCACAAGTTCGAACATAGGAACAAAGAAGGAAAACTTTAAAATTCTTCTTTTCTGACACCGAAAGGTGTGGCGCTTTGATATTTGGTATGTTGCATCTCAGAGTGGACCTCTACCAATTTTTTTTTTCACATGATGCCCCTGGGTCAAAACTGGCCCCGCCCCAGGGGTCACAAGTTAGAAGATAGGAACATAGAAGGAAAACTTTAAATTTCTTTTTCTCTTAAACGGGAAGGTGTAGAGCTTTGATATTTGGTATGTAGCATTTCCTAGTGGACCTCTACCAAGTTTGTTCATATGATGCCCCTGGGTCAAAACTGGCCCAGCCCCGGGGGTCACAAGTTCGAACATAGGAACAAAGAAGGAAAACTTTAAAATTCTTCTTTAAAACTGGAAGGCATAGAGCTTTGATATTTGGTATGTAGTGATTCTCTTCTAAGTTTGTTTGCCCATCTAAGCGCAACAAGTTCATTGAGTTCAAAATTGGGTCATCTTGGGTCATAAACTAGGTCACTAGGTCAGATTAAAGAAATACGTTGTTGGCACTCTCAAGGCCACATTATTTGCTCAGTTGCCTTGAAAATTAGTTAGAAAGTTTGTCTTTATAAAGTCTCACATAAGATTAATTTGGGTCAACTTGGGTCTTAAACTAGTTCACTGGGTCAAATTAAAGAAATACCTTGTTTGCACTCTGGAGGCCACATTTATTGCTCAAATGACCTGAAATTTGGCCAGAATGTTTGTCTTGATGAAATACCAGATGAGTTTGGATTTGGGTCACCTGGAACCATAAACTAGGTCACTAGGTCAAAATAAAGAAATACCTTGTGGGCACTCTAGAGGCCACATTCTTTGCTTAATTGCCTTGAAAATTGGTCAGAATGTTTGTCTTTGTAAAATCTCACATGAGTCTGATTTGGGTCAACTGGGGTCATAAACTAGGTCACTGGGTCGAATTAAAGAAATAGCTAGTGGGCACTCTAGAGGCCACATTTATTATTCATTTGATTTCAAAATTGGTTAAAATGATTCTTTTGATATAGTCAAAGACCAGTTCAAATTTGGGTCACCTGGGGTCATAATCTAGGTCACTAGGTAAAATTAAAGAAATAGCTTTAGGGCACTCGAGGCCACATTTTTTGCTCAGGTGACTTGAAAATTGGTCAGAATGCTTGTCTTCATGAAATATGCGTTTGAAATTGGGTCACCTACGGTCAAAAACTAGGTCACATGGTCAAATTAAAGAAAAACCTTTAAGGCACTCTACTAAGGTGAGCGACCCAGGGCCATCATGGCCCTCTTGTTTTTATGCTAGGACGAGTCTAATATTTAGTATAAAGTAAGGTATCTATCATTCAGTTTTTTGCTCCATGCCATAAATGGTAACCAGCATTTTCTCCTTTTATCACAATGTTTTCTACCCTTTCAAAGACAAATTTCATAATTTGAGCCCCTTTTAATTTGTTGTCTGCAAGTGCTTCCAATTTGAACTGGTCTAAAATTTTGTGGTTTGGTAAAGAATTAAGTGTTAACCCTTTACCACACGACAAAATTCTAGACTTGTCCAAATCGAAAGCATTTGCAGACAACAAAACAAATGTGACTGAAGAATTGAAATTTGTTCTGAGAACGATAGAAAACATTGTGGGAAAAGGAGATAATGCTGGTTACCAGCATTTTCTCCTTTTCCCACAATGTTTTCATAAGGCTTCTTTCTCGGGGTCGTAAAAAGTCGGGATTGTGTGGTAAAGGGTTAACATAGTATCAGGACGGAGAGTCGTCTGTAGAATGTTGAGTAGGTGATACTTTTGCTGAGGGTAGCTGCTACAGCCATATTAAGTCATTACTACACAACAAAAATACAGGCTACCAGATTCAAAGCATTTGCAGACAACAATTTGAATGTAGCTCATTTTTTCAAAAGAGAAGAAAAATTTTGAGAAAAGGACAAAACGCTGTTTACCAGCATTTTCACCTTTTCCCACATTGTTTTCCAAAGGCTTCTTCCTCAGGGTCGTTAAAACTTGAGATTACGTGGTAAAGGGTTAAAGGATTCGTATTTCTGTTACAGGTCCTAGAATTCACACTGTACACAGCAGCCTCACTTAGCGTCATTTATTGTATGACCTCTATTGCGGAACTGGAGCTTTCGACCATTTATAATAATGTTATTTTTGCAGGACATAATATGTTGGACTTTCGCCACCATCAGCCAACACCTTCCCTGGAGCATACCAGAGCTATGTGTGACTGGAAATGTTTTGCTGTTTTCATAGATCTGTGTGTTGTGAATATTCAGGTAATTTCTTTCTTCTTGGTGAAAATGAATTACCGTAATTCATCCATATATTCGGACACAATGAAATAGTTATTTTATTTTGTGTCCGAACTCATAGATAATTGCCCTGTCAGTGTCTGAAAAATAGAGAATAAAAAAAAAATCCTGTCAATTATGAAGTCAAAAAGTAGTGACACCACCTACAAAAATCGCTTTCAGCCAATCCGTGAGTGAAGTGTCTGTATATGTAGTGAGAAAAAAAAAATGCGTTGATCAATTAGTTGATTACCTGATATCAAATGGAACATGTTGAAGATGAGCGATACTTTACCCGAAATCACGTATCAAAATGTTGTTAGAAAGAGAAGCAACTGACAGAATCGAAGTTACTTGTGTACAGACCTGTGCATATTTCAATAACACAAAACGATTTTTGGAAAACTATTTGTTACTTTTGGAATTCCAGCTTTATCTGAATTAGACCATTTACAGGGTACTTGTTTACATAATTGAAGTATTCAGTCATTGTTCCTGCAGTTTTTTGCCCAGAAATTGCAATTAGCAATTTGCAGACAGCGTCTCATTCTTTTAAAATAATATAATCCACCTATCTCGAGGGCTTGAACAGAGAATGGCTCAGAAATGATGTATATTTTAGTCCAGTGTAGACCAAGATAAGTCTGATCTGTTACAATACTGTCTGCATAAATGAACTGTCAAAAATAGCAGGATCAGGGATGATTAAAAATCCGAACATAGTTGATTTGATCCTTTTACGATTTTGTTCTGATGCTGAGTGGAAAGGGTTTTTAGCCAAACTGAGGCCTGTACAGATAGCCTACTGAAGCATGACAAAACGCAAGTCTTTTCCAGTTATTGGATAAACATACTCTACTCAACAACCCTTAACACTTATCGGACATTGTTTGGACTTACCCTTCATCTCAGACAATACCTCTTTTGGTAAGAGTAGTTAAAGTAGCTTGATGAAAAAAAACCTTGTCAAGACTTTTCAGTCACGAATTTGGTGTCCGAATTAATAAAAAAAATGTGAGCATCAGCTGTCCAAAATTAGAGACGTACAATAAATTATTTCAAGAATTAATCGATGGTGTCTGAATTCATAGCGTTCAGACATATGTTTGAATTATGGTACCTTTCTTGAGCAAGCTAAAGCATCAGATGTCCGAAATTAGAGACGTAGAATATATTATTTCAAGAATTAATTAATGGTGTCCGAATTCAGTGTTCAAATATATTGATGAATTATGGTACCTTTCTTGAACAAGCTGAGGGCTTCATCTTTGTTTTCTTCCTTTTTTTCCTGACTTCTCTGTTCATTTGCCCCCTATATTCTGTCTGCATCTGGCCAATGTTATTGTTGTGTTTTCAAAATAAGTAAATCTGGATATGTATAGTCTTTTAGACTTCTCTTTTTGTCATTCACTGAAATCTATCCACCTTATGATCTACTCACCAAATGCACTAATTGAACTGATACTGATAAGCCCAGCTAGACTTGGTTATGCATTAAATTTTGTAATAAATCCCAGCAGTCTGGATGTTTGAAAAGGGCCTGCTTTGAGCTGGTTATACCATACATAGTCTGGTCTGTAGATATCTTGTCATTTGTCATAGATGAAAACATTGTGACAAAAGGATCCATGTATAGTTAAGTTTGCAGTACTGGTTTAGGTTAAAGTATGAGGGTCATTCAAATATTATCTGGATTAAGTCAGTAAATTCTGAATGAGTTATCGTAATGCGACAAAAGTCCACGCATTGTAAAACGACATTCAATATGTACAAAAGTGCAAAAAAATTGAAACAATCGAACATTAGATATTGATTTTACACGCAATCAAAAATACACAGGTACTAGGAACTGGCGCACAAAACGCAACAATATACAACGTCATCAACATCGTTGGAAAGTCATCAGGCAATGTTACCTATTCTTTTTCAATGTACTCGCCCCTATGCTCTATGCATCATTGTGATGGCGTACCCACTGACTGTACACATCCCTGTACCAGGGCTACAGAAATTTTATAATCTCAATCGGTCCGGCTGATCGACGGCGCATTCGGCAAACATCGGTTGATTCCGGAATTGGCCGAGCTGTGACGTGTGATCGACGGCGGCGAGTCCACGTTACCCCACCCACTTTCTTTGTCAAAATAAACTCGCGATTGGTCCGGGAATGTCCCATCTTAAACTCACTGACGGTGATGGCATCGGTTAAAATTTTCTGAAGAATATTTTCTTCTTCATTTTCTTTAAATGATTTCTGTCCGTCGCTTTCGCTGCCATCAAAAATTCGCTGCAAAACGTCTTAAAATGTCAGTTTGCTTTTAGCCATTTTACTTTCGTTTTCAAGAAGAACGTGGCCGAAGTAAACGTGAGTCTCAGTCTTCTAAAATTACACCCGATTGATTCGTTTCTTCGGAAAGTATAACGTAAAATTACTTTGTTCAACATTACATAATTCAAGTCTACAACTCTGAGTGAGCATACCTATACCAAAAGCGAAAACGAGGCAAATTTCTTAGGCAACCGCCCGGCGCAGACAATTCTCCAAGTCATGTTTACCACTGACAGGTGAGATAGTTGGGTGCGAGTTGTGTCTGCGCTAATGGAAATGGATTAATAATTCAAGATTGCGAGAGGTCGTAGCTAAATATACACCGTGTAATGCTAGTCATGCGTTCGTGACAGGATGCACCCTACCACATAACGTAGAGTCAAGGCGCGGCTTTACAAAATTATGGGCGGCAACTAAATCTCGTACGTGATTTCTGATTGGTTCGCAGTAGATATTGTATGTAAACTCTGATGCAAATGGGGTGTGGCGAAATTGACTGACTGATTAGCATTGCATGGTGTGTTTGCATGTATGGTACGTAATTAGACAAAACCGATTGCGAATAGGGCCGTACCACGCTTAAGGCAACGATGCATGACAATATCTCTATAAGCTGTGATTTATGTCACAGTGAAATGGCAATAATTAGATAATGGCCAATTAACAGTTTGACACCCTAGATACCAAGGGATCTTATATACGATCACTACTTTGCCTAACATTCAAAAATGCCTGCAGCAATGATTTAAGGTTTGTAAGTTTGTTTCTGACTGGCCATATTATGATATGTCGGACCGATTTTTTAGGACGGTTTTGAAAATAAATCGGTTTTCAGTGTTCGGAATCGGTCTGATCCGGCAATTTTTCGGATTTCTGTAGCCCTGCCCTGTACCACTCGGACTTGTACTGCTTCGTAATTAAACGTGTTGCAACTTGCAGTTCTTGAAGGGACTGAAACTTCTCACCCTTTACTTGTGCCTTTATGGTTGGGAAAATGGCAAAGTCAGATGGTGCCAAATCGGGAGAGTAAGGTGGATGGGACATGGTCTCAAGTTCAAGTAAAGCCAGCTTCAGATCTGTGGCCCCTGCAGTGTGGGATGAAGCGTTGTCAATATGTAGTAGAAAGTGCTCGAGAGGCATACCGGGACGCTTTTTGCTTAGAGCAT
Organism: Tridacna gigas; assembly: GCA_945859785.2. Taxonomy (NCBI): domain Eukaryota; kingdom Metazoa; phylum Mollusca; class Bivalvia; order Cardiida; family Cardiidae; genus Tridacna; species Tridacna gigas. The sequence continues at coordinate 74,728,541 of OX244032.2, forward strand.
GATGAGGTCTCAACAAAGCACCTTGCAAAAATAGTCAGCATTGACTGTAGCACCTTTCGGAACTGCGTGTTCTAGAATCATCCCCTGCATATCAGCAAACATCACAAACGTATTTACCTCCACTCTTGCATACTCAGGCTTTCTTGGGAGTGGGTGATCTGGTGTTCTTCCACACTGCTGACTGGCTTTTCATTTCTGGATCATGAAGCCATAGCCATGTTTCGTCCATGGTGATAATGCACGATAAGAATGTTTACCCTTTTCTGTCAATCCTCCGCAGAAATGCCCAACACTCGCTGACCCGCCGCCACTTATCATCTTTCAAAAGGCAGGGAACCCATCGTGCGTGGACCTGAAACCAGTCAAAAGTATATTTTGAATCATCTAATTCATCATCGCAATCACCATCATAAATTTTAGATATGTGATACTGTTTTTAGCTCACCTGAGCAGGAAGTGCTCATGGTGAGCTATTGTGATTGTGTCGTCTGTCGTCAGCTTTTTACCTTGTGTATGCTCTAGAGGCCACATATTCAGTCCTATCCTCATGAAACTTGGTCAGAATGTTTGTCTTGATAAAATCTCGGATGAGTTGGAAATTGGGTCATGTGGGATCAAAAACTAGGTCACTAGGTCAAATCTTAGAAAAACCTTATGTACGCTCTAGAGGCCACATTTTCAGTCCGATCCTCCTGAAACTTGGTCAGAATGTTTGTCTTGATAAAATCTCGTACGAGTTTAAATTTGGGTCATTTGGAGTCAAAAACTAGGTCACTAGGTCAAATCTTAGAAAAACCTTGTGTACGCTCTAGAGGCCACATTTTCAGTCAGATCCTCATGAAACTTGGTCAGAGAATGTTTGTCTTGATAAAATCTCGGACAAGGTTGAAATTGGGACGTGGGGTCAAAAACTAGGTCAATAGGTCAAATCTTCGAAAAACCTTGTGTATGCTCTAGAGGCCACATTTTTAGTCCGATCCTCATGAAACTTGTTCAGAATGTTTGTCTTGATAAAATCTCGGACGAGTTCGAAATTCGGTCATGTGGGGTCAAAAACTAGGTCACTAGGTCAAATCTTCGAAAAACCTTGTGTACGCTCTAGAGGCCACATTCTCAGTCAGATACTTGTGAAATTTGGTCAGAATGTTTGTCTTGATAAAATCTCGGATGAATTCGAAAATGGGTCATGTGGGGTCAAAAACTAGGTCACTAGGTAAAATCTTCGAAAAACCTTGTGTCCGCTCTAGAGGCAACATTTTCAATCAGATACTTGTGAAATTTGGTCAGAATGTTTGTCTTGATAAAATTTGAGATGAGTTCGAAATTGGGTCATGTGGGGTCAAAAACTAGGTCACTAGGTAAAATCTTCGAAAAACCTTGTGTGCGCTCTAGAGGCCACATTTTCAGTCCGATCCTCATGAAACTTGGTCAGAATAGTTGTTTTGATAAAATCTTGGACGAGTTCGAAATTGGGTCATGTGTGGTCAAAAACTAGGTCACTAGGTCAAATCTTAGAAAACCCTTGTGTGCGCTCTAGAGGCCACAATTTCAGTCAGATACTTGTGAAATTTGGTCAGAATGTTTGTCTTGATAAAATCTCGGATGAGTTCGAAATTGGGTCATGTGGGGTCAAAAACTAGGTCACTTGGTCAAATCTTAGAAAAACCTTGTGTGCACTCTAGAGGCCACATTTTCAATCAGATACTTATGAAACTTGGTCAGAATGTTTGTCTTGATAAAATCTGAGACGAATTCAAAATTTGGTCATGTGGGTCAAAAACTAGGTCAAATCATAGAAAAAGCTTGTGTACGCTCTAGAGGCCACATTTTCAGTCAGATACAGTGGAATCTAGGTAGTCCGAACGTCGCTTATTCACAGGTATGTGTTAGTCCATATGCTACCTCTGGTCCTGATATTTATCCTTCTTTATCATTGTTAAATTACTCCTGATATTTTGCACATGGGTGGTTTGTACTTTGAAGTATATTTCATGTCCCCGAAGTATCATTCACACACAAATTCACACTGTCAGTCCGTAATTAGTCGGTAGGTTAGCCGTAGATTAGTTAGTTAACCCACTATCAAACTTATGATGGTGTTAAAACTGGTGACCAACCTTGCTTTTCACACCTGTTAATTAACATTGTCGGAAAAAGAAATTCGTGATTCACGTTTGTTTTTTACCCTTTGGGAGGCAAACTGTAGCCACATTTAAATTGTTGTCTTTAATTTTTTTCAGTTTGGACAAGCCTATTTTTTTGTCATTTGATAAAGAGTTAAATAAATTAATAATTAAGGTCTGGAAATACTTTGAGTGATTTGATCTCCTGAAGGGGAAGTCACTCCGACGGATTTCAACGTACAAAAACATCAGATAATTTTTGTCATGTGTTTATATTACGATACATAAACATGTGTTTATATATGGATGAAAAGTAAGAATGAGTAACTTTCCATTTATTTATTTCTTGGAACCAAGCCCCAAGTAGAGGATTTTGTAAGACGTTACGTAAATCCAACTTGTCCGTATATGGTTACGAAAATGTCCGATCACAGTCAAACTTTTTGTTCCGTACAACTGGTAGTTCGTATAAAAAATCCCGGTCCCTTGCGCTTCGAACTAACGAGGTTCGACTGTACTTCTGAAATTTGGTCAGAATGTTTGTCTTGATAAAATCTGGGACGACTTTGAAATTGGGTCATGTCAGGTAAAAAACTAGGTCACCAGGTCAAATCTTAGAAAAACCTTGTATGTGCTCTTGAGGCCACATTTTCAGTCAGATACTTGTGAAATTAGGTCAGAATGTATGTCTTGATAAAATCTCGGACGAGATTGAAATTGGGTCATGTGGGGTCAAAAACTAGGTCACTAGGTCGAATCTTCGAAAAATGCTGTGTGCGCTCTAGAGGCCACATTTTCAGTCAGATACTTATGAAACATTGTCAGAATGTTTGTCTTGATAAAATCTCGGATGAGTTCGAAATTTTTTGTCATAATGATATCTCAGATGAGTTCAAAATTGGGTCACATAAGGTCATAAATAATGTCATTGGGTCACATTGAAGAAATACCTTTTGGGCACTCTAGAGGTCACAATTCTAGCTAGATTGACCTGAAAATTGGTCTACATATTTGACTTGATGATGTCTCGGATTAATTAGAAATTGGATCTCATAGGGTCATAAACTAGGTCACTGGTCAAATTCAAGAAATGTATTGTGGGCACTGTAGAGGCCACAGTTTTTGCTCAACTGACCTGAAAATTTGTCAGCCTGTTTGACTTGATGATATCTAGAATGGATTTGAAATAGGACCACATAGGGTCATAATCTAGGTCACTAGGTCAAATTACAGAAACCCCTTGTGGGCACTCTAGAGGCGGCAATTCTTACCCAATTCACCTGAACCTTGGTCAACCAGTTTGTTTTGATGTTTTGGATGAGTTTGAAATATGGTCACATAGGGTCATAAACTAGGTCACTAGGTCAAATTGAAGAAAGACATTTTGGACACTCTGGAGGCCACATTTTCAGCTCAATTGACCTGACAGTTGGTCAGAATGTTTGTCTTAATAATATCTCAGAGGAGTTTTAAATTGGGTCATTGTGACCCTGGAGTGAAATTTGGCCTATTGACTCAGGTGAGCGATCCAGGGCCATCATGGCCCTCTTGTTAATAGCTACACATTTCACAGTTTTTGCATAATTTATGTTCGTATCTGTTTTAGGATTAAACACTTTTTGTTTAAATTTACCGTTTTCAATTCATTAGTTGGAATTGAATGGACGCTTCCAACACTGATTTCGAAGGTCTCTGATAAAACTGTCAAACGCCAATCTCGCCTCAGGGCCTTGCCAGTGGATATCACCAATGTTGCCGGAATTTCCTTCTTTTACCTCTTCCTTCTCAGTCATTAATGCTCTCTTCCCTTTCCTTGAAGCATCTATGCCAATCAAACACCAGTGACTGGGAGACTGAATTCTTCCCTTTTGCCTTGGTAATTTTTTTGTAAGTGTCTGTTGGTGTTTCTCCTAGCTGCTGGCAAAATTTTATCATGGACTGAATGTCCAGACGGTCAGTTTACGCTATCTTTAACTTTCCAAACGTTTACTCCAACGCTATTTAAACGTATCCAGCTTAAATTTAATAATGTCAACAGTTATGAGAGAAACAATATGTACAGAAGCAGGGCGAGTATAGATACAATATTTTGCACTGTGCCAGGAACACATTACCATGGCATTTTCGATGGCAACTGCAATTTTATAAGAGAAGTATATTATAGGCATAGACATGTTTGGATCGAAGTCCAGTAGAGAATGATGTAAAATTTAGCATGATTGCTTTGAAAGTAAATTTTTACAAGGCAAAGTCCGGATAATTTTTTAACAACCCTCGTACATGTCCGTCATGTTCTCTAAAGGCCATCTACTTTCCTTCTTTCATATATTCCACTCTTATTATGCCCCTGAAAAAATATATAGTTTTATAGTTTTTGTTATCTCACCTGGGCACGAAGTGCTCAAGGTGAGCTTTTGTGATCGTGCTGTGTCCGTCATGCGTCGTCCGTTGTGTGGTCGTCTACAATTATCTTATGTGCACTGTAGAGGCCACATTTTCAGCCAGATCCTCATGAAACTTGGTCAGAATGTTTGTCTGGATAAATCTTGGACAAGCTCAAAATTGGGTCACATGGGATTAAAAAAGCAGGTCACAGGGCAAGATCTCAGAAAACCTTGTGTTAACTCTAGACGCTACATTTTCAGCCTGATACTCATGAAACTTGGTCAGAATGTGTACCTGGATAAAATTTAGGACAAGTTTGAAATTGGGTCACATGGGGTCGAAAAGCAGGTCAAGGGGCCAAATTTTAGAAAAAGCTTGTGTGCACTCTCAGGCCACTTTCAGCCTGTTACGCATGAAACTTGGTCAGCAGGTTTGTCTGGATAAAATCTCGGACAAGGCTGAAATTGGGTCATGTTGGGTCAAAAAGTAGGTCAAGGGGACAAATCTTAGAAAAAGCTTGTGTGCACTCTAGAGCCTGATACTCATGAAACTTGGTCAGAATGTTCATCTGGATGAAATCTCGGACAAGTTTGAAATTGGGTCCCTTGGGGTCAAAAAGGAGGTCATGGGGTCAAATCTTACAGAAAGATGCTGTGCACTCTAGAGGCCACATTATCATGCTGATATGCATGACACTTAGTCAGAATGTTTATCTGAATAAAATCTTGGACAGGTTAGAAATTGGGTCATGTCAGGTCAAAAAGTAGGTCACAGGGCCAAATCTTAGAAAAAGCTTGTGTGCACTCTGGAGGCCACATTTCCAGCCTGATACTCATGAAACTTGGTCAGAATGTTTATCTGGATAAAATCTTGGACAAGTTTGAAGTTGGGTCTTGTTGGGTCAAAAAGTAGGTTACTGGGCCAAATCTTAGAAAAAGCTTGTGTGCACTCTGGAGGCCACATTTCAGCCTGATACTTATGAAACTTGGTTAAAATGATTGTCTAGATGAAATCTTAGATAGATTTGAAATTGGATGACATTGGGTCAAAAAGTAGGTCACTGGGCAAAATCTTAGAAAAACCTTGTGCATACTCTAGAGGCCACATTTTTAGCCTGATATGCATGAAACTTGGTTAGAATGTTTGTTTTGAGAAAATCTTTGATGTGTAGAAAATTGGGTTATGTCGAGTCAAAAAGTAGGTCACTGGGCCAAATTTTAGAAAAACCATGTGTGCATTCTAAAGGCTACATTTTCAGCCTGATACTAATGAAACTTGGTAAGAATGTTTGTCTGGGTGAAATCTCGGAAAAGAATGACATCAAGTCACGTCAGATCAATAAGTTCACGACGCCAAATCTTAGAAAATGCTTGTGTGACTCTATAGGCCACATTTTGAGCCAGATTAGAAATTTAAAAATAGGCTAAGCCAGTCAAAAAGTAGATCACTTGCACTTGTGTGTTTTACATCATCACGTCCAGGATCTTTTCAGCCTTATCAATTCTAGATGACCTTACTCAGGTGAGCGCTTTAGGGCCAGTGGCCCTCTTGTTTAGTCCTACCATCTGCGCATCCCCTTTCGTGTCCGAGCCATAACTTTTTTCCAGTGACTTAATTTAAAAATAACTTTACACAAATGTTAACCACATCAAGACAATGTGTCATACTAAAGAGTCATGTCATGTCAGGTTAAAGGTCAAGGTCACAACAAGGTCAAATTTGTTCTTTTGGGGGTACTATTTGTGTTTGGCCTGTAACTTTGTTAATTATGAATGAATGTCAGTATAACTTGGCAAATTGTTAACCCTTTACCACACAGTCCAAAGTTTTAACGATCACGAAGGAGGCCTTTGAAAACATTGTGGGAAAAGGAGCTGGTAACCAGCATTTTCTCCTTTTCCCACAATGTTTTCTACTGTATCAAAGACAGATATCATCATGTGAGCTACACTAAATTTGTCGTCTGCAGTTGCTTTCGATTTTGACCAGTCTTAAACTTTGTCATTTGGTAGATGTTCGTGATTTTATAGATGTCGTGTTCTATAAAGGCCATCTACTTTCTTTCATATATTCCACCCTCATTATGCCCTTGAAAAAATAGATAGCTTTATAACTTTTGTTTAGTCCATCCGTCTTGCCATCCATCCATCTCCTTTTGTCCCAATAGCTTGATTTCAAAACAGCTTTGCTCAAATGTTAACCACATCGAGACAATGTGTCATACTCAAGAGTCATGTCTGCAGGTTAAAGGTCAAGGTCACAAGGTCAAATGTGTTTTTTTTTTGGGGAGTATTACTTGTGTAGGGCCTATAACTTTTTAAATTATTAATGAATTTCAATGTAACTTTGCAGAATTGTTAACCACATAAAGACAGTATGTGTTTAAAAAGAGAAATTTTGTATGGTTATGTTCATGTCTGGCCTCTTTTTCCCAATCCCATGCAAACTTACCAAATAATACTAGCAATGACAACAACTCTTTATCTGCTGCTACTACCACTTTAAGCATTACTTAACCCTTAACCTGATATGCATGAAACTTGGTCAGAATGTTTGTCTGGACGAAATTGGGTCACATGGGGTCAAAAAGTAGGTCACTGGGCCAAATCTTGGAAAAAGCTTTTGTGCACCCTAGAGGCCACATTGTCAGCCTGATACTCATGAAACTTGGTCAGAGTGTTTGTCTGGATAAAATCTGAAACAAGTTTGAAATCGGGTCATGTCGGATAAAAAAGTAGGTCACTGAGCCAAATCTTGGAAAATCCTTGTGTGACTCCAGAGGCCACATTTTCAGCCTGATACTCATGAAACTTGGTCAGAATGTTTGTTTGCATGAAATATCGGACAAGTTTGAAATTTGGTGATGTCAGGTCAAGAAGTAGGTCACAGGGCCAAATTTTAGAAAAAACTTCTGTGCACTTGAGGGGCTCTGTTTTCAGCCTGATACTCATGAAACTTGGTCAGAATGTGTGTCTTGATAAAATCTTGGACAAGTTTGAAATTGGGTCACATCAAGTCAAAATGTAGGTCACAGGGCCAAATCTTAGAAAATCCTTGTGTGCGCTCTAACGGCGACATTTTCAGCCTTATACTCATGAAACTTGGTCGGAATATTTGTTAGGATGAAATCTCGGAAAAAAATATCGAGTTACATTGGGTCAAAAAGTAGGTCACAGGGCCAAATCTTAGAAAAAACCTTGTGTGACTCTAGAGGCCACATTTTGAGCCAGATCAGAAATTCAAAAATAGGCTAAAACAGTCGAAAAATAGATCAATTACACTTGTGCGTTTCCATCATCTCGACCAGGATCTTTTCAGCCTTATCAGTCCTAGTTGACCTTACTCAGATGAGTGCTTTAGGGCCAATGGCCTTCTTGTCAGCATTGCAACAGTTCTAGTTTCTACTGCTTATAATACAACTTAAATTAGAATAGCAATAAAGATAAGAATATTTATTCCTATTTATGTATTAATAATCAAAAAAAAAAATCAAACAAATTGCTAAATAATCATAGCTTTAGGAAAATAATATTTTTTCAAATAAAACATAAGATAGATGTACTTCTAAAAGTATAAGTAATTGCAATACTTACATGTACAGTTAATTCAGATTAACTAATGTAGACATTGATTCGTACGCTTCAAGGCTAAATGCTTGTTTGAACAGAATTGTTTTTAGCTCACCTGAGCACAAAGTGCTCAAGGTGAGCTATTGTGATAGTGCTGTGTCTGGCGTCCATCAACCGTCATCGTTTGTCAGCCTACAGGTAAAAAAGTAGGTCACTGGGCCAAATCTTGGAAAAAGCTTGTGTGCACCCTAGAGGCCACATTTTCAGTCAGATATGCATGAAACTTGGTCAGAATGTTTGTCTTGATAATATCTCAGACAAGTTTGAAATTGGGTCATGTCGTGTCAAAAAGTAGGTCACTAGGCTAAATCATAGAAAAACCTTGTGTGCACTCTAGAGGCCATATTTTTAGCCTGATGCTCTTGAAACTCGGTCAGAATGTTTTTCTTGATATTATCTTGAACATGTTTGAAATTGGGTCATGTGGGGTCAGAAAGTAGGTCACAGGGCCAAATCTTATAAAAACCTTGTGTGTGCTCTAGAGGCCACATTTTCAGCCTGAAACTCATGAAAGTTGGTTAGTATGTTTTGCCTTGATGGTATCTTGGACAAGTTTGAAATTGGGTCACGTCGGGTCAAAAAGTAGGTCACAGGATTAAATCTTAGAAAAACCTTATGTGCACTGCAGGGGCAACATTCTCAGCCTGATACTCTTGAAACTTGGTCGGAGTGTTTATCTTGATAAAATCTCAGACACTTTGGAAATTTGGTCATGTCGGGTCAAAAAGTAGGTCACTGGGCTAAATTTTAGAAAAACCTTGTGTGCACTCTAGAGGCCATATTTTTAGCCAGATGCTCTTGAAACTCGATCAGAATGTTTGTCTTGATGATATCTAGGACAAGTTCGAAATTGGGTCATGTAAGGTCAAACAGTAGGTCACAGGGCCAAATCTTAGAAAAACCTTGTGTGCACTATAGAGGCCATATTTTCAGCTTGAAACTCATGAAAGTTGGTTAGAATGTTTGCCTTGATGGTATCTTGGACAAGTTTGAAATTGGGTCACGTCGGGGTAAAAGTAGGTCACTGGACTAAATCTTAGAAAAACCTTGCGTGCACTTTAGAGGCAACATTCTCAGCCTGATACTCTTGAAACTTGGTCTGAGTGTTTGTCTTGATAAAATCTCAGACAAGTTTGCAATTGGGTCATGTTGGGTCAAAAAGTAGGTCACTGGGCAAAATTTTAGAAAAACCGTGTGTGCACTGTAGAGGCCACATTTTCAGCCTGAAACTCATGAAAATTGGTTAGAATGTTTGTCTTGATGATAACTGGGACAAATTCGAAATTGGGTCATGTTGGGTCAAAAAGTAGGTCACTGGGCTAACCCTAAGAAAAACCTTATGTGTACTGTAGAGGCCATATTTTCAACCTGATTCTTTTCAAACTTGGTCAGATAGTTTGTCTCGATGATATCTTGGACAAATTTGAAATTGGGTCATGTTGGGTCAAAAAATAGGTCATTGGGCCAAATCTTAGAAAAATCTTGTGCATACTTTAGGGGCCACATTTTCAGCCTGAAACTCATAAAAGTTGGGTAAAATGTTTGTGTTGATGATATCTGTGACAACTTTGAAATTGGTTCATGTCAGGTCAAAAAGTAGGTCACAGAGCAAAATCTTAGAAAAACTTTGCTTGCACTCTAGAGGCCACAATTTTAGTTGGATAATCATGAAATTAGGTCAGATTGTCTGTCTTAATGATATCTCAGACATGTTCGAAATTGGGTAATGTTGGGTCAAAAATTCGGTCTCGGGGCTAAATCTTTGAAAAACCTTGTCGGGTCATGTCAGGTCATTCTAGAGGCCCCATTTTCAGCCCAGTACTCTTGAAACTTGGTCAGAATGTTTGTTTCAATATCTTGGACAATTCTGAAATTGGGTCACATTGGTAAAAGATGTAGGTCACAGACACACATTGGTTTTTCATCTTTAAAACCAGAATATTTGTCTTGGACAAGTTCAGAATTGGATCATGCCTGGTCAAAAAGTAGGTCACTGGGCAAAATCTTAGAAAAACCTTGTGTTCACTGGAGAGGCCACATTTTCAAGCCGATACTCATGAAACTTGGTCAGAAAGTTTGTCTTTTTGATATCTTGGACAGCTTCCAATGTGGGTCACATCCGGTCAAAAAGTAGGTCACTGGACCATATCATAGAAAAACCTTGTGTGCACCATAGAGGCCACATTTCAGCCTGATACTCATAAAACTTGGTCAGAATGTTTGTTTAAATGATATCTTGGACAAGTGTGAAATTGGGTAACATTCGTTAAAAAATTAGGTCACTTACACACATTTGTTTTTTATCTTTAAAACCAGGTTCTCTTTAGGTTCAGCTTTATCAACTGTAGATGGCTTTAATCAGGTGAGCGCTTTAGGGCCAGTGGCCCTGTTGTTTGGTTCTCTGAACCTGTTGTTCTGCACTATAGTACCTTTACCTTAACCTGGTCTAATCTTTGTCCATTTTCTTCACTTTTCTAATCTGATAGAATGTTTCACGAATAAAATTTTGCAAGACCAGGTTCTATTGTTTCCCAGACCTCCAGATGGAGGGAGTGATTTTGGTTTCAAAATTGAAAATTATAATTATTCTCCACTAAACTCTATGTTATGGGTACTCATTAGAATCTTCTCATTGAGATGATTCTAATGAGTACCCACAACATAGGGTTTGGAAGAAAAGTAATGGTTTTAGAATGCCATCACTCCCTCTTATCTGGAGCTCTGGTTTCCCTTTCAGAAGGTACAGCCATGGATTCCTCTTGTCTTACAGAATATTTGCTCTTTTCATACCAGGTTACCACAACACAAGGATCTTCTAGCAATGCCACACAACAGTCAGGCACATCCTTATCTCATTCTTGTCCAGATGATCACTGTAATTGTATTGACTGGAGCTATATGAGACAGACTTTCAGAAATCATTTCCAGTTCATGTAGCGAAGGTACCCCAAAACTGTTTAACTTGGCTTGGCGAAAATGGTGTCTGTGAAACTTTCTTAGGTCAGGAGATCCTTTTCACACAACCAAAGGTAAAAGTAATTCAGATCTTGTTTTTATCTCACCTTAGATGAATTTCTCAAGGTGAGCTTTTGTGATCGTGCTGTGTCCATTGTGCATCATCAACTTTTACCTTTTGTAAGCTTAAGAGGCTATATTTTCAGTCCGATACTAATAAAATTTTGTCAAAATGCTTGTCTTGATGATAGCTCCAATGACTTTGAAAATGGGTCACATGAGGGCAAAAACTACAGTATTGCTTTGACCATACGTCGACAAAAATAGTGCAAGAAATCGGCCTGAAAATCCACCTCAACTTGTGAAAGAGCCCGCGGAAAAAATCATTTAGACAATCGATGTCAAACCAGCTTAGAAAAACCTTGTATGCACTCTAGAGGCCACAATGTCTGCTTGATACGCATGAAACTTGGTCAAAATGTTTGTCTTGATAAAATCCTAGACATGTTCCAAATTGGGTCACACCAGGTCAAAAAGTAGGTCACTTGGCCAAACTCTAGAAAACCCTTGTTTGCACCTTAGAGACCATATTTTGACCCCAAAACTCCTGAAACTTGGTCAGAATGCTTGTTTGGTTCAAACCTTGGACAAGTATGAAGTCTGGTCACATCTGGTCAAAAAGTAGGTCACAAGACCAAATCTTAGAAAAACGTTGGGTGTACTTTAGAGGCCACATTTTCAGCCTGATGTTCCAGAAACTTGATCAGAATTTTTGTACTGATGAAATCTTGGACAAGTTTGAAACCAGGTTATGTTGGGTCAAAAAGTTGGTCACTGGGCCAAAAGTTGGAAAAACCTTGTATGCACTCCAGAGGCCACTTTTTAAGGCTGATACTCCTAAAACTTGGTCAAAATTTCTGTCTTAGTGGAACCTTGGACAACTCTGATATTGGGTCAAGTCGGCTCAAAAAGGTCACTGGGCCAAATCTTTGTAAAAACCTTGTGTGCACTCAAGCGGCCACATTTTCAGCCCAATATTCATGAAACTTTGTCAGAATGTTTGTCTTGATGATGTCTCGGAAAGTTTGATATTGATTCACATTGGGTGAAAAAGTAGGTCACTTGACAAGGATATTTTCAGCTTTATCAGTCCTAGATGACCTTATTCAGGTGAACCCTTTAGGGCCAACGGCCCTCTTGTTATATTTTGATAAAAGCCTCCCATCCAAGTCTTGATGCCCGCCCAGGTAGCTCAGTGGTTAGCATATCTGACTCGTGACCTTGTGGTTGCGAGTTCGATACCCAGTTGATGCAAACTTTCTTTCTGGTGATTTTTCGCCTCTCACCTCTGATACATGTCAGTAAAGTAGTCAGTGGTTTTGGAAAGAAAGTTGTGTCAGTACTGGTGGGAGAAAGCCAGGAAACACATAGGTGTGTCACTGACTGCCATGATATGACCTGAGCTGTTAAAATGGCGTTAAACTCCAATACAATGCAATACAAAAACACCAAGTCTTGATGATGGATGGAAGACATTGTTGGAATAAAGCCAGAGGCTGACCATGCTCATCTCTATGATACTATACCAGTTCTTAGTTAGTAGTAGACACTTGGTTGCTTTGCACGTGCTGTTTAACCCTTTGCCAAACGACAAAATGTTAGACTGATCCAAATTGAAAGCATTTGCAGGTGACAAAATAAATGTTACTGAAAAATTAAAGTTTGTTTTGGGAAGGGCAGAAAATATTGTGGGAAATGGAGAAAATGCTGGTTACCAGTATTTTCTCCTTTTCCCACAATGTTTTCAATAGGCTTCTTTCCCAGGGTCGCTTAAAGTCGGGATTGTGTGGTAAAGAGTTAACCCTTATCCTGCTAAGTAAGTAAAATGAAATTTTTGAACTGTTTGTTAACCCTTTACTGCACAATGACGCCTTTTGACGCTCCTGGGAAAGAGGCCTTTTGAAAACATTGTGGGAAAAGGAGAAAATGCTGGTAACCAGCATTTTCTCCTTTTCCCGCAATGTTTTCTACCCTATCAACAAAAAGTTGTACCATTTGAGCCACATTGAAATTGTCGTCTGCAAATGCTTTCAATTTGGACAAGGCTATAATTTTGTCGTCTGGTAAAGGGTTAAAACCCTAATAATGCTATTTCAAACATTTTTGGGAGAAAAATATCTCCTTATCTGACAGTGTAGATCAAGATTAGACTGCACAGAACATGCAGTCTCATCTTGGATCTACACTGTCCGCAAAAGGTCAGTGAGTTGCGTGTAGCAGCCTAAGGGTTAATTTCTTCCTCCTAGAGTTTTCCTAGCAACCAAACAAACATTTCTTTGAATTTTGAGAAATTTGTGTCTGCAACTTCTGGTGGTGACGCAATGGGGCACACTAAGTCTTGTTTGTAAAGGGCAATAGTGGTTATAGGTTTGGAATGATATGCCAAGCCGGGGTAGCTCAGTCGATAGGGTACAGGACTTGAGAACAGGAGGTTGCTGGTTTGATCCATAGCTCTGCCAATTTCTCTTCAGGGCTTGATGATAGTCATTGCGACAGGATTCATTCTTCTCTCACCGCTGACCATTGTTTCTACAATGGTTATGTGGGAAAGCAGCCAGTGGCTTGAAAAGATTTTTGTACGTAGTACTAGTTTGCTACATGCTCAGCCCCCAGCTTTACTCTGTTAATGTCTCCATCTATCATCAAGGATTGGATGGGGTCCATTTTCCACCCTATTTTGAACAGTCACACTGATTTTCAAGGTGAAGAGAGGAGTGTCATTGACTTAGCTCTGTACTACACAACAAAATTTTGACCTTCTTTTAATCCAAAGCATATACGGAATATGAATGAAATGTTGCTGAAATGGTTGTATTTGTCATGAAAAGGCTACAAAACAGTTTTAGAAGAGAAAAAAAATGTTGGTTATCACTATTCTCAGCTTCAAGGTCGTTAAAACCCGGGATTATGTGGAAAAGGGTTAAGAGTCGGCTGACTGCAAAATTATTCGAATCCTTTTTGCATGCAAACCAGGTTTCATATTCACCAACCGTTCTTAGGAATATTCTTTGTCTTATTCTGGATTTGGAAAGTGACACAAGTTCTGATTGGCTGAATCAAATGGTTTAGCCAATCATCAGGAGTGTTACCTCCAGATTTAGAAAATGCTTTAGAATAAGATGAAAAATGTTTTCAAGAATGGTTTGTGAATATAGACCCAGGTATTGGAGCCTATTGTTGCAGAAACCCACACACATGAAATCTGAGTACATTTTTGCATTTCATTGACTCTGTACCAGACAACAAAATTGTATAACTGTCTTTACCCTTTACCACACAACAAAATATTAGACCTGTCCAAATTTGAAGCATTTGCAGATCTCAATTTCAGTGTTTTCTTTGATGTGGGGGGAATCATTAGTTACCAGCCTATTCTCTTTTTCCCATATTGTGTTCTTCCTCAGGGTCGTTAAAAGTCAGCATTGTGTTGTTAAGGGTTAATTGAAAGCATTTGAAGATGATAGATTAAGTGTTGCTCAAGTCATGGTATTTGTCTGTGAAAGGATAAAAAACTTTGTTGGAAAAGAGAAAATGATGGTTACAAGCATTTTCTCCTTTTCCTCCAATGTTTTCAAGAGTTTCTTCTGCAGGGACGTTAAAATAAGGGATTTTTCGGAAAAGTGAGAACTACAGAATAAAATTAAAAAAAAAAACATGTAAGCAGATTCAGTTTACTCTGGTTTTCAGCATACTACATGGCATTTTCTGTTTTTAGCTCACCTAAACACAAAGTGCTCAAGGTGAGCTATTGTGATTGTGCTGTTAGGCATCTGTCATACATAATGCGGTGTCATCATTTACCATGTGTGCACTCCAGAGGCCACATTTTCAGTCAGATACACATGGCCACATTTTAAGCCTGAAACTCATGAAAGTTGGGTAGAATGTTTGTCTTGAAGATATCTTGGACAGGTAGAATGTTTGTCTTGAAGATATCTTGGACAGGTTTGAAATTGGGTTATGTAGGGTCAAAAACTAGGTCACTGGGCCAAATCTTAGAAAAACCTTGCATGCGCTCTAGAGGCCTCATTTATAGTCGAATACTCATGAAACTAGGTCAGATTGTGTGTCTTGATGATATCTCGGACAAGTTCAAGATTGGGTCATATCAGATTAAAAAGTAGGTCATTGGGCTAAATCTTAGGAAAACCTTGTGTTCTTCATAGAGGCCACATTTTCAGCCTTATACTGATGAAGATTGGTCACAATGTTTTATCTTGTTGATATCTCAGACCAGTGTGAAATTGGGTCATGTGGAGGCAAAAAGTAGGTCACAGGGTCAGATCTTAAAAAAGCCTTGTATGAAGTTTGTTTTGATGATATGTTGGACAGGATTGAAATTGGGTAACATTGGGACCAAAAGTAGGCCATGGGGGCCAAATCGTAGGAAAACTTTGGGTGCACTATGGAGGCCATATTTTCAGCCGGATTCTCATGAAACTTAATCAGAATGTTTGTCTTGATGATTTCTTGGACAAGTTTCAAAGTGGGTCACATCTGGTCAAAAAGTAGGTGACTGGACTGAATCTTAGAAAAACTTTGTGTGCACCATAGAGGCCACATTTTCAGTCTGATACTCATGAAACTTGGTCAGAAAGTTTGTTTTTAAATGATATCTTGGACAAGTTTCAAAGTGGATCACATCTGGTCAGAAATTAGGTGACTGGACTGAATCTTAGAAAAAGTTTTTGTGCACCATATAGGCCACACTTTCAGTCTGTTATGCATGAAACTTGGTCAGAATGTTTGTTTTAATATCTTGGACAAGTTCGGAATTGGGTCACATTGGTTCAAAAAGTAGGTCACTTACTCATGTCAGGATCTCTTCAGCTTTATCAACTGTAGATGACTTTACTCAGGTGAGCGCTTTAGGGCCAGTGTCCCTCTTGTTTATTGTATACTACTTTTAGCATTTTGTGTGTGCTCAGGATATCAGTATGCTACTTGGCATTTTATGTTAACTGTGGACTTTGGTATACTTCTTGGCAATTTCTGTGTACATTGGATTTTGGTATTCTACTTCACATTTTGCATTTACTTTGGATTTCAGTATACTACTTGGCATTTTCTGTTTACTTTGGATTTTGGTATACTACTTGGCATTTTCTATTTATTTTGGAGGGGTCCTGCGTGGCCCAGTGGTGGAGTGTATGACTCGTGACCTGGAGGTCCCGGGTTCGAGCCTCACTGTATCCACTGGGTTTTTCATGGGAGTGTCCTTGGGCAAGACACTTCAGAGCCCTAGCCCAGTACTGGTGAAACCCAGGAAATACATGAATATGTGAGCTGTCACCGTGATATGACTGAAATAATGTTGAAAGCGGCGTTAAACACCAATCAATCAATCAATCAATCAATCCATTTATTTTGGATTTTTTAAAGCTACTTGGCCTTTTCGGTTTGGATTTTGACATGCTACTTGGCATTTTCTTGTTACTCAGGATTTCAGTATACTTCTTGGCATTTTCCTTTTATTCTGAATTTTAGTATACTACTTGGCAATTTCTGTTAACTCTGAATTTCTATGTACTATTGGTATTTTAGGTTGAAGCCTGGCTGGGTAGCTCAGTAGTAAGCGTATCAGACTCATGACCTGATGGTTGTGGGTTCGATACCCAGTTGAGGCAACATTTCTTTCTGACAACTTTTCGCCTCTCTCCTCTGATGCAGGTGAGTAAAGTAGTTAGTGGCTTTGAATGAAAGTTGTGTCAGAACTGGTTTAAGAAAGCCAGGAAACACATGTGTAGATGCACTGATTGCCATATTACCAAAGCTGTTAAAACAGCATTAAACTTCAATACAAACAAAGAAATAAATGTTGGGTTTACTCTGGATTTCTGTCTATCTCGGCATTTTCCATTTTTATGCCCCAGAAAAAAATTTGTGGGTATATAGTTTTTGTTAAGTCCATCTGTCCCTCCATCTGTCGGTTTTCATGTCCTGGCCATAACTTTTTTCCCTATAACTAAATTTCAAAAAAAATTTGCACAAATATTAACCACGTTGAGACAATGTGTCATGCCCAGGAGTCATGTCTGTAGGTTAAAGGTCAAGGTCACAACAAGTTCAAATGTGTAGGGGGGAGGGCGATAGTATTTGTGACAGGCTTGTAACCTTTTTAATTATGAATGAATTTCAGTATGAATTTGCAGAATTGTTAAACACATAGAGTATGCTTCATGCCCAAGTTATGTCCTTAGGTTAAAGGTCAAGGTCACAGCAATGTCAAATGTGTGTGGGGGGGAGGTGTTTAGCTGTTTTTGTGTCGGGGCCATTAACTATTTTCTTTATGACTTAATTTCAAAATAACCTTAGAGATTTTGTGTGGCTCAGTGTTAAAGTGTAGGACACGTGAACTGGAGGATTGGGGTTCAAGCCTCACTGGATCCATTGGGTTTTTCAAGGGAGTGTCCTTGGTGAAAACCAGGAAACGCATGAGTATGTGAGCTGTTGCTTGGATATGACTTAAATAAAGTTGAAAGCGGGGTAAAACACCTTTCAAATAAGTTAGAATAACTTTGCACAAATGTCATCTGTATTGAGGCAATGTGTCATGCATAAGAGTCATTTCCATAGGGTAAAGGTCAAGGTCATAGGTCATGTGTGTGTGTAGGGAGGGTTTAGTATTCATGTCAGGCCTGTAACTTTTTTAATTATAGATGAATTTCAGTATAACTCTGTAGAAACAACATAAAGACAATGCGTCATGCACAAGAGTCATGTCTGCGTGTTTAAGGTGAAGGTCACAGCCATGTGTGTATGTGGAGGGGGAAAGAGCCATTTTCATGTTGGGGCCATAACTTTTTTCCCTATGGCTTAATTTAAAAATTAACTTTGCACAAATGTTAACCACATTGATACAATGTGTTATGAGCAAGAGTCATGACCGTAGGCTAAAGGTCAAGGTCACAAGAAGATCAAATGTGTTGGAGGTAGTATTCATGTCTGGCCTGTAACTTCTTTATTTATGAATGAATTTCAGTGTAACTATGCAGAGTTGTTAACCACATAAAAATATGGGTCATGGGCAAGAATCATGTCCTTGGGTTAAAGGTCAAGGTCACAGCAAGGTCAGATGTGTTGTTCGGGGTAGCTCTTTATGTGCCCAGGCCATAACTTGTTTCTTTATGACATAAATGACCTTGTGACAAAATAACTTTGCACAAATGAGACCATGTGTAATGCATAAGTCATGTTCATGAGGTAAAGGGTCACGGTCATGTGTGTTTTCAGGGGCATGGGTTGCGTTTCAGTTACACCTCTTGTAATTCTGGATTTGGGATGGCTACTTGGCCTTTTCTGTTCACTCTGGATTTCAGTTAACTACTTGGTATTTTAAGCTCACCTTAGCACAACGTGCTAAAGGTGAGCTATTGTGATCGCCCTATGTACGGCGTCCGTCGTCCGTCGACAATTTCTTTAAACATCTTCTTCTCCTAAACCACTGGGCCAATCTTGATGAAACTTGGCAGGGATGTTCCTTGGTGAAGCTCTACCAAAATTGTTCAAAGAATTGAATTCCACCAACAACTCCGGTTGCCATGGCAACAAAAGGGGAAAAAAAAGCAAAATCTTCGAAAATCTTCTTCTCTGAAACTAGAAGGCGCAGAGCTTTGATATTTGGTATGTAGCATCTCCTAGTGGACCTCTACCAAGTTTGTTCATTTGATGCTCCTGGGGTCAAAACTGGCCCTGCCCCGGGGGTCACAAGTTTGAGCATAGTCATAAAGAAGGAAAACTTTAAAAATCTTCTTCTCTAAAACTTGAAGGCGTAGAGCTTTGATATTTGGCATGTAGCATCTCCTAGGGGACCTCTACCAAGTTTGTTCATATGATGCCCCTGGGGTCAAAACTGGCCCAGCCCCGGGGGTCACAATTTCCAACATAGGAACAAAGAAGGAAAACTTTAAAAATCTTCTCTAAAACTAGAAGGCATAGAGCTTTGATATTTGGCATGAAGCATCTCCTAGTGGACCTCTACCAAGTTTGTTCATATGATGCCCTTGGGGTCAAAACTGGCCCTGCCCTGTGGGTCACAAGTTCAAACATAGGAACAAAGAGTGGAAACTTTAAAAATCATTTTCTCTGAAACTGGACGGCGTAGAGCTTTGATATTTGGAATGTAGCATTGCCTAGTGGACCTCTACCAAGTTTGTTCATATGATGCCCCTGGGGTCAAAACTGGCCCCGCCCCGGGGGTCACAAGTTTGAGCATAGTAACAAAGAAGGAAAACTTTAAAAATCTTCTTCTCTGAAACTTGAAGGCGTAGAGCTTTGATATTTGGCATGTAGCATCTCCTAGTGGACCTCTACCAAGTTTGTTCATATGATGCCCCACGGGTCAAAACTGGCCCCGCCCCGGGGGTCACAATTTCCAACATAGGAACAAAGAAGGAAAACTTTAGAAATCTTCTTCTCTAAAACTAGAAGGCATAGAGCTTTGATATTTGGCATGAAGCATCTCCTAGTGGACCTCTACCAAATTTGTTCATATGATGCCCTTGGGGTCAAAACTGGCCCTGCCCCGTGGGTCACAAGTTTGAACATAGGAACAAAGAGGGGAAATCATCTTCTCTGAAACTGGAAGGCGTAGAGCTTTGATATTTGGTATGTAGCATTGCCTAGTGGACCTCTACCATGTTGGTTCATATGATGCCCCTGGGATCAAAACTGGCCCCGCCCCGGGGGTCACAAGTTTGGGCATAGTAACAAAGAAGGAAAACTTTAAAAATCTTCTTCTCTGAAACTAGAAGGCGTAGAGCTTTGATATTTGGCATGAAGCATCTCTTAGTGGACCTTTACCAAATTTGTTCATATGATGCCCTTGGGGTGAAAACTGGCCCTGCCCCATGGGTCACAAGTTCGAACATAGGAACAAAGAGGGGAAACTTTGAAAATCATCTTCTCTGAAACTGGAAGGCATAGAGCTTTGATATTTGGTATGTAGCATTGCCTAGTGGACCTCTACCAAGTTTGTTCATATGATGCCCCTGGGATCAAAACTGGCCCAGCCCCAGGGGTCACAAGTTTGAGCATAGTAACAAAGAAGGAAAACTTCAAAAAATCATCTTCTCTGAAACTTGAAGGCTTAGAGCTTTGATATTTGGCATGTAGCATCGCCTAGTGGACCTCTACCAAGTTTGTTCATATGATGCCCCTGTGGTCAAAACTGGCCCCGCCCCGGGGGTCACAATTTCCAACATATGAACAAAGAAGGAAAACTTTAAGAATCATCTTCTCTAAAACTAGAAGGCATAGAGCTTTGATATTTGGCATGAAGCATCTCCTAGTGGACCTCTACCAAATTTGTTCATATGATGCCCTTGGGATCAAAACTGGCCCTGCCCCGTGGGTCACAAGTTTGAACATAGGAACAAAGAGGGGAAACTTTAAAAATCATCTTCTCTGAAACTGGAAGGCTTAGAGCTTTGATATTTAGTATGTAGCATCGCTTAGTGGACCTCTACCAAGTTTGTTCATATGAGGCCCCTGGGGTCAAAACTGGCCCCACCCCAGGGGTCACAATGTCCAACATAGGAACAAAGAAGGAAAACTTTAAAAATCTTCTTCTCTGAAACTGGAAGGTGTAGAGCTTTGATATTTGGTATGTAGCATCGCCTAGTAGACCTCTACTAAGTTTGTTCATATGATGCCCTTGGGGTCAAAATTGGCCCTGCCCCGGGGGTCACAAGTTCAAACATAGGAACAAAGAAGGAAAACTTTAATTTTTTTTTTTCTCTTAAATGGGAAGGCATAGAGCTTTGATATTTGGTATGTAGCATCTCCTAGTGGACTTCTACCAAGTTTGTTCCAAGGATGCTGCTTGGGTCAAAACTGGCCCAGCCCCTGGGGTCACAAGTTCAAACATAGGAACAAAGAAGGAAAACTTTAAAATTCTTCTTTTCTGAAACCGAAAGGTGTGGAGCTTTGATATTTGGTATGTTGCATCTCAGAGTCTACCTCTACCAAGTTTGTTCATATGATGCCCCTGGGTCAGAACTGGCTCCGCCCCAGGGGTCACAAGTTCGAAGATAGGAACAAAGAAGGAAAACTTTAAATTTCTTTTTCTCTTAAACGGGAAGGTGTAGAGCTTTGATATTTGGTATGTAGCATTTCCTAGTGGACCTCTACCAAGTTTGTTAATATGATGCCCCTGGGTCAAAACTGGCCCAGCCCCGGGGGTCACAAGTTCGAACATAGGAACAAAGAAGGAAAACTTTAAAATTCTTCTTTAAAACTGGAAGGCGTAGAGCTTTGATATTTGGTATGTAGTGATTCTCTTCTAAGTTTGTTTGCCCATCTAAGCACGACAAGTTCATTGAGTTCAACATTGGGTCACCTTGGGTCATAAACTAGGTCACTAGGTCAAGTTAAAGAAATACGTTGTTGGCACTCTCGAGGCCACATTATTTGCTCATGCCTTGAAAATTAGTTAGAAAGTTTGTCTTTATAAAGTCTCACATAAGATTAATTTGGGTCAACTTGGGTCATAAACTAGTTCACTGGGTCAAATTAAAGAAATACCTTGTTTGCACTCTGGAGGCCACATTTATTGCTCAAATGACCTGAAATTTGGCCAGAATGTTTGTCTTGATGAAATACCAGATGAGTTTGGATTTGGGTCACCTGGAAATATTAACTAGGTCACTAGGTCAAAATAAAGAAATTCCTTATGGGCACTCCAGAGGCCACATTATTTGCTTAATTGCCTTGAAAATTGGTCAGAATATTTGTCTTTGTAAAATCTCACATGAGTCTGAATTTGGGTCAACTGGGGTCATAAACTAGTTCACTTGGTCAAATTAAAGAAATAGCTAGTGGGCACTCTAGAGGCCACATTTATTACTCATTTGATTTGAAAATTGGTTAAAATGTTTCTTTTGATATAGTCAAAGACCAGTTCAAATTTGGGTCACCTGGGGTCATAATCTAGGTCACTAGGTCAAATTAAAGAAATATCTTTAGGGCACTCGAGGCCACATTTTTTGCTCACTTGACTTGAAAATTGGTCAGAATATTTGTCTTCATGAAATATGAGTTTGAAATTGGGTCACCTGTGGTCAAAAACTAGGTCACATGGTCAAATTAAAGAAAAACCTTTAAGGCACTCTACTAAGGTGAGCGACCCAGGGCCATCATGGCCCTCTTGTCTATTGACTCGCAGAATGCTGCTTGGCTTTTTAGCTCACCTGAGCACAAAGTGCTCATGGTGAGCTATTGTGATCATGCTGTGTCCGGCGTCCCGTCGTGCATTGTCAACTTTTTACCTTGTGTACGCTCTAGAGGCCACATTTTCAGTCCGATCCTCATGAAACTTGGTCAGAATGTTTGTCTTGATAAAATCTCGGACAAGTTTGAAATTGGGTCATGTGGGGTCAAAAACTAGGTCACTAGGTCAAATCTTAGAAAAACCTTGTGTATGCTCTAGAAGCCACATTTTCAGTCCGATCCTCATGAAACTTGGTCAGAATGTTTGTATTGATAAAATCTCGGACGAAACCGAAATTGGGTCATAAGGGGTCAAAAACTAGGTCACTAGGCCACATTTTCAGTCAGTTATTGTGAAACTTGATCAGAATGTTTGTCTAGATAAAATCTCGGACAAGTTTGAAATTGGGTCATGTGGGGTCAAAAACTAGGTCACTAGGTCAAATCTTAGAAAAACATTGTGTACGCTCTAGAGGCCACATTTTTTACTCCGATCCTCATGAAACTTGGTCAGAATGTTTGTCTTGATAAATTCTCGGACAAGTTCGAAATTGGGTCATGTGGGATCAAAAATTAGGTCACTAGGTAAAATCTTAGAAAAACCTGGTGTGTGCTCTATAGGCCACATTTTCAGTCCCATACTAATGAAACTAAGTCAGAATCTTTGTCTTGATGATATGTTGGAAGAGTTTGAAACTGGGTCACCTCAGTTCAAAAACTAGGTCACCAGGTCAAATCTTACGAAAACCTTGTGTGCGCTCTAGAGGATACATTTTTAGTCTGATTCTCATGAAACTTGGTCAGAATGTTTGTCTTGATAAAAACTCAGATGAGTTTGAAATTGGGTCATGTGAGGTCAAAAACTAGGTCACCAGGTCAAATTAAAGAAATACCTTGTGGGCACTCTAGAAGCCACATTTTTCACTCGATTGACTTGAAAGTTGGTCAGAATGTTTGTCTTAATTAAATCTCAGTTGACTTTGAAATTGGGTCATCTGGGGTCATAAAGTAGGTCACTAGGTCAAATTATAGAAATACCTTGTGGGCACTCTAGAGGCCACATTTTTTGCTCAATTAATTTGAAAATTGGTCAGTATGTTTGTCTTAATTAAATCTCGGATGAGTTTGAAATTGTGTCACATGGGGTCATAAACTAGGTCACTAGGTGGAATCAAAGAAATACCATGTGAACATTCTAGAGGCCACATTGTTTGCTCAATTGACTTGAAAATTGTTCAGAATGTTTGTCTTAATTAAATCTCAGACGATTGGGGTCATAAACTAGGTCACTAGGTCAAATTAAAGAAATACCTTGTGGGCACTCTAGAGGCCACATTTATTGCTCAATTGACCCGAAAATCAGACACAATAACTTGATGAAATCTTGGATAACTTCCAAATTTGGTCACCTGGGGACATAATCTGAGTCACTAGGTCAAATTAAAGAAGTATCTTGTGGGAAGTCTAGAGGCCACATTTATTGCACAATTGTCTTGAAAATTGGTCAGAATCTTTGTCTAAATAATATCTTGGATGAGTTTGAATTTGGGATACCTTGGGTCACAAACTAGGTCAAAAGGTCAAATTAAAGAGATACTTTGTGGGCACTTTAAAGGCCACATTTATTGCTGAATTGACTTAAAATTGGTCAATGTTTTTCTTGATGAAATTTCAGATGAGTTTGAATTTTGGTCACCTTGGGTCATAAACTAGGTCACTAGGTCAACTAAAAGAATTTTTTGTGGGCGCTCTAGAGGCTACAATTCGTACTCAATTGACCTGAAAATTGATCAGCACGTTTGCCTTGATAAAATCTTGGATGAGTTCATAATTGGGTCACATAGGGTCATAAACTAGGTCACTAGGTCAGATTTAAAGAAATATCTTGTGGGCGCTCTAGTGGCCACAATTCTTGCTCAGTTGCCTTGAAAATTGGTCAGTGTGTTTGTCTTGATAATATCTCGGATGAGTTTGAAATATGGTCACATAGGGTCATAAACTAGGTCACTAGGTAAAATTGAAGAATACATTTTGGACACTCCGGAGGCCACATTTTCAGCTCAATTGACCTGACAATTGGTCAGAATGTTTGTCTTAATAACATCTCAGATGAGTTTTAAATTGGGTCGTTATGACCCTCGAGTGAAATTTCGCCTATTGACTCAGGTGAGCGATCCAGGGCCATCATGGCCCTCTTGTTCCATTTAACTCTTTACCCAACAAGAAATTTTTTGTCCATACACAGTTCAAAGCATTAGCAGATGAAACATTAAATGTTGCCAATTTTCTGTTTTTGATAGGCAAGAAAACTTTGGAAAAAGGAGAAAATGCTGGTTACCAGCATTTTCTCCTTTTCCAACAGTCTTTTCAAATGCCTTCTCTTTTAGGGTCATCAAAAGTTGGAATTGTGTGGTAAAGGGTTAATCTGGAATATGGTATACTACTTGGCATTTTCTGTTTACTACTTGGCATTTTCTGTACACTTCTTGGCATTCTGTTTACTGCTTGGGATTTTCTGTTTACTACTTGGTATTTTCTGTTTACAATGGATGTCAGAATGCTACTTGGCATTTTCTGTTTAACTCTTTATCACACAACAACATTTTAAACTGGTCCAAATTCAAAGCATTTGCAGACAACGAATTAAGTGTGGCTCAAATGATTGGGTTTGTTTCTGAAAAGGTAGAATATTGTGGAAAACGGAGAAAATGCTGGTTACCAGCATTTTCTCCTTTTCCTACAATGTTTTCAAATGGCTTCTCTTTCAGGGTCGTCAAAAGTTAGGATTGTGTGGTAAATGCTTAATTTGGATTATGGTATACCACTTGGCATTTTTAGCTCACCTGAGCACAAAGTGCTCATGGTGAGCTATTGTGATCATGCTGTGTCCGTCATCCGTTGTCAACTTTTTACCTTGTGTACGCTCTAGAGGCCACATTTTCAATCCGATCCTCATGAAACTTGGTCAGAATGTTTGTCTTGATAAAATCTCGGATGAGTTCGAAATTGGGTCATGTGGGGTCAAAAACTAGGTCACTAGGTCAAATCTTAGAAAAACCTTGTGTATGCTTTAGAGGCCACATTTTCTGTCCAATCCTTATGAAACTTGGTCAGAATGTTTGTCTTGATAAAATTTCCAACAAGTTCGAATTTGGGTCATGTGAGGTCAAAAACTGGGTCAAATCTTAGAAAAACCTTGTGTACGCTCTAGAGGTCACATTTTCTGTCCAATCCTTATGAAACTTGGTCAGAATGTTTGTCTTGATAAAATCTCCGACAAGTTCGAAATTGGGTCATGTGGGGTCAAAAAACCTTGTGTATGCTCTAGAGGCCACATTTTCAGTCCAGTCGTCATGAAACTTGGTCAGAACGTTTGTCTTGATAAAATCTCGGACGAGTTCGAAAGTGGGTCATGTGGGGTCAAAAACTAGGTCACTAGGTCAAATCTTAGAAAAACTTTGTGTGCGCTCTAGAGGCCACATTTTCAGTTTTGAAACTTCGTCAGAATGTTTGTCTTGATAAAATCTCAGACGAGTTTGAAATTGGGTCATGTGGGGTCAAAAACTAGGTCACTAGGGTCAAATCTTAGAGAAACATTGTGTGCACTCTATTGCCCAAATTTTCAGTCCCATACTAATGAAACCAAGTCAGAATCTTTGTCTTAATGATATCTTGGAAGAGTTTGAAACTGGGTCACCTCAGTTCAAAAAGTAGGTCACCTCAGTTCAAAAACTAGGTCACCAGGTCAAATCTTAGAAAAACCTTGTGTGTGCTCTAGAGGGTACATTTTCAGTCCGATACTCATGAAACTTGGTCAGAATGTTTGTCTTGATAAAAACTCGGATGAGTTCGAAACTGGGTCATGTGGGGTCAAAAACTAGGTCACTAGGTTAAATTTAAAAAAATACCTTGTGGGCACTCTAGAAGCCACATTTTTCACTCAATCGACATGAAAATTGGTCAGAATGTTTGTCTTAATTAAATCTCAGATGACTTTGAAATTGGGTCATCTGGGGTCATAAAGTAGGTCACTAGGTCAAATTATAGAAATACCTTGTGGGCACTCTAGAGGCCACATTTTTTGCTCAATTGACATGAAAATTGGTCAGAATGTTTGTCTTAATTAAATCTCGGGTGAGTTACAAATTGGGTCACATGGGGTCATAACCTAGGTCACTAGGTTGAGTCAAAGAAATACCATGTGGACACTCTAGAGGCCACATTGTTTGCTCAATTGACTTGAAAATTGGTCAGAATGTTTGTCTTAATTAAATCTCGGACGAGTCGGGGTCATAAACTAGGTCACTAGGTCAAATTAAAGAAATACCTTGTTGGCACTCTAGAGGCCATATTTATTGCTCATTTGACACTCTGGATGCCACATTTTCAGCTCAATTGACCTGACAATTGGTCAGAATGTTTGTCTTAATATCTCAGACGAGTTTGAAATTGGGTCATTATGACCCTTGAGTAAAATGTCGCCTATTGACTCGGGTGAGCAATCCAGGGCCATCATGGCCCTCTTGTCTGTATACTGCTTTGCGTTTTCTGTTTGCTACTTAGCATTTTCTGTTTACCACTTGGCAGTCTCTGTACACTACTTGGCATTTTCTCTTAACAGTGAATCTGGAAATGCTACTTCGCATTTTCCGTTTTACCCTTTACCACACAATTCCGACTTTTTAACGACCCTGAGGAAGAATCCTTTTGAAAACATTGTGGGAAAAGGAGAAAATGCTGGTAACCGGCATTTTCTCCTTTTCCAACAATGTTTTCTACTCTTTCCAAAACAAATTTCAATTTTTGAGTCACATTTATGTTGTCATCTGCAAAAGCTTTTAATTCGGACAAGTCTAAAATTTTGTTGTTTGGTAAAGAGTTATCTGGATCCGTATTCACCATTATTAACAATTATTCTGCCGTTCACAACCATAGATGTATTTTGCGGAAAGTGTAGAGCAAGATCAACTTGCACATACTTGCAGTCTGATCTTGGTCTACACTCTCTGATGCTTTGTCAGTAGTTACAGCCATATGGATACCCACTACATGTTATTTAACCCTTTACCACACAATCCCGACTTTTTAACAACCATGAGGAAAAAGGCTTTGGAAAACATTGTGGAAAAAGAAGAAAATACTGGTAACCAGCATTTTCTTCTTTTCCCACAATGTTTTATACCCTTTGGAAGTCAAATTTCATGTTTTTAGTAGCATTTGATATGTTGTCTGCAAATGCTTTCAATTTGGACAGGTCTGAAATTTTGTCACTTGGTAAAAATTCACATAAGGAGATTGATTTGTGTAATGGTCAACAATTCAAATTTGGCAAGATAAAGGTTAAGAATGGTCTTGGTCTTTATATCCCAGATTTCCTAAATTTGAAAGTAACACAACTTCTGATTGGCTAAATGGTTTAGCCAATCAGAAGTTGTGTTACTTTCGAATTTAGAAAACTCTGGAGAAGAAGACCAAGAATGTTCTTAAGAATGGTTTGTGGAAACGGACCCTGCATCTCTTTGGTATCGTCGTCTTGTCTTACTTTGCATTTATAAATTTGATGTACAAAAAAATGGGGCTCACTAAATTATTTGAGGTCCTTAAAATAAATGACTAACAAAATTATTTGAAATTTAAAACATTTTAATAGAATTGAAATGTGTGTATCAGAATGCAGGTATATACAAGCCAGACAAAAGTCGCTAATTATATATTCACCATGGCAGGCAAACATCACAAACATCGACAAAAACTGATACAAAATACAATAAATTCTACAGAATTAAAAATCAGACCAGTATTATGTTCGAAATAAAACCACAGCTTGAATGAAGACAAAACTAGATTAAACCTTTAATAGACAATCACAACTTTTCATGATGCTAAGAAAGAAGCCTTTTGAAAACATTGCTGGTAACCAGCATTTTCTCCTTTTCCCACAATGTTTTCCAATATATTGCCGACAAAGTCCACCATTTCAGTTTAATTTGTCATCTGCAAATGCTTTCAATTTGGACAAGGCTAAGGTATTGTTGTCTGGTAAAGTGTTAACTCTAACCGGCAATCTACCTTTAACTCTTTACCAAACGACAAAATTTTAGACCAGTCCAAATTGAAAGCTTTTGCAGACGACAAAATAAATGTGACTCAAAAATTGAAAATTTTGGGGAAGAGTGGAAAACATTGTGGGAAAAGGAGAAAATGCTGGTTACCAGCATTTTCTTCTTTTCCCACAATGTTTTCAAAAGGCTTCTTCCTCAGGGTCGTTAAAAGTCAGGATTGTGTGGCAAAAGGTTAGAGCACGGAAAACTTGTCATTTTCAGTCTAGAAATAACTCAGATGACTGTAATTATTGGGTTGTTTTGTCTAGAACGTCTTGGCAAAGTGGAGAGTGAAGAATCAGACTATGTTTTGTGCAGTCTGATCTTGATCTACATTGATAAAACAATGACTGTTGTTGAAGTTTACATATATTTTGATATATCTTTTTTTTTTTTTCAGGGACAAAAAGTCAAAGACAAAAGATGTTCCACGGCACTGAAGATAATATTCTCGTCGAAATCTAGCCAATGGCCTACATGTAAGATAAGACTGTAATGTTCTGTGTAGTCGGGGTCAGTATTCACCAACCATTCTTAACCCTTTACCACACAATCCTGACTGTTAACGATCCTGAGAGAAGGCTTTAGAAAACATGGTGGGAAAAGGAGAAAATGCTGGTAACCAGCATTTTCTCCTTTTCCCGCAATGTTTTCTAGCCTATCAAGGAAAAAATTGGTCTTATGAGCCACCTTTAATATGTCATCTGCAAATGCTTTCAATTTGGACAAGTCTAAAATTCCCTGGTGTGTTAAAGAGTTAAGAACATTTTTAGTCTTAATTTCCAAGATTTTTTAAATTTGAAAGTAACACAACTTCTGATTGGCTAAACCAAATGTTTTAGCCAATCAGGAGTTGTGTTACTTTCTTATTTAGAAAATTCTGGAGAATAAGACCTAGAACTTCCTTAAGAATGGTTGGTGAAACCCCGGCCTTGATATTATTCCACACCAATCACAGAGATAACCCATGTCTCCTGTGGCAACCCTTCATGCAATCCAGAGAAGACTTGAAAACACTGTGGCAAAAGGAGAAAAAGTGCTCGTAACCAGCATTTTCTCCTGTCTCCTGTCCCCACTATGTTTTCTACCCTTTTGTAGCCACAGCTAATTTGTCTGCAAATGCTTTCAAATTAGCTGAGTATAAAATTTTGTCGTGTTGTAAAGAGTAAATCTTTAACAGAACATTAAACTTCTTGAAATTGAACAAAATTGCAGACGACAAATCAAAGAAGGCTGAAAAAAGGAATTTGTCTCTAATAGGATGGAAAACATTGTGAGAAAAGGAGAAAATCCTGGTTACCAGCATTTTCTCCTTTTCCTACAATGTTTTTTCAAAGGTTTATTTTCGCCAGGTTGGAATTATGATGTAAAGGATTAACCCTTTACCACACAATCCCGACTTTTAACGACCCTGTAAAAGAAAGCTTTTCAAAACATTAAGGGAAAAAAAGAAAATGCTGATACCTGCATTTTTTCCTTTTTCCACGATGTTTTCTACCCTTTCCCAATCAAATTTCAGTTTTTGGTTCACATATATTTTGTCGTCTGCAAATGCTTTCAACTTGGACAAGTCCAAAATTCTGTTGTTTGGTAAAGTGTTAAAGTGTTAAAGGATGCACTGTTGTAGTATAATGCTCTGGCTTCTTTCTGGGCCAACTGTTCCTGTTTGTTTGTAAACACCATTTTAACAGATTAGATCAAATCATGGCGGTCAGTGCACATAAGCATGTGTTTCCTGGCTTTCTCACACCAGCACCGACACAGCTTTCTCTCCAAGTCACTGACTACTTTTCTCACATGCATCTGAAGTGAGAGGGGAAAAATCTGATCAGAGAAAGCCAGGAAACACGTGTAGGAGCACTGACTGCCGTGATGTGACCTAAGCTAATCATGAGTTTAACCCTTTCCCAAACGATAAAATTTAGACAGGTCCAAATTGAAAGAGTTTGCAGACGACAATTTTAAATTTGATGAAAATGACAAAGTTCTCCAAAAGGGTAGAAAACACTGTGGAAAAAGGAGAAATTGCTCGTACTGCAGACACGTGAAAACCAGGGCTTGTTTGGGAAAGGGTTACAAGACCGTGAGAAAGAGGCCTTTTGAAAAGCTTATGGGAAAATGAGGAAGTGCTGGTAACTAGCATTTTCTCCTTTTCCCACAACATTTCCTGTCCTTTTACAGACACATCTTGCAATATGTATCTAATTTTCTGCAAATGCTTTTAATTTACAAGTGTAAAATTTTGTTGTACGGTAAAGGGTTAAACAAATAGTAACTACAATGTATTGTAAACTTAATTATAAAGTTCAAATTTCAAGTCTAGTCACCTGATTGGCCGAGACAGACTATCTCGGCCAATCAGGCAGCTACTGGTGGAATTCACAATAAGACAAATATTTTGAATGGTTGACATGGTGTTACTTTACTTTTTACATAAATTTGTGAAGGTATCTTAACTCTTTACCAAATGACAAAATTTTGGACCAAATGACAAAATTTTGGACCAGTCTCAATTGAAAGCTTTTGCTGACGACAAAAGTGTAATTCAAAAATTGAAATTTGTTTTGGGAAGGGTAGAAAACATTGCGGGAAAAGGAGAAAATGCTGGTTACCAGCATTTTCTCCTTTTGCCACAATGTTTTCAAAAGGCCTCTTCCTCAGGGTCGTGCAAACATGGGATTATTTGATAAAGGCTTAATTCTTTACCAGGCGACAAAATTTTGTCCCAGACCAAAATTGATAGCATTTGCAGAAGATAAATATTACTAAAATGAGTATTTCACTCTGATAGGGTAGAAAACTATGCGTGAAAAGGAGAAAATGCTGGTTACCAGCACACAATGTTTTTTTTAACCCTTTCCGAAACAAGCCCTGGTTTTCACATGTCTGCAGTACAAGTCTTTAGAAAACACCGTGGGAAAAGGAGAAATTGCTCGTAACGAGCAATTTCTCCTTTTCCCACAGTGTTTTCTACCCTTTTTGATAACTTTCTGCCATTTTCATCATATTTAAAATTGTCTGCAAACTCTTTCAATTTGGACCAGTTCAAAATTTGTCGTTTGGGAAAAAGTTAAAGCGTTCATCCTTAGGGTCCTTAAAAGTTGGGATTGTGTGGTAAAGGGGTACCCCTTACCACACAAACCTGAGTTTTAACAACTGTGGAGAAGGTTGATTGATTGTATGGTGTTTAATGCTGTTACCAAACGACAATATTTCGGACTGGTCCAAATTGAGAGCATTTGCAGACAACAAATGTAGCTAAAATGATTGCATTTGTTTCTGAAAGGTTAGAAAACATTGTGGAAAAGGAGAAAATGCTGGTTACCAGCATTTTCTCCATTTCCCACAATGTTTTCAAAAGGCTTCTTTCTCAGAGTCGTTAAAAGTCAGGATTGTGTGGTAAAGGGTTAATTCAGTTATATTGCGGGGCCAGTGCATCTGTCCATGCTTTCCTGGCTTTTTAACTCTATACCAAACAGCGAAATTTAGGACTGGACCCAAATGAAAGCATTTGCAGACAACAATTTAAATATTACTATGATTGCTTTCTTTTACATGGTAGGAAACATTGTGGGAAAAGGAGAATATACTGGTTAACAGCAATTCCTTCATTTCCTACAATGTTTTCTTGTCTCGGAAACGAATCCCATAATTTTAGCCATACGTGACCCGTGTCCAAATTCTTGAGAATATTCTGTCCAATTTTCAAGGATTTTATAGATTTGAAAGTAACACAACTTCTGATTGGCTAAACCATTTGGTTTATGATATGATTCAGCTAATCAGAAGTTGTGTTACTTTTAATTTTAGAAAAAATTCGGAAAATAAGACAGAATGTTCTCAGGAATAGTTGGTGAATACAAAAACACTGTTTGTATAATTATTGTTGTTAAAGAATAATTGTTAAAGAATAATAATTGTTATGATATTTTTTTGTTTATGACAATAAAACAGTCTTTCTGGTAAGTTTTTCTTTTCTCTATTTCTTGACCATTTAACCCCTTTACTACACAATCTCCCACATTTTAATGATCTTGACTAAAAAGCATTTTTAAAACAATGTGGGAAAAGGAGAAAATACTGGTTGCAAGCATTTTCTCCTTTTTCTACAATGTTTTATAATCTATCATAGACAAATCCAACAATTTAAGTGACATTTGATTTGTTGTCTGCAAATGCTTTCAATTAAGACAAGTCTAAGATTTTGTTGTTTGGTAAAGAGTAAAGCACCTCTGCATCTTAACCCTTTACCAAACAATCTCGAGTTCTAACAGCCCCAAAGAAAAATTCTTACCAAAACATTGTGGAAAAAGGAGAAAATGCTAGTATCCGGCATTTTATCCTTTTTCCACAATGTTTTCTACCCTTCCAAAACAAATTTCAAGTTCTGTACCACAATGATTTTGTATCCACAAATATATCATTCTTTTTTTCATTTTGGTAAAAAGTTAAACATAAATATGAATTGTACACACTTCAAAAGTATTTAACCCTTTCCCAAACGACATATTTTGGACTGGTCCAAACTGAACGAGTTTGCAGACGACAATTTTAAATTTGATGGAAATGTCAGAAATTTATCAAAAAGGGTAGAAAACACTGTGGGAAAAGGAGAAATTGCTCGTTACAAGCAATTTTTCCTTTTCCCACAGTGTTTTCAAAAGACTTGTACTACAGACACGTGAAAACCAGGGCTTGTTTGGGAAAGGGTTAACTCTTTTCCACACAATCCCGTGTTTTTAACGACCCTAAGGAAGAAGCCCTTTGAAAACATTGAAGGAAAAGGAGAAAATGTCTGTAACCAGCATTTTCTCCTTTTCCAACAATGTTTTCTACCATATCAAAAATGAATTCCATCGTTTGGACCACATTAAGATTGTCATCTGCAAATGCTTTCAATTTGGACAAGTCTACTTTTTTCTCGTGTGGGAAACAGTTAACCCTTTACAAAACAACAAAATTTGGGACATTTGCAGATGACGCATTAATTTTATATCAAATGATGACCTGGTTACCAGCATTTTCTCCTTTTCTCTCAATGTTTTCAAAAGCTTTCTTTGTGGTAAAGGGTTAAAAACATACCTAACATATCCTAAACTCTTTACCAAAACTGTAGACCTGTCCATATCAAAAGCAGTCAAGTCAAGAAATTTGTCTTTGACAGGAAAAGGAGAAAATGCTGGGAACCCACCTTTTCCCACAATGTTCACCGATATCCCTTTTCTCATTGCTGTTAAAATAATTATACCAAATAATCTGGTATAATCTTACCTAAAAGCAACTTTAACCCTTTACCACACAATCCCAACTTTGAACAGAAGCCTTTTGAAAAAATTGTTGGAAAAGGAGAAAATGCAGGTAACCAGCATTTTCTCCTTTTCCCACAATGTTTTCTACCCTATCAGAGAGCTGAAACTCATTTTTACCCCTTTTGAATTTGTTGTTTGCAGATGTTCTAAATTTGAACGGGTCTATAACTTTGTCGTTTGGTAAAGAGTTGGTGAAGGCTTAACTCTTACTTTCACCCTTTAACACACAATTCCAAATTTTAACAACCCTGATGGATAGAGCTTTTGAAAACATTGTGGAAAAAGGAGAAAATGCTGGTAACCAGCATTTTCTTTTTTTTTTTTTCACAATGTATATTACCCTATCAAAACACTAAAATTCATTTGTATCACTTTCAAATTTGTTGTCTGCAGATGATTTCAGTTTGGAAGGGTCCAAAATTTGTTGTTTGGTAAAGGGTTAAAGTGAGTAACAGAATGAATGATAAATTTCTTTCACAAATTATTCTCACTGTAAACTATTCCACATGCACTGATACATGTAATATATAATATTTAAAAAACATACATTAATTACAATGCATACAAAAGTAATTACATATCTCTAGGTCATAATATTAACAAGTATGACTACTATTGCACCATAAAAAACTTTGGTTAAAGCAAGTTCACTTCAGAGAAACACCACAGCAAAACCTTCACATAAACCTTAAAGTGCTCAACCAATGATGTGGACATTTTTACTTTGGAAAAACAGCCTGAAATATTGCTATTTCAAGATTGTTTCTATTAGAATATGCAACAAACAATGTAGATCAAATATCAGATGGCACATTTTGTGCATTCTGATCTTGATCTATTATTCTGTCTGCAAAAACAACTTCAGTCAATTTCATGGCTTTAAGGGTTAACAGACCCCTCTTACCCCACCCACTTACTGTCTTTGTCACTACAGTGCTTTCAGAACTTTGATTATAACTTTCTGGCCAATGGCAGTTTTAGTTGCTTATGTACCCAATTCATTACCAGATGACAAAGTTTTATAGACTTAACTAATTTGGAAGCATTTACAGGTAACTTGTGTTAATGGGGCTCAAATGATAGAATTGGTCTTTGACAGGGTAGGAAACATTGTTGGAAAAGGAGAAAATACTGGTTACCAGCATTTTCTCCTTTTCCCTCATGTTTTAAAAATGTTTCTTTCTCATGCATTAAAATTTTGGATTATGAGGTAAAGGGTTAATTTGGAGTTGGTTATGTCAATAGAATGACAGAATAATGTGGCCTAAAAGATAGTGTTTTCATTTTTTTTTTAAATTTACAGTAAATTGGTGGTTGAAACATGAAGACTTTGCTGTGTCACCGCTCATCAGTTTTTTGATCATGACAATTTCAGCATTCAAACACTGAACCTTAATTATCTTCTCATCTCCTTCAGAACATATAGATCTACTTACAATCAATATGACAATGAACCATGCTTTGTGAAAAGGGAGCTTACTGCATTTGCAAAAAGTATCGACCCAGGTCAGCCTGCGCAGTTCAAAACGTTTTTCTATTGGTCAATTTCAAGCATGACAAAGCACCAGTCTAACCCATGGTTTACTTGATCATTAACAAAATCTATTTTATGGATCCATCATTATGTGATGTTTGCTTGACATCATGCATCATGGAGATGCATTAAGCCCCCTTTTTTCAAAGCATGGCTCAAATACATTATGAAATGAACCCATTCTAATGGATTTCTCAATAGAAAGTACATGTAACACTTTCCATTCCTTGAAGAACTAATTGTCTTTGCTTTTCATTTATCATGTATGTGAATACTGAATGAAAAACATACTTTTATGTCTCAAAAGCTTTCCACAAATTTTTACACTCCTACTGTAAAAAAGCTTAAGTTATCATTATAACATATGAAAAACACATCTGTAACATATTCAAAAATGTTTCCTCCAAGAAAATAGTCTCTCAGGTAAAAATGATGATCAAAAGAAATTCTACAAAACACAGACACATAACAATGAAATGAACGCATCTTGCATGTAACATAGCAATGACTACTAAATGTTGTCAAATGGCACTGTGTCTAATGACTAATAATTTAGGTTAACTCTTAAGCAGGCGTCAAAATTTTGGACAAAATTCCAAAGCATCTGCAGACGACAAATTGGCTAAAATGGTTGAAATTGTTTTGATGAATTTTTTATACATTTTATATCTCCATTTTATCAAGTTACTCACTGAAGACATTTTAACCGGTATATGTACTTGCAAAGAGGCAGTATCACTAGATTTTACCTTTTGCCACACTATCTGAGTTTTTGCAACTCTGACAAAGAAGCCTTTTGAAAACATTGCAGGGAAAAAAAATCTGGAAACAAGCATTTTCTCACAATATTTTCTCACCTTTCATTGAGAATGCCAATTTGAGTCACATTTAAATTGTTGCTTGCCAGTGCTTTTAACCCAGAAGAGTCTAAAATTTAGTCTGGTAAACTCCTAGCCTCTCGGACAATTCTAACTGTTGAAGCAGATAAAGAAGATAAAAATGTGAATGTATAGAAAGTGCAGTTCTGATCTCAGATCTACACTGTCCAAATTCTTTCTGGGTTGTATTTTGGCACAAACAAGAAAGGAAATGTGATATCTTGCATGTTTTTCTTACATTTTTTTATAACCCTCATTTCATTTTTTTCATTACTTTTAGGATTCATGTGCAGATGTTTCAGATATAAATTTCTAAATCACAGAACTTCACCTTTAGAATACCAAATAAAACCTACAGAAATATTCATCCTAGAAATAGACCAGAAAAACTGCAAATTCATTGTTGCTTTGTCTACAGTGTTTCAGCAAAGCAGACAGTGTAGATCAAAGATCTAGCTGAACGTTTTGTGCAGCCTGATCTTGATCTACACTGGCTGCAAAGGCAACTAAAGACGCGAGATGCTCTGTAAAGGGTTAATGAATTTCTGCAAAATTCCCATCTTCTTATATAATGAATTCACTATTCTTTTATGGACCATTAACTTAATACAAGCATTTACAGTTTGCTAATGCATTTTGATATTTAAAAATAAAAAAATCTTGACTTTTATGTTTGTTTAATTACACAAATGATGTTTTTGTTCACTTTTCTATGGGATGAACAAAATAAAGGTTTCATTGACAAGCAACTGCTCCTTTTTCCAGAATGATTTCTGTATCAATTAAAAAAAGAAGAAACAGCTTTTCATTGAAGTATATCTTGACAGATGACAAAATTTTAGACTGGTCCAAACTGAAAGCATTTGCAGATGAGAAATTGTTTGATGTTCAAATGATGGAACTTGTCTTGCAGCAAAAAGATAACTGATGGTTTCCAGGATATAACGCTTTACCACACAATCCTGAGTTTTAAGGACCCTGAGAAAGAGACCTTTTGAAAACATTGTGGGAAAAGGAGAAAATGCTGGTAACCAGCATTTTCTCCTTTACCTACAATATTTTCAATCCAATCAGAGACCGAAATCATTGCTTGAGCTACATTTATTTTGTTGTTTGCAAATGCTTTCAATTCGGTCTGGTCCAAAATTTTGTCCTTTTCACACAATACCTTGTACTTTTCACACAATACCTTCAGAAGCCTTTTTCTTCAGGTTTGTTAAAACTCCGGATTGGGTGGTAAAGGGTTAAAACGTGTCACTTCCAGGGCTCTCAAAATGTGTACATGTACGAAAAAAAATCATAATAGACAAAGACAAACATACTTAATATAAATGTACATGGCATCCTATGAATTGTGTTCAGTACTTTCTGGGACATAGTGACAGAGAGAAAATAATCACACATATAAAATACACACAAAAATATTAGAGCCATGCTCTGTGGAAAGGGGGGCTTAATGCATCTGCGAAAAAGTAATGACACGGGGCCCGAAACTTTCCACTATTGGTCAATTTTCTGTGTGTCAAGAGACAAGTCTACCTTATGATACAGTCGGTTGTTAGATAAACAGGTGGGTTCGGATCCATGAAAATGTGATGATTTGTTTGGTATCATGCATCACAGAGATGCATTAGGCCCCCTTTTGCCACAGCATGCCTTATTTACGACTGAAGCTGCACCAAGTCTGCATACATTTACAAAGAACTTTATCTTACTTCTGTATGTACCAGTAGCCAACTCTTTACCAAACATCAAAATTTTAGACTCGACCAACTTGAAAGCTTTTGCAGACAACAAATTAAATGCAGCTCAATTAATGATTTCTGTCCATGACTGGTAAGAAAACATTGTGGGAAAAGGAGAAAATGCTGGTTACCAGCATTTTCTTTTTTTCCCACAATGTTTTCAAAAACATTCGTCCTTAAGGTTGTTAAAACTCAGGATTGTGTGGTAAAAAGTCAAACATTATCCTGCAAACTTAAATTGTTGACAACTATAAAAATAGGTTTAACCAAGTTTATTGGCAATAAACTAGGTTCATACTACTATTGACAGAGTAGCAGAAAGTGTAGAGTAGGATCAGACTGCATGTATGTGCATGCTGATTTTGTTTTACACTTTCCACAAAATACACTTTTGGCTGCAAACGGCAGGATACATGTGAAAATTTTGCCCTAATAGTTTGTCTGTACCCATCTTTTTTTTGGCAATGAATAACTGATTCATTGTACAGAGTTAAATGCCATTTTCAACATTATTTCAGTTTTATTGTGGCGGCCAGTACACCTATCCATGCTTTCCTGGAGCTTCTTTTTGCCAGTACTACACAATTTCTTATTTTGGCAAATGAAACAATGTTGCTCATATTGTTAATCTACATGTAGTGAAATACAATGCTCATAATTATCTTACCATCTCAGAAAAAACATCAGGGAAAAATGAGAACTTTTGCAGATGACAATAAATATGGTCCAAATGATGGGAATTGTATTTAAAATGGTAGAAAAAATGGTGTGACGAGGAAAAAGTGCTGGTTACCAGCATTTTCTTTTCCCAATATGTTTTCAAAAGCCCATTTCTGCATGGTTGCTAAAAATTCAGAATTCGTCTGCTGCACTTTTTTAGGAGAAAATGAAAAAAATATTCATGAACAACAATGATTCTACATCATGTGAAATTTTATGTACAGTTTATAACTTGTAAGCGCCATCACATAATGCACAAAAAGTAGGACAGTATAATTTAAATATATGCAAGCCATGCTCTGTTAAAAGGGGGCTTAATGCATCTGCTAAATGTATCGACTCAGGTCAGCCTGCGCAATACGCACAGGCTTACCTGGCCGAATTATTTTTTGCCAATGGTCAATTTTCTGCATGTAAAGGACTATTTTACTTCATTATTCATTCGGTTGCTAGACAACATGAACCTTATTGATCCATGGCTGTGTGCTGTCCTGCTTAGTATAATGCATCACAGAGACATATTAAGCCCCCCTTTGCCAGAGCATGGCTCATGTAAATGGCAAAGCCATGCAATTGCCAGTCTACGGAACTACAGGTAAAATATACATATCTGAACACCTGCTATTAAAGCCTACCAACTTATTGTAAGAATTTCTTTCACCATATTTCTTTGTTTCATCTCTAACTCTTATCTCAAAAATATTTTCCAAAAACCCATTACCAAACAATCCTACCTTTTAATGACACTGAAGGAGACGCTATCACCCTTATCCTGCTAAATAAAAGAAACACAACCTTCAAACTGACAGCATAAACCCAAATATTCCTATTTAAAGGGTATTTTTGGAGAAAAGATATCTTCATATTGGACAGTGTAGATCGAAGATCAGACTGCATGTTGTGCAGCCTGATCTTGATCTACACTGTCCGCAAAAGGTCAGTGAGTCGTGCTTAGCAGCCTAAGGGTAAAGAAGACATTTTTGGACAAAGAGAAAATGTATATAACCAATTTTTTCTCCTTTTCCAAAAAAGTTTACCAATATGCAAGAGACAAATTCCATCATTTGGGCCATTTGTAAGCTTTCATCTGCAAGTACGTGTACTTTCAAATTAGAAAAGTCTAAAATTTTTCTGTTTGGAAAACAGTTGAAATTTTAGTATTTCCTTTCCTTATACAATGATTACCAACTCTTTACCCTACAATCCCAAATTTTATCAAACTGAGAAAGAAGTCTTTTGAAAACATTGTGGGAAAAGGAGAAAATGCTGGTAACCAGCATTTTCTCCTTTTCCCATAATGTTTTCTACAAAGACATATGCCATCATATCGGCAACATTTCAGATATATTCCATTATATAGGCAACATTTAATTTGTCATCTGCAAATGCTTTCAATTTGGCCAAGTCTGTATTTCTATTGTGTTAAAGAGTTAATTTATTCAGTATGGTAGGGATATAGTATTGCCATAGAGCATCTGTGCATCACTGAACAAAGTTTTGTTTACCCTGTATAGTGTGAATAAACTCTTGGTGTCTTAATACCATAAATTTGTCCCCAAAATGCAATCACAGAGAGCCGAAGGTCCCACATTTACCCCATAAATGTTACAGATCATGTTTCTTAAAGCACTTTTCAAGCACACACATATATTTCAACCACAAGTCACATTTTTCTGTCCACCATTTTCCTTTTTTGTCTTTTTTTAACTTCTCAACTGAAGAGCTGTTTTCTACCTCCAAATGTGGAGAAGCATACATGTATATAGTGTATGTTTTAGCACAAGAGAGAGATTATTGTCCCCATCCATCACACAGTGTACAGTATCACTGTCCTATCTTTCAAATATCTGCAGTTCTGTGGTCAGGAATGTACCCATTGTAACTATTAAAGCGATTACAATCAGCGTACGGCGGTGGCGACATTGTAGAGTTTGTAGTAGGGCTTGATGAATTTGTGATTTTCATTTTTGAAATAGATGAACACCCAGAGCTCGAGCCACTGGCCACAGACTCCGGGGGTGACACTTTGGTAGGTCCATTTACACTTTGTGATAACTGTGCATTTTTGGCATTCTGTTGCTGTATTTGGTTGTTCTGTTGTTGTTGTTGCTGTTGTTGTTGTTGTATTGAGTTTAAAGCACTGTAGATTTGTTTTTGACTGGGCATTCCTTGAAATGTGACTGTTACTGGCTGACCCTGGTTGTAGCTTCCAATACCAGGTTGTGGGGCAGTTGGCATTGTAATCATAGGGGGACCAGCTGCTGGTGGCATCTGACCAAAGGGTGGTAGGTCCGAGTTGTTGCTGCTGCCTGTAAGGCCCGTCATGGCTGTGGTGTTGCTGGGTCCAGTGCTACCCTGGTGACTAGGTCCACTCTGTAAGGAACTTTGGTGGGAGCTGGAGTTGGCCGAATGACTCTGGGATAAACTCCAATGTGGATTCTGCATCATCATTTCACTTTTCCATGCTCTAAGTCGTGCATGTACCTCACGGAAATGTGGTCTTCGTGTTGGCATTTCATGCCAACATTCAACCATAAGTCCATACATTCTCGCAGGACAGTCCTCCGGACTAGGTAATATCTGTCGAGAACGGATCATTTCTATCACCTCTTGATTCGAATAGCCATAGTATGGCTGTAATCCAAAATTAAATATCTCCCACAATACAACCCCAAAGGACCACATGTCACTCTCTGTGGTGAACTTTCCGTACATAATTGACTCCGGCGGCATCCATCGAACAGGAAGCAGGGACTTGCTCTGAACTCTGTAGTAATCTGAAGAGTAAATGTCTCTTGACAGACCGAAGTCTGATATCTTCACTGTGAGGTTCTCCCCCACCAGGATATTTCTCGCAGCAAGGTCTCGGTGTACAAAATGATGACCAGAGAGATACTCCATTCCTGCCGCAACCTGAGTCGCTATATGCAGCATGTCTCCGTAATCCAGAATTGGTTTCTGGGAACCGTCTTCCTCCGACACAACAGACATGTCCGAGTGTGGCGAGTGTTGTATTAGATACTCGTGTAGATCACCCATCGACATATACTCGAACAACATACACATTGGTTCCTGTTTCATCACAACACCCAACAGACAAACAATGTTCGGATGTCTCATCTCGGACATCATGTCCACCTCACGCCTAAAGTCATTCTGAACTTTTGGAGCAGCATTTTCTTTCAATGTCTTTACAGCCACCTTAGAGACCGTGTTCTCTCCGTACAGACCCAGAACCTCGCCCTTATACACTTTACCAAAAGCACCCTCGCCTAATTCTTGAAGAAACCTTACAGATGATATGGGAAAATCTCTGACCCGCTGTGAGGCTGATTTTGCAGTTAAGGGACATAACTCCATATTCTGAGCCTTGTTGTTGACTGACTTTGTCTTAGCAGAGTTGTTTTTCTTGGATCGTTGACAGAAGCAGACAATGGCGAGGAGCAGAGCCAGTGCCAGTGGTACGATGATACCAGGGACGATGATAACGACAAGGTTACTGGGTTCAGAGACGCCAGCTGAAATAAATACATAAAAGGAAATGTGGACACAGACTGGATATGGGCCAAGTTAATCACTACAGACTGTCACTCATTTTTTATTTCGCCCTTTATCAAACAACAAAAATTCAGACTTGTCCAAAGTGAAAGCAGTTGCAGGCAACAAAATAAAAGTGTCTCAAAGGTGAAATTTGCTTTTGGAAGGTTAGAAAACATCATGGGAAAAGGAGAAAAATGCTGCTTTCCAGCATTTTCTTCTTTTCCCAGTATTTTCGAAAGCTGTCTTCTCATGTTTGCTAAAACTCATGATTCTGTGGTAAAGGGTTAAGCATTTACCAGAAGATCTGGAGTTTTTTCCTAACAACTCTGACAGAAAGTTTTTTATTTAAACATTATAGGAAAAGACGATCATACTGGCCATCAGCCTTTTCTCCTTTTCCTACAATATTTTCTACCCTTTCAATAACAAAGCCAATCATTTGAGCCACACTAAATTTGTCATGTGTAAATGCCTTCAAATTAACTCTTTCACTACTGATAACGACATTAGTACCTTTTGCGGATGGTGTAGATCAAGATCAGACTGCACAGAATGTGCAGTCTGATCTTTGATCTACACCATCTGCTACCAGATGCTAGACTATGATGCAATTCATATTCACTAGCAGTGGAAATCTTCGTTTAGACCTCGAAAAAAAGTGGAATTTCTTGAGCTAGTAGTGAAAGAGTTAAGGAAAGTCTAAAATTTTGTCATTTGGTATAGAGTTCAATCCTTTTTTCTCCATACTTTACCACACAACAGAAATTAAAACTTGTTGAAATTGGAAGCATTTGCAGATGACAAATTAAATGTTGCCTATATAATGGCCTTTGTCTTTGATGGGGTGGAACACATTGTGGGAAAGGGAGAAAATGCTGGTTACCAGCATTTTCTCCTTTTTCCACAATGTTTTAAAAAGTTTTCTTTTGCATGGTCGTTAAAACTCGGGATTGTGTGGTAAAGAGTAAATTCAAATGTTCGTATCATTTATTTACCTCAGAAAGGATTGACAGGCAATCTACCAGAAATGCCATGTGTTTTTGTATAGAACTGATAAAGTGTTCAGGCTATCTGTCTTATCAAATAGAAATCTCAAGTTTTAACTTCAAACTCATGATCCAAATACCAAACAGTCACACGTTTTAACAACCCTGAGTAAGAGGCCTTTTGAAAACATTGTGGCAAAAGGAGAAATTCCTCCTTTTCCCACCATATGTCTACCCTTCCAAAGTCATGAATTAATATTTAGGCCACATTTGTAAGATGTCTGCCGATTCTTTCAATCTGGAAACCATCCAAAATCTTGTATTTCAAAGACTCAAAGAGTATGGACTCACGAGCACATTGAACATTCTGAGCAGTCCGCTCTTGATCTACACTGTTTTGTAATAATCTTACTTTTCCATCTTTCTTGTCAATATTTATCACCAAAAGACTTGAAAGAAATATGATAGGTGAAAAAGTAAGATGACCGTACTTACCACAGACAGGTACGTCACACAGCTCTTTGTACCGAAAGTTACTGTCTGTATAACACCAAGGGCCCGCCATTGTACCATTCGGATTACGACACTGATTGTGATCACCTGAAAAATTTAAATAATCCCAATATCTCAACATGTTCTTTAAAAACTGTACATTCAGATAAAACATGCAAATGAGCTGCTCTTTGGGAAAACGGGGTTTAACTCTACCAGACAATCCTGAGTTTTAATGACCCTGGGGAAGAAGCCATTTGAAAACATTGTGGGAAAAGGAGAAAATACTGGTAACCAGCATTTTCTCCTTTACCCACAATGTTTTCTACCCTACCAAAGACAAATTCAATCATTTGAGCAACATTTAAATTGTCGTCTGCAAATGCTTTCAATTTGGACAAGTCTACATTTTTGACGTGTGGTAAAAGGTTAATGCATCTTCCGAGAATCAAGTGTTCAGAAA
This sequence comes from Tridacna gigas, assembly GCA_945859785.2. NCBI lineage: Eukaryota > Metazoa > Mollusca > Bivalvia > Cardiida > Cardiidae > Tridacna > Tridacna gigas. Next base: position 74,772,669 of record OX244032.2, read on the forward strand.
AAAAGGATCTACTTTGTGTAAAAACTGGCAAAAATACCAGGTAGAATAGTCCCGTCAACAGCTGTGCAGGCTGAGCAGGGTCAATACTTTTCACACAGCACAACTCAAAATAATTTATAAATCTTGCCAGAACAACCAAAAGTAAGATCAGACTGCAAAAGTCTATGCCCAATCCCAATTCTTAACTATTCTGAGAAAGACGGTTTTAGAAAACATTATGGGCAAAGGACAATTTTCATCATTTGGGCCACAGTTAGCCCTTTACCAAACAATCCCAAGTTTTAACGACCCTGAAGAAGCCTTTTGAAAACACTGTGGGAAAAGGAGAAAATGCTGGTAACCAGCATTTTCTCCTTTTCCCACAATGTTTTCTAACCTTTCAGAAACAAATTCAATCATTTGAGGTACATCTTGTTTGTCGTCTGCAAATGTTTTCAATTTGGACCAGTCTAAAATTTTGTTGTGTGGTAAAGACTTAACTTGTCTGCAAATACTTACAATTTGGATCAGTCTTCAAATTTTGCGTTTGGTAAAAAAAGTTAAATAATGACTAGTAAAGAGTTAAGCCTTGTTGGAAAAGGATTTTCTCCTTTTCCTACCGTGTTTTCAAATGCTTTCTCCATCAGGTCAGCTTGTGTTGTACAGGATTTCACATTTATTCAGCAGGCTATAGATTGCTAACTACCAGGCAGAAAGCACCTACCAAGCATGTCACTAAATGCTGGATTATCAATCGGGAATTCAGAATTATGGTTCCAGTTGATACACTTTTTCCCGGTTTTCGTCTTCGAATGCACGCCCCTGTAGGAATGCCCATTTCCTTTGTAGCATTTGTCTAAAAATAGAAAAGGAAATTCATGAGTATAGACAGACAACAGAACAAACATTTGAATATCATGACTAATGTTACCAGTCTGACGAGGATTAACAACAAAACTTAATATTTAACAACATCTACCCACAATTAGCCTACCAAGATAAATATTTCTATGTACAAGAGCCATGTTCTGTCAAAAAGGGGCTTCATGCATCTGGGAAAAAAGTATCAACCCAGGTCAGCCTGTGCAATCTGCGCAGGCTGACCTAAGCTGAAACTTTTTGCTATTGGTCAATTTTAGGCATGTTAACGCTTTACCAGACAACAACATTTTAAACTTATCCAAACTGAAAGCATTTGCAAACTACATAAATTTTGTCTCAAATAATGAAACTTATCTGTGGAAGAGTAGAAAACATTGTGGAAAAGGAGAAAATGCTGGTTACCGGCATTTTCTCCTTTTCCCACAATGTTTTCTACCCTTCCTAAAACAAATTTCAATTTTTGAGTAACATTTATTTTGTCGTCTGCAAATACTTTCAATTTCGACAGGACTAAAATTTTGTCACTTGGTACAGAGAATAGAATTTTGCTTTCTGGTAGAGAGTTAACCCTATACCACACAATCCTGACTTTTAACAACCCTGAGAAAGAAGCCTTTTGAAAACATTGCTGGAAAAGGAAAAAATGCTGGTAACCAGTATTTTCTCCCTTTCCAACAATGTTTTCTACCCTTCCCAAAACAAATTGCAATTTTAGAGTTACATTTATTTTGTCTTCTTTAGAGTTACATTTATTTTGTCTTCTGTAAATGCTCTCAATTTGGACAGGTCTAAAATTTTGTCATTTGGTAAAAAGTTAAATCCCATTATCATCAGCATAAGTATGCAGATGACAAATTAAAGGTGACCCAAATGACAAAATTTGACCTTGATAGGATAGAAAACATTGTAACCAGCATTTTCTCCTTTTCCCACAATGTTTTCAAAGGGCTTCTTTCTCAGGGTCCTTAAAAAGTGTCACTGTGCGGTAAAGGGTCAAGTGTGAAAAATACCCATGTTAGAGAACACACATATGTAACAGTTCTGACAGATGGTCTACCATATCGCTACAAAAGCTAGCTCTGTAGCAAGGCAGTATAAGTGTCCCTTTATCTCTTTACCTAACGACAAAATTTCAGACTGGTCCAATTTGAAAGAGTTTGCAGACGACAATCTAGACGAGGCTGAAATGACTGAAACTGTCTTATAAAGGACAGAAAACATTATGAAAAAAGGAGAAAATGCTGGTTAACACCATTTTTTCCTATTCTCACAATAATTTCAAAAGCCTTCTTCCTCGAGGTCGTTAAAAGTACTGTAGTCATTGTGTAGACAAAGGGTTAAGTGTGAGAAATGCCTATATAGGACAACACACATACATACCATTGTAACCTTCCACAGGTACCCCGACCCGGATACATGGAGTTCCATAGTCGGGCAACTTGTCACATTTAGGCAGAACACTGTTATCTGTAACACAGAGAAATATATCGTTTCAGAATGACGCATACTATCTACAAAGGAACTTTACTTTTCACAGCCAGTTGTAATCCATCAAAACAGAACATGAAAAAAGTTTCAGGTAAAACAGCAATAGTGGATACCTTCAAAACTGACAGTACAATATTGAGCAACTAGCCCTTTTCCCTTTTGCCACAACCTTTCTACCCTGTCAAAGTCATATACCACTATATGAGCCATATTTATTTATTGTGTGCAATTACTTTCAATTTTGGTAAGTGTAAATTTCTGTCAATCTGTGGAAAAGTTTTCTATTCTAATAATGCTTTTCTGAATTTTTCTTTTACTCCCATAGGAGGATCTCTTCCAGTTAAAGGCGCATTTAGACCTACCACAAGGACTATGCATAAACAAAAATCAGTGGCATCATAATTATATTAAGTACAATCAAACATAGCCATCTGTACTAACGGAGGCATATTTCATTGCAATACAGTGTCTAAGAAGTATATTAACCCTTTAACACACAATCATGGGTTTTAGCGACCCTGACAAAGAAGCCTTTTGAAAACATTGTGGGAAAAGGAGAAAATGCTGGTAACCAGCATTTTCTCCTTTTCCCACAATGTTTTCTATCCTTCCCAAAACAAATTTCAATTTTTGAGTCACATTCATACTGTTGTCTGCAAATGCTTTCAATTTGGACCAGTCTAAAATTTTGTCGTTTGGTAAAGAGTTAAGTCTTTCATTTCTCATTTTCTTTTCCCGCTGTAGGTTAATTAATGATTTGGCTACACTACAGCAGAGCTCCAGATAAGAGGGAGTGATGGTATTCTAAATCCATTATTTCTCTTCCAAACCCTATGTTATGGGTACTCATTAGAATCGTCTCATTGAGACGATTCTAATGAGTACCCATAATATAAGGTTTAGTGGAGAATAACTAATATTTTCAATTTTGAAATCAGAATCGCTCCCTCTATCTGGAACTCTATTACAGGCATCATGTAGTTTCCATACTTTTGCGTGGTCTCATTTTCTCACCATTTATGCACAAAGAGTCTCAAAGAGAGATAACTCTGACTGGCGCTAATAAGTATTATATATTGCTCATGTGTGCAATTGAGGCGAGTAAACTAGTCAACCCACTACCAAACAATCCCTAGTTTTAATGACCCTGATAAGGCTTTTGAAAACATTGTGGGAAATTGGAAAAAATGCAGGTAACCAGCATTTTCTCATTGTCTAACAATATTTTTGACCCTTCCAAATATTAATTTTAATTTTGAGTCACTATTTTTGTGTCGTCTGCAATTCTCTCATTTGGACAAGTCTAAATTTTTGTGAACTGGAAATGTGTTGAAAAAGTTCCGTCGTAATACATTGCTACTTAGCAATTAACTGATGTCCACTGGCCACGATATATTTCTACTTACCAATTAACTGATGTCCATTGGCCACGATATATTCATGTTTACACAAAGTTTCTTCCAACATCTCACATTCATCTTTACAGATCATTCGCTTTTGAATGTGTGGACTTGGTGGTGCGAACCTGTCACATTGTGGAAACGAGTAATGGCAGATGGACGGGATCGCATACCTCCGGCAATTGTCAGACAAATCGTTGGAGTTTGCAATCACACTGAGAGCCGCTGAAATTGTACAATACAATAAAAGTCATTTATCTTTGTAATTGGAATTTGTTATATGCATTGACAGATTTCACATTGAGTGCTGAAATAATAAGACAGGCTTTTTTAAGACAAAACCCTTGAGCCATGATGTTGCAAAAAGGGGCTTAGTGCAAGTCATCACATAATTATGGATCCATAATGTCTGTTGTCTCCAACACGTGATTGAATCCAGTGGTAGAATGCTCCTTGGACATGCAGAAAATGGACCGAAAGCAAACAGTTTTGGCCCAGGTCAGCCTGCACAGTCTGATCTGGGTCAATACCTTTTGCAGATGCATTAAGCCCCCTTTTCACAAGATCTGTTGCTTTAAGAATTATTTAACTCTTACCAAACAGCAATATTTTTTACACAACCAACTGAACATGTGTGTGGAAGTATTTACAGATAACAAATGAATAACCATTTTTTTTTTTTAAATTGTAGCCCAGGATATAGGATTTGCCTTTGAAATGATTTAACTCTTTACCAAATGACAAAATATTGGACTGGACCAAAATGAGTGATTCCTGTATTTGATAGGGTAGAAAACATTGTAGGAAAAGGAGGAAATAATGGTTACCAGCATTTTCTCCTTTTCCAACAAAATTTTTAAAAGTCTTCTTTCTCAGGGTCATTAAAAGGTGGCATTGTGTGGTAAAGGGTCATGCATCTTGGCTCACTTACCTATCACTAATTCTTCACGAATCCCTTGAGCATATCTAGAGGTGACGTAGATAGTCTTGTTGACGATATGAGTGGAACATGCACTGCCTTTAAACAGCTGACAAAATGGCTGCTCTGTTCTCTCCCCGGATGGTTCTCCTGTCTCAATTCTGAAAGAAGAAATTCAACTCTTTACCAAACGGCAAAATTTTAGACTGGTCCAAATTGTGAAAATTTGCAGAGCACACAATCATGAGTTTTAACAACCCTGAAAGAGAAGGCTTTTGAAAACATTGTGGGAAAAGGAGAAAATGCTGGTAACCAGCATTTTCTCCCTTTTCCCACAATGTTTTCTATCCTTCCCAAAACAAATTTCAATTTTTGAGTCAGTTATTTTGTCCTCTGCAAATGCTTTCAATTTGGACGAATCTAAAATTTTGTCGTCTTGTAAAGGGTTAATGATGGTAATAGTCTGTGAAAGCGTAGAAAGCCTTGTGGAAAAGGAGAAAATGCTTTTCCCACAAGGTTTTCAAAAGGCTATAATTTCCTAAGGGTCATCAACCTCAGGATTGTGAGGTGAAGTGTTAAATAAATCACATTTAACTTTTTACCAAATTTCAAAGTTGAAAACATTTGTAGGCGACAAATTAAACGTTGCGTAACTCTTTGCCAAACGACAAAAAGTTAGCCTGGTCCAAACTGAAAAGTATTTGCATACAACAAAATAAAGGTGATTGAAAAACTGAAACTTGTTTTGGGAAGGGTAGAAAACATTGTGGGAAAAGGAGAAAATGCTGATTACCAGCATTTTCTCCTTTTCCCACAGTGTTTTCAAAAGTCCTTTCCATAGGGGTCGTGAAAACTGGGGATAATGAGGTAAAATGTTAATACATGAATGAATGTGAAAACATTGTTCCAAAAGGAGAACTAGTTGCATTTATGTTGTCAGTTTTACGATAAATTAATTCTTGGTAAGTTTATCTTAGTCACAAAAAAAATCATAAATTGGTTATAAAATTGTTATGAAAAAAAGGAAGGTTTTGGGCTGATTTTGAAAATTTGAGTAAACTAAATAAATTAAGGAGAAAAATATTAACCCTTAGGCTGCTAAGCGCGACTCGCTGACCTTTGGCCGACAGTTTAGATCAAGATCAGACTGCACAAAACATGCAGTCTGATCTTTGATCTACTCTGTCCAATAAGGAGATATTTTTTCTCCACAAAATAAGCTTGAAATAACATTATTCAGGATTTTACTATCGGCTTGAAAATTTTATGTTAGTTATTTAGCATGATAAGGGTTCAGACTGAATTATCATGGATGAAAATCACAAAATGTAATTTCATGCAGGAAGTTAGGTTTCTCATTGGATTATAATAAAGGAACTTATAAGAAATAACTGTGAGCAGCGGAGATGATCATAAAATGTAATGCACTTCTAAAAACGTTTTGAATGCCATTAACCTGTTACCACACAATCCCGAGTTTTAACGACCCTGAAGAAGAAAGATTTTGAAAACAATTGTGGGAAAAGGAGAAAATGCTTGTAACCAGCATTTTCTCCTTTTTCCACAATGTTTTCTGCTCTTTTCCAGAAGATTTTCATAATTTTAGACACTTTTTATTTGTCGTCTGCAAATTAATGCTTTCAATTCGGATGAGTCTAAAACTTTGTCGTGGGGTAAAGAATTAAACAACATTAACGTAGTAAAACTTATATTTCAGTCTTACAGAGAGAATGAATGAATGTATGGTGTTTTATGGCACACCGACATCTATGGTCGTTTAGCGCGCAAATAAAAAAGGTAGTGAAAGGCAAGAAAAATACCTTGTAAAAATGAGAAAGAGAAACATGAACAAGAAAGCTATATGAATTCTTGTGTTTTTTTCAATGCAATCAGATCTCTTCCGAGTTGGGTTGTTTGACAGTTTTGAGCTAGATATTTCTTAGCAACTTGAAATGGCTCAAATTGTGACATGATTTTCTTGTAGAAAAATGTTTCTGCTATCCATTGGTACTATGGATGTTAATATTGGTAGTAAAATGACTTGTAAACAGCATGGAATGCGTGACTGGGGTATTGAAAATACATTACGAGTTGTTTACCTTTCAGTATATTAGTGTGTAATATAGGATTTACACTGTCGCTCACCATTCACCTGTGATTTGGTTTAGCCAATTAGAAGTTGTTTTACTTTCAAACTTTGAAAATCTTGGAGAACAAGACAAATAATGTTCTTAAGAATGGTTAGTGAATATGGACCCAGTTCAATCACTAACAGCATGAATTTTCATTGTGACAAAAAGAGCAGAAAATAAAGGGAGTTAACTTACTCTTGGTGTGGATCGTATCTTCCGTTAAAGCTAAATAGAAATAATAATAAAGCATGTCTTAGTATCATAGAGATTAGGATACATTTTAGAAAGACTATCTGGATCATACACAAGGGACCCATTACAGTATGTCACACAGGCAAAAAAGACAATTATAGCAACTGTTTTCTCTGCATATGCTCCCACAACTAATTCATAAAGAACAATGCAATAAATCTTGCAACATGAGAAGATTGTTTTCATCATTGTTTATGACAGACAGGATTAACAACAAAACTTAAAGTGGCAGAATCAGCTACTATCAAGTTATTTATCTCTTTACCAAACGACAAAATTTTAGACTGATCCAAACTGATAGCAATTGCAGTCAACAAATTAACCCTTTCCCAAACGACAAATTTTGGACTGGTCCAAACTGAAAGAGTTTGCAGACGACAATTTCGAATTTGATGAAAATGGCAGAAAGTTATCAAAAAAGGTAGAAAACACTGTGGGAAAAGGAGAAATTGCTCGTTATGAGCAATTTCTCCTTTTCCCACAGTGTTTTCAAAAGACTTGTACTGCAGACACGTGAAAACCAGGGCTTGTTTGGGAAAGGGTTAAATGAAGTTGAAAAGATAACATGTATTTGAAATGGTAGAAAACATTGTTGGAAAAGAAGAAAATGCTGGTAACCTTTATTCCTATTGTTTTCTGTGTGTCAAAAAAAGATAAGTTCATTTTTACCAGTTTCAAATTTGTTGTAAGTAGATGCTTAACCCTTTACCAGACGACAAAATTTAAGCCTTGTCCAAATTGAAAGCATTTGCAGACGACAACTGCATTGTGGCTCAAATAGTGCAATTCTTCTTTAATAGGGTGGAAAACATTATGGGAAAAGCAGAAAATGCTGGTTACCAGCATTTTCTCCTTTTCCCACAATGTTTTCAAAAGGCTTTTTCCCTAAGGGCGTCAAAAGGTGGCACTGTGCGGTAAAGGGTTAATGTGTCTGATAGTAACCGTCTCGTCATACCAGACAAATTTTACCAAACTATTCCCTCATGTTTGATTTAAAAAGAGGCTTTTTCAATTGTTTTTAGCAAATAAAAATATAGACTGGAGAAAATGCTGGTTACCAGCATTTTCTCCTTTTCCCACAATGTTTTCTACTCTATCCAAGACAAATTCCATTATTTGAGTCAAATTTGTCATCTGCAAATGTTTTCACTTTGGACCAGTCTAAATTTTTCTTGTGTGGTAAAGGGTTAAATGTGGCTCAACTGATGGAGTTTCTCTTTGACAGGGTAGAAAAAAAACATTGTGGGAAAAGGAGAAAAAGCTTGTAACCATTTTACAGCATTGTAAAACGCTGGTTACAAGCATTTTCTCCTTTTCCCACAATGTTTCCAAAAGGCTTCTTTCTCAGAATCATTAAAACTTGGGTTTGAATTTTTTCACTGCATAAACAGTTACTGTAGTGACAAATTGACTCATAAAGATATAGATTCCATTGTTAGAGCATGCTATAATCTTGGTCAAAATATTTGGGTGAACAAAAAATTTGTGTATCTAAACAGATAATGTGCCGTGGAAATATCGAAAAGTGACCTTTCACTCTTTATAAAACAACCACATCTTTAAATAACTCCTAGGAAGAAGGCTCTTGAAAATATTGTGGGAAAAGGAGAAATGCTGGTTACCTGCATTTTCTCCTTTTCCCTCAATTTTTTCAAAAGTCCTTTTCCTTGGGGTCCTTAAAAGTTGGGATTGTGTGGTAGTCAAGTCACATTTTATTATCATATCCGTATGTTAACCCCTAGTGTGCAGAATAAATCAGACATTTTAAATCAAGATGAAAAACAAAAGAAATGCAATTTCAAGGTTTATGTAGAAAGTCTCATAAAAGCAGACAGTGCAGAGCACAGATCAGACTGCACATTTTGTGCAGTCTGATCTGTGATCTACACTGGTCGCAAAAGTAACTTAAGGTGTGAAAGGTGCTCTCACGGTTATGAGATATTTCGCCGTGTTGGTTTACAGTGTGAGTCCATCAGCACCGTGTTTGCCCAGAGCAAATATGGGATCATGCAGCAGGCTTACCTGGTGTCATCGTTCTTCAACACATCCGAGTCAGATTTACCGGGTAGCCCATCAGGAAACAAGTCGATGTCCGGCTTTCCATCATAGTCGTCATTGTTGTTGGGTGCTTTTTCTGCAATGGAAAGAAAATTATTGATCAGACATGTGAGAGTTTATCCTGCTGGAGGTGATTTTTATTTTTCTATCTGTTGACCTATTTTTGAAACTATGGTGGCAATAAAAGAACTTGCCAGTAACAATCAATTTCTCCTCTTTGCTTGATTGATTGACTGAGTTAGAGTTTAACGCCGTTTTAACAGCTTGGGTCATATCACGGCGGTCAGTGCACCTACAAATGTGTTTCCTGGCTTTCTCACACAAGTATTGACACAACTTTATTTCCAAGTCACTGACTTTTCTTGCATGCATCCGAACTGAGAGGCAAAAAATTGCCGAAAATAAAGTTTGCCTCAACCGGGTATCAAACTCACAACCACCAGGTCATGAGTCAGATATACTAACCACTGATCTGCCCGGGCGGGCTTCTCCTCTATGCCATGAGGGAGAAAATGCTATAAAATGCAGGATTTAACCTCTATCTAATTTAATGTCTGCAAATGCTTTCAATTTGGTCCAGTCCAAAATTTTGTCGTCCGGTACAGAGCTCATGTTAGTATTTCCTCACTGGAACTAAATTGTGACCGAGTCACATTCAGACAAGTCCAGTAAGTACCCACAATATTGGTTTTTAGAAAGCCTAAACTTCAAAAGATACAATAATCTAATTCTAATAGACAATATTCTGATTCTAAAATGCTTCCTGGTTCCACAGCTTAGCTGAAATAGACACAAAATTTTTCCATTACCCTTCCTTTCCCAGCAGACAAGTTAACCCTTAGAGTGCCGAATAAACCTGTCATACATTTTCATCCTAGAAATACGACCCAAATAATTGCAATTTCATGGATGCTCTTGTCTACAGTGATTCATCAAAGTGGACAGTGTAGATCAAAGATCAGGCTGCATGTTTTGTGCAGCCTGATCTTGATCTCCACTGCCCGCAAATGCAACTACAGTCGTGAAAGGAGCTTTAAGGGTTAATTACAATTTTAAAATCACCCTAATCATCATCAGAAACACATTTTGGGGAGAATATATAAGGTCCCTTAAGTGCTGCGGATTTTTCTGCAGCAATAAACTTTAATGAATTTCAACGTTCTCGGCACTATTTTTACTTTGTTGGAGCATCAAATCATTCCCCATTACATTTAAAAATTTGAAATAACACTTTCCTGTAAATGCTTTGAGCTGGTATCCTAGGTTGAAAGGGGAGCCAACTTTTGTACAGAAAACATGAACACTGCATGTGGGGTGCCAACACTTGTCTGCAGTTACTTGATTTTCAATCAAAATTCTTAGTTGGAAAGGGACATAACTGTGTCAAAAAAACTTTGATGGTTACCTGCCCTTGTTGTATGGATTTCCCTATTTGATAGTTAACCCTTTACCAAACAATCCCATGTTTTCACATCCCTAAGGAAGAGGCCTTTTGAAAACATTGTGGGAAAAGGAGAAAATGCTGGTAACCAGCATTTTCTCCTTTTCCCACAATGTGTTCTACCCTGTCAAACAAGAGGGCCATGATGGCCCTGTATCGCTCCACTGGCTTATAAATATAAACCATGAAGAGAAGTCTTCACTATATAAGCCCTTATAAAACTTTGACCCCAGGGCTACAGTCGGACTAAATGGGGAATATGTGTATTAGAAGAATAACATTCCAAATTTGGGAGTTCTTGGCCTTATGGCTAGTAACAAGATGGTTTCTGAACTTTTCACTCCATAAACCCATGTAAAACTTGTGACCCCTGGTGCAGGGCCAAACTTGATCCTAGGGCTGTAACTTGGGCCCTCTTTGTAGTTGTCCACTAGATAATGCTATAATTATGCAAAATTTGGTAGCCTAAGCCTTATGGCTATGTACACCAAGATTTAAAAGTTTTCCCTATGTAAGCCAATGTAAATCTTGTGACCCCCCCCCCCCCCCCCCCCCGCCCAGCATGAGGCCAAATTGACCCCAGGACTATAATTTGGGCACTTTTGGTAGACCCCAACTAGATCAAGCTAAATGCAAAATTTGGTAGCTCTAGGCCTTATGGCTAGGTACAGGAAGATTTTTAAAGTTTTCTCTATATAAGCCTATGTAAAACTTGTGACCCCTGGGGCAGAGCCAATTTTGACCCCAGGGCTATAATTTCAAGAAACATGATAGAGGTTTACTACATAAAGCTACATGCCAAATTTGGTAGCCCTATGCCTTATGGTTTCGGACAAGATTTTTAAAGTTTTCTCTATATAAGCCTATGTAAAACTTGTGACCCCTGGGGCAGAGCCAATTTTGACCCCAGGGCTATAATTTCACGAAACATGATAGAGGTCTACTACATAAAGCTACATGCCAAATTTGGTAGCCCTATGCCTTATGGTTTCAGACAAGAAGATTTTTAAAGATTTCCAATATTTTTCAGTTTTGTTGCCATGGCAACCAGAGTTTTTGAAGGAATCAAATTCTTTCAGCAAATTCTGAAGAGGACTATGGCAGGATCATTTCTGTGAAGTTTCATGAAAATTGGATGGGTAGTTTCAGAGATGAAGATGTTTGAAATAAAAGTTAACGCACGGACGGACGGACGCACGCACGCACAGACGGACGCACGGAGGACACCGGGCCATGACATAAGCCCGCTGGCCTTCGGCCAGTGGAGCTAAAAACCTTAAGTTCAATTGTACCACTTTCAAATTTGTCGTCTGCAGATGCTTTCAATTTGGAAGGGGCTAAAATTTGTCGTTTGGGAAAGGGTTAACAAACTAGTCCAAGTTTGAAGTAAATGGCAGAAAAATTGTAAAATGTCAAAGTTCTTGCAAGTTCCAAGTCAAAAAAGGGGCATAACTGTCAAAAAAATTTTGATGGTTGCCTGCCCCTTTTGTATGGGTTCCCCTATCGACAACAACCACTACTCCAAGTTCAAGGTAATATCAATAATGACAAAGATACTATAAAATGTCCAAGTTTTTGCACAACACAGATGGCAGTGCCATGGCCACAACAGTAATGACGTCTTCTTAGAAAACAACCAAGCTAAAAATCCAGTCTAGATCTGTACATTTTTTTCCAGACCTAAAAAAAACTTTTTAAACTACTGATATTGTAACTTTATAATTATGGTGTATATATGAAAATGAATGGATTACATTTTTTTCACTTCTGATAAATGGTCATATCTTTTCAACTTCTATCAATTCATCAAACATTTTGTTTCAAGTAAAACACACCATTACTTGGGCTCATTCCTTGTTCTTCAAAATCTCAAAAACATATACTTATTAGCCCTTTCCCTTTCCCAAACAACAAAATTTTGGACAAGACCAAACTGAAAACATTTGCAAAAACAAATCAAATGTAAATCCAATGATCATTTCTGTCTTTGATGGGGTAGAAAGCATACTGGAAAATGGAGAAAATGCTAGTTACCAGCTGGTTCTTCTTTTCCCACAAAATGTTTTCAAAAGCATTCTTTTTCAGGGTCTTTAAAACAGGGGATTGTGTGGTAAAGAGTTGAAATGCTTGTTTTGCAAACAAAGCCAATGGACAGAGATCTATGACATCCATTTTTATTTCTTATTTGACAGACCACCATATTTTCTCAGCCTTACCAAAGTTTCCCAGTGGCAAAAACAGGGTTGTATTCCTGTGAGTTTGAATCCAAGCTTGGTTAACTTTTCAAAGATCAATAACTGACTATTGCTAAGACTTTCTTCCAGTGGAAAAGCAGCCAGAGACTTGGAAAGATTATTGTATATAGTTCTAACAGAAACAGAACAAATGGATAGGTACACTGGCTTCTGTGATATAAGAGAAACACTGTTGAACAATGGTATTCAAACTACTTAACTCTTTACCACACGACAAAAATGTGACCTTGTCCAAATTCAAAGCATTTGCAGACGACAATTTAAACGTTGCTCAGGTCATGGAATTTGTCTTTAATAGGGTAGAAAACATTTTGAGAAAAGGAGAAAATGCTGGTTACCAGCATTTTCTCCTTTTCCCACAATGTTTTCAAAAGGCTTCTTACTCAGGGTCGTTAAAACTCGGGATTGTGTGGCAAAGGGTTAACTCTTTACCAAATGTTCCAGTATTTTCACCAGCCTAAAAAAAGAAAGCTTTGGAAAACACTTTGTTAACTGGAGAAAATGCTGGTAACCAACAATTTCTCCTTTTGCCATAAAGTTATCTAGGATAAATCCCTCCCAAGAACAAATCCCATGATATGAGCCAAATTTAACCTGTCATTTGCAAATGGGCGGAAAAGGGGGCTTAATGCATCTCTGAGATGCATTATACCAAGCAAGTCATTACGTAATTAACCCTTTCCCAAACAAGCCCTGGTTTTCACGAGTCTGCAGTACAAGTCCTTTGAAAACATTGTGGGAAAAGGAGAAATTGCTCGTAATGAGCAATTTCTCCTTTTCCCACAGTGTTTTCTACCCGTTTACAGACCTTTCTGCCATTTTCATCAAATTTAAAATTGTCGTCTGCAAACTCTTTCAATTTCGACCAGTCCAAAATTTGTCGTTTGGGAAAGAGTTAAGGATCCATAAAAATCCATTTTGTCCAACAACCAACTAAATCATGAGGTAGACTGGTCCATGCAGAAAATCTACAGAGCAAAAAGTTTCGTCCCATTTCATCTCTGCAGGCCGACATGCGTCTTTACGTTTTTGCAGATCTAAAGCCTCCTTTTCCTAAAGTATGAATCAAATGCTTTCAAAACGGAAGATTCTACAACTTTGTTGCTGGGTAAAGTATTATGGGGCTCTTGCGAGAGTAACATTTATCTGAAATAATGTGAAACATCGATGCTATCAGTAATAATGATAAATTTCCTTATCTTGCTACAAATTTTATTGAAAGCTAGACAGTGTACTGAAGACCCTTGTAATAACAAATCAGAGCTCCAGATAAGCGTGAGTGATGGTTTTCTAAATCCATTATTTCTCTTCCAAACCCTATATTGTGGGTACTCATTTGAATCGTCTCGATGAGACGATTCTAATGAGTACCCATAACACAGGGTTTAGTTGAGAATAATTAATATTTTCAATTTTGAAATCATAATCGCTCCCTCTGTCTGCAGCTCTGGAAGACCCTTGCAATGATCCAAGAATTTCAATCTAACTTGTTGAAAAATAATTAAGATTCTACATGTTTCAGTCTATTACCCATTTTTTTTGTTTAAACTACACTTTAACTCTTCAGCACATAATCCGGAGTTTTAATGACCCTGAGAAAGAAGCCTTTTGAAAACATTGCAGGAAAAGGAGAAAATGCTGGTAACAAGCATTTCCTCCTTTTCCCGCAATGTTTTCCACCCTATTAAAGACAGAAACCATCAACTGAGCTACATTCAATTTGTCATCTGCAAATGCTTTGAATTTGGACAAGTCGACAATTTTGTCAAGCAACAAATGCACACAACAGACCAAATTTAGCTGAATCGATGGTAATTTTCCATGAAAGTGTAGAAATCTTGTAAAGAAAGGAGAAAATGATAGTCACCAACATTTTCACCTTTTTCCAACAAGGTTTTCAAAAGGCTATTTCCTCAGAGTCATTGAAATGCGGGATTGTGTGATAAAGGGTTAACTTGTTGCCAGCCCAAGAAAATTTGCATATAGCAGTCTGGCAAACAAGATTTTTCAATGTTGATAGTCATTATCGATGCCTTAACCCTTAAGCTGCTAATCGCGACCCACTGACCTTTTGCGGACAGTGTAGATCAAGATCAGACTGCACAGAATGTGCAGTCTGATCTTTGATCTACACTGTCCGATACGGTATTTTCTTTCCGGTGAAATCAACTTTGAAACCACAGTGTTTGGGCTTTTAGTATTGAGTAGAAATTTGCGTCTCATTTATTCAGCAACTTAAGTGTTAATATGAGCCATGCTCTGAACAAAGGAGGTTTAATGGATCTCCGTGATGTATCGTACCCGGCTAGTCATCACATAATTATGGATCTATAAAATCCACTCTGTATAACAACCAGCTGAATCCTGAGGTAGACTGGTCCTTGGACATGCAGGAAATTTACAAATAGCAAAAAGTTTTGACCCATGTCAGCCTGCACAGACTACGCAGGCTGACATTGGTCAATACTTATTGCATATCCATTAAGCTCTCTTTTCACAGAACTTGACTCATATATATATATATGAGAACAATGTGACAAAATGAGGCATTTTACAGTATAAAACCTGAATATAATGAACACTACATTATCTTGATTTTAAGTACAGTATAGATGAATATCAGACTGCACACACTGTGCTCTCTAATCTCT
Source organism: Tridacna gigas (assembly GCA_945859785.2). Lineage (NCBI taxonomy): Eukaryota > Metazoa > Mollusca > Bivalvia > Cardiida > Cardiidae > Tridacna > Tridacna gigas. The sequence continues at coordinate 74,788,126 of OX244032.2, forward strand.
GGGATCTACATTTTCCAATACTCTGAGGGCCGAGCCCCTGTAGCACAGTCTGTACAAGACATGAGAACAAGGGGTCACCTGTACGAATCCCCAGCTCGGCCAATTTCTTTCCAAGGATTAATGATAGTCACTGCGATAAGATTTATTCCTCTCTGATGATCATTTTTTGGACGATGGTTATGTGGGAAAGCAGCCAGTGGTTTGGGAAAAATATTGTGCTCGTTAACAGAAACTCAAGGAAAGCATGGATAGGGGCACTGGCTGCCGTGATATAACTGAAATATCTTAGAAAACGGCATTAAATGAACACCATACAATCAATTGATCAACCAAAACTCTGAGCGAAATTGGACATTAACACTGCAAGAACAAGCACACACTCGCACTATATTACCTTTGCTGACTTTAATGTATCCCACAGTAGTTTGGTTTCCAAATTTGTTCATGGCCCGACATCCATACCAGCCACTGTCCTCTGGGGTCAAATTTTTTATTCTTAGTCTGTAAAATATATGTATAAAACAGTTAACTCTTTACCAAACGACAAAATTTTAGTCCAGTTCAAATAAAAAGCATTTGCAGCCGACAAAATAAATGCAACTGAAAGACTGAAATTCGCTTTCGGAAGGGTAAAAACATTGTGGGAAAAGGAGAAAATGCTGGTTACCAGCATTTTCTCCTTTTACCACAATGTTTTCAAGGGTTGTTAAAACTCGGGCTTATGTGGCAAAGGGATATAGCATATAGCAGCAGTAAGTCAAAACTTCACCCATGCTTAAATTACAGTGAGCCTGAGTTGGGCACCACCACCCATTGTGAAACCCTATCACTCTCATCAGTGAAGCCCTTTCCCAGTCAATCACCTGTTTTAACTCCTCACCAGGCGACAAAATTTTAGCCCTGTGCAGACTGAAAGCATTTGCAGTTGGCAATTTCAATGTGACTCAAATGGTGCAATTTTTCTTTGATACGGCAGAAAACATTGTGGGAAAAGCAGAAAATACTGGTAACCAGCATTTTCTCCTTTTCCCACAATGTTTTCAAAAGGCTTCTTTCCCAGGGTTGTTAAAAGGCAGCAAAGTAAAGGGTTAACGACCCTGAGGAACAAGGCTTTTGAAAACATTGTGGGAAAAGGAAAAAAATTCCAGAGGATAAAAGTTACAAGCATTTTCTCCTTTTCCCACAATACTTTTTACAGACATGTCCCTTCATTTCAGCCACGTCTAATCTATGCCAATTCTTTCAATTTGGACAAGTCTTTATTTTTTTAATCTGGTAAAGTGTTAAAGCCAAGATCATTAACACAGTTTCACCCCCTCACTATTCAAAGTTATGACCCCTTTTTATCCCATTCAACCTAATGTGAAATGTACCCCACAAAATGGGATCAGATTTCTTGTAAGAAATGCAGGGAAAAAAATAATTTACGGATAATTACTTTCTGATTTATGTCCCTTCAGTAATCTAATAGAACAGTCTATCCACAGCAGCGCAGTTTCCGTAACCCATGACCAACAATCCTGTTTTAATGACCCTGAGCAAAAAAGCTGTTGAAAACATTGTTGGAAAAGGAGAAAATGCTGACAAGCAGCATTTTCTCCTTTTGCCACAATATTTCACCTCATTCAAGCAGAAACAACGTGTCCTCTGCAAATATTTTGACATTGGACATGTGTAATCTTTTGTCCTCCGGTAAGAAGTTAAAATTGGTGCTTTGTTTGTTTAGGTAAAGTGTCTTCTTGTGAGTTGCTTCCTACAGATTGAAATAGTTGATGGGACATAATAAATATATGAGCCATGCTACGGCACAAGAAGGGCTTAAGACTTAACCCTTTACCAGACGACAAAATTTTAACCTTGTCCAAATTGAAAGCATTTGCAGATGACAATTTCAGTGTGGCTCAAATGGTGCAATTTTTCTTTCATAGGGTGGTTACCAGCATTTTCTCCTTTTCCCACAATGTTTTCAAAAGGCTTCTTTTCCATGGGCGTCAAAAGGCGGCATTGTGCGGTAAAGGGTTAAGCTACTGAATAAATGGAACATAAAATTTCTACTAAATACTAAAAGCCCAAACATTGCGGTTTCAAGGTTGATTTCACTGGAAAGAAAATACCGTATTGGACAGTGTAGATCAAAGATCAGACTGCACGTTCTGTGCAGTCCGATCTTGATCTACACTGTCCGCAAAAGGTCAATGAGTCGTGAATAGCAGCTTAAGGGTTAATGCATCTGCAAAAAGTATTGACCTATGTCATCCTGCGCAGTCTGGGCAAGCTGATACGGATTGAAATTTTGTTATTTGTAAATTTTCCACATGTTGAAAGACCATTTTACCTACAGATCTAGTCAATTCATAACAAAATGGATTTTTATGGATCCATAATTATGTGATGACCTGCTTGATAAAATCCATCATGGAGATGCAGTAAAATCCCTTTTCACAGAGCATGCCTCCTATACAATATACCAAGTTATGAAGGTGACATTACCTGGTGCCGTGTGTGTGTGCAAGGCCTAGGCTCATCTCCAATATCGAGCCTTGATCTAAGCTGAAAATATTATAGTTTCTAAGCAATTTCTTTATTTTTTCACTGTATGAATGTTACATCCAGTGGCAGTTTTGTCCATTGTGTAGACGTACAGGAAAACCTTGGCTCTAGAGGTGTACTTGACAAATTGCTTTAACTCTTTACGAAACAAGAAAATTTAAGACTTGTCCAAATTGAAAGCATTGCAGACGACAAAATAAATATGACTTAAAAACTGAAATTTGTTTTTGGAAGGGTAAAAAACATTTGGGGAAAAGGAGAAAATGCTGGTTACCAGCATTTTCTCCTTTTCCCACAATGTTTTCAAATGGTCTCTTTATCAGGGTTGTTAAAACTCTGGATTGTGTCTTAAAGAGTAAAAACGCATACCTTGATCCCCATGGCGTTATCTTAATGCTGATTCTATCTTTGGGCCGTAGAACCTTGTCATCCTTAAACCACTGGTACTTTGGTATTGGGTAGCCCGTGATCTCACATCGTAGTCGTAGATTGTCATTTGTGTACCTCGTCACATTGATCATAGGGACATCCAGTCGAACATGGCCAGCTGAAAATAAACAAATAACCACATTACATCTCAATCGAAAGAAAATACTGAAAGTCTGGTTACAGTCAGGATTTTAATTTTGAGCTGAAATGTTTTGGGTACTGGTGTTATTAGCTGTTCAGAGACACCAACAATATTTAGACTTGTCTTTATTAACCATTTACCAAACCATAAAAAAATTAGACCTGTCCATTTGAAGGCATGTGCAAATCTGTGACAAATTGCCTCTTTACCACACAAAAAAATTTATGAGTTGACCAATTTGAAAGCATCTGAGGACGACAAACTAAGTTTGGCTCAAATTATGGGATTTGTCCAAGAAAGAGTAAAACTAGAACTGCCACAAAGTGGACAAATCCCCCCCCCCCCCCCACACACACACACACTTTGTCACTAAAGCAGCAAAATCAGAGAATGAAAAAGATTTTCAAAACAAAGTTCACCTGTAACCTTGACCAATGTGACCAAAAAAACAATATTGCATCTCCTTGGGTCAGAAGCAACACTTGTATAAAGCTTCAGAGTCCTAGGTCAAACAGCTATTGTGTTAGAGCACTTGTGACCTTGACCTTTAACCCATGTGACCAAAAAAAACAATAGGACACCCCCATGGGTTATGGGCAACACTTAGTGCATCTCCTTTGGTCATAAGCAACACTTGTTTCAGAGTCCAAGGTCAAATGGCTTAGAGCATGGAAATGATTTTCAAGCCAAGTTCACTTGTGACCTTTACCTTTGACCCATGTGACCAAAAAATAATAGAGCACCTTCTTGGGTCATGAGCAACATTTGCATAAAGGTTCGGGCTCCTAGGTCAAACAGATTTTGGGTTAGAGCACAGAAACGAAAACATAGATGGACTGATGAACAGACATGGTGAAACCAGTATACCTCCCTCTACTTTGTAGGTGCGGGATATAAAAACATTGTCGGAAAGACACTTTGGGAAAAAGGAGAATTTTCTCCTTTTCCTCAATTCTTTTCAAAAGCCTTCTCTGTCAATGTCCTTAAAACTTGGGATCTTGTGGTAAAGGGTTAAACAATTTAGACAAGTCTGAAATTTTGTTGTCCACTGTAATAGAGTTAAAGAGCCAAAAGGTATTTAAGTTATGAGACGGTATCTCCTAAAATCTGTAAGATTTCATTTCACAAACATGTAGGTAAAGTCAAATATTTCAACAGAATTCTTTTGAAACTACAGATGTCTATGACATCTAACAAATGTGTTATGTCAGAGAAGTTTTATGTAGTAAGGAGTACCATAGAACATGTGTTTTAAGTGATGACGGGGAAGGGGGGGGAGGGGGAGGGAGTTGACTTGTAGTATTATTTTATCTTCAATTAAAGCCTATGTTGTGATTACTCATCGAACTTGTCTGGGACAATTTCAATGAGTACCCATAAAATACTCTTAACTTTGTGCCACAAAACAGAAATTTTGCAAGGTTAGAAAACCTGGGACAAAGAGAAAATGCTGGGTAACAGTATTTTCTCCTTTTCCCCACCACGTTTTCAAAAGCCCTCTCCTTCCGGGTCCTTAAAACTCTGGATTGTGTGGCAACCAGTTAACTCTGTGCCAAATGACAAAATTTGACACTTGCCTGAACTGAAAGCTTTTGCAGACAACAAAATAATTGTGACTCAAGAATAGAAATTTACGTTTGGAAGAGTAGAAAACATTGTGGGAAAAGGAGAAAAAAAGAGTAGAAAACATTGTGGGAAAAGGAGAAAATGCTGGTTACCACAGTGTTTTTCAAAAGGTCTTTTCCCTAGTGTCATTAAAACTCTGGATTGTGTGGCAAAGAGTGGATTGTGTGTCAAAGCGGGAATGGAATCTAGCTTAGGAAACTAGCTGGAAGGGAGACATGTTAGATTTGTCAGAATTTGTCAATTCTGTCATTCTCTAATTTACTGGATTCCAGGAGATCCAAGAAAATGTCTTAGCATATTGATGTTCTCTCATGTTGGAGTATCCTCTATCTGTAAATTGCTTCTACGGATTTGATACAATTTCGGGGAAATAATACCGTTTTTGGTAATTACCAATCCTTGTAGCTGATGGAACTTACAAATGAGGTGTTCAACAAGGCAGGGAATCTTTTAGCTCTGAGATTAAACAGTACCTAGATTCAGTTTAGATAGCAGGTGAGGGTAAACATAATCTAATCAAAATTGTTCTGCCCAGTGGGCTGTGCAGTAACTGTTTAAAGAGTGGTAGTTTGATCCGTCAATCTTACGCAGATTTTTTCTGGTATTATATTTCGGAATAAATATGTATACATGTGTAAGACAATATATACGGTAGTGACAAAAGTGAGGTTGAGGTGTATTTAGCTAAAACTGAAAGTAGAATGGGCGTAAGCGTGAATGAGAGTATATTTGGTTCAGGTCAAACTGATATCATAGTACAGTGTGAGCGTGCATGCATCGTCACACATGATGTATTTGGTTCCGGTCAGGACGATCACACTAAGCGGATTTGCTATACAAATCCGCTAAAAACAATATTAGTTATCCAGTCAGGTGGCAGGGTGCTTGGAAACTTGTACACAGCCGAAGGCAAGAAACTGTTTTCCCCTGGCGCGTGCCAGAATACAGCAATATAATGTTCGGAGCATAGTATCCAATCAGATTGCAAGAAATTTCTTTGCAGTATAATAATATAATTTATTACCTCCTAAAATTTGCTGCAAATGACCTTGAAAATATCCTTGTAAAATATTCATAGTTCATGTAAATTCATGTTTTCATAAAGCAATACACATGAATACGTGGTTGCCAAAGTAGTCATTCATAAACCTTTATGAGTAATTTTCCTTTTGTGACAATCATTTTAACCCTTAAGCTGCTATGCGTGACTCACTGACCTTTTGCTGACAGTGTAGATCAAGATAACACTGCAAAGAACGTGCAGTCTAATCTTGGATCTACACTGTCTGTTAAGGAGATAATTTTCTCGAAGAAATAAGTTTGAAATAACATTATTCGGGTTTTCACGATCGGCTTGAAAGTTTTATCTAACTTGTGTTGCAGGATGAGGGTTACAAATAACTGCTGCAAGAAGAAAACGGGTCATCTGCCATTGGTTATGCATCAAGGTGAGAAATTTTACACAGGGAAAAAAAAAAGGATTGCAAAAAAACTGTAAAAAATAAAACTGCAATAAAGGAAAGTCTAGAGCTGGTAAATTTCCCCTATGGTTGTAAACAATCCCTCAGTTTTATTTCTCACTGTTTGTGTGAGATTTTACAGTTCTGTAAGACAATAAAATAAAGAACGGAGAAGCATCTTTGTCTGAGGGACATTCTGTTGGTGGATGTGACTTAACTCTTCATGCTTTACCAAATGACAAAATTTTACACTTGTCCAAACTGAAAACATTTACAGACGACAAATTATAAGTCACAAAAATGACGATTTCAATTTGTGAAAGGGCAGAAAACACTGTGGGAAGAAGAGACAGTGCTGGTTACCAGCATTTTCTCCTTTTCCCACAATGTTTTCAAAATGCCTTTTCCTCAGGGTCATTAAAACTCAGGATTGTGCCATAAAGAATTAACTCTTTACCTAACGACAAAATTTCAGACTAGCCCATATTGAAAGCATCTGCAGATGACAAAATATAGGTGACTGAAAAACTGAAATTTGTTTTGGGAAAAGTACAAAACGTAGAATAAGTATGAAATACTGATAACCAGCATTTTCCCTTTTTCCCACTGTTTTCAAAAGTCTCCTTTCTCTGGGTCATTAAAAACTCGGGATTGTGTGGTAAAGGGTTAACTAAATAATTCCAAGGTTTAGCAGCTTTCAGAAAGAAAGCCTTTGAAAACATTGAGGGAAAAAGATAAAATGCTGGTAACCAGCATTTTCTCCTTTTCCCACAATGTTTTCTACCCTTTCAGAGACATTTACTACTGTTTGAACCATTTTCAATTTGTCCTCTGCAACTGCATTCAACTTACACAAGCCTAAAATTTTCTTGTTTGGTAAAGGGTTAACCCTTTATCAAATGAAAAATTTTAGACTCTTCCAAACTCAAAACATCTGCCGACGACAAATAAAACTTGGTAAAAATCAGTGTAAGATCTCTAATAGGCTAGAAAACATTGTGTAATAAGGAGAAAATGCTGTTTACCAGCATTTTCTCCTTTTCCCCACAATGTTTTCAAAAGCTTGCTCACACAGGGTAACTAAAAGTACCGATTGTTTGGCAAAGGTTTAAATATTTATTAAAAGCAGTCTTGGAGGTCCTTCATAAATTCTCTGGGAGGAAACAATGTGAATATGTGCAGACTTTTTACATTACACTAAATACTTACTTATGTTTTTATATAAATTGGAATGTGTTGCGTAATTTAAGAATGTTAGTAATTGGTTCATTTCGAACAAGCCTACCAATGCACACTCAAGACCAGCAAACATTACAGGACAGAGTTGTTGGAAATGAAAATGTAATCCTAGACTGTCAAAAACACTCAGGGAAAAGCACCAAATACTTGTAGCAAACAACTGCTCGTAGTCACGTTTTCTAAAGCCACCTTACAGGATGGGTACAAAATTAATGGTTTAGTGTATTCAATATTTATTACTTTAATATTTTTTTCTGCATGTTGTACTATGGGCCAACAGCCTTAACATTGAAATAAATCTATGTGCCTGTCTACTTGAATGACCTTTTTATTCTTCCTTGACCTCCGCTTTTAACCCTTTACAACACAATTCCGACTTTTAATGACCCTGAGGAAGGCGGCTTTTGAAAACACTGTTGGAAAAGAAGAAAATGCTGGTAACCAGCATTTTGTTCTTTTCCCACAATGTTTTCAACAGTCTTAGAGGCAGATAGTGTTGTTTGTGCCCCATTTCATTTGTCATCGGCAGATGCTTTCAATTTGGACTGGTCTTCAATTTCGTTGTTTGGTAAAGAGTTAAATAAATAGTCTTTCTCTTCCAATAACAGCATTTTGCAAATTTTATTCATTCTCACATTGTTTCACAGAAATTTGCAGAGGATTATGTGAGCTGTCATCCCCTTGGAGAACATCTTGCATTTAGTACTTTTGTAGCATGCCAACTATGAAGGTAGACAAAAATTGTTTGTCTATTTACATTTCATTACAATTTTCATTATGGTAAAACATCTAAAAATTACAGTGATCCTTCATCAGCAAAAAACACTGTGTGTTAACTCCTTACCAAACAACAAAATTTTAGACTGGTTCAAACTGAAAGCATTAATTTTTGCAGACGACAATTTCAGTGTGGCAAAAATGATGCAGTTTTTCTTTGATAGGGTAGAAAACATTGTGGGAAAAAGAGAAAATGCTGGTTTCCAGCATTTCCTCCTTTTCCCACAATGTTTTCAAAAGGTTTCTTTCCCAGGGTTGTTAAAAGTCGCCATTGTGTAGTAAAGGGTTAAACGAGCATTATCTCCTTTTCCCACAATGTTTTCAAAGGCCGTCTCTGTCAAGGTCGCTAAAACTCTGGAATGTGTGGTAAAGAGTTAAAGAAATCCCATAAGAAACATACGAAGAATTAACCTATACACATGACAGTAAAAAACAAAAGATTATCAATAAAAGAAAGTTACAAAAATTCATTATTAACATTCTGTCTTCGGATGAAAATCAATTTTCAAGGAAAACCTAAATCCCAATGGCCTGCTAAACCAACAGACTCCGACACTCATCAATCCTTCAGCATTTCTTTATCTCCTTCACAGAAAACACCCAAACTTCTGTATTGACCCTTTACCACACAATCCAGCACCTTTAATGCCCCTCATATAGAATGCCTTTTGAAAACATTGAGGGAAAAGGAGAAAATGCTGGTACCCAGCTTTTTCCCACAATGTTTTCTACATTTTTAGAGACAAATCTTACCAAAATCATCTTATTCAAAATATCATCTGCAAATGCTTTTATTTTGGACAGGTCTAAAATTTTCTTATCTGGTAAAGGTTTAATTGTTGTTTTGGTGTTTTATTTAGGAATTTGTTCTTACATTTCAGGATGTTATTGTATACCAACAAATTACAGACCCTTCAATATTCATGTGTCAAAGTTTTTGCAAAATAAATTCAAAGTTGAAAAGGGGGCATGAAAAAGAATGTCATTGGTGTTGTATGGTTAAAGGGGCATAACTGTGTACAAAATATTTTGATGGTTACCAGCCCTTGTTGCATGGGTTCCCTTTTTGATAGCTCACAACTAGTCCAAGTTTAGAGTAAAATCTTCAGTAATGAAATACTGAAATTATAAAACGTCAAAGTTTTTGCATGACTAGGTATGTGACAACTCCAGGGCTATGCTATCACTATCACTCGACATTTTCTTCAAAAACAGCCAAACTAGAAATTCATCTGCAGAAGATTATGGTAGTGTGAAAACATGGGATTGTTATGTAAAAGAGTTAAACAGGGATATCAAAATTGTCGAAACAGATAATTCTTTATATGCGAAGAAAAATGTGAAAAAAAAAATTTTCATTAAATAAAATGGATTGAACCCTTTACCAGATGACAAAATTATAGCCTTGTCCAAACTGAAAGCATTGGCAGACGACAATTTCAATGAGGCTCAACTGGCGCAAATTTTCTGTAATAAGGTAGAAAACATTGTGGGCAAAGGAGAAAATGCCGGTAAGCAGCATTTTCTCCTTTTCCCACAATGTTTTCAAAAGGCTTCTTTCCCAGGGCCGTTAAAAGGCATCACTGTGCGGTAAAGGGTTAAGAATAAATTTCTTGATATGTATCAAATGTAAGTTGATATAATGAATGTTTGTTGAAGCAGAATTTGATTGGTTCATGCTTGAGTACCAGAACTTTCTGCACCATGTCCAACCTGCTGCTCCTGGGAAATCAGAAAAATTGTTTCTCATCTTTTATTTTCCTTCCTGCCACCCTCCAGCTGTTTCTTCTTCCTCTAGAACTGTTAATTTTAACACTTCCAGAGTCGGATATTTTCTAACTTTCATACCTCTGTACTTTAACCCTTTACCAAACGACAAAATGCTAGACTGGTTCAAATTGGAAGCATTTGCAGATGACAATTTCAATGTGGCTCAAATGGAGAAAATTGTCCATGGAAGGGTAGAAAACATTGCGGGAAAAGGAGAAAATGCTGGTTACCAGCATTTTCTTCTTTTCCAACAATGTTTTCAAAAGGCTTTCTTCTTCAAGGTCATTAACAGTCAGGATTGTGTGGTTAAGGGTTAATAAGTGCATTTTCAATAGCTTTCTTACATTTTTTGAATAATGTATTTAAACAATTTTAACAATGTTTCAGTTTTATCATGGCATTAGCTTACTCCTAACTTTGCTGGGTTTTCATCAGTTCTTGCCTGTTGCTCAGTCCAGCATTTACCAAGACGCAGCACCATGTAACCAGCACCACAACTGGGAAGCAAACCCAGAACTTCTAGCTTCCAGGTCTTATTCTCTGTGCAAATAGACTTCTTCTTTAACCCTTTACCACGCAATCAAGAGTTTTAATGATCCTGAGACAGAAGCCTTCTGAAAACATTGTGGGAAAAGGAGAAAATGCTGGTAACCAGCATTTTCTCCTTTTCCACTATGTTTTCTACCCTATCAAAGACAAATTCTATCATTTGAGTCAAACAGAAATCGTCATCTGCAAATGCTTAACCTCTTTACCACACAATCCCGACTTTTAACGACCCTGAAAAAGAAGCCTTTTGAAAACATTGTGGGAAAAGGAGAAAATGCTGGTTGCCAGCATTTTCTCCTTTTCCCACAATGTTTTCTACCTTACTCAAAACAAAGTTCAATTTTTCAGTCACAATTGTTTTGTCATCTGCAAATGCTTTCAATCTGAACAAGTCAAAAATTTTGTCGTTTGGTAAAGAGTCAAGTCTGGAAAAGGCTACATTTCTGTCTGTGTGGTACAGAGTTGAGACTTGCACTTTCTACAAGGAGCCACATCATATCAATCAAACTTTGATTCTTAATCAAATTGCTGAATAATGCCGAAATTTAATAATTTCAAAATTATATTTGTCACAATATCTGGCAAAGAAGCAGACAATCTAAAGTCTGTGAAGCCTGATCTTGATCTTACACTGTCTGCATAAGCAACTCTTTCCCAAACAACAAAAATTTAGAATGGTCCAATTTAAGAGCATATTCAGACAACATATTCAAGGTGGCTGGAATGAAAAAATTTGTCCTTGATAGAGTAGAAAACATTGTGGGAAAGGGAGAAAATGCTGCTTACCAGCATTTTCTCCTTTTCCCACAATGCTTTCAAAAGCCATCTTCCTCAAAAATGTACATTTGTCCAAAATGAAAGCATTTGCAGACGACAATTTAAATGTGGCACAAATGATGGAACTTTTCTTTGATAGGGTAGAAAACATTGAGGGAAAAGGAGAAAATGCTGGTAACCAGCATTTCCTCCTTTTCCCTCAATGTTCTTAAAAGTCCTCTTCCACAGGGTCATTAAAACTCAGAATTGTGTGGCAAAGAGTTAAGCCTTTACCACACAATCCTGACCCAAAAAAGAAGTCTTTAGAAAACGTGGGAACAGGAGAAAATGCTGGTAACCAGCTTTTCCCACATGTTTTCTACCCTTCCAAACGCAAAAATCAATTTTTGAGTCATATTTTGTCATTTGCAAATGCTTTCAATTCAGACAGTGGTCCAAAATTTTTTGATTTGGTAAAGAGTTAACCCTTTGCCACACATTCCCGACTTTTAACAGCTTTGAGAAAGAAGCCTTTAGAAAACATTGTGGGAAAAGGAGAAAATGCTGGTAACAAGCATTTTCTCCTTTTCCCACAAAGTTTTCTACCCTACCCAAAACAAATTTCAATTTTTTTGAGCCACATTTAAATTGTCGTCTGCAAATGCTTTGAATTTGGGACCAGTCTAAAATTTTGTCGTTTGGTAAAGAGTAACAGAAAGGTTAACATTGCTACTTGGAGCAGGTTAAGCTACCACAGAGATGATTGTGGGTAATATATCAAAAACATTTATTACAATTAGTCTTGTTTTTTCCTCTACCAGACCAGACATTCTTAACCCTTTACTAAATGACAAAATTTTAGACTGGTCCAAATTGAAAGCATTTGCAGACGACAAATTATAGGTAGCTCAAATGATGAAATCTGCCCTTGATAGATTAGAAAACATTGTGGGAAAAGGAGAAAATGCTGGTTACCAGCATTTTCTCCTTTTCCCATAATGTTTTCAAAAGCCTTCTTCCTCAGGGTTGTTAAAAGTCAGGATTGTGTGGTAAAGGGTTATACAGACAATCTCACTAAAAAAAAAGAGGGTAATTTATGGCAAAGCCAAATTAGAATTGATTCAAAGGAGCAGGCATTACACTAACTCTTTAGTCAAGTCAGTTTTTTACCTTCTTACACAAGTTCAATTATCTAGGGTTAAACTCTTAAAAGCATAATTAATTATTTACCAATGACAGAAATATAGACTCATCCAAATTCAAAGCATTTGCAGACAACAATTTGAATGTGGCTAAAATGATGAAAGTTGTCTTTGATAGGGTAGGAAACATTGCGAGAAAAGGAGAAAATGCTGGTAACCGGCAGTTTCTCCTTTTCCCACAATGTTTTCAAAAGGCTTTTTCCGCAGGGTCGTTAAAACTCAGTATTATGAGGTAAAGGATTAACCCTTAAGCTGCTAAATAAATGAAACAAAAACTTCCACACAATAGAAAAAACCCAAAAATTGCAATTTCAAAGTTGATTTAACCGGAAAGAAAATACCATATCGAACAGTGTAGATCAAACATCAGATTGCATGTTCTGTGCAGTCTGATCTTGATCTACACTGTTCGCAAAGGCTCAGTGAGTAGCAGCGTAAAGGTTAACTCCACCCTAAGAAACAATTCAGATATGTCCATATTGAAAGCATAGCAGACAAAAAGCAAGTGTTACAGCTAAAAAATGGCATTTGTCTTTGAAAGGGTAGAAAACACTGTGGGAAAAGGAAAAAATGCTGGCTACTTTTCCGCATTAAGTTGGAACAAGAGCACTGCATGTGGGTGCCAATGTTCAGCTACAGTTGCTTTTAGAAATAGATCGATTTTCAGTGAGAGTTTTAAGTTCAAAAAGGGGCATAACTGTGTCAAAAATACTTTGATGGTTACCTGCCCTTGTATGGGTTCCCATTTTGATATAGTTAACAACTAGTCTGAGTTCAAAGTAAATATCTTCAGTAATGACAAAGATATTATGTAATGCCAGTTTTTGAACAGTGACAACAGGGCTTTGACAATACCTTGATATTTTCTGCGAAAACAGCCTGGCTAAAAATGTTCAGTAAAGGGAAAATACATTTTCTATTGTCCTGTCAGTGTCATGAAACATTGGATTTTGGGCAGAGTGGGGATTTGAATTCACATTAGCCATGCATGACACTAATTTAGCTACCAGGGGCCATTTTCAGCAATAATCTTAAATACTGGTCTAATACTTTATTCCCAGACTTGAGATCTGATTGGCTGACACATTTTGTCTCAGCCAATCAGACAGTTAGTATTGGAATTTATAATTAGAATTAACCATTTACCACACAATCCTGACTTTTAACAACTCTTTAGGCAGATTAGGCTCTTGAAAGCATTGTGGGAAAAGGAGAAAATGCTGGTAACCAGCATTTTCTCCTTTTCCCTCAATGTTTTCTAACCTATCAAACACAAATTCCATCATATGAGCCACATTTCTGTTACCTGCAAATGCTTTCAATTTGGATAAATCTTAACACTTCATTGTTTGTTCATCTGATTGGCTGACAAATTTTGTTCCAGTCAATCAGATGGATAGTACTGGAATTTATAGTTAGAATTAAAGTTTTGAATATCTGGTAAATAGAACCTGAGATCTGATTGGCTGACACATTTTGTCCTAGCCAATTAGAAGGCTAGTACTGGAAATCGTAATTAGAATAAAATTTTGAATATCTGGTATAATAAGAACCTCTAGATTGGCTTCCTCATGCCAGAAAAGTTTTCCACAGTGTTACCCAGTACTCCAAGCCTATATCATAAGCTTCTGGCAATCGGAAATAGGAGCTATGATGCCAAAAAAAAATAGAAAGCTATATCATAAAATCATCGGAGTCCATTAATAAAAGAGTTTTGGTTAGCACAAACAGTGACAGCTCCGTAATTGTCTGGTTTAATTATCACCAAGATTAAAAGAATGGGGAAGTTTTTACATCTTCTTATGACTTTCAGGCAAGTTCAGTACTCTATCTACAGAAATAGCTGTGTCTGTTCTTTTTAATTAAATGTGATACCATTTTACCTATCTATTTACCCTTCTCCTGCTCTTTACCACACAATCCCAAGTTTTAACGACCCTCTGAAAAAAAGTCTTTGATAACAACATGGGAAAAGGAGAAAATGCTAGTAAACAACATTTTCTCCTTTCCCCACAATGTTATCTACCCTTCCATAGGCAAAATTGAATGAGTAGGAAGGTGCCACGGTGAGCACAGAAACTCTGGACGTGAGTCCGAGTGGTGCCACCGTGGGTGCAGATCTTGGTGGTAGTAGCAAATATTCAAATTTGTCGTCTGCACAAGCTTTAAATTGGGTTGATTCTACAATTTTGTTGTGTGGTAAAGAGTTAAATAAAACTTTCAAGATGATAGTAAGAATATGAATAATCATAATTCAAATTCATTTTTTTGTGAACAATATCTCCTTACCGGACAGTGTAGATCCAAGATCAGACTGTACATTCTGTGCAGTCTGATCTTGATCTACGTTGTCCACAAAAGGTCAGTGAGTCGTGCTTGGCAGCTTAACCCTTTACCACACAATCCTGAGAAAAAGGCCTTTTGAAAACATTGTGGGAAAAGGAGAAAGTGTTGGTAACCAGCATTTTCTCCTTTTCCCACAATGTTTTCTGCCCTTCCAAAAACAAATTTCAATTTTTGAGTCACATATATTTTATTGTCTGCAAATCCTTTGAATTTGGACAAGTCTAAAATTTTGTTGTTTGGTAAAGAGTTAAGGGTTAAATACATTCTATTGTAAATTTCAAGGCTGTGTTCTGGTTGGCTAAGACACACAACTCTTGCACCAATCAGATTTAGACAAAGAACTTGTCAAGAAAAAATTCACTTTCTCTTTACTATAGCTGTAAATTTTCCGCCCATTTACCCTCTACCACACAACAAAACTTTCTATTCTTTCATAATGAAAAGATTTGCAGACAAGAAATCAAATGTGGCTCAAAAGATGGAACTTACCTGTAAAGGAGTAGAAAATATTGTGGGACATGGAGAAAATGCTGGTTACCAGCATTTTCTCCTTGTCCCACAATATTTTCAAAAAGTCTTCTATTTCAGGGTAGTTAATCCTTGACCACACAATCCCAAATTTTAACAACCCAAAGGAAGAAGGCTTTTGAAAAAATTGTGGGAAAAGGAGAAAATGCTGGTAAATATGATTGTTTTCTACCTTATCACGGACAAACTTCTTCATTTTGGCCATTTTTATTTTGTTGTCTGCAAATGCTTTCAATTTGGACCAGTCTAAAACTTTATCGTTTGGTAAAGAGTTAAAAGTTGTGATTGTGTGGCAAAGGGTTAAAGACATTTAACGCTAATGGCATGGAGCCTTGTTTCAATGACAATAAATGTAAATTGTCTACCATGCACTAAGAATTACTGCCAGACAAATTCAAAATGTTCATTTACCTGCGTTTTCTCCTTGTCCCACAATATTTTCAAAAGTCTCCTCTTTCAGAGTAGTCATAAGTAGGGATTGTGTGGTAAAGGGGTAAAAATATTTAATGCTATTGGCATGGAGCCCTGTTTCAATGACAATAAATATTAAGTGTAAAACACACACTGAGAATCACTGTCAGACAAATTAAAAATTTTCATTTACCGGCGTTTTCTCCTTGTCCCACAATATTTTCCAAAGTCTTCTCTCTCAGAGTAGTTATAAGTTGGTACTGTGTGGTAAAGGGTTAAAGATATTTAATGCTATTGGCATGAAGCCCTGTTTCAATGACAATAAATATAAAGTGTCTACCGTGCACTGAGAATCACTGTCAGACAGATTCAAAATTTTCATTTATCAAACCTTACATATGTGCAAAAAATGAACATTTCTGGGATGATGGTTCTCCTAATGGGCTTCCAGCTGCAAACAAGCCTCTCTCCATGTTTTTCTGTTTAACTCTTTACCAAACGACAAAATTTTAGACCGATCCAAATTGAAAAGATTTGCGGACGACAATTTAAATGTAACTCAAATGATGATTTCTGTTTTGGATAAGGTAGAAAACATAGTGGGAAAAGGAGAAAATGCTGGTTACCAGCATTTTCTCCTTTTCCCACAAAGTTTTCAAAAGGTTTCTTTCTTAGGGTCGTTAAAAGTCAGGATTGTGTGGTAAAGAGTTAATCCTTTACAAATACCAGGTTTTAACTACCCTGAGAAATAAGCCTTTTGAAAACATTGTTGGAAAAGGAGAATATGCTGGTAACCAGCATTTTCTCCTTTTCCCACTAGGTTTTTTTTTCCCCCCTTCCAATGGGAAATTTCAGTTTTTTTAATCACATGTAATTTGTTGTCTACAAATGCTTTCAATTTGGACCAGTCTGAAATTTTGTTGTTTGGTAAAGAGTTTACCCAAAACATTGTGAGAAAGGGAGAATATCATCGAAACCTTGTAGGAAAAGGAGAAAATGTTGATAACCAGCATTTTCTCCTTTTTCCGCAAGGTTTTCAGCCCCTCAGAATCGAATTTCATCACTTGAGTCATCTTTAATTTGCTGTCTGGAACATCTTTCACATTGGACAAGTCTATAAATTTGTTGTGTGGTAAAGAGTTAAACCCTAAAAATGCCAACCACAACTTTAGCTGTTTTTGCGGACAGGGAAGTTGCAAGTTTAATCTGCACACAACTTGCCCAGTCTTTGACTGTCAGTCTGTCTGATAGTGACAGTTTTAAGATTGTAATAAATGGAGTCTTTTTTGGATGATTTATTTTTTTTAAAATTTTGGCACTCATCTCTTTTAACCCTTTTAACTCTTTACCACATGAAAAAATTTTAGACTGGTCCAAACTGAAAGCATTTGCAGACAACAAAATAAATGTGATTGAAAAATTGGAATTTGTTTTGGGCAGGGTAGAAAACATTGTGGGAAAAGGAGAAAATGCTGGTAACCAGCATTTTCTCCTTTTCCCACAATGATTTCAAAAGACTTTTTACTCAGGGTTGTTAAAAGTCGGGATTGTGTGGTAAACACCAGACAACAAAAGTTTAGCCTTGTCCAAATTGAAAGTATTTGCAGACAATTCCAATGTAGCTCAAATGGTGCAATTTTTCTTTGACAGTGTCGAAAACATTATGGGAAAAGGCTTCTTTCCTAGGGTCATCAAAAGGCAGCATTGTGCGGTAAAGGGTTAACCCTTTACCAACAATCCAAAGTTTTAATAACGAGACCCAGTAGTGCAGTTGGTACAGGATTTGAGAATAGGGGGTTGCTTGATCTAAATTCCAGCTTGGCTGATTTCTTTCTGACGACTGATGATAGTCATTGCGACCGGATTCATTCCTCTGTACTACCTGCACTACAGGGGCTCTGCTTCGGTTAAAAAATATCAAAACTGACAAGATCTAACTTTCTGGGATTTGGACAAGTCTCGAAATTTGTTGTGTGGTAAAGAATTCAATACTCTAATGACTAAAAGTGAACACAAAAATGATTTACAAGCATCCAAAACATTACAAAACTGCGGGTTTGGGACAAACAAAAATTACATTTTCAGTTCTAATACCATTATGTGTGAACATGATGGTGCTAATTCTATTTACTTCCATCTCATGGGTAATACAATTGCATTTCAAGACTGCCAGAGAAACAAGATCAATACAAAATTCACAGAATAATGACTCATAAGTCATTCCCAGAGTAAATTCAAATTGTGCCAACCTCAACAATGCCCCTGTCTCTCTTATTTCTCCTTTATCTACCAATAATTTCACTATTATTCCCATACTTTACAACAAGTGTCCGTAGTAGAACATTCCTAGTTTTATTCTCCAAGATTTTCTAAATTTGAAAGTAACACAACTTCTGATTGGCTAAGCCAAATGGTTTAGCCAATTAGAAGTTGTGTTACTTTCAAATTTAGAAAACTTGTGAGAATAAGACTAAGAATGTTCTTAAAAATGATTGGTGAATAAGGGCCCAAAATCTTGATTTAGCTGTCTATTAAAATTGTTGAATACTGATGGCAAATTAACTGAAAATAATTACAAGATTTATTTTTGTTGTTTACATAACAAGCTGGAAATGTATAAGAATGGGACAACTAACTATCTAACTACTAGTTGAGGCTGAAACTCAATTCTTTGAGAATCAAAGTTGCTTCCCCTGTCCCATATACAAGGGAGACAACTGTGTAATATGCATTATTACTGTGATAACTGAAAACTGCTGCGAGGCATCCTGCTACATCGTATGTTGTATACCAGCTCCTAGATCTTTCATTACAATTCTATTGCAGTGCTGTCAAGGGTATATTTAACTCATTTTACCAAACAGAAAGAATTTGCAGCAGACAAAATAAATGTGAGAAAATAAAAGGAGAAAATGAGTGATATGCTGAAATTTGTTTTTGGAAGGGTAGAAAACATTGTGGGAAAAGGAGAAAATGCTGGTTACCAGCATTTTCTCCTTTTTCCACGATGTTTTCAAAAGGCTATGTCCTCAGGGTTGTTAAAACTTGGGGTTGTTTGACAAAGGACTATATTGATGATGGAGAATGAAGAAGTTGCTCTCCCTCTCCAATCAGAGCAAAGGTTACCAACAATAAAAACAATATCACTTTCATATGAAGATACACCTGTACATTGGCAAAAAGGTCAGAAAAATAGTTAGCAAGGTGAAAGTCCTACAGTCCACAAAAACAATAAACCCATATCTCTCATACAGCAATAATGATAAAAGTAAACTACAGAATCTAGACCAGAAAGAAACAAGAGCTCTGGATGTGGCTGCCAATTCTCGGCAGCAGTTGCTTGATTTTTCATGAAAATTTTAAGTCAATAAAGGGGCATAACTGTGTAAAAAATGTTTTGATAGTTACTTGCCCTTGTTGTATGAATTCCCCTTTAAATAGTTAACAACTTGTCCCATTTAGAAGTAAAGTTCTTCAGTTATAACAGAATTATTACAAAATGTCAAAGTTTTTGCTTGACAAGAAACGCAGACTAAGACATGGCTAAAATACCTTGATGTTTTCTTTGAAAATAGCAAAGCTAAAAATTGAGTTCCCTGCCTTTATAAACAATGATTCAGACTCAATCAACTAGAAAGAATTTGCAGACAACAAATTCATTGTAGCTTGAAAGATGATTTGTGTCACTGAAAGAGTAGAAAACATTAGTTGGAAAAAGAAGAAATTGCTAGTTACCAAAACTACAAAATTTTAGTGCAATCCATATTAAAAGCATTTGCAGATGACAAATTAAATTTTCTCAATGATGCATTAGGAAAAATTGCACGAAAAAAGGAAAAAATGTTGGTTACCAGCATTTTCTTCTTTTACCATATTGTTTTCAAAAGGCATCTTCCTTCAGGTCGTTAAAACTCGGGATTGTGTTGATTGTGTTGTAAAGGGTTAATTCTTTACCACACAACAAAATTTTAGATCTGTCCAAATTGAAAGCATTTGCAGACGACAAATTATATGCAACTCAAGAATTGAAATTTGTTTTGGGAAGGGTAGAAAACATTGTGGGAAAAGGAGAAAATGCTGGTTACCAGCATTTTCTCCTTTTCCCACAATGTTTTCAAAAGGCTTCTTTCCCAGGGTCGTTAAAAGTCGGGATTGTTTGGTAAAAAGTTCAGAACTTCTGATTTTTTGTTAATCAGAACCCTTCCAGGCTATGCTGAGGATACAACAGAAACATGAAGTTTTTTTATCTATTTTTGTGGGCAATTTACTTTGTGGCAGAAGTGAAACCAAGACCAACTGTGCTAACTGATCAAATAGCATGTGATGTATGTATAACTACCACTCTTGATAGTTTGCCTCCTTGCTATATATTTTTTGTGTTTCTAATAACGCATAACCAAACAACTGTGCCATACTCTGGCAAAAGGGGACTTAAAGCATCTCTGTGATGCATGACACCGTGCCAGTCATGAAATAATTATGGATCCGTAAAATCCATTTTGTCAAACAACCAACAGTGCCATGAGGTAGAGCCTTTGACATGCATACAGTTGATCAACAGCAAAAAATTCCGGCTGACGGCGCAGGCTGACCTGGGCAGATACTTTTGGCAGATGCATTAAGCTCCCTTTTCACAGAGCATGGCTCCCAAGAAAAACCCAGTGGATCAAGTGTGGGGCCTCCAGGTCACAAGTTCCACACTTCAGCACTACGCCACCCAGGACACCCCCCCCCCCCCCCCCCCCGGGACGAGGAACCAAATGCTTTTTACATGAAAAAGCTTGTTTCCTCCACATCAGTTTCTATAATAATTATTGTGATCCATCAGTTTCTTAGTCTTCTCTCTGTATCTCCTTTGTTTAATTTGTTCCAATTCTCAAAATGTTTACTAATAGCCTGTTTTGTAAGGGATTTATAGCAAGAAAGCTGATAAATGGGTTCTAACAACCTTTTCTTAAAATCAAAATCGGGGAAACCCAAGGGCATTTTGAAGTTACATTTTCTTGAAAATTTGGTCACTGACCCAGTATTTTATAAAGATTTTGCAATAAACTGTTATCTCCTTCCCTCCTTTTTTTTCCCCTAGTATATAAGTTTAACCCTTTACCACACAATCCCGAGTTTTTGCAACCCTGAGGAAGAAGGCTTTTGAAAACATTTTGGGAAAAGGAGAAAATGCTGGTAACCAGCATTTTCTCCTTTTCCCAAAATGTTTTCTAACCTCCTAAACAAAAATCCTAAAATTTAACCCACAGTTGATTTGTCATCGGCAAGAGCTTTCAAAGTTGGTCTTTGTGAAATTATTTCATGGGGCAAAGGTTTAAATAAATCCAGATTATTATAATTGAGATATCAAATAGGTAATGATATATTGGGCAAGTCTACAGCTTTATCAGGCAATTACTGTCAGTCATTATTAACAGTTGAACTAATTCTTTTTCCCATAAAACAAAACAAAATCTATACTGGGCTCCGCAAGGGGCAGACCACCCATCTGTAGAAACTTTTTGACCCATATGTTACTGATAGTTGACGACTTTTTAGAGAATAAAGAGAGCCATAGTTTTAACAAAAATCCAGACTTGTCCAAATTCAAAACATTTGCAGACAATAATTTAAATAAGGTTCAAATGATCGAATTAGGCTTTGATAGGGTAGAAAACATTGTGGGCAAAGGGAAAAATGCTGGTTACCAGCTGTTTACTGAGTATTTTACAACAAAAATATTCTGTTTTGACCAGACAAGAAATTTTAAGTCTTTTTCCAAACTGAAAGCATTCACAGACTGAAAACTTGATGTATCCCAAATGATGCATTTGCTTTGTAGAGGATATAAAACATTGTTAGAAAGGGAGAAAATGCTGGTTACCACAATGTTTTCAAAAGTCCTCTTCCTTAAAGTTGCTTAAAGTCCAGGTTGTCTGATGTAGGGATATGTGACTTGCATAAAACAAGACAAAACAACCTGATAAACAGCTGTGAACAACAACAACAACAACAACTTTACAAACAATAAGACATATCTCATTTAACCCTTTACCACACAATCCTGAGTTTTGATGACCCTAAGGAAAAGACCTTTTGAAAAAATTGCGGGAAAAGAAGAAAATGCTGGTAACCAGCACTTTCTCCTTTTCTCACAATGTTTCCTATCCTTCAGAAAAAAAAGACAGTTTTCATCTTTTTAGTCACATACATTTTTGTATGCAAATGTTTTCAATTTTGACATGGCTGAAATTTTGGAGTTTGATAAAAGGCTAGGACAAGATTCAAATTCTTTCAAAATACATGGGCACAGGAAGTCACATTTTTTACAGTGCAGGGATTATTTTTCATTGTTTCCTAGTAACAAATTGTTGCAGATCTACTTCTATCTACCTTGAGAGAAGAAAGAGAAGTTTGAGATAAGCCGCCTAGAGTCTGTCACATAAAATGTTTTTCTCCATAAATCTTGTAGACAGAATTTCTCTTTGAAGGATGGGAGCCCTGGCAGATTAGATAGAAATGGTGAGAGAGCCCTATCACATGTTCTATCTCTGGAGTAGAAACCTATACCATACACCTGAACACAGTCTGAAAGTTTTTGGTATACTATATTAGAGGCCCAGTAGCAGCCAAAAGTAAACAG
This sequence comes from Tridacna gigas, assembly GCA_945859785.2. Classification (NCBI taxonomy): domain Eukaryota; kingdom Metazoa; phylum Mollusca; class Bivalvia; order Cardiida; family Cardiidae; genus Tridacna; species Tridacna gigas. The sequence goes on from OX244032.2 coordinate 74,810,539, forward strand.
TATGGAGGAAAAATGGTATAGTCATACCAGTTAAACGTATGGAAATTATTGTGAAGATGGCAATCTGTTGTTGTAAAGTTGCTACAAGTGTTAGTCATTAGCAGAAAAATTAATTTTAAAACCAGGTATAAAGTAAACAAAGGATAGAGCAACCTGGTAACTTCTGACCTAGTTTTTGAAATTAATTTTTCGGGCAGCGACAAACACCAGCATTTTCTCCTTTGCCTACACTGTTTTCTACCCTTTCTGATGCAAACCCCATCATTGAGTATAATTTTATTTGACATCTGCTTTCAATTTAAACCAGTCAAATTCTTCATGTGGTAGAGTTACGCCTACTTATGTGCATTGTTGTCTTAGAATTGTCTCATCCTGCCTATGAGATAAATCGTCTCGGAATTTATTTTAAAAAATTTTGTCAGACAAATGATTTGTAAAAAAGCTGCCATCAAAAGCACTGTAAAAGGCACAAATCTATAAAACTTGTAACAGTTTGGCAAGCCTTGAATCCAGCCTATCACAGTTACGTCTAAAAGTTCTGTTTCATAGTAATTAAAAACTAAAATCAGCCAAGTCTGCACAGACGTTACAATTAATTCATCACACTGAGAATCTTGATTGGCTTTAGAAGTTTTAATTAGTTACTGATTCTCAATTTTAGAGAAAATATTAGGTACCGTTTCCCTGTGCAAAATTTGCTTCAGGACTCTTCCCTGCTGTTACAAACAATTACCAGAGTTTAACTCATAGCACACTATGCACAACTTTGTACTTTACCTCACAGTCCGGGGTCCGTATTCACCAACCATTCTTAAGAAAGTTCTTAGACTTATTCTTCAAGATTTTCCGAGTTTGAAAGTAACACAACTTCTGATTGGCTAAACCAAATGGTTTAGCCAATCAGAAGGTGTGTTACTTTCAAATTTGGAAAATTTTGGAGAACAAGACCAAGAATATTCTTAAGAATGGTTGGTGAATACGGACCCAGGAGAAAAAGGCTTTTGAAAAAATTGTGAGAAAAGGAGAAAATGCTGGTTAACAGCATTTTCTCCTTTTCCCACAATGTTTTCTACCCTTTTAAAGATTATTTGAGCTATCTGAACTAAAATCAATTTGTCCACTGCAAATTCTTTAATTGTTTCTATTTGGATACATGTAAGATTTTTGCTGTAATTTCCTATAAGCCAAAATGATTTCAAAAGCCAATTTTCTGTTAGCCAAAATGATTTCAAAAGCCCATTTCCTGTTAGCCACAATGATTAATTTTCAAAAGTCCATTTCCTTTTAGCCCAAATGATTTCAAAAGCCATTTTCTGTTAGCCAAAATTATTTCAAAAGTCTACTTCCTGTTAGTCAAAATGATTTCAAAAGCTTATTTCCTGTTAGCCAAATTGATGTCAACAGTGTACTCTCTGGTAGCCAACACAGTTTCAAAAGCCTAATTTTGTTAGCCAAATTATTTCCAAAGCCCACTTCTTAATATGTTAGCCAAAGCAATTTTGAAAGCCATTTCCTGTTAGTCAAAATTATTTCAAAACCTCATTTCCTGTTAGACAAAATAATTTCAATAGTCCATTTCTTATTTGCTAAAGTGAAGTCAAAAGTCTACTCTCTGTTAACCAACGCAGTTACAAAAGCCTAATTCTTGTTAGCCAAAATTTTTTCAAAAGCCCATTTCCAAAATGATGTCAAAAGTCTACTCTCTGTTAAACAACACAGTTTTAAAAATCTAATTCCTGTCAGCGAAAATGACTTTGAAAGTTATTTCTTGTTAGCCAAAATGATTCCGAAAGTCTATGCAAGAAAAAAATGTCTGTAGAAAACCAATTCATCGCCAGCAGACATCTTTCTTTGTCTTGCATCAAATCAATTAATTTTATGGTAAAAGGGAAAATGGCTTGTAATAAGCAAATTCTTCTATCAGAACAATATTTGTGTATGTTTTTCTTAACTCTTTACCACACAACAAAAATTCATCCTTGTCCAAATTTAAAGCATTTGCAGAAGACAATTTCAATGTGGCTCAAACGGAGGATTCTGTATTGGATATGGTAGAAAACAGCGTGGGAAAAGGAGAAAACGCTGGTTACCAGCATTTTCTCCTTTTCCCACACTGTTTTCAAAAGGCCATTTGGTCAGGGTCGTTAAAACTCGGGACTGTGTGGTAAAGGGTTAATTCTTTACTATAATATCTCACTTTATGTTTGCTACACCAGATGGATGTTACAGATGGATGGTTTGCTAGATGGATGCTACACCAAGTAAGTCATCACCTAACTATGGATCCCTAATATTCATTTTTTCTAACAACTGGCTGAATCATGCGCTGGTACAGTCCTTGTATATACAGAAAATTTACAAATAGCAAAAACTTTTGTCCCACATCAGCTTAAGCTGACTGCACAGCCTGACCTGAGTTGACATTTTTTGCAGATATATTAAACCCCCTTTCCCCAGAGCATGGCTCACATTATGTGCAGTCGAATTTAGATCTTCTGCGTCCAGAAGAGCAACTCCAAAACCTGTAACAAAACAATTACGAGTTTTAATGACTATGTGTAAAAAAAGGCTTTTGAAAACATAATGGGAAAAGGATAAAAAGCTATTATTAACCAGCATTTTTCTCTTTTTCCCAAAATGTTTTCTACCCTTCCCAAAACAAATTTCAATTCTTGAGTTGCATATAATTTGTCGTCTGCAAATGCTTTCAATTTGGACAGATCTAAAATTTTGTTGTGTGGTAAAGAATTAACCCTTTACAACACAATCAACACAATCCCGAGTTTCTACAGTTTCAAAGACAAATGTGATGCTTTGAGCAATGTTTAATGTTTCATCTGAAATTTTTCATTTCGTAAACATCATCTTGTTCTTTTCCCACAATGTCTTCTACCCGTACAAAGACAAATTCAAATTCCATCATTAGAGTCACATTTGAATTGTCATCTGTAAATGCTTTCAATTTGGACAAGACTACATTTTTGTCCTTTGGTAAAGAATTAATTGATTGTCTGCAAATGCTTCCAGTCTGAACAGGTCTAAAGTTCTGAGGTCTGGTAAAGATTTAAGACCAAGCTTATGAAGAGAAAGGTTTCAGCTGCCTTACTACAGTATCACATAATCCGAAAATGGATCTTAATTTGTTTTGAATGCTTATGGCACATACCAGACGCTATGGCAACAAACAATCCATGATTTTTTGACATTCGGCAGTAGCAGTTTTTGCAACCTTCCAAGACATTTGAATGATACATCATTCATGACAAACATCTTTGTTTTCCTTTTTCCTGGGAAATGTAACACAACCCTGTTAGTGTGACTAAGCCTTGTAGTGCTTAACTCTTTACCAAAAATGTTTGACTCAACCTTACTGAATGATTGAATGGTGTTTAACACCATTTTCAACATTATTTCAGTTATATTGCGGCAGCCAGTGTGCCTATCCATGCTTTCCTGGAGTTTCTTATACCAGTACTAAGAGCAATATTCTTTCCAAGCCACTGGCTGCTTTCCCAAATAACCATCTTGAAACAATGGTCAGAAAGAAATGTCGATATTCTGAAAGCAGATGTGCATGAACCCTTTACCACACAATCCTGAGTTTTAACGACCCTGAGGAAGAAACCTTATGAAAACATTGTGGGAAAAGGAGAAAATGCTGGCAACCAGCATTTTCTCCTTTTTCCCCCACAATGTTTTCCTCGCTATCAAATACAAAAATCACCATTTAAGCATCATTTTATTTGTTGTCTGCAAATGCTTTTGGTTTGGACAAGTCTAAATTTTTGTCATTTGGTAACAGGTTGAAATGCAATAAGTAAAGAGGATGCTTACATGGAACATCATAAAAGCTGTAAAATTTGCCCACGGTAATGAGAAACAACAGGCTGGATTATCATGAATCAGTCATTCATTTCAAAAGATTTTTTTACTTTGAGTGCTGCAATGATATTTATCCTGTCACCTCCTATAAATTCCGTCGTATAACAGGGGGTCATATATACTTGGTGATATACGGTCACTTGACCACGTGACTAGGTTTATTATGTCAGTTGGTCACGTGATCAAGGTTTATTAGGCTAGTTGGTTATGTGACCAGCCGGAACTCCTTTTTTAGGTACCGCGATACGAAATCAATATTTGAAAGTAAAATTATCGCTTAAGATTCGATGCACATGTTGATATTTCTTATTATTTAAAATAAAACAGAATTCTTCGCCACAACATTCTTCCAAGGTTTTACGTCACGTTTATGACGTAGTCAATATAATGTATGACATCATTATTGCAGCTGCATACCCAAAGCGCTTTACACAGTTTGCCATTCGTGTGTTTATTTCCTAGTGAGAAAGATGTCAATATGTGCCTTAATTTCGGGCGAAATAGTCTATCTAGTCGTATTTAGGATTGATTACAAATGAGAAACTGGATAAACAGAATAGTGTCATGGATTGGGGAATTAGACAGGAACATAGTGTCTTTGATTCCAGGAAAGTTTGTCAGGCTCGGCTTCGGAATTTTATGGTATCAGTACCATGAGATATTGAATAAGAGGTACGGTCTTTATATCAATGTTTGTTTTTTGTTTTGTTTTGTTCTTTCAGAGTGCGTGACAGGATAAATAGAATAGATGGTTGGTGTCTTGGCTGGTTTAAGTTTATCGGGCTCGGCTCCGGAATTTATCCGGTTCGCCTTCGGCTCACCAGATAAATTCCTCCGCCTTGCCCGATAAACTTAACCCATCCAAGACACCAACCATCTATTCTCTATTTATCAAACAACACAAATCTTAGACTTGCTCAAACTGGAAGCTTTTGCAGACGACAAAATGATAGTGCCTCAAAAATAGAAATTCACCATTTAAAGGGTAGAAAACATTGAGGGAATGTCTTCAAAGGGCCTTTTCCTTTGTGGGGGGGGGGGGGGGGGGGTTGATAAAACTCAGGATTGTGTGGTAAAGGGAAAAGGGCTTTTGGAAACATCATGGGAAAAGGAGAAAATGCTGGTAGGCACCATTTTCTCCTTTTTCAGCCTAATCATTAACCCTTTCCCAAACAAGCCCTGGTTTTCACGTGTCTGCAGTACAAGTCTTTTGAAAAAACTGTGGGAAAAGGAGAAATTGCTCGTAACGAGCAATTTCTCCTTTTCCCACAGTGTTTTCTACCCTTTCTGATAACTTTCTGCCATTTTCATCAAATTTAAAATTGTCGTCTGCAAACTCTTTCAATTTGGACCAGTCCAAAATTTGCCGTTTGGGAAAGGGTTAAGAAAACATTGTGGGAAGAGGAGAAAATGCTGGCAACCAGCATTTTCTCCTTTTTCCCACAATGTTTTCCAGCCTATCCAATACAAAAATTACCATTTAAGCATTGTGTTATTTGTCGTCTGCTAATGCTTTCAATTTGGGTAAGCCTAGAAGTTTGTTGTTTGGTAACGGTATGACAGTTATTGTAGAAAGGCTTTTGTAGGAGCAAACATTTTATTTGCTCAAAGTTACCAAAAAAATCATCAAATTGTAAGGAGCATTTATTCAGTTGTGGTAATGTTTTCGAAACTCCTTTGCCTCCGATGGTTCCTGTACGCAAGGTCTTCGTCATCAAACGATATAACCTCAGACAGTTTATTTACTTTGTGTTCATCAAAAGAAATAGAAGGTGTGTTTTGTCTCTTTACCAAACAACAAATTTTTAGACTTATCCAAATTCAAAGCATTTGCAGACGACAAAATAAATGTTACTCAAAACATGAAAGTTGTCTTTCATGGGGTGGAAAACATTGTGGGAAAAGGAGAAAATGCTGGTTACCAGCATTTTCTCCTTTTCTCACAATGTTTTCAAAAGCCTTCTCTTTCAGGGTCGTTAAACTCAGGGATTGTGTGATAAAGAGTTATCCACCCATCTGGACTTGTTCAGCAACCCAGATGTCCACCATCGGCATCAGGAACCCAATTAAAAACAATCAAGATCCATTACATCTTTATTCGAGCCAATTAGCAAATTACTGGGCAACAACCTGGGGGAAGGGCTATACCCCACTAAACTAACAAATAACTTTTAACCCTTTACCACACAATCCCGAGGTTTAATGACCCTGAGAAAGAGGCCTTTTGAAAACATTGTGGGTATTAAAAGGAGAAAATGCTGATAACCAGCATTTTCTCCCTCCTTATCTCACAATGTTTTCCACCCTATCACAGACAGAAATGATCATTTTAGTAACATTTGTCGTCTGCAAATGCTTTCATTTTGGTCCAGTGCAAAATTTTGTCGTTTTGCAATGAGTTATCAGAATGAGGGTTTTGCTGACATGTCCAATACTGAAAGCAACTGCAGACAACAATTTTGGATAGCTCAAATGAAGGGATCCTTCTTTTGATTAGGTAGAAAACATTGTGGGGGGAAAAGGAGAAAATGCTTGTTACTAGTATTTTCCCCTTTTCCCACAATTTTTTTAGAATTTTTCTTGATCAGGGCTGCCAAAACACAGGTATGTTTGGCAAAAGGATAATGACATGGGTCTCTCATGCTGGCCATCTTAACCCTGACATCCTGCTATAAAAAAGAAATGACACTTTCAAACCAATAGTACATACACAAATTTTCCTATTTCAAAGGTATTTTTGGAGGCGACATATATCCTTATTGGACAGTGTAGATCCAAGATCAGACTGCACATTCTGTGCAGTCTGATCTTGATCTATGCTATCTGCAAAAGGTCAGCAAGCCGTGCTTAACAGCCTAAGGGTTAACTCATTATGATTTGAAACAGGGACAGACAGGGACTTCGAAAAAATCTTTGTAAAATTTGGGTAACCAACATCATTTCAGGTCCAATACATAAACACGTGTTAACAAAAACATTGTGACCAAAGGGAAACTCCCTCATGAGCAATTTCTCCTTGTGCCACAATATTTTTCTACATTTTTTTGCTGCAAAAGGCAGGAACCCAGCTGCAGGGGGTAATTAGTTAAATGAGTTTAATTGCCATGATATAATTGAAGCCATATTGTTCCATTTAACCTGTTTCCCTAGTGATCAATGACTTGTACCTTCCTCCCTTACAAGATAATTAGAAGACTTAACCCTTTACCACACAATCCCGACTTTTAACGGCCCTGAAGAAGAAGCCTTTTGAAGCTGGTAACCAACATTTTCTCCTTTTCCCGCAATTGTTTCTATTCTTTCAAAAACAAATTTCAATTTTTAATTCACATTTATTTTGTCGTCTGCAAAAGCTTTCAATTTGGATTGGTCTAAAATTTTGTCGTTTGGTAAAGAGTTAACTCACTACCTCCTGAAACAAACTTGCACCAGCTGGCTTTGAAAACATTTTTATAAAACATGGATAATCAGTCTGCATTCAGGTTTAATCCGCTTTTTAATAACCCAAGGGAAGAAGGCTATAAATAGTTTTTCACATTTTAAATTTATCCAGTATGTCACAATGGACAAATCTGATTGGTCAAAACTATTTTTAGCATCACACCTTTATTTCAAAACTGATATTGAAAGTTTATTGACCAGTCAGATTTGTTTATATATTCACTCTGGAATTAAAATTTCCATCTCATGGTAGGATGAGATATATCAGTCCAGCTCAGTTTCAATCTTAACTCTTTACCAAACAACATTATTTTGCTTTGTCCAAATTGAAAGCATTTGCATACAACAAATCAAATGTAGCCCAAAACATACTTTCAGTCTTTGAAAAGGTAGACCATTGTGGGTACAGGAGAAAATGCTGGAAACCGGCATTTTCTCCTTTTCTCACAATGATTTGAAAGGCCTAAATCTTCAAGGTTGTAAAACCTCGAGGTTGTGTGGTAAAGCTATAAACAAAATTATAAGACAATTATGATAACTGTAAACCATCTGCAAATTGTTATGAACAAAATATTTATGGTTAATCATAATGTTATCAATTAGGCAATACCAGCATTAACCAGGTTTATAAACAAGTAAATTAGAATCTGCTTTTCATCCTTTCTATTACTCTCTAGCAGATGTGAAAATTTTGGACTATCCCAAATTGAAAGCAATTGCAGACGACAAATATAAAATAGCTCAAATTATGGTTTTTGTCTTTGAAAGTGTAAAAAGTATTGTTTGAAAAAGGAGAAAATGCTAGTTACCAACATTTTCTCCTATTGCCATCAAGCTTTCAAAATTCTCCTTCTTTCGATCCCTTAAACTCTTTACCAAACAACTGGTTCAAATTGAAGGCAATTGCAGACGACAAAGTAAATGTGACTCAAAAAATTGAAATTTGTTGAGGGCAGGGTGGAAAACATTGTGGGTTAAGGAGAAAATGCTGGTTACCAGCATTTTCTCCTTTCCCCACAATGTTTTCCAAAGCTGTCTTCCTCACAGGCGTTAAAACTCTGGATTGTGTGGTAAAGAGTCAGGAGTCTAAGGTTTTTATTTTATAGCTCATTTTTTTCAGTTAATTCTTCTTGCTGCAACTCCTGCATTTAAAAGCAATAAAAAAATTTCCCCCCAAAAATCCTGTCAGCATTTTCTGTGCTAAAGAAGAAAGGATCATAAAATAATTAACTCTTTCCCAAACGACAAATTTTGGACTGGTCCAAATTGAAAGAGTTTGCAAACGACAATTTTAAATTTGATAAAAATGGCAGAAAGGTCTCAAAAAGGGTAGAAAACACTGTGGGAAAAGGAGAAATTGCTCGTAACAAGCAATTTCTCTTTTTCCCCCCAGTGTTTTCAAAAGACTTGTACTGCAGACACGTGAAAACCAGGGCTTGTTTGGGAAAGGGTTAAGTCCTGCATTAGTCTTTTTACACTTCTTGCCCAAGATACTTTGAAAACATTGTAGCAAAAAGAAATTGTTTGTAACAAGCAATTCTTTTTTTTTTTGGCCACAGTATTTTTACCCGCATTCACATATTATTTAACTTTAATTCGTTTTATCAATTCCTATTTCAAAGGGTTGTTTTCAAAATGGCTGGCACAAGCTGTAATCTGTTAAAGTACCACTATATAACCCTCTTCAGAGATGGCAAATTTATGGCATATAGACGCGCTCTTTGCATCCATACGCCTTTACCACACAATCCCAACTTTTAACAATATTGATAAAGAAGGCTTTTGAAAACATTGTGGAAAAAGAGAATATGTTGGTAATGTTTTCTACCCTTCCAAAACAAATTTCAAGTTCTGATTATTGTTAAATCATTAAATTTGCTGTCTGCAAATACTTCAAATTTGGACAAGTCTAAAATTTTGTTGTCTGGTAAACAGTAAACCCTTTCCCAAACAAGCCCTGGTTTTCACATGTCTGCAGTACAAGCCTTTTGAAAAAACTGTGGGAAAAGGAGAAATTGCTCGTAAACAAGCAATTTCTCGTGTTCTCACAATGTTTTCTATCCTTTTTGAGACCTTTCTGCCATTTTCATCAACTTTAAAATTGTTGTCTGCAAACTCTTTCAATTTGGACCAGTCCAAAATTTGTTGTTTGGGAAAGGGTTAAGTTGTCAATGTATATGATGAAGTTTCAATCCAAGACATCTGTGGAACAGGCCAAATTTAGAAATCATGAAAGTTTTGATGTAGAAGAAAGCATCAAATTGTGTAATTGCTTTTAATGTTAAGTTCTACAGTCCTTGTCATGCACAGTGAATTGTTTAAACTTGTCTAGCCATTTTTAACCCTTTACCACACAATACCAAATTTCAAAAGACTGACTGGAGGTGGCTCTTGAAAACATAGTGGGGAAAAAGGAGAAGATGCTAGGAACCAGCAAGGAAATCTTTTGGAAACTAGCATTTTCTCCTTTTCCTATATTGTTTTCCACCCTTTCACAAACAAATGACATGATTTGAGCCTCACTAATCCTGTCTTCTGCTAACGTTGTAGTAAAAGTCGAGTACAAAATTTTGCCTTATGTACAGAGTTAAGAATAGTAAAGAGTTAAGGGTGGTACAGAGTTAAGCAGAGGGAAAAGCATAAGTAGTTGTGTTCATTTTAATCTCATGTAGTCAAAAAATAGGCTTAACACCCGACTATGACAATATTATTGTTACCTCAAGTGGTTTAAGTGAGGCCTGTCATACTGATGAATTATGGTTTGGCTTGTATACCCTTTACTAAACATAAAAATTTTGGAATTCCAAATCAAAGCATTTGCAGACGATGGCTCAAATGGAAAGATTTGTCCAGAGAAACGAGGAAAACATTGTGGTAAAAGAAGAAAATGCTGCTTAGCAGCATTTACTTCTTTTTCCACAGTGTTTCCAAAGCTTACTTCATCATGGTTGTTACAAAATTCGACTGCTAAAGGTTCAACACTTGACCAAACGACAACATTTCAGACTTGCCCAAACTGAAAACATTTGCAGATGACAAATGTGACTTAAATGATGGAATTTGTCTGTGGGAGGGTAGAAAACATCGTGGGAAAAGGGGAAAATGCTGCATAGCAGCATTTTCTCCTTTTACCACAATGTTTTCCAAAGCTTACTTTATCATGGTTGTAACTAGACTTGATTGTTTTGTACAGGGCTTATCCGCTTCTGAATGGAATTCCTGTTTACTAATAAGCATTTTATGACCAATTTATTGCCTCTGCATTTCCTTTTATACAAAACCATATTAACTCTTTCACTACTAACTCCAGAAATTACATGTTTTTTCTGAGCTCTAAAAATAGATTTCCACAGCCATTTAAAACGACATTCGTCATAGTTTAAAAATAGAGTAGCGAACAGCATAGATCTACGCTGTCCGCAAAAGGTAGTCAAGTCATCATTAGTAGTGAAAGAGTTAAAAGTACTTGTGGGTTCACTGTAAAGTTAAATAACACTGTTTGAAGTCATTTTATGAATGGACATGACATTTTGTTGGGCTACCAGATACAAGTATGAACTCTTTTGCATTGTGTACTTTTAGGCCCAATTGCATAACCAAAGTTTAAGGCTAACCTTGAATTTAAACCCAGGGTTAGTGGATGCAGTTTGCATAACAGAAGTTTAGTTAACCCTGTGTTACCATTTAAAACCAACAAATTGCATAATACTACTTTAAGCTAACCTCCAGTTTTACTTAACCCCAAACCCAGTAAAAAATTTAACCTGCTAGGAGGGGTAGTTTAAGGCCGGTGTTAAGCTGCTATTTTATTGTGATCATTCAAAATAGCAGCACATATACTTCAATACATTGATTAAAATAGGATGAGAAATAACCTGCAAGGGGAAGGTATATAGATAGAACATGATAGAGTCAAATTTCGCCAAAGATTCAGGTTTAGGAAGGATAAAGCAATGAAACTCATGGAAATGGTATGGGATGACATTTGGCGGCGCCATTCCTAGTCTTTTTTTCAAGCCCTTCCAAGGCTGCTTAGTGATAATGGTTTTACACGCATTAGATTCTTGTTAACCCCTATTCTGAATCCATCATCAGCTACTGAAGAACAGTACAACAGATCACACAAAAGAGAATTATTGAGCATTTTTTCAGTGTGGTAAAATGACAGTTCCACTGTTTACACACTTCCTTTCAAGCAAAACTTGAAACATCACTATCAGTCATAGTGGCAGTGTTTCTTCTGCACAACGTAATTATTTAGAGAAATCAATTCACTTGGATGATGATGATGATGATGATATGACAAAGATTCTAGTGAAGATGAGCTTGTTTGCATACATGGAGGGCAAGGGAATGTATACAGATACTATGTGATACAGCAGCATTTTAGCAACTGAATCTTTTTTTAATCGGATACAGAAGTGTGTAAAGTACAACATCTAACCCGCTCCCTGGTACACCATTTTTAGACTGCACCAAATCAAAAAAGAGCACCGCATATGGATGCCAATGCTTGGCTACATTTGCTCCATTTTCAGTGAAAATTCTAAGTTGAAAAACTGTGTCAAAAATACTTTGATGGTTACCTGCCTTTGTATTGTTTACCTGCATGACAGTTGACAACTTGTCCAAGTTTGAAGGGCGGAGCTCAGGTAGCTCAGTTGGTAGCATGCAGGACTTGAGAGGCATAACATCTATTATGCAAACCAGATTTAAACTCAAGGCTACATACCCGTGTTAGGCTTAAACCTGGGCTAAATTAGACTTCTTTTATGCAATCGGGCCATAGAGAAAATCGGCGCTACTTTTTGCCCGAGAGTTTCTTCTGAATTTAAAGCCATTTTTTTACCTCTTACAATTTCCTCATTTGAATATTAAAGGCCCAGTAAGGCCCAAGGCTGCTAAGTGTAACTCGCTAACCTTTTAGATCTTGTATCTACACTGTCAGATAAGGAGATTTCTCTCCTCCAAAAATATCATTGAAATAACAAAATATGGGTAATTTCTATTAGCCTGAAAGTTTCATTTATTTTAATTAGCAGGATACAGGTCAATATTTTTTCCCCCAAGGTGTAGAAAATACCAGGAAAGAAGCTTATCTACAAAAACCCCCAGTAATCTCACTTTTTCATATCTTGGAAGGGAGAAATCATATCCAAGATTTGTGGACAATGAGTCATCATACTGCTGACTGGTAGACTTAGCTGTGATATATTTGTCTGTACTGGACAACAAAAATTCAAACTAGGGAACCAAGACCATTAATTTATGAAAATTATATACCATATGAGATCTAAAGCAAGAGATTTGTCTTTGATAGTGAAGAGAACACTGTGGGAGAAGAAGAAAATGCAAGCATCCTCATCCATCTGATTAACCCTTTACCACACAATGCCGCCTTTTGATGCCCCTGAGAAAGAAGCCTTTTGAAAACATTGTTGGAAAAGGAGAAAATGGTAACCAGCATTTTCTCCTTTTCCCACAATGTTTTCTACCCTTGCAAAGACAAATTTCTAATTTTGAGTCGCTTGTTTTGTTGTCTGCAATAGCTTTCACTTATGGTGTGTCTGAAATTTTGTTGTTTGGTAAAGGGTTAATTCCTGCAGTTCTCCAAATATGGTGTCATGCTACAGTCCAAACTTTACAAAACACGTTATTAGAAACATCAGAAACCCGTAGAAGACACGAATGCCATTTCCAAAATATCCCCATCATTTGGCGTTCAGCGAGTAAAAACCTAACAAAGAAATTCCCAACAGGGAGCTGAAACATTGCGACGTATTTTGATTATACAACAGCAGTTTTACTACCAAATGTGGTCATGGAATTTCAAAGAATCAAGAGCTATTGCAGAAATGCATCGTAACGCTTTTGAATGCACTTTGACAGATAGCAAGTGTAACTGTGATTTCCTGTTCCAAACTGATTACCTCGTGCGTATGACAGTTTTCTTTTTCCTTTCATCTTTGAGCAATATTGGTAAAAAAAAAAGAGGAAGAATAACTTCAAACAAACAAACGAAGTCCCCCTACCATGATGTTTCCACATGTATTTAACTCTTTACCACACATCAACATTTTAGACTGGTCCAAATTGAAAGCGTTTACAGATGACAAATTAAATGCAAATGAAAAATTAAAACTTGTTTTGGGAAGGGTAGAAAACAATGTGGGAAAAGAAGAAAATGCTGGTTCCCAGCATTTTCTTCTTTTCCCACAATGTTTTCAAAAGGCTTCTTTCTCAGGGTCGTTAAAACTCGGGATTGTGTGATAAAGAGTTAACACTTTACCACATGACAAATTTTTGGACTTTACCAATTTTAAAGCATTTGCAGACAACATTATTAAATGTAGTTTGAATGATTTCTGCGTTTGATAAGGTAGAAAACATTGTGGGAAAAGAAGAAAATGCTGGTTACCCGCATTTTCTCCTTTTCCCATAATGTTTTCAACGGCCTCTTTCCTCAAGGTCATTAAACTTAGCACTGTGTGGTGACAGGTTAACCTTATTTCATAGTGCTTATCCCCCATTTCACACTGACATTTCTAAAATCTTCTGCTGCAATGTTTCTGGAGGCAAGGGAGTAACAATTATCCACTTAAACTTACAATTATAATATCTAAAAAAATACAAAATCTATAATCTACCAATAACAAAATTAATAACAATATTTAAAGTTATATTTAACTCCTTACTGAACAATCCAAGCTTTTATCGATCCTCAGAAAAAAGCTTAAGAAAACATTGTGGGAAAAACAGAGACAAGTTTCATGTTTTTAGCAATATTTTATCTGTCATTTGCAAATGCTTTCAGTTTGGACAAGTCTACATTTTTGTCGTTTGGTAAAGAATTAAATATAAAAAAGTGTACAAAACTCAACATACTTAACTTCGAGCCGTCCCCAAATATTCCTCCTAGAATATCCAAATCCATGTCGCACTGGAGCACACTGTATTTCCAACTACTGAGTTTTACCAAGTTTTTTTCTTCTTTAAATTTAAATTTCCACTTTTTGATTTCCCGTCAGTTAAAACCTTTCATTCAAAGTGTTTCAGCATTTCAAAGTCAGGTTACAGAATTTCAGCATCTCTTGTTTCATGCTCTGTTACTACATTTACAAAACCTTTGGGACCAAAAAACTCCCTCTGCGGCAGACGACTTTTGTAAACATCCAGGTAACATGAGGATAATAGACATAAATTAAAGGCCAAGCAGCAGCCAAAAGTAAACAATGTGGGTCTTAAAATGTATTTAAATTTAAATCATACCATTTAAAAGTATGAAAACTATTGTAAAGATGAAATCTGTTATTATACAGTCAGTTCAAGTGTAAATTGTTGGCAGAAAAATGAATTTTAAAACCAGGTAAAAAGTTATCAAAAGATAATGCGACCTGGCAACTTTTAACATAGTTCTAAAAATCATTTCTCTGCCAAGATCAGACTGCTGGTTTTGTGCCGTCTGATCTTTATCTGAACAATTCATAAATGCAAGCTCTATGATTTTATTTGGCTCCAACAGGGTAAATTTTCACACCAGCTAGTGCCAGTTATTTTTTGTCTTAAATCCGTGTCTGATTCACCATTCCTCCAAGTTCTCGCTGGGGTTCACTGCACGTTAATTAACAAAGCCCTAACCAATCAATGGTCATGCATATAAGATAAACAAAATGAATACTGCATGAATTGCTGTCAACAAGCTTAATACTTTACCAAATGACCAAATGTTAGAATTGCCCAAATTGGAAGCATTTGCAGACAACAAAATAAATGTCTCACAATTTGAAATTTTCTCTTGGTAGGTTAGAAAACATTGTGGGATAAGGAGAAAATGCTGGTTACCAGCATTTTCTCCTTTTCCCTCAATGTTTTCAAAAGCCTTCTTCGTAAGGGTCATTTAAACTCGGGACTATTTGGTAAAGGGTTAACTCTTTACCAGCCGAAAAATTTTTATATTTGTCCAAATTGAAAGCATTTCCTGGCGACAAATTAAATGCAGCTCAGATGATGGAATTCATCTCACAATGGGTAGAAAACATTATGGGAAAAGAAGAAAATGCTGGTTTTCAACAACCTCCAACCTGAGGGTCGTTAAAATACTGGATTTTATGATAAAGGGTTAAATATCACTTTCCGAATTCTTTACCAAACGACAAAATTTTGGACTCAACCAAATTGAAAGCATTTACAGATGACCAAAAAAAAAAGTAGCTCAAATGAGCATTTCTGTCTTTGATAGGATAGAAAACATTGTTGAAAAAGGAGAAAATGCTGGTCAACAGTATTTTCTCCTTTTCCCACAAAGTTTTCAACAGCCTTCTTCTTCAGGAAAACTCAAGACCGTATGGTACAGGGTTAACCCATTACCACACAATCCCCACTTTTAATGACCCCGAGAAAGAAGCCTATTGAAAACATTGTGGAAAAAGGAGAAAATGCTGGTAACCAGTATTTTCTCCTTTTCCCACAATGTTTTCTACCCTTCCTAGAACAAATTGCAGTTTTTCAGCTACAATCATTTTGTCGTCTGCAAATGCTTTCAATTTGGACTGGTCTAAAATTTTGTCGTTTGGAAAAGAGCTAACTCTTTACCTACCAACAAAATTTGGGATTAGACCAAATTGAAAGCATTTGCAGATCACAAAACAAGCGTAGCTCAAATGATGATTTTTGTCTTTGATAGGGTAGAAAACATTGTGGAAAAAGGAGAAAAATGCTGGAAAGCAATGCTGGTCACCAGCATTTTCTACCTTTCCCACAATGTTTTCAAAAGCCTTCTTTTTCAGGGTCATTTAACCCTTTCCCAAACAAGCCCTGGTTTTCACGGGTCTGCAGTACAAGTCTTTTGAAAACACAGTGGGAAAAGGAGAAATTGCTCATAATGAGCGATTTCTCCTTTTCCCACAGTGTTTTCTACCCTTTTTGAGACCTTTCTGCCATTTTCATCAACTTTAAAATTGTCGTCTGCAAACTCTTTCAATATGGACCAGTCTAAAATTTGTCGTTTACAAAGGGTTAAAGTCGGGATTGTGTGGTAAAGAGTTAAGTGAAGGAAAACACAGTAGTCGATACCACTTCTCCTATTTCAGCATTGCATGTTACAGAATAGCTCTTTGACTGATCCTTCACTTTTTCACTGACCTGCTGGTAGAAAACACTGTGGGAAAAGGAGAAATTGCTCGTTACGAGCAATTTCTCCTTTTCCCACAGTGTTTTCAAAAGACTTGTACTGTAGACACGTGAAAACCAGGGCTTGTTTGGGAAAGGGTTAAATTATATCAAGAATTGTAGGTGTACGCTCAACCTGATTTGTTATTCAATGTGGTCACTTTTTGAAACATTTGAATACGATGTTTTCATAAAATATATCATGACTGGTGGACAAAGTGCTTTGACAAATATCATGTGAATTGGAAAAAAAATGGTTAGATAAAAAAAATAATTATTGATTTCTATGCAGACTGGGAAATAAATGGTTAAAAAAAAAAATGCAGATTTATCCATTTCTACCGAAAATATACTAAAATTGTCATTTTGCATACAGTCAGTCCTTCATCAAGTGAGTTTTAATGTTCCCTAGGAAAAGGACATTTGACAACATTGTTGGAAAAGGTTAGCACCTTTTACCACAATGTTTTCTACCCTTTAAAGGAAAAAATTCATGATTTGTTCAACATTTAGTTTGTCATCTGCACACGCTTTTAATTTTGACCAGTTTGAAATTTTGTCATTTGGTAAAGAGTCTAATGGCTTCGTATACAAAAAATCTTATTTCAACCAGTCCACATCCAGAAACAAAATCTAAGTTTTAAAACCATAAAAGCAAAACAACTCCAAGTGAAACAAGAAAACTTGATCCGAGCTAGACAAGCCACATGAGTCCATTACCCATTCTGAGTGAACTATGATTTTTCTCGACACAAGCAAACAAGTCATGAATACATAGCCCGACATGATGTATTATATCTGACTCACATCACTTTGCTATTGTAATGATTGCTATAGAATACCGGAAACAAGTCTCAAATTCATCTCTGGCGCAGATCTCTTTTTCCTTTGTAATTTTCTGCCAGGGTCACAGAGACCTTGTAGAAATCACATGATTAAACCAAAGTCAATATTATTATCATAACATGAATTTTCTAAGAAAGCTAAAGCAATTTGGGAAAAAAAATATTGCAAAGCATAAAAAAAAAAATTGTGACAAAAAAAAAAAACAGCCTATGCAAATTACATAATATTTCAAAATAAACTCTATCTTCCAACTTTCCAAGAGATACACCACACTGTTGAAATGCTCTCCCTATTCCAACAACACCATTATACAAGCTTGCTTTCCCTCAAATGATAAGCCTTTCAGGCTTTCCAAGACAGACTTATTGAGAAGACTGTACCAACAAAATTTTGATAACCCTTTCACATATGCCATTTTGTTTCTGCTTGGCTTCTCAAGAATGTATATAGCTCCATTTCCGACAAATCCCATCAGTTTGGTAGTTCCAGACAGCTGTAACTGCCAGGCTTTCGGTATACGGGTACTAGTATCTTGCATGCCGTGAATGACAGAAATAAAATTGAGCACCGAGATCAACTTCAGCAGAAAGAGATGTCATTCATCTCGGGTTGAGATCAGTTGATAATATCCTAGACCAGGAGCAAGAAACAGTAACACTATCTTGGTTACAGCACGTAATCATTAACTCTTTACCAAACAACAAAATTCTAGACTTGTCCAAATTGGAAACAATTGCAGAGGACAAGATTAATTGGATCCAAAAAATGAAATTCTCTTAAGGAAGGGTAGAAAACAGTGTGGGAAAAGGAGAAAATGCTGGAAACCAGCATTTTCTCCTTTTCCCACATTGTTTTCAAAAGCCTTTCTGCTCAGGGTCGTTAAAACTCAGGATTGTGTGGTATAGAGTTAACTCTACTAAACAACAAATTCTGGGACACAAACAAATTGGAAGCATTTACAGACAACAAAAGAAATACAGCTCAAATGATGACTTGTCTTTGATAGGCTAGAAAACATTGTGGGAAAAGGAGAAAATGCTGGTTTCATTTCCCACAATGTTTTTTAAAAGCTGTTATTCTCAGGGTTGTTAAAACTCATAACTGTGTGGTAAAGGGTTAAGCTCTTCATTACAGCAATGCATTTCTTCACTTATTAAATTGAGATCTACAATGCAGTTTTTCATTTTGTTAGGGTGTTATTTAATTATATACTGCACTTAACCCTTTACCAAATGACAAAATTTTAGCCTAGTCCAAATTGAAAGCATATGCAGACAACTTATTAAATGTTACTCACAACATAAGATTCGTCTTTCAAAGGGTAGAAAACATGGTGGGAAAAGAAGAAAATGCTGGTTGCCAGCATTTTCTTCTTTTCCCACAATGTTTTTAAAATGCTGGTTACCAGCATTTTCTTCTTTTCCCAAAATGTTTTCAAAAGTCTTCTTCCTCAGGGTCATTAAAAGTCGGGACTGTGTGGCAAAGGGTTAACAACCATTTTGGTATTTGACACTATAATATTCATCATTGTGACACTCTGGTAGATGAAAGTATAAAATGAATGACTAACAAGGACCATTACAAACAGAAATACTTGGCCCCGAATTGGGGAAAAAAAGAGGGTCACAATGGCCCTGTGAAGCTCTACTGGCTAACTTAAGCCAGATTTGACAAAAACAAAGTCTAAACAGATTGACTGATGGTATGGTGATTGTATGATGTTTAACTGTTTTCAACATTATTTCAGTCATATCATGGTGGCCAGTGCACCTATCCATGCTTTCCTGGAGTTTCTTTTACCAGCACTAGCACAATATTCTTTCATGGCCACTGGCTGCTATCCCACATAGCCATCGTCAAAACAATGGTCAGCGATGAAAGAGGAATGAATCCTGTCGCAATGACTATCATCAATCCTCAAAAAGAAATTGGCTGAGCCAAGGACTGAACCAGCGACCTCTTGTTCTCAAGTCCTGTACGCTTCCGACTGAGCTATTGGGGCTCAGCTGAAGTGAGATTACACAAAAACAAAGCCTAACATAGACAAAACCCAGAAACATGTACACGCCCACCTTTCACTTAATGACAAAGTTTCAGACTCCTCAAAACTGAAAGCATTCACAGACGAAAAATTAAATGCGACTACAGTAATGATTGTGTCTATGACAGGGTAGAAAACATTGTGGGGAAAATGTTTTCAAAAGCTTTGTCAAGGTCGTTAACACTCAGGATTGTGTGGTAAGGCGTTAACCCTTTACCACACAATCACGGGTTTTAACGACCCTGAAGAAGAAGCCTTTTGAAAACATTGTGGGAAAAGGAGAAAATGCTGGTTACCAGCATTTTCTCCTTCTCCCACAATGTTTTCTACCCTTTCCCAATCAAATTTCAATTTTTGAGTCACATTTATTTTGTCGTCTGCAAAAGCTTTCAATTTGGTATGGACTGAAATTTTGTCTTTTGGTAAAGAGTAAAGCAACATCGAGGACTGTAAAAGCGACACTATGTATTTGTATGTTGTTTTCACGATTTCACTGAAAAACAGGTTTTTGACAATACAAGTCAAGGCTAGCATAGATAATTTTAGTCAACTCGTTTGATTCGTTTCCCACAATGTTTTCAAAAGGCTTCTTCCTCACAGTCGTTAAAAGTCGGCATTGAGCAGTATAGGGTTAATGAAGATAATCCTTTTGCCACATTTAGCAGACCGTGTAACTCAAGCAAAACATATACCTCCAGCAGACCATGTAATTCAAGACCAGACTGCACAGAGTGTGTCTGATATTTTCAAAGCCATTGTAGCTAAAAACAGAAATGAAATTACAGGAAGAGACAATTTTCATCAACAATTCTATAGTAAGGCTTTACCAAACGACATCATTTTAGACTTGTCCAAATTGAGAGCAGTTGCAGACCACAAGCTAGATGTAGCTTCAATAACACAATTGGTCTTTCACAAAGGTATTTATTTATCTGTCTACAGGATATTAGTCCTTTGCAAGAATGAAGGAAGCAAAACGTCAAGAAGAAATTGATAAATAGTTGATATTCAACTATTTAACCCTTTACCACACACTCATGAGTTTTAATGACCCTGAATTAAAAGGCCTTTTGAAAACATCTAGGAAAAGGAGAAAATGCTGGTAACCAGCATTTTCTCCTTTTCCAAGAATGTTTTTTCACCCTTCCAAGGGTAAATTTTTATTTTTGAGTCACAATCATTGTCGTCTATGAAGGCTTTAAATTTTGACAAGTCTGAAACTTTGCCATGTTGTATAGGGTTAAATCATCATTTCTTTTTATCAAAAAAATACCAATGGTTTAAAAAAAGCCCAACCCAATCCTCCTTTCAGGCCATCAGCTAAATGTGTTGAAAGATTTATGACTTTATGCAATGCTGGCAAAGAGGTATATAAGCCAATGATTGCTGACGGCCATCTGTGTTTTGTCAAGGGGCTAAAATA
The DNA here is from genome assembly GCA_945859785.2 of Tridacna gigas. Taxonomy (NCBI): domain Eukaryota; kingdom Metazoa; phylum Mollusca; class Bivalvia; order Cardiida; family Cardiidae; genus Tridacna; species Tridacna gigas. The sequence continues at coordinate 74,831,340 of OX244032.2, forward strand.
GATGGGTTTTGCTTATCCGGCATGGCATCAGTCTCTAAGTCTCTTTCCTCCATGAGCATTCTGCTTTCTACATTCACGCCAAATAACTTTCAAATTCTTTCTGTTGACCTTTTACTTCACAATCCTGACTTTTAATGACCCTGATAGAGGAAGTAATTGAAAATTGTTGGAAACCAGCATTCTCTCCTTTTCCCACAACATTTTCTACCCTTCGAAAGGCAAATTTGTATATTTGAGTCATATTTATTTTGTTGTCTGCAAATGCTTTCAATTTGGACAAGTCTAAAACTTTGTTGTTTGGTAAAGAGTTAGGAATGGTTGGTGAATACAGACCCAGGTGAAGTTACAACCTATAAGAAGCAGGATATGGATTCAGTCTGCAACAATAATTGATTAACCCTTTACCACATGAAAAAATGTCCAAATTGAAAGCATTTGCAGACGACAATGTCAATGTGTCTCAAATAATATGATATTTCTTTGATAGGGTAGAAAACATTGTGGGAAAAGGAGAAAATGCTGGTTACCAGCATTTTCTCCATTTCCAACAGTGTTTTCAAAAGGCTTCATCCTCAGGGTCATTAAAACTTGGGATTGTGTGGTAAAGGATGAAGGTGATAAGGCAGACTGCAGTTCTGACAGTAATCTTGGAAGTTGGTGCAAACAGCTCAAGAAATTGTGAAAACCGAGTTTTATCATTAATGAAATTTTAGTCTGCGTTTACATGGGACTAGAAAACTGCTTTTAAAAATATCATGGTAAAAGGAGAAAAAGCTTGTACCAGACTTTTCTCTCTTTCACAATTTGTTTCGGGGTGGTTTTCAACGACAAACCAAGCATTTGAGACACCTCTAGTTTGCTGTCTGTAACTTTCTTCAGTTTGTATAACCCTTTACAAGATGACAAAATTTTAGCCGTGTCCAAATTAAAAGCATTTGCAGAGAACAAGTTCAATATGGCTCAAATGGTGCAATTTTTCTTTGATAGGGTAGAAAACATTGTGGGAAAAGGAGAAAATGCTGGTTACGGCATTTTCTCCTTTTCCCACAGTATTTTCAAAAGGATTCTTTCCCAGGGTCTTTAAAAGGTAGCATTGTGCAGTAAAAGGATAAGCCATATAAGTCTAAAATTTTATCATGGTAAAGACATAACCCTTAAAATGCCGAGAATGATATTAGATGCTTTGATCTTGCAGTCTAATATAAATTTCTCAATATTTTGCATAATCTTGCCGAAACAGCATAACCCTTGGAGCACCAAATAAACCCAAAGGACAGTTTGGTCCAAACTGAAAGTATCTGCAGACAACAAATTATATGTGGTTGAAATGACGGAATTTGTATCTGATAGGGTAGTAAACATCGTGGGAAACGTAGAAAATGCTGGTTACAAGCATCTTCTCCTTTTCCCACAATGTTTTCAAAAGCCTTATAAATACTTTCCCCAACCACAAATTTTGGACTCTTCCAAACTCAAAGCAACTGCAGACGACAATTTTTCAAGTTGGTACAAATGAGGTGAAGTTTTCTGAAAGGATAGAAAACATTATGGGAAAAGGAGAAATTGCTTGTTACAAGCAATTTCTCCTTTTCCCATAATGTTTTCAAATGCTTTCTTCCTCGGGCTTGTTAAAACATGGGAGGTGGTTAAACGTTAAGAAACCAGGTACGTTCCATTCAACAAATTCCTTCACAGTATTCCACGAGAATTATGGCTTGTAAACAGTGTAAAAGAAGATTAATATTCACTTGCAAAAGTAGTTTTTTTAATCTAATTATGCTGTCCAATTTGGAATTAATTGCTACTCTAAAATAACAAAGAAAGATCAAGTGCCCTCTACAGTAAGAGGTTCAATTCACATTTTTTCAGTCACTTATACCCCTCAGCATACAAATCCCAAATTTTAAAGACCCTGTAGGAGAAACGTTATGAAAACCTTGTGGGAAAAGGAGAAAATGCTGGTAACCAGCATTTTCTCCTTTTGCAACAAGGTTTTCTTCCCTATCAAATGCGAATTTCATTTTTTCTTAGTCACATTTGTTGTCTGCAAATGCTTTCAATTCTGACATTCCAGCAAGTCTAAAATTTTGTCGTTTGGTACAGGGTTAAAGGCACTTGACATAGGTTGGTTAATACTCTTATCCCATTACCACATGTGTTCATGATCCTGCAAAAAAAGGCTTTCGAAAATATTGTGGAAAAAAAAAAAGAAAGATGCTTGCAAACAGCATTTTCTCCTTCTCCCAGAATGTTTTCTACTCTCCAGAGGTGAGTCACAAATATTTTGTCACCTACAAACGCTTTCAATTTGGGACAAGTGTAAAATTTTGGGGTTAAGTAAAGGGTTGAAGGTCAACACTACAGCACTACAGAAAGTGGGGGTGGTTGTAAGAAATTAAATATGTTGTCATCAGATGAAATAATTCAAAAGTACCAGGACCATATTACTACTGGAATGTTAAATGAAACTTGAGGTCATAAAATCTACAAGCACTATTCTTAACTCTTTACCACTTTCCCATCTTTTAACAACCCTAAGAAAGAAGCTTTTCAAAACATTGTGGGAAAAGGAGAAATGCTGGTGACCAGCATTGTCACCTTTTCCCTAAATGTTTTCTACCCTTCCCAAAACAAATTACCATTTTTCAGTCACATTTATTTTGTCATCTGCTGGTGCTTTCAATTTGGACAAGTCTAAAATTTTGTCTTCTGGTAGAGTTAACTCTTAACCTGACGACGAAGCTTTGGACTGGCCCAAATTGATAGCTCTTGCAGATGACAAATTAAAATGCAGCTCAAATGATGATTTCTGTCTTTGATAGGGTGTAAAACATTTTGGGAAAGGGAGGAAATGCTGGGTAGCAGCATTTTCTTCTTTTCCCATAATGTTTTCAGAAGCCTTTCTTCTTAGGATTGTTAAAACTTGGGAGATTGTGTGATAAACGGTTACAGAGGAATAATGAACATTTTGTATCAGTTCGTAAGACCTACAAGCACTGTTTCAAATGAAAACACCTTACTAATTAGCAGTCTGGATCCAAGAAAAGATTAGACAAGAAAGCCCTTTGGAGCCTGAAGTGCTCTACTGGCCATAAACCAATTCAAATTATGCTGAAATGTTGTCATCTTTCTGTGGGTAAATCATAGAAAAATGCCAGATTTATCATGAAAATAAAAGAATTTTGACATACAGCAATGGAAAAACAAAGCGGGAACCCACTTTGACATATTGTTTAACCCTTTACCACACAATCCTGAGTTTTAACCACCCTGAGGAAGAACCCTTTTGAAAACACTGTCAGGGAAAAGGAGAAAATGCTGGTTACTAGCATTTTCTCCATTTCCAACAATATTTTCTACCATATCAAAGAGAAAATCCACCATTTGAGCCAAATTTAAAATGTCCTCAGGCGATGCTTTCAATTTGGACAAGTCTAATTTTTTTTTACGGTAAAAGAGATAAGCATTTGGCCAACTCATTTGGAGTGGAATCTCTGACCATCTTTCTGTAATTTGCTTTTTGTTTTGTATAAGGAACATTGAAATGACATGTTTTCCAACACACAGTTTTGGAATTTCCGTTTTCTAGAAAAGTTTTAATACGCCCTGTGAAAGCTTCCACAGAATTTTGTATGAGAAGTGCAGAGTTCATTGTGTAAAGAGGAAATTCACACATTTCTATTCTTGGAACTTGCAGAATTTCAAAGGGCTTCTGTTTGAAAAGTGATACGTAGATTTTCCTCAACTTTTAAAGGGTTCAAGCCCTTGTTGACAATCTGTAGCAGTTTTAAGCAACAGATGAATAATGTGCTCTTCATTACAAAAACTAGAAAAAGTTACTAACAGTCAACAACAAGGATATGACAATACCTCAACCTGGGGCGTAGCTGCCTATACGCAAAACGCAGTTTCGTACACTTTGAAAAAAAGACATATAAGCCATATGTAAAATGTCACCAGTCTCAGGCCAAATACCATCTATAGTTCAAAAACTATCCCCAGACCCCCCCCCCCCCCCCCCCCCCGGGAAATTGCCCTCCCCTCTCTCATTACACGACGCTCGGGGTAATACCTTCCGCATTACTTTTGCGTACACTTTATTTGGGGCTTAGTGAAGCCCTGGTCACTGTTTCCTCTGAAAACAGCCAAGCTAAAATCTAGAAAAAGTTACTAATAGTTAATTGTACACCACACAAAGACAGAAGCCTTCCTGGCAATTGGCCAGTAGAGCTGAAAAAAATACGGAACACTGCAAAAAGAAAAATTAAATTAGCAAACTGGCAAATTCCCCATTAGAAAAAAATTATTCTTTATAGCCTCAAAATGAGCTGTAACTAATTAGCATACTTATGTTCCCAACTTCTTTTTTTTTTCTTATTTCCATATAATCATAAGGAGGTGAGTTAACCCTTTACCAAAGCGACAAAATTTTAGTCTCATTCAAATTGAAAGAATTTGCAGCAAAAATTGTAATGCCAATCAAATATTTGAATTCGTCTTTGAAAGAGAAGAAAACATTGTGGAAAAAGGAGAAAATGCCGGTTACCAGCATTTTCTCCTTTTCCCACAATGTTTTCAAGGGTCCTTACTAAGGGTCAATAAAATATGAAATTGTGCGGTAAAGGGTAAATTGCCTGCTTTTAATGCTTCTGCCTCCTTACCTATGCATTATCTCATTAAGATGCACCCTAACCTGTCTAAGACATAGCGCCATTGAAAACACCCTTGTGAATGGAGAATGTCTAAAAAAAAGATTACGAATTATAGAGAAAAAAAGATGGTGTCAAAATGACAAATTGTTCAAAATGACAAATTTCTAGATTTTCAAACTTGTTTTCACATAAATATATACATGTGTTTAAATGCAACTTCATTTTGATCATATTATTTTGCAAGGGTGATTTTTAAGTTATCATTTGGTAAAAACTTGTTGGAAGACCTGAGGAAATGACGTTTTAATTTGGCACCGGAAGGCTTAACTGTTTACCATACAACGAAAATGTAGATGAGAACATATTGATAGCATTTGCAAACGACAAGTTTGATGTGGCTCGATAAAATTTGTCTTTGATAGGGTAAAAAACATTGTGAGAAAAGAAGAAAATGCTAGTTACCAGCATTTTCTCCTTTTCCCCAATGTTTTCAATAGACTTTTTAATCCGGTTAGTTAAGACTCGGGATTGTGTAGTTAAGGGTTAACTTTAACTCATTCCTATACAGGTGCAAGTCTTTAAACCCCCAGCACTTTACACTTGCCAGCAGTTTGTCTGATTGAATAATGTTTTACACCAGTCTCAACATTTTTTCAGTTATATCACAGTGTCATTGCACTTAACCCTTTCCTAAACAAGCCCTGGTTTTCACGTGTCTGCAGTACAAGTCTTTTGAAAACACTGTGGGAAAAGGAGAAATTGCTCGTAACAAGCAATTTCTCCTTTTCCCACAGTGTCTTCTACCCTTTTTGAGACCTTTCTGTCATTTTCATCAAATTTGAAATTGTCGTCTACAAACTCTGTCAATTTGGACCAGTCCAAAATTTGTCGTTTGGGAAAGGGTTAATTATGCTCTTTCTGGGTTCACCAGTTCGAATACAGGGCTATGGAATGCTTTATTTCCCAATTTTTCTAAATGAAGACATTTTCCTTTTCTTTAATTATTTCTCCTTTGGGTCACTTGTACAAGTCAGCGGCATGCCTAAAAAGCATCCTGTATGGTCATAGAACTTCTGTTACAAGACAAGCCATTTGACTGGCTGGGTCATTTTATCTCAGCCAATCAGATGACTTGTCCTGGAGATTACAACTTGAATTTGATGGATTGAAGAAAACAGTTAACACAAAGACAGAACATTTAGCCAATATTCAGCTAACAAAGCATCATAGTTTTCAAGTTTTCTTACAGTTTTTCCTGGGTAAAAGATGAAAAGGTTTTATAATGAGTTAATAAGAGGCAGTTTGCAATTATTGTCTTCCCCATAAACCATTTGCAAATTTTACAGTTATTAGAAACATACAGTTGTAAATCTCAATGTCTTCAGCACAAAATGCTTTTTTATTCCTTCATCTGACTCACGTAGGTATCTTGTCAGTTTTCTAAGTAAATTAACTCTTTACCACACAACAAAATTTTAGACCGGACCAAACTGAAATCATCTGCAGACGAGAAATAAGTTGGGGCTTGAAAGATGGAATTTGTCTTACAATGGGTAGAGAACAATATAGGAAAAGGAGAAATTGCTGGTGACCAACATTTTCTTCTTTTCCCACAATTTTTTCAAAAGCCCTCTACCTCAGAGTTGTTAAAACACAGGTTTGTGTGGTAAAGGGTTAACCCTTTACAACACTATCCTGAGTTTTAACAACCCTTACTGAAGAAGCTTTTGAAAGCATTATGGGAAAGGGAGAAAATGCTGGTAACCAGCATTTTCTCCGTTTCCCATCATATTTTCTAACCTATTAGAGAAAACTTCCATCATTTGAGCCACATTTACCTTGTCTGCTAATGCCTTAAGTTTAGACAAGGATAAATTTTTGTCGTTTTGCAAAGAGTTAGCTCTTGACTGCACAATCTAACTAAACCCAATCCCAAGTTTTAACAACCATGAAAAAGAAGCCTTTTGGTAACCTTGTGTGAATATTTCACAATAAAGTGAACAGTTTACCCCTTACCATACAATCCCCTGTTTACACAACCCTAAAAAAGAAGACTTTTGACTACACTGTGGAAAAAGGTAACCAGCATTTTCTCCTCTTTCCACAATGTTTTCTACCCTGTCAAAGACAGAAGTCGTCATTTCAGCTACATATAATTTTTTGTCTGGAAATGCTTCCAGCATTTTCTTCTTTTCCCACAATGTTTTCTTCCTTTCCAAAGGCAAATTTCAGTTGTTGGGTAATGTTTAACTCGTCATCTACAAATGCTTTCTATTTAATAAAGGCTAAAATTTTGTTGTTTAGTAAACAGTTATCATCTTCAAAGGTTTTCAATATCAAAAATTTCAAGCCGAACCCCGTAGCTCAGTCGGTAGCGTACAGGACTTGAGAACAGGAGGTCGCTGGTTTGATCCCCTGCTCGGCCAATTTCTTTCCGAGGATTGATGATATATATAGTCATTGCGACAGGATTCATTCCTCTCCCACCGCTGACCATTGTTTCCACAATGGCTATGTGGGAAAGCAGCCAGTGGCTTGGAAAGAATATTGTGCAGAGTACTGGTAAAAGAAATTCCAGGAAAGCATGGATAGGTGCACTGGCCACCTCGATATAACTGAAATAATGTTGAAAACAGCGTTAAACACCATACAATCAATCAATCAATCAAAAATTTCGATCTTTGGCAACGATCTAAAAATAACAGACATTATACAATAATAACCCCAGGACATATGCTTCATAGCAGTTTTTGCGATCAACAGATTTGAAATGCTGGTAAATACGCCACCACTTGAGTTGTCGGAGACTTTAATGGATTTGAATTAATGATATGTAGCACTTTTTCTGCTGCCTTTTGAATAAATCACTCAGTATTTCGTAAACTTCTCAAGACGTGATGAGTTGCAGACAGAAAATAATGGTAGGGGTTCTTTCCTGGACTTACTTACATCCTCAAGTTTTTGCCAAGCGACAAAGTTTTAAGACCTGTCTAATAGCAAAAAATTTGCAGACAAGAAAATAAATGGCTTAGATGATAGAATTTGTCTTTGAAAGGGTAGAAAACATTGTGGTCAAAGGATAAAATGCTGGTAACCAGACTTTCTCCTTTTCTTACACTTGTTTTCCAAAGTACTTTTTCTAGGGGTTGTTAAAACTCAGAACTGTTCACAATTTCAGCATCAGAGACCAAAAAACAGCGACTTTTGCCGACAACATTAACCCTTTCCCAAACAAGCCCTGGTTTTCACGTGTCTGCAGTACAAGTCTTTTGAAAACACTGTGGGAAAAGGAGAAATTGCTCGTAATGAGCAATTTCTCCTTCTCCCACAGTGTTTTCTACCCTTTTGGAAAACCTTCTGTCATTTTCATCAAATCTAAAATTGTCGTCTGCAAACTCTTTCAAACTGAACCAATCTAAAATTTATCGTTTGGGAAAGGGTTAAGATTAGACTAAGTCTAATGTAGGGTGCATACTGTTTGCTAGTTTAGTTGTGCCTATAAAAGAAAATTCGTTCTGAGTTTCAGTCGATTGTATTTTTAGTCATTTAACCTTTTACCACACAATCCCAAGTTTTAATGAACCCTGACGAGGCCTTTTGAAAACATTATGGGAGAAGGAGAAAATGCTGGTAACCAGCATTTTGTCCTTTTCCCACAATGTTTTCCACCCTTCCCATGACAAATCTGAAACTTTAAGTCACATTTATTTTGTCGTCTGCATATGCTTTTAGTTCGGCCCAGTCTAGAAATTTTGTCATTTGGTTAACCCTTTCCCAAACAAGCCCTGGTTTTCACATGTCTGCAGTACAAGTCTTTTGAAAACACTGTGGGAAAAGAAGAAATTGCTCGTAACGAGCAATTTCTCCTTTTCCCACAGTGTTTTCTACCCTTTTTGAGAACTTCCTGCTATTTTCATCAAATTTAAAATTGTCATCTGCAAACTCTTTGAATTTGGACCAGTCCATAATTTGTTGTTTGGGAAAGGGTTAAGAGTTCAAAATTTGAGGAGAACAGAATACAGGGGCACATCTCTTGGGAAAGATTCCAGAATCAAGGGGAAAAATGATTTTTTTTACCCTCATATTATGAAATGACAAATCCTAGAACTTTCTATAATTATTCTTCAAGAAAAATAATTTCTCCCCAAGGAAAAAGAACCCTCCCTGATTTATTGAGCATAAAGCATTGCAGAACGGGGAGGCTTCTGTTCCGAGAGATTATTGTGACAAGCTACTTCACAGTCAATTTAGTGTAAAGATCATTTTCATTTACTAATTTAGATGTACAGGGAGGTCTGTTCTAAAGCAACAAAGAATTTTTTTTTCCTAATTCTAGGCTATTTAGACTGTCATTTAACTCTTCACCAAACAATTCCCAGTTTTCATCGCCCTAAAAAAAAAAAAGCCTTTTGAAAACATTGTTGGAAAAGCAGAAAATGCTGGTTAACAGCATTTTCTCCTTTTCCCACAAGTTTTCTACCCTATCAAGATAAGAAATCATCATTTGAGCCACAATACTTGGCTGCGGTTAATTGTTTTTTAGTGAAAATTCCAAGTCAAAAAAGGGACATAACTGTATCCAAAATATTTTGATGGTTACCTGCCCTTGGTGTATAGGTTCCCTTTTGATTTTTGACAGCTTGGTCAAGTTTGAAGTAAATATCTTCAGTAATAACAGATATAAAATGTGAAATTATTTGCACCACATAGGTGACGATAGGGCTATGACAATAACCACTTAAATTTCTTTGATGTTAACCCTAAAAGTGCCTTTCACAACTGTTGTTGGCTTTGCAGCCAATGTAGATCAAGATCAGACTGTACAAAATGGGCAGTCTGATCTTTGATCTACACTGTCCAATTTGCTGAAACACGAGAGCTGAAGGTTACGAGCAATTTCTCCTTTTCCAATAGTGTTTTCAAAAGACTTGTACTGCAGACACGTGAGAACCAGGGCTTGTTTGGGAAAGAGTTAAAGGAAAGTCGAGAAAAAATAAGGATATCCCTTATCCTGATCAACTTCCATTTCTCCAAATGTTACCAAACCCCAATAGTAGCGCATGGAACATACAAATGTATCCTCATGAAATCAGATGTTAAATCCTTTGTTTGGACTCAATTCCCTCAGCCGCCAGACTCTATTGTTTCCCAATTTAATGTGGCAAAAATCCCCAACATTCAACAAAAATAAATGGTTCGTGTTACCGATCTGTTTCCAAAATCTCCAGTTGGAATGAAAATAATTACAGGTTACATTCCAAAATCGATAATTCTTTCAGAACTGTGAACTCTTTTGCTACCAATGACAGCTTCGATAGCTTTTGCTGATGGTGCAGATCAAGATCAGACTGCACAGAACATGCAGTCTGATCTTGAATCTACACCATCCAGTACCTGATGCTGGACTATGACCAAATTTGTCTTTTATGGCAACAGAAAGGTTTTTTCAGACCTTGAAAAAAAGCCCCATTTCTTGAGTTTGTAGAGAAAGGGTTAACCCTTGAGCTGTTAAGCGCCATTCACTGACCTTTTGCAGACAATGTAGATCAAGATCAGACTGCACAGAATATGCAGTCTGATCTTGGATGTACACTGTCTGATAAGGAAATATTTTCACCCCAAAACATAAGTTTGAAATAACATAATTTGGGATTTTACTATCAGACTGAAAATTTTATTTTACATTATTCAGCAGGCTAAGGGTTAACACACCATGGGATGAATACTGATGGCTCCAAATGTTCCTAGAATTGACAGAGACTTGAGGTTTCCAGTCCCGTGCTCTCGGAAAATTTCAAAGCGTGCACAAACCAATTGAAATAAAAACCCATTCTGCAGCTATAAAATCTTTCTATCTATTCTATCAATACCGGTAAACATCTGAGAAAATATTTCTTTTTCAAAGAAGAACAACAAAAATGAACTGGATATTTCCAGCAGCTATATAACACATACAACAAAACAGTTTACCCCAATTAGTCCTATTTTATATTTCAGTTTAACCCATGACCAGACCACCAAATTTTAGCCTTGTCCAAATTGAAAGCATTTGCAGCCGACAATTTCAATGTGGCTCAAATTGTGCAATTTTTCTTTGATATGGTAGAAAACATTGTGGGAAAAGGAGAAAATTCTGGTTACCAGCATTTTCTCCTTTTCCCATGTTTTCAAAAGGCCTCTTTCCAAGGGTTATTAAAAGGCAGCATTGTGAGGTAAATGGTTAACTCTTTACTGAATGCCAAAATTTTAGACTGGTCCAATTTTAAAGCACTTGCAGACGACAAAATTAATATGGCACAAATGATAGGGATGGTGTCACATAATTTATTAAACATGGTGGGAAAAAGAGAAAAATGCTGGTTACTAGAATTTTCTCATTTTTTCACAATGTTTTCAAAAAGCCCTTTTCCAAAGGTTGCTTAAACTTGGGATTGTGTGGTACAGGGTTAAACACTCTTATAAAATGATACCCAAGCAATGCTTGCACAAAGTCCAAGGGCAGAGTAACCTTCTTCTTTTCCGTATTACTTATTGCTGTCAGACGATTCACTTGCTTACTTATTCTAACCCTTTAACACACAATCCCGAGTTTTAATGACCCTAAGAAAGAGGCCTTTTGAAAACATTGTGGGAAAAGGAGAAAATGTGAGTAACCAGTCTTTTCTCCTTTTCCCACAATGTTTTCTACCCTATCAAAGACAGAAATCACCATTTTAGTTACACATAACTTGTCGTCTGCAAATGCTTCCAATTTGGTTCAGTCCAAAATTTTGTCGTTTGGTAAAGGCTTAACTTACCACCAAATAATCCCGAGTTTTAATGACCCTTGGAGACTAGACTTGACAACATTGTGGGTAAACGAGAAAATGCTGGTAACCAGCATTTTCTGCCTTTCCCACAATGTTTTCTAACCTTTCAGAAACAAATCCAATCATTTCAGCCACATTTAATTTGTGGTCTACAAATGCTTTCGATTTGGATCAATTCAAAATATTGTTGTCTGGTAACAAGTTAAGCAATGCCTTGTGACTTAACCATTTACAACACAATCCCAATTTTTAAGGACTGGCATGTATTTTTAACAAGTAATGGTAACCAGCATTTTCTCCTTTTCCAACATTGTTTACAACCTTTTCAAAAAGAGAATTTCCATAATCTGAGTCACAGTTAATTTTCCGTCTGCTTTCTCTTTGAAAGTGCCTAAATTTTTGTCATTTCGTATAGAGCAAAGAAAGTCATGCAAACATTTGTGGAAAAAACATAAAAATTACAACAGAAGCAATACATGTCACATCCATGATGTCTTGCTTTCATTTTCTCTTTACCACACAATCCCAACTTTTAACCACCCTGAGAAAGAAAGCTTCTGAAAACATAGTGGGAAAAGGAGAAAATGCTGGTTACCAGCATCTTCTCCTTTTCCCGCAATGTTTTCTACCCTCGAAAAAAACAAATTTCAATTTTTTAGTCACATTTATTTTGTTGTCAGCAAACGCTTTCATTTTGGACTCAGTCTAAAATTTTGTCATGCAGTAAAGAGTTAAAAGACTAAACCAAATGCATGCTCTGAAAAGTTTCCCATCTCTAATGGGCTTCAGCCAACATTTTGACAAACAAATCATGACAGAATGCAGATTCTAGAATGCAATTCGTCATTTTTTATCTAACAATGCCTGCTAAGCACTTGCAAAAAACCTTTACGTTTTTCTCGGCTGTCAACATTCAGAACTGATTATCTTTAAATCAGGTACAGCATTTACTCTGATTATTTTGCGCACAACTAAAATGCGGTAATACAGTGTCTGTATGAACCAATTACCACACAATCCGGACTTTTAACACTTAAGCTGCTGAATAAATGAAACGTAAATTTCTACTCAGTACTAAAAGGCCAAACGGTTTCAAAGTTGATTTCACCGGAAATAAAATACCGTATCGGACAGTGTAGATCAAAGATCAGACTGCACGTTCTGTGCAGTCTGATCTTGATCTACACTGTCCGCAAAAGGTCAGTGGGTCACGATTAGCACCTTAAGGGTTAACGACCCTGGGTTATTAGACTTTTGAAAACATTGTTGGAAAAGAAGATAATGCTGGTAACCAGCATTTTCTACAATGTTTTCTAACCTTTCAGAAACAAAACCTATTATCCGAGCTGCTTTTGTTTGTTGTCTGCAAATGCTTTGAATTTGGGCCAGTCTAAAATTTTGTCATCTGGTAAAGAGTTAACCCTTACAGTGCTGGAACTAACTTAAGTTGTTTTTACTGACAATGTAGATCAAGATCAGACTGCACAGAATGTGCAGTCTGATCTTTGATCTACACTGTCAGCTACTTCATTACAATTCTTCTGGCTAAAACAACCTTGAAATGACAATATTTCGGATGCTTTTTTTTTATTGAAAGAGTCCATTTCATAAATTACGCATTCTAAGGGTTAACACTGTTTGAGCAGTAAAACAGCGTCTGTATTGACTCTACAACACGTAAAATTATTGACTTGTCCAAACTGAAAGCATTTGCAAGCAACAAATTACATGTGACTCAAGACTGGACATTTGTTCTTGGAGGCCAGCATTTTCTCCTTTACTCACAATGCTTTCTACCCTTTCAGAGACAAATACCACTGTTTAAACAACAGACAAGCCTAAAATTTACTTGTCTGGTAAAGGGTTAAAATTCTAGACTTCCAAATTCAAAGCATCTGCAGATGACAAATAAAAACTTTGTAAAACTGAGCTTTTAAGTCCTTTGATTTTGTTGAAAAGATTGTAAGAAAAGGAGAAAATGATGGTTACCATAATTTTCTCCTTTTCCAACAATGTTTTCATTGTTAACTCTATACCATGTGACAAAATTTTAGACTGGTCCAAATTCAAAGCATTGGCAGACGACATAATTTAATTTAAATGTGGCTCAAATGATTGGATTTGTTTCTGAAAGGTAAGAAAACATTCTGGGAAAAGGAGAAAATTCTGGTTACCAGCATTTTCTCCCTTTCCCACAATGTTTTCTAAAGACTAATTTCCCAGGGGCAATAAAACTTGACATTGTGTGGTAATGGGTTAAAAGTTTGAGTGTTAACCCTTTCCCAAACGTCAAATTTTGGACTGGTCCAAATTGAAAGAGTTTGCAGACGACAATTTTAAATTTGATGAAAATGGCAGAAAGGTCTCAAAAAGGGTAGAAAACGCTGTGGGAAAAGGAGAAATTGCTCGCTATGAGCAATTTCTCCTTTTCCCACAGTGTTTTCATAAGACTTGTACTGCAGACACATGAAAACCAGGGCTTGTTTGGGATAACTCTTTACCAGGGACAAAAGTTTAGACTGGTCCTTGAAATCCAAAGCATATGCAAACAACAATTTAAATGTGGTTCAAATTGAAGGATCTGCCTCTGAAAGGATAGAATACATTGTGGGAGGAAGAAGGCCTTTTGAAAACATTGTGGGAAAACGAGAAAAAGCTGGCAACCAGCATTTTCTCTTTTTACCACAATCTTTTTCTTCTCATCCATGGACAAATTTCAAGGTTTGAGTCACATTTTTTTGTCTGCAAATGCTTTCAATTCCAACAAGTTAAAATTTTGTCGTTTGTTTACAATTTATCAGGCGGCAAAATTTTAGAATAAACAAAATTCAAAACATTTGCGACGACAGATTAAAGGTGGCTTAAATAATGAAATTTGCTTTTAATCAAGTAGAAAAAACTGTGGGAATAGGAGAAAATGCTGTTTACCACCATTTTTCCATTTCCCCACAATGCTTTCCATACACTTCACTTCACAGGGTCATTGTAACTCTGGATTGTGTGGGAAAGGGTTAAAGAATTACAGGTTAAATTTAATGTGTCTATGTGTGGACATATCAATGTCACAGAAGTAAAATGTAAAATAATAAGTTCAACTTACAGTGATTCTTGCCTGGTATATCATCGAAAAAGTCATGCCTGAAGAGAGAAAGAGAAAAAAATTTATTATATAATTATGTTATACTTCATTCTTAGGGTTCATTTGAAATACAGAAGAAAACAAAAGCATCACATGCGGCTGCCAACACTTGGCTGCGGATGCTTGATTTTCAGTGAAAATTTTAAGTCAAAGAAGAGACATAACTGTCAAAAATACTTTGTTACCTGCCCTTGTTGTAGAGCTTCCCCTTTCGATAGTTAACAACATGTCCAAAGGTGAAGCAAATATCTTCAGTAATAACAGAGATATTACAAAATGTCAAAGTTTTTGTACAATGATGGAGAAGACGCCTGCACACTTGTACAGTAGTGTTGTTTCTTTTGTCAGGACAAAATATGTTATTTTGCTGTCAACAAGGAAGAGACAGGCAAAGTTTAGACACACACATATTCCTTTACTGTTTATTGTACTCATCAACTTCCATTACCATGGAAAAAAAACTCTCTTCCATCAGCATATATGGAAATTTATCATTAACAGAATCTAGTAAATGACATTAACATGTTTTGAGTCTACAAAATGAGACCCATGTTTTACGATTTGTTTTGGTTGATATATTTAGCCCTTAGGCTACTTATCGCGACCCACCAATCTTTTGCGGACAGCGTAGATCAAGATCAGACTGCACAGAACGTGCAGTCTGATCTTTGATCTACACTGTCCGATAAGAAGATATCTTTCCTCCAAAATACCATTGAAAAAGGAGAGTTTTGGGCTTCTACTATCTACTATAAAGTCTCATTTCTTTTATTCAGCAGGACAAGGGTTAAAAGCATCTCAGGATAGCATCAATTTAAGGTCATACTGTAGTTAACTCTTTACAATATAGTACTGAGTTTTAAAGACCCTTAAAAGAAGGCTTTTGAAAGCCTTGAGGGAAAAGGAGAAAATGCTGGTTACCAGCATCTCTTTTTCCAACAACATTTTCAAGCGCCATTTTCTTCTGGGACATTAGAACAAGGGATTGTGGGATAAAGGGTTAAATTGATTGATTGTGTAGTGTTTAACGCCGTTTTCAACATTTTTTCAGTTATATCGCGGCGACCAGTGCACCTATCCATGCTTTCCTGGAGTTTCCTTTACCAGTACTCTGCACAATGTTCTTTCCAAGCCACTGGCTGCTTTCCCACATAACCATCGACGAAACAATAGTCAGCTGTGAAAGAGGAATGAATCCTGTCGCGATTACTATCATCAATCCTCGGAAAGAAATTGGCCAAGCCGGGGATCGAACCAGCGACCTCCTGTTCTCAAGTCCCGTACACTACCGACTGAGATAAAGGGTCAAAGGTAAAGTAGGACGTAACTGCAGCAAGTAAGTATTTTCTTCACAACAGTATTTGAAGAATTCCATACTGACAACCAGCAGTGACTACAGAATGACAGTATAAGTAAAGGACATTTTCAAAATCATTGTGGCAGAAGCAGGAATTCAACAGAAACAAGTAACATGCAAAGTGTAGACCCAGACAGCACAAAACACGCTGTCTGATCTTGGTTCGGACATACCCACTAATACTCCGAATACCTCATGATCTAGATGGACCCCAAAAAAGCATGTTAACCCTTTACCACACAATCCTTAGTTTTAACGTCCCCCAATGAAAAGGACTTTTGAAAACATGTGGAAAAAGGAGAAAATGCTGGTAACCAGCATTTTCTCCTTTTTCCACAATGTTTAATACCTTTTCAAAGAAATTTCAAAGTGAGTGCTACATTTAATTTGTTGTCTGCAAATACTTCAAAATTTGGACCAGTTTGAAAATTTTGTCATTTGGTAAAGAGCAAATTTGCTGTGGGCATAATAACAGTTAATGCATACAAACAATTTCACACGAATATTGATGGGAAATGACAAAAAAGGTCAAAAGATGGGTAATTTCGCATTGTTTATCCTGTCAAGCTTGTCATTATTACATTAAATAATAAGTGAGCCGTGCTCTAGCAAAAGGGGCTTAATGCATCCCTATAATGCATTATACCAAGCAAGACATCATCACATAATTAGGGATCCATAAAAATCTACTTTGTTTAACAACCGACTAAATCAAGAGGTAGAATGATCCTCTGACATGCTGAAAATTGACCAATAACAAAAAGTTTCGGCCCAGGTCAGCCTGCGCAGTCCACGGTACTTTTTTGCAGATGCATTAAGCCCCCTTTTCACAAAGCATGGCCCATATACAAGGGCATTCCACATGTTGTCTTTGTTATCAAACTTATAACTGCCTGCTTTGAAAATATCCTGGAGAAATATGAATAATTAACGTAAGTTAATTCTTCACCAAACAGCAAAATGTTTGACTGGTCTAAATTGAAAATATTTGCAGGCAACAATTTAAGTGTGGCTCAAGTGGTTAGGTTCATCTTTGAAAGGGTAGAAAACATTTTGGGAAAAGGAGAAAATGCTGGTTACCAGCATTTTCTCCTTTTCCCACAATGTTTTCAACAGGCATCTTCTTGAGATTGATTGATTGATTGTATGGTGTTTAGCGCTGTTTTCAACATTATTTCAGTTATATCGCGGTGGCCAGTGCACCTATCCATGCTTCTTTTACCAGTTCTCCGCACAATATTCTTTCCAAGCCACTGGCTGCTTTTCAACATAGCCATCGTCGAAACAATGGTCAGCACTGGGCATCTTCTTGAGGGTCGTTACAACTTGGGATCGTGTGGTAAAGTGTTAGAGAATATTACAATCTACAACTCCATCTATTGACCTGTCGACTGCAGTCCAGTAATTTCCTTGCAATAATTGTGATGTTGTATACAAAATGCCTCACAATTGCCATGAAGAATACCGTACGTCTTACAAATGTTCGGCTAGGATGACAGCACCAGTGGTGCATCCCTTTATCACACAATGTCAAGTTTTAACGACCCTGTGAGAAAAGTCCTCTGAAAACATTGTGTGAAAAGGAGAAAATGCTGGTAACCAACATTTTCTCCTTTTCCGACAATGTTTTCTACCCTTACAAAGACAAATTCCATCTTTTCAGCTACATTTAAGTTGTCAACTGCAGATGCTTTCACCTTGGACAAGTCTATATTTTGCTTGAGTGGTAAAGAGTTAAACAGGCTTATAACAGGAAATAATGGGGTCTGCTGCAGACATAATAGCAAGATTTACCCTTTCCCAAACAAGCCCTGGTTTTCACGTGTCTGCAGTACAAGTCTTTTGAAAACACAGTGGGAAAAGGAGAAATTGCTCATAACGAGCAATTTCTCCTTTTCCCACAGTGTTTTCTACCCTTTTTAAGACCTTTCTGCCATTTTCATCAAATTTAAAATTGTCGTCTGCAAACGCTTTCAATTTGGACCAGTCCCAAAATTTGTCATTTGGGAAAGGGTTAAATGGGCTCTAAATTATAGGGAGAATTCCTCTCAATATATTCTTTCAATATTCTCCATCAGTAACGATGTTTCTCTTCCATACAGAGAGAATATTGTCTATTGTATGTCATAGAGGTGGGCTCTCCATAGAGAGCAGTTATTAACTGTTACCACACAATCCCGACTTTTAACGACACTGAGAAAGAAGCCTTTTGAAAACATTGTAGGAATAGGAGAAAATGCTGCTAACCAGCATTTTCTCCTTTTCCCACAATATTTTCGACCCTTTCCAAAACAACTTTCAATTTTTCAGTCACGTTTATTTTGTCGTCTGCAACTGCTTTCAATTTGGACTGGTCTAAAATGTTGTCGTTTGGGAAAGACTTAACTTTATGACACACGACAAAATTTTAGACTCCTCTAAATTGATAGCATTTGCAGACAACACATGAAAATTGATGGGATAGAAAGCACTGTGGGAAAAGGAGAAAATGTTGGTAACCAGCATTTTCTCCTTTTCCCACAATGCTTTCTATCCCATCAAAGACAGAAATCATCATTTAAACTACATTTATTTTTGTCGTCTGCAATTGCTTTCAATTTGGTCGAATCCAAAATTTTGTCGTTTGGTAAAGAGTTAATCCTCACTGAAGTATCATTTCAGACGTGCTTCACTAAAAACAGACGACCAGTATCTTCCCTGACAAGACAAATTCTGGTGTTTTCAATTTTCTGGATGATATTTCTAATGATATCGCCATGCCAGACTCTGCTAATGCTTTGCGTGATTGTATGTTTGGGTTTAGTATAACTGTACAGTGAAGATCAAGATCAGACAGCACAGAACATGCGGTGTGAAGTTGGATCCACACTGTCTAATATCTGTCAGAGACTTTTCTACATAATATAGCCATGTCTCTGCAATATTGATTGATTTTAGAGTGTTTCCCATCCACCCCCTTTACCACACAGTGCCGCCTTTTAATGACCCTGATGAAGAAAGCCTTTGAAAACATTGTGGGAAAAGGAGAAAATGCTGGCAACCAGCATGTTTCTGTCCTTTTGAAAAACAATTTTCAATTTACGAGTCATATTTATTTTGTTACCTGCAAATGCTTTCAATTGGGAAATGTCTAAAATATTGCCATGTGGTAATGGGTTAACTTAGCTGTATGGGGGTAAAAAACATCATGATGTTGTCTCAGATAGCAAGGGAAAGAATCTACATGCTTATCTATCTGCTGTTTTTTGGACATTCTCCTTTTTGATGCGTCTCTTTTAATAGATTCTCTGCGCAATAACGAAAAAAGAAGTAGAAAATTATTTCAGCTCAATTCAAAAAGAATGACAGAAACCCAAATTTCACGAGATTACTCACGACACATTTCTTCCTTTAGTACCAGATATTATCACTTAACCCTTTACCGCACAATGCCACCTTTTGACACCTCTGGGAAAGAAGCCTTTTGAAAACATTGTGGGAAAAGGAGAAAATGCTGGTAACCAGCATTTTCTCCTTTTCCCATAATGTTTTCTACCCTATCAAAGAAAAAGTGCACCATTTGAGCCACATTGAAATTGTCGTCTGCAAATGCTTTCAATTTGGACAAGGCTAAAATTTTGTCGTCTGGTAAAGGGTTAAGCTGCTGAATAAATGAAACGCAAATTTCTACTCAATACTTAAAGCCCAAACATTGCGGTTTCAAACTTGATTTCATCGGAAAGAAAAATTACCGCACCGGATAGTGTAGATCAAAGATCAGACTGCACGTTCTGTGCAGTCTGATCTTGATCTTCACTGTCCGCAAAAGGTCAGTGGGTCACGATAAGCAGCTTAAGGGTTATCATAAGGAAATTTTTCTCTTCGAATATGGAAAACAGTGGAAAGGACACCCACTGATAGTTACATAAGCTCTACCTATTGTAGGGGGATACAAATATTCTATTTTGCAATGGGTTGAAAAAAGCGGAAAATATGGAAGGCCAGACTCCCTAGATATTTGGGAAATAACAGCTTACCATGTCAAAATAAAATAAGCGTTCCCTCCAATGATTGTTGCTTTGTTGATAAATACCTGTAGAAATTGCATAATTCATACCCAAACAACAGTTACGCATGTCACAACACAAATCTAAATTACTTTCCCAGGATTCTGTAATAAGCAAGAATAATAACCCTGTAACAATCAATTTCGTGTTATAACAATCCTGACAAAGAAAGCTTTTGAAAATATTGAGGGAAAAGGAGAAAATGCTGGTAACCAGCACTTTCTCCTTTTCCCACCATGTTTTCTACCCTTTCAAAGACAAATCCCATCAATTTAGCCTCATTTAAGCCTTTACCAGACGACAAAATTTTAGACCTGCCCAAACTGAAAGCATTTGTAAATGACAAAAAAATATTACAGTAAAATTGAAATTTCTTTTGGGAAGGGTAGAAAACATTGTGGGAAAAGGAGAAAATGCTGGTTAATAGCATTTTCAAATTTTCCCACATGTTTTCAAAAGGCTTCTTTCCCAGGGTCGTCAAAAAGGCAGCGTTGTACGGTAAAGGGTTTATTTGCTGTCAGCCAGTGCTTTCATTTGGGGCCAAGTCTAAAATTTTGCAGTATGGTAAAGATTTGACTGAGAGTATTTAATTCATTAGCACATAGAACCACACAGGCACTATCTAACCCTCTACCACACAATCCCATGTTTTTAACGACCCCAAGTAAGTAGTCTCTTGAAAGCATTGTGGGAGGAGAAAATGCTAGTAATCAGCATTTTCTCTTTTTCCCCAAATGTTTTCTACCCTTTCAGAGACATATTCCATCATCTGAGCCACAATGAATCTGTCGTCTGCAAATGTTTTCAGTTTGGACCAGTCGAAAATTGTGTCCTTTAGTAGAGAGTTAGAGAAAGGGATTACATATTAATTAAAAGGTTCTGTAACAAGGAATCTAGCTTGCTTCAAGCTGTTTGCATTTGTTTTTATTGCAATTTATCTGACTGGGGTTTTAGGAATTTTTTTTTACCCTTAACTCTTTACCAAATGACAAAATTTCAGACTCATCCAAATTCAAAGCATTTGCAGAGGACAAATTAAAAGTGACTGAACTAGAGGCACTTGAGCGCCTGTATCGCTCCACAGGCCTGATATTTCTATAATGGCGAAAAGAAGTTTTTAACAGTTACCATTCAATCCTGCATTTTAGCTCACTAAAGAAAAAAGGTATGGAAAAAACTTGTGAGAAAAGAAGAAAAAAATGGTAACCAGCATTTTCTTAGTTTCCCACAATAATTTCTATCCTTTTTTATATATGTCTTACTAATTTGAAGATATGTTGTCTGCAACAGGTCCTTTCACAAACCATTTTGGGTGGGGAAACATCAAAATATAGAAAATATGTCTTTCTCAGGGTCGTTAAAAGTTGTGATTGTGTGGTAAAGGGGTAATCTAAAAGAACAGCTAGGAGGGCAAATGAATGAATGTTATAGCAATATAGATCAACTTACATCAATACACCAGATAGAATGAAATATTCTGGCATACAATGAACACCTAATCCCTAATAATCAACTTTTCACAGTTAGAATGTCTTCTGTGGCAAACAACACAAAATGGTCTACAAATGCATTTACATAAATCAAATATCCTGCTCCAGGGCACAGATTAATTCTGGTGTACTGAAGTTGCGGGATCAGTTTGACTGGGTAACATTAATGCCTTATCACAAATGTAAAGCCCTGTCCCACTGTGTACCAGGTCACCAGGATTTACACCCCTTCTCTGTCCACTCTGCATTTACTCATTAGTAGGTCAACAAACCTTTACCAGAACTAATAAAAGTGCAGAGGTTCTCTTGTTCTATATCAAAAGGACTATAAAGTACCTACAACATGGGGGTTTTGATATTAAAATACTTTTTCTTTTTTATCTTGGCATGGTTACTCAGGCTTAGTAATAAGGCAAAATTGAAAAGCTCAAGTTGTGAAAGGTGCTCAAGCTTTTATCTTATTTATGGCCAGTGATATTTCATTACTAGTACTAACTAATAGCATATCATTGGAGTAAATTGTGATCTTAATACCACGGAAAATGTGTGGGCTTAAATAGGACAGCCCTGACTAGGTCAAGTCAATCCAATTTTCTTCCTTTTTCTTTGTTAGTCGATAAAACTAACACAATAAATAGTTTTGGAGAACATTTTTTTGAAATATAAGCCTTGTCTATAAAAAATGTGTTTTTAGGTGTATCATTTTTTTAAAAGGAATTTGGTATACAACCACCATAGAAACAATTTGGCAGACAACCACCATAGGAACTTACCTGCAAAACAACAATGAAATCCAATGAATAGTTTTAGAGAAGAAATTTTTCAAAGATTTTACTTTATACCATAAAAGGAAAATGAGTCTCCCATAAAAGCCATGTTTTTTGACAGATCATTTTTTTTTAAAGGAATTCTGTAAAGCTGTATCTAAGGAACATTCCTGCAAAATAATAATGCTATCCAAATAGCGGTTTGGGAGGAGAAGATTTTTAAAGGTTTTTTACTTTGGTTGCCATGGCAACCAGAATTCTTCATGGAACACAATTATTTGAAGGAATTTGAAAGAGGACCACCAAAGGAACATTCCTGTGAAATTTGGTAAAAATCCAGTCAATAGTTTCTGAGGAGAAGTTTTTTAAAGAAAAAGTTTACGGACGCACGCACGGACGAACGGACGGACGGACGCACGACGGACACAACGCCATGACAATAGCTCGCTGGCCTTTGGCCAGTGGAGCTAAAAATTGTAATTTGTTTTGGGAAGGGTAGAAAACATTGTAGGAAAAGGAGAAAATGCTGGTTACCAGCATTTTCTCCTTTTCCCACAATGTTTTCAAAAGGCTTCTTTCTCAGGGTCCTTAAAAGTCGGGATTGCGTGGTAAAGGGTTAAAGCTCCTTTTATGTCTAATTATTCAATCAATCTTACTAGCTGTACACTGTATCAAATTAAAATAAGTTAACATTATGGGGTTGAAACATACTATGTACAATTATGTGGTAAAACTCAATTTTTACTCTAACATTAGAATGTTCTTGCTTAAAAATTTGCTACTTAACCCTTTACCAGCACACAATCCCAACTTTTAATGACCCTGGGAAAGAAGCCTTCTGAAAACATTGTGGGACAAGGAGAAAATGCTGGTATCCAGCATTTTCTCCTTTTCCCAAAATGTTTTCTACCCCATCGAAGTGAAATTGCACCATTTTAGCCACATTGAAATTGCCATCTGCAAATGCTTTTAATTTGGACAAGGTTAAAATTTTGTCGTCTGGTAAAGAGTTAAGTACAGTCATTTCATATTACCCCTATCATGAGAAAATGATGCTTAAATACTGCTTGGCTCAAAAAATTATCTGGGTCTCTGTCTAATACATTTGCAGATAGTGTAGATCAAGATCAGACTGCATAAGACATACAGTCTGATTCTTGATCTACACTGTATGCTTGGCTTTGACGTTTTAGACAATAACAACCTCAAACCTTAAAACACCTTTCACAACTTTGTTTGCCCCTGTGGTCAGTACAGATCAAGATCAGACTTCACAAAACATACAGTCTGATATTTAATCTATACTGTCCACTTTGCCGAGACATTCTGAACAACAGCAACTTTGAAGTTGAAATCTTTTTGGTCTTATTTCTGGAATAAAAATGCCTGTTAGCTTATTCAGTGTTCTAAAGGTTAAGATTGCACTTATTTCGATCTTTTTTCCTGCATGGAAACATGCCTGTTGGGTTTATTCAGTGCTGTTTATTTGGTAACAGCATTTTTGTCATATCACTGTGACAGCTGACTAATTAACATTTCTTTGGGGTTTCAGCAGTATTAGACTGGGGATCAACAGTTCCTTAACCAAGAACACTGTAGTAGGAGCAGAGCAGCCGTAAGAGATTGAACCAAGGTTTGCAGATTACAAATTGTTAACCCTTTTACCACACAATCCCGACTTTTAACGATTTTGAGAAAGAAGCCTTTTGAAAACATTGTGGGAAAAGGAGAAAATGCTGGTAACCAGCATTTTCTCCTTTACCCACAATGTTTGCTACCTTCCCAAAACAAATTTCAATTTTTGAGTCACATTTATATTGTCATCTGCAAATGCTTTCAATTTGGGTAAGTCTAAAATTTTGTCATTTGGTAAAAAGTTAAACTGCAGAACTATGGAGGATTCCTTAAATTTATCTGCCCGATTGAAATAAAATTTTGGGAAAATAAGTGATCAGCCCAAAGAGGAAGGTTGGGTACAGTTCACATTATTTACAATCATAGAAAGTGATGCAAAGAACACAGAGATATGAACCAGGCATCAGTGAAAATTATCAATGAAAAACATCTGGCTGTCTGAAACTGCAAGAGAAGAATCCAGTTATACGATGGTTTCATGAGCAAATCTGTCAAGAGTTATCTCCCTTGATGTAGATATTTCCTGGATGATGCCAATTTGATCTGTACCATATTCATTCAATGCCCAGGAAAGCTTTGGGAGTACCAAGTACTTTAAATTCTCTATAATAAGCCCTTGTACATGACCCACAATTAATTTGTAGTAGGTAAAATATTAAAGATGTGTATTTACAGCCAGAGAGAAAAAAAGCTGTAAAAATTTGGTAGACTGTGAAATGGTTCAAAATTTAGTCAGCTCTGTAAACAGATAAATTACCGATAAACATGGTATAAGCAATAAATACATAAATTATCTTTGAATTAAAACCACAGAAGTCACGACAGTGATTTTTTTTGTTGATGGCCCCAAGTAAAGGAAATGCATTTTTCTATCAATCATAACCTATGCAACTTTGCAACCTTCAGGGGCAACATCTGACATGGAGATACAAGAATGATCATAGTTTGATAAAATAAAGATGAAATTGCTTAAACTGGCTGAAAAGGAGTATATATGTATCTTTAATGCTCTCAATATTGACAGTTCTAGAATTTTGTCATCCGATACAGTTAACTGCTTACCACTCGACAAAATTTTCGACTAATTAAAATTCGAAGCAATTGTAGGCAACAAGATAAACATGACTCCAAAAATTGAATTTCACTTTGGGAAGGGCAGAAAACATTGTGGAAAATGGAGAAAATGCTGGTTACCAGCATTTTCTCCTGTTCCCACAATGTTTTTTAAAAGGCTTTTTCTTGCGGGTCATTAAAAGTCATGATTGTGTGGTAAAAAGGTAACCCCTTAGCAAACAATCCCAAATTTCAAAAACCCAAAAAAGAAAGCTTCTGAAAAAACTGTGGGAGAAGGAGAAGTGACGGTAAACAACATTTTCTCCATCTCCCACCATGTTTTCTACCCTTCCAAAGACAGATATCATCATTAGAACCAAACTCAGCTTGTCGTCTGCAATAATTTCAAAATGGAGGACTCTAAAATTTTGTCGTCTGGTATAGAGTCAACATGGAGACGGTGGTAATGAATTCAATTTGACGGTGGAATGGGAATTGAATAAAATACATAGTTCAGACTGTGTCCAGTCTGGAAAATGACTCAGTCTGTCATTATGACTGGAGGCCTTCATTTGTAACCATTTCTGGGGAAAAAAAAAACATCAACAAAACTGGTACTGTTTCTTTCAGTCCAACTCTTTCAGCGACAGGAATATGTAAACTTGACCTCTTCTGACCGCTGAAATTACGATCTCTGTTGCTGTATAATAATTATCATTGTTGTTTAAATGATGCAATTTGAACGTTTTATCAGCCCTAGCATTAAAACCTGCAGACCTCCAGATAAGAGGGGGTGATAGTATTCTAAGTCCATTATTTCTCTTCCAAACCCTATGTTGTGGG
Organism: Tridacna gigas; assembly: GCA_945859785.2. Taxonomy (NCBI): domain Eukaryota; kingdom Metazoa; phylum Mollusca; class Bivalvia; order Cardiida; family Cardiidae; genus Tridacna; species Tridacna gigas. The sequence goes on from OX244032.2 coordinate 74,857,131, forward strand.
TACTCATTAGAATCGTCTCAAAGAGACAATTCTAATGAGTACCCATTACATAGGGTTTAGTGGAGAGGGATGAATATTTTCAATTTTGAAATCAAAATCACTTCCTCTATCGGGAGCTCTGATTCCTGAAAATCTTCCAAATGAGTTTTTTTATTTCTAGTTTATCATACTTGATTTTCACGGAGAGAGAATTTTTTTACAGCCAATAAGATGGCTGTCTTGCAATACTCAGCAAACTTTGATGATGTTCTTTCATTCTGATACTGGCAAAAGGAAAAGTTCTAGCCATAAGAAAAGTAAATTATGGAAAGCATCTGACTGAATTCCATTCACTGATGACCTTTCTCTATATAGGACAGTGAACTAGCTAGTGAAAGAACCCAAAGTGCATATTTGATTTGATAGATTAAAATGTGGCTAAAAGTGTACCAGTATTCAGACACTCAAATTTCGGACATAAAAACATTCAATAATTCCAGAATTCTATATTCGAATATATCGAATACAAAAAACCGATTATTCAAACACCAGTATTTGTATTTGTTCCCATCCCTAGACTTAACTCTTTACCGCACAATCCCGACTTTTAACTACCCCATGGAAAGGACCTTTTCTCACACTGTTTTCTATTCTATCAAGAACAAAGCTTGTCATTCAAGCCAAATTTATATTGTCGTCTATAAACGCTCTTGATTTGGACAAGTCTACATTTTTGTCATGTGGCAAAGGGTTAACACAGCTATAATCCATGTCACAGATTAATTTTCTGATTCCAAATAATTTGTTTGGTTTAGGCTTTAGATCTAATTTGTTTGATCTGGTTCAGAAATGTAAGTTTCTATGCCCCCAAAATTAGTTTCTATTGCCCTGCAGTAACATGTCCGTTAATCACAGAACTGTAACAGAAACAAACCCTGTCTATGGACACCCACCCATCTTATAACATGGACAGGACTGGTGCCAAGAATCCCAAAATTGAATATAAATCAGCCACCAATGCTGCTATTGTTTCTGGGAGGTGGTCATTTATTGAAAATTACCGACTGACCCGGCAGCCCTAACGCATGAAAAATTGGAAAGAAGTCGCCATGGAAATTGATTTTTTTCTCTTGTCCTTATTCCGATTACATTGTAATTCTTGTATCATGAAAATCTGCAACAATCCTTATCACTGGCAGTACCTTAACCCTTTACCACACAATCCCGAGTTTTAACAAACCTAAGAAAGAAGTCTTTTGAAAACATTGTGGGAAAAGGAGAAAATGCTGGTAACCAGCATTTTCTCCATTTCCAAAAATGTTTTACCCATTTTGTAGGGCCGCTTCCGTCATTTTAGTGGCATTCGATCTGACGTCTGAACTATGTTTTTAATGTGGAAGTCTAAAATTTTGTTGTTTGCTTAACCCTTTACCATACAATCCCAAGTTTTAATGACCCTGAAGAAGACAGCCTTTTTGAATACATAGTGGGAAAAAGGAGAAAATGCTGGTAATAATTTTTTCTATCTACAGTAACCTTTTGAAAGACAGCTGACATCATTTAACTCTTTACCACACGAAAAAAAAACGTAGACTTGTCCAAATTGAAAGCATTTGCGGACGACTATATGAATGTGGCTGAAATTGTGGAATTTGTCTTTGAAAGGGCAGAAAACATTGTGGAAAAAGGAGAAAATACTGGTTACCAGCATTTTCTCCTTGTCCCACAATGTTTCAAAAGGCTTCTTCCTCAGGGTCGTTAAAACTCGGGATTGTGTGGTAAAGGGTTAAGCAATATTTTATTTGTCGTCTGCAAATGCCTTCTAAAATTTTGTCATCTGGTAAACAGATCAACTCTAGAACCAAATGACAAAATTTAAGATACATCCAAGTTGAAAGCTTTTGCAGACGACAAATCAAATGTGACTAGAATGTTGAGATTTGTCTCTAAAACAATAGAAAACACTGTGGGAAAAGTGAGAAAATGCTGGTGAACAGCATTTTCTCCCTTTCCCACAATGTTTTCAAAAGCCTTCATCCTTAGGGTCATTAAAACACAGGATTGTGTGGTAAAGGGTTAAAAAAAATCATTTTGAAATAGAAACCTTAAACTATGTTGAGTAACTGTGAGAACTTTTTGTTGTTCATTCTATCTGTCGAGCAGCTGTCGGTGTCATTTTTCCGACAACAAAATAAAGACTTTCATTAATTTTATGAGTAACTTGACGAATGCAAACACAAGTTGGAAATAACACCAAATAATCAGAATGATTCAATCATTATATTTCTCTTATTTTTTCTACTGCACAAATATTAGTTTTAACACCCCTTAGTACAAATAATTATTCCTTTTACTACATTGTTTGCCATACTGAAGGAAAGAAAAAATTCATAAACTAGAAATGTGTCATCTGTGTTAATTTTAACACATGTACATTTAGAAGAAAAATTTTACAAAATCACATGCGTCACAACATGGTGTGATTTTCTCTATAAACTAAGATTTGAATTTCATTTTTTTTTTTTAAGTTTTGGAATAGAGATAGCAACATGGCCACACATTAAGGTGAAAGTCAAGACTGAGTTCCTATTATAATCTAATTTCTAACATTGTATATCAGGCTGAAGTCTTTTTAACTCTTTACCACATGACGCTAAAAACTCGGCCAAATTGAAAGCACTGGCAGACTACCGGTACGTACTAAGTACATGTATGGCTAAAAATTTTTGGATTTGTCTTTTGGACAAAAGGAGAAAAATGTGGGAAAAGGATAAAATGCTAGTAGAAAAATGTAAACTTGTCCAAATTGAAAGTATTTGCAGATGATGATTTTACTATGGCTCAAAATTACTAAATATTTGTCTTTGACAGAATAGAAAATGGGGGAAAAGGAGAAAATGCTGCAATGTTTCCAAAGACATTTCTCAGCGTCGTAAAAGTTGGAATGTTTGGTAAAGGGTTAAATATGCCATGGCTGTAAAGTGTTGATGGTGTAATGGTATAGTGCCCTGATTTCAACGTGACAGACATAAGATCTGATTAATGGGGAATTTTAATAAATAAATCTACCCGACAACATAAAAACTTGTCCTTTGCCATAACATTTTTAGAAAAGGCCCAAGGTATGTCAGGAGCTAATGAAAACGTATAAAATGAGTTACTATGGTGTCATGGGTTCCCAATTATTGATTGATTATTATGAACTTGATATTGAAATCGGCATGTTTCACAAACAAGTTCCACCAATCCAAATCAACATTTACAAACACACTGTAGTGGTTAGCAAACAATATGAACAAACAGTGTCACAAAAGACTTGACCTGCCCTATTAATGAAGTCGATTCTAGAAGATCAGTTAATGTAGACTTACGCAGACCATGCCCTGGTCAACTTAAGTTTATTCCATCAATTAACTCTTTACCAAACCACAAAATTTTAGACGAGACCAAATTGAGAACATTTGCGCAGACTACAAAACGAAAGTAGCTAAAATGATTTCTGCATTTGACAAAAAGAAAACCATTTTTTGAAATTTACGTTTTGTTAACTGGGCTTAAAACAATTTCATATACATGTAATATTTTCATGGTGCCTAGTTGTAGCCTAACAGTACACCTTTAACGCTTTACCAAACAACAAAGTTTTAGGCTGATCCAAATTGAAAGGATCTGCAGACGACAAACTAAATGTAGCTCAAATGATGATATCTCTTTTGGATAGGGTAAAAAACATTGTGGGAAAAGGAGAAAATGCCGGTTACCAGCATTTTCTCTTTTTCCCAACATGTTTTCTACTCTTTCAGAAACAAATTCCATCATCTGAGTCACATTTAATTGTTGTCTGCTACAACTTTTAATCCAGGTACAGCTGTAAGTCTAATATTTCATTGTAATAGCTGTCCAAAGTAAAAGGAATCAGTCCAAATCTCAAAGATAGACAAAATATGCATTTGCAGACGACAAAGTTAGTGCGGCTCATGACAGGATTTCTTTTCCCAAACCTGAGAAACCATTGTGGGAAAAAAAGAAAATGCTGGTCACCAGCATTTTCTTTTTTTCCCACAATGTTTTCAAACGCTTTCTCCTTAACCCTTAGGTGGCTATGCGTGACTCACTGACATTTTGCTGACAGCATAGATCAAGATCAGACTGCACAGAACATGCAGTCTGACCTTGGACCTACACTGTCCAATAAGGAGATAATTTTCCTCCAAAAGCATACTTTTGAAATAGGAAAATTTGGTAGTTTTACTATCGGCTTAAAAATTCATTTCTTTATTTAGCAGGGTAAGATATAATTTATATAAGACAGGAATGTTGGGTAAAGGTTTCAAAGCGCTGTTTTAAATAACAAACATCTAGACCAAAATGGAATATTGAAATCTTCCAGCAACATTTTAATGTCATTGACGATATCATTTGTGATCATCACAAACAAAATCGGAGAGTTGCCAGCCACAATAAATTCTTGAAAACATCATAAACAGTATTTTACCCTGATTTACCCTTTACCATACAACCCTATCTTTAAATAACTCCGACATCAATATATGCACTGTTGCTATGATGACTGAAATAAATGTTGAAAGCGGCGTAAAACAACATTCAATCAATTAAATTTAAAGACCCTGAGGGATAAGGCTTTTGAAAACATTTTGGGAAAAGGAGAAAATGCCGGTAACCAGCATTTTCTCCTTTTCCCACAATGTTTTCTATCCTGTAACAGACAAAACTCATCATTTTTGAGTCACATTCAATATGGCATCTGCAAATTCTTTCAATTTGGACAACTCAAAAAATTTGCATTGGGTAGAGAGTGAAGAAAAAACTGTGAAAGAATCAGATGGCTTGTATGGGAAAATATCATCGCTTTTCATTTTGCTTCAGGCAAAGAACACGGAACACGACACTTGTTTTAAATACTGTAATTAAATTACAGAGAATTGTACAAAAAATATAACATCTCTTCTGGAAATTAATTTCAATCTGAAATCATGATAATGAAAGAAAGAGAAATATCAGTGGAACCTTTTTTTTTAATGCTACGATTTCTGTTTGGGGAGATAAAAATATAAGCGTAGATTTTGTTTGCTTCTGTTGGAGTTTAATGCCGTTTTAACAGCTTAGGTCAATTATCACTGCAGTAAGTGCACCTAATTAGCATGTGTTTCTTGGCTTTCTCACACCAGTACAAGCACAACTTTCTTTTGAAGTCATTAACTACTTTTTGTCACAGGCATCAGGTGGACGACAAACAATTGCACCAGGTCACAAGTCGGATACACTAACCACTGAGCTACCTGGCCAGGTGTAAGGGTAGATGGTCAGCCTCTTATATCACATGATATGGGTTCCAGTACATATGCTGTTCCAACATTTGGAAACACCCACATTATGGCTCAAGACCTGGTTAGATTCTAGGAAGCAATCACTGAGAATGATTAGTTCAAGTTGTACAACTTGTTTCACCACCCATGTTTCATCATGAAACTGAACTTTTCTGTTTCTTTTTTTTAAATCCTTTCGCAAACGATAAATTTTAGACTGGTCCAAATTGAAAGAGTTTGCAGACGACAATTTTAAATTTGATGAAAATGGCAAAAAGTTCTCAAAAAGGGTAGAAAACACTGTGGGAAAAAGAGAAATTGCTCGTTTCAAGCAATTTATCCTTTTCCCACAGTTTTCTAAAGACTTGTACTGCAGACACGTGAAAACCAGGGCTTGTTTGGGAAAGGGTTAATTATTTCCATTTTGCTACATAGTAAGAAAGAACCTAAAGGAAAGGTACCTGGTTAACTCTCTACCACATGACGAAATTTCAGACTTGCTCAAATCAAGAGCCTTTGCAGGCGACAGCACAAATGTGACTCAGATATTGAAATTTGTTTTTAGAAGGGTACAGAACATTGTGGGAAAGGAGAAAATACTGGTTACCAACATTTTCTCCTTTTCCCACAATGTTTTCAAAAGGCTTCTTTCTTAGGGTCGTTAAAAGGTGGCATTGTGTGGTAAAGAGTTAAACAGAATTCCTTCCACTGACATGTTTACCTTATCTTAATTGGATAGAATCATGTAAATCAAGGCGTCTGATTGGCCACCTATACTACAGTTCTGAAGTTTACAAGGATGTTCTTTGAAATGAAAAACTAGCCTAAAATCTATCCATATAGAGCACAGTGACCCCCAAAAAAGACCTAAATTCATCTTTCAGTTTGTTTATAACCTAAGCAATGTTTTGATCTATTGATTGATTGATTGATTGGTTGGTTGATTGGTGTTTTACACCACTTTCAAAAATATTTCAGTCATCACAGCAACAGCTCACATATTCCTGTATTTCCTTGGTTTAACCAGTACTAGGCTAGGGCTGTGAAGTGTCTTGCCAAAGGACACTCATATGAAAACCAAGTGGACCCAGTCAGGTTTTAATCCGGGGGCCTCCAGGTTACGAAACTTACACTCTACCACTGAGCCATGCAAGGTAGAAAACAATTTTGACAAGGAGGAAACGCGGGTAAACAGAATTTTTTCCAAAGTTTTTTCCATTTGAATGAAAAACTAGAATTTTTTGGTATAGCTGGTGAAAATTGTTGACAAAGGTTTTAACTTTCATTCAACTGAACGCAACAGATCGAATCACAAGAGTCAAGTTTTCTATTATCAGCACTGTTCAGTATAAAACACAGACATGTTTTTTTTCTAGATTAGCCGATTTGATTGTTAATACAGAGATTTCTAAGGGCCCCCACTTCAAAATAATCCAGCGTCTGTCAATCTAACATAGGACCACTTTACGGTCGGTAACACTCGATCTCGAACTTTTCATCAAATTTGATAAATGTGAAAGAATTGCACTTTTTTATGCCATCACAAACATAATATTGTGTGAAAGAAAACAAAGTTTTAAGCTTTTTATTATTCGGATGTTAAAATATTGTCTCCCAGATCTCTGTCTAACCATGAAAACCATTACGTGACCTCTTTACTGAATGACAAAAAATTTTGACTGGACCAAACTGAAAGCATTTGCAGACGCCAAATTAAATGTAGTGAAAATGATGATTTCTGTCTTTGACTGGATGGAAAACATTGTGAGAAAAGGAGAAAATGCTGGTTACTAGAATTTTCTCCTCTTCCCAGAATGTTTTTGAAAGCTTTCTTCTTCAGAGTCATTAAATGATTGACTATTGGGAGTTAAATGCCGTTTTAACAGCTAAGGTCACATCACAGCAGTCAGTGCACCTACACATGTGTCTCCTGGCTTTATCACACCAGTACTGACATAACTTCCTTTCCAAGTCACTGTCTACTTTTCTCACATGCATCAGAGGTGAGAGGCAAAAAAATCGCTAGAAGGAAAGTTTGCCTCAAATGGGTATCAAACTCTCAACCACCAGGTCACAAGTCAGATATGCAAACCACTAACCTACCCAGGTGGGCCCGAGTCATTAAAACTTGGGAATGAGTGTTAAAAAATCACAAAGAATGGAGAAATTGCTCAAAACAAGCAATTTTCTTCAATTACAGCCTTCGAATGAGAAGCACAAAGCCCAATAAGAATTATGTACCAAGTATGCAATGGCAGTGATGAGAAAACCAAGTAACAGGACACATAAATCAACAGCTACAAACAGATTGTTCTTTCATCTCAATTCTTGCAGCATTTTGCAGCTTTCCAAGCAAAAACTGCACAGATTAAGACATCTGTCCGCATCATGTGTTCAAGGGAAATAACCCAGTGAGCTACTTCTGACATCTGTCAGTCTTCCATATTTCTTCACATTGTTCTAGCACCTAGGTTAACTCTTTACCACACAATGCTACCTTTTAATGACCCTGATGAAGAAGGCTTTTGAAGACATTGTGGAAAAAGGAGAAAATGCTGGTAACCAGCACAAGTCTACAACTAAGTTGTTTGGTAAAGAGTTACGTCTGTAAGTCTTGTTAAGTTTAGCCATAATTTTCCTGGTTCAGAGGGCTGAGCCTGCTCATCACGGGATTCAAACCCAGAACCTTTGCTCTGAGAGGCTGACAGTCTACTGTTGGCCATTAAAGTTTGTTACAATAAGTTTTAGGATAACATGATTTATTCTTTTTATTGAATATTTTAAATTTATCAGATAATCTTTGCCATGACTACTTAACCCTTTACCACACAATCCCGACTTTTAACGACCCTGAGAAAGAAGCCTTTTGAAAACATTGTGGGAAAAGGAGAAAATGCTGGTAACCAGCATTTTCTCCTTTTCCCACAATGTTTTCTACCCTTCCCAACACAAATTTCAATTTTTGGGTCACATTCCTTTTGTATTCTGCAAATGCTTTCAATTTGTACCAGTCTAAAATTTTGTTGTTTCGTAAAGAGTTAAAACCTAATTTTCAAATTCATTTGATCCATGCTCTGGCAAAGGGGGGCTTAATGCATCGCCATGCTGCATTGCACCCATCAAGCCATCACATAATTATGGATCCATAATAGCCACTTTTTTTAATGACAGACTGAATCATGGGGTAAACTGGTCCTAGGACACACAGGAAATTGACTGTTAGTGAAAAATTTGGCCCAAGTCAGCCTGCACAGACTGTGCAGGCTGACCAGGGTGGATACTTTTTGTATATGCATTAAGCCCCCTATTAAAAGAATATGGCTCATAGATAAATAGCAGCTCATTTTAACCCTTTACCGCACAATGATGCCTTTTGACGCCCCTGGGAAAGAAGCCTTTTGAAAATATTGTGGGAAAAGGAGAAAATGCTGGTAACCAGCATTTTCTCCTTTTCCCACAATGTTTTCTAGCTGATCAAAGAAAAATTGCACCATTTGAGCCACATTTGAAATTGTCGTCTGCAAATGCTTTCAATTTGGACAAGGCTAAAATTTTGTCGTCTGGTAAAGGGTTAAGCCATGAAGATACCTTTTTTTTTAAACGAAAATAAATGCAAGAGAACTTTACTTACATGACGAAAAACATTTTTGGGCAACGGGAGGAATGTTTTCAAAGGCTTGCAAATAAAGGTGCATATTACAAAAATAATATTTGTAGTGAATCAATGAAATGATCAATGTTTATCTACAACAATCAATGCTTATCTATCACCCCTGGGTCTCAAACAGATGTGACAAACAGAAATCGACATGATGTTATTAAAATTTTAATCCGTCTGAAAAGAATGTTTGTTATCTTGGAAAAAGGAAGATTTTTACATTGTTGTACCAATGATAATTTAAACAATTTCTCCATTTGACAAATTACTTTCCTAAGGGTTTCTTCATCCAAATTTTTCTCTTTTATGATGTGGATTATAGTTTATTTTCATTCAAAGCCTTAGAAATATGGAAGTGCCAAAGTTATATGACGTAATGGGCCAATTTTAAACTAGCTGTGCATGATCTTGACTTGCTTCAGCAAACAATGTAGATGAAGGTCTTTGCTGTCCGTTACTTTGTGAGAAATCACCAGCCTTGAAACTCAGCTGTCCTGAAAGGTGTTGTTCCCAACACAGAAACAGTCCAAATATGTCCTGTAAAATTTCTATAATAGTATACCGCTTCTACTGAATGCCGATTCAATCAGACCTCACCATTTCCTCATTTTGAAAATATGAAGTAACAAGTTCACAGCATTGGTATGAAGAAACCGTTTACCTGAGGCTTAAAACATGTGTCAGAGAGCAAGTGAAATAATCCTGTGTGGTGATTTTTCACTTTGATGGATTACATTATTACTTAATTTCAGGTCATTACAACAAGCCCAGGTACTAATCCCTCCTTTTTGAAATGAGCAAGATAAATTACTGTAGAACAATCGGTATTTAAGTGTTTCGTAGATACAGCATGGGTGCAAACTATTCTAATCCCTTGAACAAATCCATGCGCAGATGTTTGCCCTAAATAAAGCCCATTGTGTGATATATCCTATATCCTTCTGCAAGCATGATGAAGTTTCTTTTTTGCTCACTTTTCTCTCACTCATCCCTTTACCACAAAATCCCGACTTTTAACGACCCTGAAGAAAAATCATTATGGGGAAAAAGAGAAAATGCTGGTTACCAGCACTTTCTCCTTTTCCCACGATGTTTTCTACCCTTCCAAAATCAAATTTCAATGCTTGAGCCGCAGTTGAATTTGTCGTCTACGGATGCTTTCAGTATGGACCAGACTAAAATTTTGTCATTTGTTAAAGGGTTAAACATACAAACATGTCCTCTGCATGAAACAGCCCTTCCTTTTAACTCTTTACCACACAATTTAATCCCGACTTTTAACGACCCTGTGAAAGAAGCCTTTTGAAAACCTTGTGGGAAAAGGAGAAAATGCTGGTAACCAGCATTTTCCCATAATGTTTTCTACTCTTCCCAAAACAAATTTTAATTTGTTAATCTCATTTATTTTGTCCCCTGCAAATGCTTTCAATTTGGACCAGTCTAAAATTTTGTTGTTTGGTAAAGAGTTAACACTTCCAAACAACCCCATGTTTCAGTGATCCCAATGAAGAAGCCTCCTAAAAACACTGTGGTTCTCCCAGAATGTTTTCGACCCTTCAAAATGCCATCCACATCATTTTAGTGGTATTCTGCAGAATGCTTCCAATTTCAACCAGTATCCAACAACCGCTTGCTTTAAAGGGCCAGTTTTGCAGCGTTCCTTTATTTGGCTATTTCAAACCTGTTCGACTGTCTTCTAATACAATTTTGCTACACATGTGGTACATTACTTTTGTCAGAATTGCGACAAATGGCGATTTTTGCATAATATACGGGCTGTATTTGTAGAGGGAAATGCATATGCTAAACCTATGGGCACAGAGTAACAGGCTGTCAGAAAATAGAATTGGATACAATTTTAAGGCTGTTAGTCTATATGTCCCAACAGTATCAGACAGTGTAGGTCCTAGATAAGACCATCTACATGCTGTAATCTGACCCAGATCCAACAACTAGTTTACCTTGGCACTGCCCATGTTTAACCCTTTGCCACACAATCCCGACTTTTATTGACCTTGAGAAAGAAATCTTTTGAAAACATTGTGGGAAAAGGAGAAAATGCTGGTAACCAGCATTTTCTCCTTTTCCCACAATGTTTTCTACCCTACCCAAAACAAATTTTAATTTTTGATTCTCATTAAATATGTCGTCTGCAAATGCTTTCAATTTGGACTAGTCTAAAATTTTGTTGTTTGGTAGAGTTAAGTTACTTTCAGTGCTCCTTGTTGATGAAAACCAGTGTAGCAAAAGAAGAATTTCCTAGTTACAAGCAATTTCTTCTTTTTTTATTACAAGCATTTTTTTCTTTTTGCCACAATGTTTTCAAAAGGTCTGAGGACAGCCTGTGCAATAATTGGTCAATACACAGACATTGTTATTTAGAGAGGCTGTTTGTGGGTGTTGGCAGGTTTTTTGTAGTATTTTCCATTTAAATAAGGGTTATTTTTTTTGATCTCCACATTTTATTCGGGAATGATGTAGTTAGGGATAAGGCTAGAATTTTGTGCAGTCTGATCTGTATCTATACTATTCACCATTATGTTCAAGATAGAAAACCCTTGGCTTACCTTGGCTTAGAGTTGAAAATAACAATTTCATTAACCTGTGAAAATCTGAAGTGTTTTATATATTACATATTTCTCGTGAATTTGGTGGTTACGCCACATTGGCACTTAGATTTTAGCGCTAGCCATGATGCAAGATGGACGGCAAGATGGAAAATAAAGTGACGAAAAATAGTCGCTTTTATAGTTTGCATCTTTCCATGATATAGAAGATGGATAGCGCAAGAACTGACATGACAAAAAAAGTATCCTATCCAGCCATAGGATTCTAGTAGTCTATATAGTGACCTTACAGAGAAACTGTATCCACAAATCAATGGTAGGTCTTCATTAAACAAATGGTTTTGACATTGATTATTGTTACACAATGTGAAAGTCTCTCACCACATTCCATATTTCCCCCCAAGACTAACCATATTAGCAGTGTTCCAAAAAAAATATAGGCCATCCGTCTTATACAGCCTTCACATACTGTACATACTGTACATGTATTTGAAAGTCATCATGGAAAATAGCTACACTTTATAGAAACGCCAATAAATTTGTCTTTTTCATTTTCCGTAATTTTAACTCTTTACCAAACGACAAAATTCAGAATGCCCTGAATTGAAAGGCTCAAATGACAACTTCTGTCTCTGATGGGGTAGAATCAGCATTTTCTCCTTTTCCCACAATGTTTTGTACCCTTCCCATGACAAATTTCAATTTTGCAGTCACACTATTTTGGTGTCTGCAAATGCTTTCAATTTGGACTAACGGAAACTTATCATTTGGTACAGAGTTAACCCTTTACCTAAAGACCAATTTTAGACCTGATCAATTTGAACGCATTGCAGACGACAAATGAAACTTAAACTTGGCTCAAACAATGGCATTTGTCTTTGAATGGGTAGAAAACAATGTGGGAAATGGAGAAAATGCTGGTTGCCAGCATTTTTTCCTTTTATCCAGTGTTTCAACAGTATTCTCCCTCAAGATCATTTTTTGTTTGCCAAAACAGTTTCCTGTATGTTTTGTAAGCTGTTTGATGTAATTTAACCCTTTACCAAATGACAAAATTTCAGCTTGGCCCAAATTGAAAGCATTTGCAGAGAAGACAATAATGTTCTTGTCTGTCATAGGGTAGAAAACATTGTGGGAAAAGGAGTAAATGCTGGTTACCAGCATTTTCTCCTTTTCCACAATGTTTTCAAAATGTTTCTTGCCCAGGGTAGTTAAATAAAAGGCAGCATTGTGTGGTAAAGGGTTAAACTGTATTTGAGTGCTGCTCTGGCAAAAGAGGGTTTAATGATGCATTATACCAAGCAAGACGTCACATAAATAGGGATCCATGCAATCTATTTAGTCCTACACTGAATTAACTCTTTCACTACTAGTGATGACTTGACTACCTTTTGCGGACAGCATAGATCAAGATCAGACTGCACAGAACGTGCAGTCTGATCTTGATCTATTGCTCTCCGCTACTCTATTTTTAAACTATGATGAATGTCCTTTTAAATGGCAGTGGAAATCTATTTTTAGAGCTCAGAAAAAACAATTGTAATTTCTGGAGTTAGTAGTGAAAGAGTTAATCTGAAGATAGAATGGTCCTTGGACATGCAGAGAATTTACAAATAGAAAATAGTATCAACTTATTTCAGCCTGTGCGGACCGCCCACGCTAACAATTTGGTCGATACTTTTTGCAGATGCATTAAACCCCCTTTTTGCAGAGCATGGCTCATTTCTGTTTACAAGTTATTTCCATTTTCCATTCACTCTTTCAAGATGATGACATGTAAATTTCTGTTGGGCTTGTAGCCTACAAAATCAACTTTCAGTGAAATAAACTTTCAATAAAGTTTGACATTTAGGACTGCAAGATTAATATCTTTGAATAAACATTCTAATAAAATGAATTACTTCAAAACATCTCAAGCAGATCAAAGAACTGTTCAAAATTTATCAGATAACATTGAAATCCGGAACAATTCCTGTTACTTTATTAAATTTCTATGACCTTGCTCTAAGGTTATGCAATCTGATCTTAACCCTTTACCGCACAATCCCAAGTTGTAATGACTCTGAGAAGGCTTTAGAAAACATTGTGCGAAAAGAGAAAATGCTGGTAACCAGCATTTTCTCTTTTTCCTACAATGTTTTCTACCCTATGAAATAAATGTTATGTTTTGAGTAACTTAATATTTGCATAAGTCTAAAATTTTGTTGTTTGGTAAAGAGTTAAACAGTTATCTTATTAACCAACCATTCTTAAGAACATTCTCAGTATCATTCTCCTAGATTCTCTAAATTTGGAAGTAACACAACTCCTGATTGGCTAAACCTATCTGCAGTTGTATTACATCCAAATTTTTGAATTTCTTGAGAATATGACTGAGAATACTGAGACCCAGATTACCAGATGACAAAATTTTAGACTAGTCCAAACTGAAAGCATTTGCAGGTGACAAATGAAACGTTGATCAAATGATTGGATTTGTCTTAGTCCAAGTTTGAAGTAAATATCTTCAGTAATAACAGAGATAAAATGTCAACTTTTGCATGATGACAGAGACAAGAAGGCTGTCGCAAAGCCTTTGACAATACCTTGACGTTTTCCTTCGAAAACAGCCAAGCTTACAAGTCAAATTTGTTTACTGTGCGATAATCAGCCTATTATTACTATTCTTATTTAATGATCACAAAGCAAATGAACAGATTTGGATCTCAAAGCAAGCAGCTCAATAGTCACTAAAAATAGAGAAAATTACCATAAAACTAAGCCAGCTCTCTCAGGATGGGTTTTTTCTACAAGATTAATTATTGATTAGACAAAAAAGACCGACTCCTAAAATATGTTTTGCGTCTCATAAATTTCCAATTTTCCATGGTGGTGTTTTCCTTTATTATTGGGTAATTTGACTGGAAAATTAAGAAAAAACACAAAACACTACAACTAAATGCAACTGAACGTTTTTTCCGGGCAAAAAGATATGAGCCATGCTCTGGCAAAAGGGGGCTTAATGCATCTCTGTGATGCATAATACCAAGCAGGTCATCACATAATTATGGATCCATAAAATCCATTTTATCTAAAAATCGACTGAATCATCAGGTAGACTTAGGTCCTTTGACATGTAGAAAATTGACCAACAGCAAATGGTTCTGACCCAGGTCATCCTGCGCAAACTGCACAGGTTGAGCTGGGTCGACACTTTTTGCAGATGCATTAGGCCCCCTTTTCACAGAGCATGGCTCATACACTTCATTTTAAAAAACAACAAAGTACTTATGGGCTGCAACCATGTGACTTTCTTTTCGGATTTTTTGCAGGAAAAACAGCAAGCCAACAGAGCTTGCTGGAATAGGGCCAGAGCTATGACATTACAGTTTAACTCTTTACCAAACAATAGAATTTTAGACCAGTCCATATTGAAAGCAGTTGCAGACAACAAAATAAATGTGACAGAAAAACTGAAAGTTGTTTTGGGAAGGGTAGAAAACATTGTGGGAAAAGGAGAAAATGCTGGTTACCAGCATTTTCTTCTTTTCCCACAATGTTTTCAGTAGGCTTCTTTCTTAGGGTCGTTAAAAGTCGGGATTGTGTGGTAAAGAGTTAAGTTGTTATTATTACTTATAGAAAGATGACATACTTAAGTAAACTGGCCGTTAACCTTTAAGCTGCCATATATAGGAAATGAAACTTTCAAGCGGATTGTAGAAACCCAATTTTGCTATTTTAAATAATCATTTGTTGGGGGAAAAATATCTCCATATTGGACAGTGTAGATGCAGGATCAGACTGCACATTTTGTGCAGCCTGATCTTGATCTACACTGGCCGCAATTTTTAAAGGCAACTTCAGTCGTGATTGCCACTTTAGGCGTTAAGATATATTGACATGAACTTTTATAGTTCATTTAATTTTAATGCAGACATGTAATGATATAGTAAATCAGATAAGAACATTTTAAGTATTGCATTGTGGGATTAGATTTTCAACTTCCTGCATAATCAGATGCAAATAGGGAAACGGGATACCAAACTGGCTTTTGAAGAACTGCGGCAAATTTGCACCTCAACACAACACTCCGGGCAAAAATGTGACAATTTGATCCCATAATCTACGGAAAATTAACATGAAAGCGAGCTTTTATGTCTTTTTTTGACTGACGGAGCATTCTCTGCAGTTCAAGACTGATTACTTAATTCTACACCCGGGGCTTCTTAATCAAGTCTTAAATGTCAACCAGCGCAGAAACAAAGACAGGACGGTAGTCCAGTAACCCTAAAAACTGAAATCAACTCTTAACCAAACCACAAAACTTTTTTGTCCAAACTGGAAGCATTTGCATATGACATCAATTTGAAAACTTAAAATTGCTCTGAGAAGGGTACAAAATATTGTGGGAGGAGGAGAAAATGCAGGTTAACAGCATTTTCTGCTTTTTCCACAATGTTTTCAAAAGGCTTCTTTCTCAGGGTCATTAAAACTTGGGATTGAGTGGTAAAATGTTTAGAGTATAACCCTTTACAAGACAATCTTTACCAAATGACAAAATTTAGACGAATCCAAATTGAAACAGATCGCAAAAGGTTTCCCAAATGACTTCTTACCAGCATTTGCTCCTTTTCCCACAATGTTTTCAAAAGCATTCTTCCTCAGGGACATTTAAAGTTGGGATTGTGTGTTAACCCTTTACCACACAATCCCGACTTTTAACGACCCTCAGAGAGAAGCCTTTTGAAAACATTATGGGAAAAGGAGAAAATGCTGGTAACCAGCATTTTCTCCTTTTTCCACAATGTTTTCTAACCTTTCAGAAACAAATGCAATCATTTTAGCCACATACAATTTGACGTCTGCAAATGTTTTCAATTTGGACCAGTCCAAAATATTGTCGTTTGGTAAAGAGTTAAAAGGTAATTAAGGTAAGACCTGTGTAATGCACTTCCGGTGAACATTGGGCAAAAATTCTAATTGGTAGTTAAATAAGGATAAATAAGGATTTATGCCGAAATAATATTTTTGCACATTTCTAATGGATCAGAAATTCCGTTTATGTCTATCTTGAAACTTTTTTTTGATACTTTTGTTTGTTTTCTAAAAAGGGAGGTAATTATTATCTCTTTTTCAATTGAGAATATAGCGGTTTTAAATTTATAAATGATAATTCAAAAAAGGAAAAAATGGAAAAAATGAAAAGGTGAAAGTAGTTCAATAATACTCATTTTTAATTATAGCTAATTTTGCAGGATGATATTTTAGTGGAAATAACTGTTTTCCATTACACAGGTCTTACCTTAAAGTCTTTTTCATCTTAAAAGCAAGGTTTTCTATTCTATCACAGACAAATCTCACCATTTGAGCAATATTTGTCATCTATAAATACTTTCAATTTGGACCAGTCTAAAATTTTGTTGTTTGGTAAAGAATTCACTCTTCACCAAAGACAAAATTTTTGACTGGACCAAATTGAAAACATTTGCAGATGACAAATTAGATGTAAGTGAGATGGCGATTTCTGTCTTTGACATCACAATGTTTTCGAAGGCATTCTCTTTCAGGGTCGTTAAAACTCAGGATTGTGTGGCAAAGAGGTGCCTACATGTATCAAACCTTCTTACATATTAATTATTTTTAATTTTCTAATGTCCAGATGAAAGATGTAATAACCTGCAAGCATGAAAACATAAGTTCTCTAGAAAGCTAATCACAAGTATGGATGGATTAGCAAACAATGCCAATCAAGATCTGCCTGCAAAGAATCTTTACTATCTGTTGTGTTAGAGGGGAAAGCTGCAAACTATACAATAATATGAAAACTTTAACCATGAACAATGGCGCCCAATCTTGGACTTGTCCTGTTGGACTTGCTCGGCACCAATGTTAAAGGGGTGTGGCTGGATTGTTTGATACCAAGCAGGAAATATAGTGGTAGCAGTGTTATTTGATTCATTGGCATTTTATGCCGCTTTCAACATTATTTCAGTCACATCACTGTGACATCTCACATATTCATGTTTTTCCTGTGTTTCACCAGCACTAGGCAGTGTTCTCACTAGAATTTTGAAAGTTGGATTCCAGGAATCCAACTCAGGAAAAAGTTGGATTCCAAACTGAAAAGTTGGATTCCATTCTGAAGAAGTTGGATTCCTGTACAGTCAGGATGAATTTCCATGATGCAAGTAATAAACATATAAAAACTGTAAACTTAAGATTGGTGCATTATGGAGACAATGTCTGTAATGGACAAGTCTATGTTTACATTAGAAATAAGTAGCTAGGACTTTCTTTGTAATTGGGCAAAGGGTTAAATAATTTTAATAATTCTTCACTAAATATCTTTTATTCAGACTAGAGCTGTAAGTAATTCAACATGATAATGCATACCTTATATATTCATGATAATAATGACAACATTTATGGACCCATCTTCACAAACATAATTTTTTTTAAATTCATTTCTAATTCCATTTTAATTCGTAACTGGAACTGAATTTAGAAATGTTTGTCCATGGACCATGATGTCAGCTAAATCTTTTCAGTGGTGGAAAACTTTGTGGGAAAAGAAAGAAAATGCTTCTTTACCCACAATGTTGTATCAAGCTTTCCTTCTTAATGTTGTTGAATTCTGTATAATGGATTGTTTGGTAAAGGGCTAATTAGCAGAGAGCAGCTATTGACAATGATGGAGGAACCAGTTGCATTAAGTTAGACTTGTAGAAAAAACAAACTATTAGAAATTTTCTCTTGTCATAATGTTTTCAACTTATAATTAACTAGAGTCTACTGAATACAAATCAAATGATAAATTTTATCTCTTTTCATTCTCTCCTTTTATGATCAATATGGAAGCTAAATTTTCGTGGAACATTCTTCTTAATTAGGTGTTTTCATTAATCAGGCATTGATCCATTATCCCTGTAAATTAGTCTTTAATTCATGCTTTTCGGTAGTTTATGGGATATAATGGTGGATTATGGTTGGATAATTTCACCGTTTGGACCAGTGTATTTACCGATTGATAAACACTGAGAATTCCCCAGGAATTCGCAAACTCCAACAAAAAAGGGAATATTAAGAAGCATTAAATATATATATATATATTTTTTTTTTTTTAAAAGATCGAAATTTCTTTAACCCTTTACCAGACGACAAGTTTTTAGACTGATCTAGATTGAAAGCACTTGCAGACGACAAAATGAATGCCATTTAAAAAGCGAAAATTGTTTTAGGAAGGTTAGAAAACGTTGTGGGAAAAGGAGAAAATTCTGTTTACCAGCGTTTTCCCACAATGTTTTCAAAAGGTCTCGTTCTCAGGGTCCTTAAAAGTCGGGATAGTGGTAATCTCGTGAACATCGTATGGTAATATGATAGCGGGGCCACCCGTAAATATATTACCGATCATGTGCACTCGATGTAATAAATTTCGATCATTCACCTTTAAAAAGAAATATCCTGTTATGTAATCCGTTGATCGATGCATAATTTGCAAATATGGCAAATAACATGCTGTGCAGTTTTGGTATTAGCTATTTCTCATCCACAGTTTAACGGGTACTGGGCGAGTGATAGAAAATAATGCATTCCGATTGGTTGTTAGTCTCCCAGAAGGCCACGCCTACCCCTTCGACTACCCAACTTAAGAGATTACCTATGTATCGGATTTTTCGCCTCGTTAAACATATCGTAAACAATCACTTGATGAACAAATTAAGCTGAGCAACTGATTAGGGGCTGATTAGGGACGCGTGCCCTAAAAAAACTTGTCGTCCGGTGGAATCCTTTGTTAGGATTTTTTGTCGTCCGCCGGAAAAAGTTGTCGTCTCAGACGACAGTATTGGCGTTTCCGAGAACGCTGACTAGGCTTGGGCTCTGAAATGTCTTGCCAAAGGACACTCCCACGAAAAACCCAGTAGATAGAGTGAGTTCAGAACTCGGGGCCTCTAGGTCACAAGTCCTACACTTTATCACCGAGCCACACCCACACAGGACCCCTAGTCTATTACAAACATATATCAGTTTATGGAACTACTCACAGAACAAACTAACTGCACATCAATTTTCCTGCACTGCAAACACTGTGCTCTTAAACAAAATCAATTATTCCTTTTTGTTTCCTAATAATGTGCAATGTCATTTCTCCCTCCCAATTCTAAATTTTGAATGACAAAATCTACAAAGGTTTAACAAAGTGTGCCCATGGTCCACATGAAATGCATGAAAAACAGGTGAGTACTACGAAAATCATGATGTAGGTTTCACACAAGTACATAAACTAAAGCAATATAAGGTTTCAGACCACTACGTTACTCAAGAAAATTAAGCCTTTACCACACAATCCCGAGTTTTAACAACTCTAAAGGAGGAAGCCCTCTGAAAACATTGTGCTGGTAACCAGCATTTTCTTCTTTTCCCACAATGTTTTCTCTCTTGCTCCCAAAACTAATCTTAATTTTTCTGCCACATTTATTTAGGTGTCTACAAAAGTTTATTCTTTTAATTTTTAACTACTCCAAAATTTTGTCATTTGGGAAAGACTTAATAATTAAACTCAGGAATAGTTGTATTCATACTAACCAATCTAATCAATTCATATCAACCAATCTAAGAATTGCTCTATCACCAAAGTTCCCAAGATTGGCTAAGACATACTGTCTGATCCAATCAAATTACTTGTCTTGGAAATTCAGCATACAACAAACAGACATCACATTGGTTCTCTTGTACAATGCCAGGTCATGACCTTATCTTTGATCAGCTGCTGACTGACTCATTTTGACTTAGTTTTATGACAAACTACACTAATTACACTGAAGTCTATGATTATGCCATTGTTAGTTACCATGGCATTTTTCATCCATTAAACAAGATTGACTGAGTTGTCACTAATGGTTGGCTCATTTGACAAAGTGCTGTAGAATGCCTAGCACATTTACCTCCTGTTAGGAATTTTGAAATTGTTCTTGTCTAGTATGGGTACTCAACCCTGGGAAAGAAGCCTTTTGAAAACCTTGAGGGAAAATGAGAAAATGCTGGTAACCAGCATTTTCTCCTTTTCCCACAAGGTTTTCTACACATTCAAAGACAGTTACCGTCATTTAAAGTAAATTGATATGTCGTCTGGATATGCCTTCAGTTTGGACAAGTCTAACATTTTGTCATTTGGTATAGGGTTAACCCTTTCCAAAACAAGCCCTGGTTTTCACGTGTCTGCTGTACAAGTCTTTTGAAAACACTGTGGGAAAAGGAGAAATTGCTCGTGACGAGCAATTTCTCCTTTTCCCACAGTGTTTTCTACCCTTTTTTAAACTTTCTGCCATTTTCATAAAATTTGAAATTGTCGTCTGCAAACTCTTTCAATCTGGACTAGTCCAAAATTTGTCGTTTGGGAAAGAGTTAAAGTAGCTACAAATCAACAGGGAGTTTGAATAGCCAAGAGCTAATGTCATGGCCTCAACTAAAGGACATAAATTCTGACCCTTACATCATTAAATCTAATGTGTGGCTCAGTTCTAAAGTTTCGGGCTCGTAATCTGGAGGCCTTGGTTCAAACATGGGTCCTTTATGGGAGTGCCCTTGGGTAAGACATTTCAGAGCCTTAGCCTAGAGCTGGTGAAACCCAGGAAATGCATGAATTTAGAGCAGTCACCCACCCGCCTGGGTAGCTCAGTGGTTAGCGTATCTGACTCATGACCTGTGGTGGTTGTGAGCTCAATACCTGATTGAGGCAAACTCTCTTTCCAGTGATTTTTTACCTCTTACCTCTGATGCATGTGAGAAAAGTAGTCAGTGGCTTTGGAAAGAAAGTTTTGTTAGTTCTAGCGTGAGAAAGCCAGGAAACACATGGGTGTGTCACTGACCGCCATGATATCACCTGAGCTGTTAGAATGGTATTAAGCTCTAATACAAACCAATACAAACCAAGAGCAGTCGCTGAAATGACTGAAATAATGTTGAAAGTTGCAAAAAACACCATTCAATCAATCAATCAATCGAACCAAACTGATGAAGCTTGAATTAAGAATGGTAAATCATGGTTTGTGAGCAATCACTACATTAACCCTTTCCCAAACAAGCCCTGGTTTTCATGTGTCTGCAATAGAAGTCTTTTGAAAACACTGTGGGAAAAGGAGAAATTGCTCGTAACGAGCAATTTCTCCTTTTCTCACAGTGTTTTCTACCCTTTTTGAGACCTTTCTGCCATTTTTATCAAATTTAAAATTGTCGTCTTTAAACTCTTTCAATTTGGACCAGTCCAAAATTTGTCGTTTGGGAAAGGGTTAAAATCTCTAATATACATTCACAGTATGAAAGGTCAAATAAAAACTAGGAATACTGACAAGACTCTCTAGAGGGATGAAGGAAAATTGATTGACAAAATATGTCCCTGTTCAAGGATTTAAAAAAAGTAAGATTAATGGAAACTGGACGTGATGACGGTATCGCCCTAAACTATTACTTGCTGGAGCAGATCTGTCACATTTTAAAATAAATTTTCTGAAGCCAATACCACACGATCTGAGTTTTAATGACCATAGGGGAAGTAGCTCTGGAAAACATTGTGTGTAAAGTGATTCAGTTTTGAAATGAAATCAAACAAATTCGCAATTTCTAGGTTGCTCTTGGCCAGAACGCCTCAGCAAAGCATAAGGTGTAGATCAAAGATCAGATTCCATGTTTTGTCCAGTCTTATCTAGATCCACAATGGTTACAAACCCACTAAAGTGATGAAAGGCACTTGAAGCTTGAATTCTAGGAATGTAGAGAGCCCTGTATGAGAAATTTTAGGGTTGCTAGGGACCAGAATAAGACGAGCAAAGCCAGCAATGTAGATCAAAGATCAGACTGCACATTTCATACCGTCTGATCTAAAATGCACTTGGACAGTTAACTTTATTACAAGCTGGCCACTTTATCCAGAGATTAACCCTTTACCACACAATCACAAGTTTTGATGACTCCAAGAAGCCTACTGAAAACAATGTTGGAAAAGGAGAAAATGCGGGTAACCAGCATTTTCTCCTTTTCCAACAATGTTAATTTGTCGTCTGCAAATGCTTTAAATTTGGGTAAGTCTGAATGTTGCTGTTTGGTACAGATTTAACTAAGGAGCTTATTGGTCAAAAAAGAGAGAACATACATGTATATTCCTAATAAAATGCATTACAAGCTAATAAACAAGAAAGTTGTTGAAAATAAAATGAGTACATCTAACTCAGATATAATCAAAGCTAGATAAAACTTAAGAATAATAAAATAAAATACTTACATTAGTGACCAATCATATTCGGAATTGTCCTTTATTTTAACCATATTTGAATATTTACAGTGCACACATACACACACAATGTTTTGACTTTTGACGTAGTTTTAGGTAACAACCAGCTTTAAGGTATCGAAATTCACAACTTTTATAATTGTCACGATGAAAACAGAAATAGGTTTTCGGTTTCTGTATTTATATCAACAGCAGGTAAATGAAACTGACACCCTGGTAAAGTTGAAACTGTTTGTCATAAATAAAATCCCAATCCCTATATATTTACATATTAACCGTTTACCAAATGACAAAATTTTAGACATGTCCAATGCCAAGGTATTTGCCAATGGCAAATTAAATGTGGCTAAAATGATGAATAAAATGACAAAAAAACCTTGTGGGAAAAGGAGAAAATGCTAGTTGCCAGTTACCAGCATTTTCTCCTTTTTCTACAATGTTTTCCAAAGCGTTCTATATTAGGGTCGTTAAAACTTGGGACTGTGTTGTAAAGGGTTGAATCGTCACCACCTGCCAACAAATTGCATGCTATTAATGAAATTATTGTGGAAAAGGGAGAAATTGCTCTGAATGAGCAATTTCTCTTTCTCACAATGTTTTCACTTTGCCCTTAACAACGTCTCCCTTTCTCTGAATGGTTTCACTCTGCATCCACAAATTCAACGGTCCTTCAACAGGTTAACCAGAATTTTCTCCTTCTCCCACAATATTTTCTGCCCATTTAGAGTCAGGTATCATCAACTGAGCCACATTTAATTTGTCATCTGCAAGAGATTTCAATTTGGACTAGAACTGTTGCAAAGCAGACAAATACCCCCCACCAGCACCATGTCACTGAAGCAGCACAATCAGATAAAACGAAGTTCACTTGTGACCTTGACCTTTGACCCAATTGTGACCCAAAAACAATAGGGCACCTCCTTCGGTCATGAGAACACTTACATAAATTTTCAAGGTCCTAGGTCAAACCCCTTCTGACACAGAGCACAGAGACGAAAAAATGGATGGATTGGTGGATGGACAGATAGACAAACAAGGTGAAACAAGAAAAAATCCCTGTAATACATAAAAGAGGGGTATAACAAGTCTAAAATTTTGCCATTTGGTAAAGATGTTAATTTTCACAAATCTGCCGTGAACATACAATCGACAACCATCATAGCACAGAATTGACAAAAACATTTATTTCAACAACATCATATTTCCATCCTTCAACAGCAATATCCTGTCTCTTAAGATTTCAACGAGATATCCTGTCTGGTTGAAAATGTCTGTTCAAAATATGGAACAA
Organism: Tridacna gigas; assembly: GCA_945859785.2. Taxonomy (NCBI): domain Eukaryota; kingdom Metazoa; phylum Mollusca; class Bivalvia; order Cardiida; family Cardiidae; genus Tridacna; species Tridacna gigas. The sequence continues at coordinate 74,881,216 of OX244032.2, forward strand.
TGCAAAAAATAACACCACCAGTATTGAAATTTTCACAAGTCATAAACCAAAAGCCCTTTCAAACATAGTGAGAAAACCAGACACCATCTACCATTGTAATATTACATCAAAGTTATTTCCACCATAGAAACTGAAAAGACTTCTGCTGTGAGGCAATTTGCAGCACATTTCCACAGATTTTCTCTTGTAAACTTTGAAAGCACTTGCAGACGACAATTTAAACATGGTTAAAAAAAAGTTTCTTTACAGAATGTAAGAAAACATTGTGGGAACAGGGGAAAACAATGGTTAACGGCATTTTCAAAAGAAATGCTGGTTACCAACATTTTCTCCTTTTCCCACAATGTTGCAAAAGCCTTCTCTCCCAAAATCGTTAAAACTCATGATTGTGTGGTAAAAGGTTAACCAATTTAGTACCATTTTAAGATATTCCAATTTGTTAGAGGTTTAACTGCAAATAAGTTCAATGGTTTTGAAGATTACCTTGGTCATTAACCCTTTACCAGACGACAGAATTTTAGCCTTGTCCAAATTGAAAGCATTTGCAGACAACAGTTTCTGTGTGGCTCAAATGGTGCAATTTTTCTTTGATAGGGTAGAAAACATTGTGGGAAAAGGAGAAAATGCTGGTTACCAGCATTTTCTCCTTCTCTCACAATGTTTTCAAAAGGCTTCTTTCCCAGGGGCGTCAAAAGGCGGCATTGTGCGGTAAAGGGTCAAGTTCTGATAGTGTGATCAGATGTCTGTTACAACTTTGTTCTACAGCTGTAAAGACACAAGTACATGTCATAGGAATGGTTTCCTTGGTCCTTGTTGTATTCCCAATCATTCAAATAATCCACGATTAAATCACTTCTGAAATCATTGTTCAAAACCCAGAGAAAGAAATGGTTAGAACTTCTCTTTCACAATCCCATTCTAAAACACCCATTTCTTTATAATTAACAGTTCAGGCAAAACTTAGTATAGCTAATAATTTCCTCTTACCAAACACAATGTAGATAACCCAAAAAGAGCAAACATCCCAAAATGACTTGGTCAATATTTCCAAACACCAAAAACAAACAGTATAACATCATTGTACAATTATATGTGTTTATTCCATAAACAACGGACAAATCACCCAAAGTGCAAACCACAAGAGACCAAAAGGGAATATTAACTTTTTTATTCTGCTAAATAACTGAAATGAATCTTTTAAGCCGATACTAAAAACCCTGAGTAATGTTATTTCAAACTTATTTTTTTGGAGAAAAATACCTCCTTATCCGACAGTGTAGATCCAAGATCAGACTGCATGTTCTGTTCAGTCTGATCTTGATCTACACTGTCCGCAAAAGGTCAGTGAGTCACGTTTGGCAGCTTAACCCTTTCCCAAACAAGCCCTTGTTTTCACGTGTCTGCAGTACAAGTCCTTTGAAAACACTGTGGGAAAAGGAGAAACTGCTCGTAACTAGCAATTTCTCCTTTTCCCACAGTGTTTTCTACCCTTTCTAAAAACTTTCTGCCATTTTCATCAAATTTAAAATTGTCGTCTGCAAACTCTTTCAGTTTGGACCAGTCCAAAATTTGTCGTTTGGGAAAGGGTTAAGGGTTAATAAGACTCCTGGAGTACAATGTCCAGAATGTAACAGGCAATACTTTGTCCATGCTGTAACAATATAGAGGAAAGAAGTTGTGTACAATAAAACCCCATAAACTGACAAAAAAGGAAAATCTCTGAAAAAGTCCATGGCTCAAATAAACTGTAACACAAGCAGAATCATGATAAATAGGCACAGAAAGGGCACCTTGCGTTATTTTTGTATGGTAAAACTATATCCATAGCACTTCACAGTCACGACTTGCCAATGAAAAAACAACTTAGTATTAATTTCACCATACCAGCCTAAAGATACCCAGTCCACAAACTCTACCACATGACAGATTAACACGTAACAACCAGAACAACCTTGGACACAAGTTTTTTATCCCTTCTTGCAGCAGTAAACAAAGTTCCTGAAATTAGGACTGTAGCCAACAGGTTGAAATTCTTAACCCTTTACCACACAATCCATACTTTCAATGACCCTTAAAAGGAAGCCTTTTGAAACATCGTGGGAAAAGGAGAAAATGCTGGTAACCAGCATTTTCTCCTTTTCCCACAATGTTTTCTATCCTTCCCATAGCAATTTCCAATCTTTTAATCACAATTATTTTTTCGTCTGCAAGTACCTTCAATTTAGACCAGTCTAACATTTTGTCGTTTGGTAAAGAGTTAACTCTTTACAGTACAATAATACATTTGACAAGATATGCAGGTACGAAATGAAATGTAGCTCAAATGATAAGAATTGTTTTTCGAAATGGTTACCAGCAATTTCTCCTGTTCTCACAAGGTTTTCATGAGCCCTATCCAAGGGTCGTTAAAATATTGGAAGTTTCGTCAAGATTTAAACTATAACTACATGTACATCCACAGTTACTTGACAATCACCCTTACGAAAATAGCCCTTAACCCTTTACCACACAATCCCAACTTTTAACGACCCTCAGAAAGAAGCATTTTGAAACCATTGTGCCAACACAATGTTTTCTACCCTTCCCAAAATAAATTTCAATTTTTCATTCAAATTTATTTTGTGGTCTGCAGATGCTTTCAATTTGGACTAGTCTAAAATTTTGACGTTTGGTAAAGAGTTAAAGAGTTAAATCTTTACCAAACGACAAAAATTTAGACCATTCCAAATTCAAAGCATTTACAGACGACAAAATAATTGTGGTTCAGAAATTGAAATTTGTTTTGAAAAGGGCAGAAAACATTGTGGGAAGAGGAGAAAATGCTGGTTACCAGCATTTTCTCCTTTTTCCACAATGTTTTCAAAAGCTTTCCTCCTCAGGGTCGTTAAAACTTGGGATTGTGTGGTAAAGGGTTAATATTACTTTCATCACAATATAATAAAACACTAATATTCCATGAACCTCACAAAATTCCATATTAATCTAAGATTTCCACCGACCAGTACCTACTAATGCGCTGTGACCATCATTACATCAGTGTGCACCAAGATCCTGGCCAATACAGAGGCCAGATGTTAAGCATCCATTGCAGGTAGATACAAAGTAACTCCCATGTTTATTGATACAGACTTCCAGCCAGCAGATACCTCATTTATCAACCAATCCAGTAATTACAACCCAATGTCCTATTGAATTAATGATGAGATTGACTTATCAACTCATCTGTTAATTAGGAAGAGGCTGGCCCTCATGGTTATCTTAACTCTTTACCAAACAACAAAATTTTAGACTGGTCCAAATTGAAAGCGTTTGCAGACAACAAATCAAAGTTGGCTCAAATGATGAAATTTGTCCTTGATAGGGTAGAAAACATTGTGGGAAAAGGAGAAAACGCTGGTAACCAGCATTTTCTCCTTTTCCCACAATGTTTTCAAAAGGCTTCCTCTTCAGGGTCGTTAAAAGTCGGGATTGTGTGGTAAAGGGTTAAAAGATAGTTAAGGTCTCTATCCAGGTATGCAAACATGATTCCTTTAAATGCCTATAAATTGGGTGAATTAATTATTCTAATCAAAGAAATTTAGAATGCTTTTTTTTCTCAAATTCCAATAACCAAAGTAAGTGTTTCATTTAAATTTCTAAACTTAAAATGCATTAGAAGTGTCCACATAAAACCATTGTGTTCTTCCTTTGCCTTCAGATTGATACAGCAAATTGTACTGTCCAAATGAAAATGTTGATTCCTCATATGACTAAACATAGAAAATGAACTGAGAAGGAAATGAAAACCAATTTTAACCCATGGGCTAAATTAACAAAATAAGCAAATTTTATATTTGAGCAATGCTCTGTGAGAAGGGGGCTCAATGCATTTGCAAAAAGTATCGACCCAGGTCAGCCTGCGCTGGCTGACCTGGACCGAAACTTTTTGCTTTTGGTTCAATTTCCTGCATGTCAAAGCATGTCAAAGGACCTGTCTACCTCATGATTCAGTATGCTGTTACACAAAACAGATTTAAGTGATGTATAATACTGCACTGACTTGCTTGCTACCATGCATCATGGATATGCATAAAGCCTCCTTTTTACATAGCATACTAAATTATTCATCACCCGAAAAAAATATTAGCGTAGACAACTTCCCAGTGATGAAATGGATCATCAGTTAGGGTTTGATACAACGTGAAAACATTGTGATTATTCCCACAAGCAATTTCTCCTTTAGCTTCAACGTTTTCTACAGAGGTTTGCTGTAAAACAAGCACAAAGACTATATATGGTAATGTATTAAGATCTAACAAACAACCGGTTCAACCTAATGTAATGCAGATCCAAGGTAAACTAAATCTGCACAGACATAATATGCATCTTGCACTGTAAATATATTTCTGGCACCAAAAAAATTGCCAAATTTGTCCAAAAAAATAAATCCACAAAACTGAATCCCTCTTGTGCATTGCAAAACATAATTCAAACATCAAACCATCTGTTCATCACATGATAATCACTAGATTAACTTCTTAAGAATTCAAAAACAAGAATCACTTATTTAAAGGTAGAGTTTGAATGCTAGAATTTTTTTCAAGTATTCCAAAAAGAACTTTTAAAACCAAACAAATCACCAAGACAGCTAACATACAAAAGTCAACACATAAATATCTTGCTTTGTCAGAAGGGTATTTGGACAAATTTAAAACCCCTCCATCAGAGACCATGACTTAGTGTCAGCTATTATACACTGATTGCCTTCCATTAGCGTAACTGTGTCCCCTGCTGCTGAATCATCAACAAGGTGTTTCATCTGTCACCATTGGAGTAGCCCCACTACTTAATACTGGAACAAATTGATGAACCCTGCGCCACAAAAATCCTATGTTTTAATGATCTCGAGAAAGAAAAACTTTTGAAAACATTGTGGGAAAAGAAGAAAATGCTGGTAACCAGCATTTTCTTCTTTTCCCACCATGTTTTCAATCCTTTCACTGACAATTCCACTATCTTGGCTGCATTTGATTTGCCGCTTGCAAATGTTTTTCTTGTGGTCCAGTCTAAAATTTTGTCATCTAGCAAAGGGTTAAGCTTATCAAGGCTTGTGTTGGCATCTGTGAAATAAGCCAAAATTTTCTCACCACAAGATGAAAACGGTGATTTCCATAGGAATACAAGATTAGAAGCAGGTTGGTACCATGATGGTATACCAACAGAACTAGACCAGGAATTTAAAGAATAAAGCCTTTACTTTGTAAGACCATAAAATTTCAGACCCAGGTCCGTATTCACCAACCATTCTTAAGAACGTTCTTAGACTTATTCTTCAAGATTTTCCAAGTTTGAAAGTAACACAACTTCTGGATGTGTTACTTTCAAATTTGGAAAATTTTGGAGAACAAGACCAAGAATATTCTTAAGAATAGTTGGTGAATACGGACCCTGTTCATAAAGCAGACATTTGCAGACAACCATTCATTGTGGCTCAAATAATTGGGTTTGTCTTTGATAGGACAGAAATCATTGTGACAACAAGTAGAAAAAGTTGGTTATCATTTTTTTCTTTCACAACAATGTTTTAAACTCCTGCATGATCCCACCATCATTTTTTCTGAAGTCTTTTTTTTTTCAATCTTTCTATTACCATGAGCTGAAAAGAGGAGCCTGAGAAAGAAAGAAAAGTTGACAAGTTAAGTCATAACCAAATTTGAAGATTGCAAAATATTTTTGCATTTGTCACAATTTTCACTACAACACTTTCTATACTTCCACTAACAACTAACCAACTTTATTTCCTCTACAAAGGAGTTTTCACAAATAACCATTCACTTCACACAAAGTCCCCTAACTGCATGCTGACAAAAACTGTACAACAAAATGCAACAGGAGTCTGACTGGCAACTTATTTCATAACCACAGACAGTCCTGAGCTGAATTTAATGACCATCTCTGAAGGACAATCCATTTACTTGTCACAAATCAACCACACTGTATACATTGCCTTTGAAATTCACCTCAAACTTTCTACTGTCAATATATCAAATACTAGAAGAAAGCCTTATTTACACAATCTTGAATTTATCATAGAAATGTTACAGATAAAATTGTACTCCAGGCCAAGCTTTATCTGAGCAGAAATTCCACCAAATCCATTAATAAAGGTTTCATTCTCTTTTATATTGACAAGGACATTGTGGAATTAGCCAAGGTGGTGAATTGAGACCAATTCCATTCTCAATTAAAGATATACTTTTGAAAAGACTTGTGTCAATGGTCTTTACAGTTGCATTAAGCAAGCTTACAGATTTATTACATCAACTCTGGGAAGGCTTTTAATTATTATCATAATGTTAGGTTGTAAATTGCTCTAGACCATAACATAATGTTGTCTTTGGGCAAGATTTCATAAAATCTACCAAATTTGTTACCTACTTAACACCTACTGTTTCATGTCTTTATTTATCTACCTGCATTATTGTCCAATAATTACCACTTGTGCAATAAAGGTAGCAAAACCAATCACAGTTTTACAAAAGGTGTAATCAAGGTGTGAAAGAGTACTACAGTATTCTCTTTGACCTTTTTACAAGGGGAAACCTTAACCATTTACTTATAACACCTCTTTGACTAAATATTACATAAATTTGTTTTGGTACATTCAAGACAAATATTCCTTTATTTGATGTGAAAAATCAAAATCAACTGATAAATTTATCAAGATGGTAATGTTTGTTAAAACTGAAACATTTCTGTGCAACCATCTGATACAAGAAACTTTATTTCCTCTATGTATTCAGAATAATTTGCATGCATGCCATTTTTGTTTCTCCATGCATTCAGAAGAAAAATTCACATGCATGTCTTTGTTATTTAACATAACTTACAAGCATTTAGAAGTTTAAGTGCTTGTTGATAAAAATGGTAACTTGAAATTTTTCAGAATTTCACAGTTTTACAAAAGGTGTAATCAAGGTGTGAAAGAGTACTACAGTATTCTCTTTGACCTTTTTACAAGGGGAAACCTTAACCATTTACTTATAACACCTCTTTGACTAAATATTACATAAATTTGTTTTGGTACATTCAAGACAAATATTCCTTTATTTGATGTGAAAAATCAAAATCAACTGATAAATTTATCAAGATGGTAATGTTTGTTAAAACTGAAACATTTCTGTGCAACCATCTGATACAAGAAACTTTATTTCCTCTATGTATTCAGAATAATTTGCATGCATGCCATTTTTGTTTCTCCATGCATTCAGAAGAAAAATTCACATGCATGTCTTTGTTATTTAACATAACTTACAGGCATTTAGAAGTTTAAGTGCTTGTTGATAAAAATGGTAACTTGAAATTTTTCAGAATTGAAATGGCCAATATTTTAGGTAGATATGTCAGTACTTTGAGCAACTTTTTAACCACATGGCTGTATTTTATACTGATCCAAACTGAAAGCATTTGCAGACAACATATTTGATTTGGCTGAAATGAAGGAATTTGCCTCTTAACGGGTAGAAAACATTGTGGGAAAAGGAGAAAATGCTGGTTACCAGCATTTTCTCCCTTTTCCTACAATGTTTTCAAAAGGCTACATTTTCACGGTCATTAAAATTTGGGATTGTGTGGTAAAGAGTTAAGATATCACTGTTTTTCTATCGCTTTAAAAATGCCATCCTTTTTATGTTCTTTGCCAGGGTAACAATTTTAAAATCTATCCCCACATCATCCAATCCTCTCTCTCTATGATTGTGAATGCAATAAATTGAATCAACAGAACAAAATTTACAGCATTTTTTTACCTCCTACCAGCCCCCCCCCCCCCCCCCCCCCCCCCCCCGACATTATCAATACAAAGAATAATACCTTTAATCCTTTCCCAAACAAGCCCTGGTTTTCACATGTCTGCAGTACAAGTCTTTTTAAAACACTGTGGGAAAAGGAGAAATAGCTCGTAACGAGCAATTTCTCCTTTTCCCACAGTGTTTTCTACCCTTTTTGACAACTTTCTGCCATTTCATCAAATTTAAAATTGTCGTCTGCAAACTGTTTGAACTTGGACCAGTCCAAAATTTGTCATTCGGGAAAGGGTTAACCCAGTACCATACTGATTTTTTTTCCCAGCCATTATTGACTACAACGTGTGACACTGGGCAAATATTTGACAGAAAGGACTTCCTTTTTCAGATGGAAAACGCTTTGGGAAAAATGGCAATTTCCAGTAAAAAGCACTGGCTCCTTTACCCAAAATCTTTTCAGAAAAGTGTCTAATTCAGATGCGTTAACTTTTTACCACACAATCCCAAGTTTTAACAACCCTGAGGAAGGCTTTTGAAAACATTGTGGGAAAAGAAGAAAATGCTGGTAACCAGCATTTTCTCCTTTTCCCACAATGTTTTCAATGATCTCAAAGACATATACCATCTTTTGTGCCTCATTTTATTTGTCATCTTCAAACACATTCAATTTAGACTGGTCTTAAATTTTGTTGTGTGATAAAGAATTGACTGCAAATATTATTTGCCTGGAGATGGGACTTGTGCTTCGACAAAATAAAATCGACTGAGCATGCATTTCTACATCAGCAAGCTTGCAAATCTTAACTTCATCGAATAATGCCTTTAATGGCAGAAATGTTAAATGCTGCATGATCATAGGTGAGAAGCTGATGAAATTGTGACACATAGGAACTGATGGTGAACTTAATATCCTTCTTCCAACATCAATAATTCAGCGTAAATGTCATGATTTTAGAAAACAATAATGTACTTCTTCTCTTTCATGATTTTTATCTCTCCCAGATGACAATTAACCCTTAACCCTTTACCAGACCACAAAATTTTAGCTTCGTCCAAATTGAAAGCATTCGCAGACGACAATTTCACTGTGGCTCTAATGGTGCAATTTTCTCTTGATAGGCTAAAAAAACATTGTGGGAAAAGGAGAACATGCTCCTTTTCCCACAATGTTTTCAAAAGGCTTCTTTCCTAGGGTCGTTAACCCTTTCACTATGAACTCCAGAAATTACATGTTTTTTCTGAGCTCTAAAAATAGATTTCCACTGCCATTTAAAACGACATTCATCATAGTTTAAAAATAGAGTAGCGGACAGCATAGATCAAGATCAGACTGCACGTTCTGTGCAGTCTGATCTTGATCTATGCTGTCCGCAAAAGGTAGTCAAGTCGTCATTAGTAGTAAAAGAGTTAAAAGGCGGCATTGTGCGGTACAGAGTTAACTCCTGGAAGAGACCAAAACTTAATATTTACAGCATGTTTTATCAGAATGTCTTCCAAACTATTTAACACCAGGTCAGTTTGTTTAGTTCATATTTGCTTACACATTTTCAACATTGTTAGTTTTCTGTTCCATCTCAGCTGCCAGTTCAAGTGATCCATGTTTTGGACTTTCTCTAATCAGTACTTCACAAAACTTGCTTTTAAGTACAAAAATGTCGCCGTTTTTTTTTTCACCAAAGAGTTAACTGTTTACCAAACAATACTGTGTTTTAACAACCCTGTAGAAAAAGGCTTTTGAAAACATTGTGGGAAAAGGAGAAAATGCTGGTTGGTAACCAGCATTTTCTCCTTTTCCCACAATATTTTCTATCCTTTCAAAAACAAATCTCATCATTTGAACGATACTCTACTTATTCTCTGCAAAAGCTTTTATATTCGAGGAGTCTAAATTTTTGTCATCAAGGGGTAAATCCCGAGAGTACAATAAAATATTCATTAATATTCTCATGTTTTGATTGTAATTGTTTTAACTCTTTACCAAACGACAAAATTTTAGACTAGTCCAAATTGAAAGCATTTGCAGACGACAAATTAAATGTTACTTGGGAATTGAAATTTGTTTTGGAAAGGTAGAAAACAATGTGGGAAAAGGAGAAAATGCTGGTTACCAGCATTTTCTCCTTTTCCCACAATGTTTTCAAAAGGCTTCTTTCCCAGGGTCGTTAAAAGTCGGGATTGTGTGGTTAAGAGTTAACATTATTCTGCACCAATTAACTCTTTACCAACAACAAAATTTTGGACTAGACCTATTTAACACTTTACCAAACGACAAAATTTTAGACTGGAACAAATTGAAAGCATTTGCAGATGACAAAATTAAGTGTGGCTTAAATAGTGTTTTATGTATTGGATAGGGTAGAAAACATTGTGGGAAAAGGAGAAAATGCACAATGTTTTAAAAAGGCTTTTTTCTCAGGGTCGTTAAAAGTCGAGATTGTGTGGTAAAGGGTTAAAGTATTTGCAGATGACATGGATGGGGCTCGAACAATGATTGTTGTCTTTGATTGGGTAGAAAACAGAGTGGGAAAAAGAGAAAATGCTGGTTACCTGCATTTTCTCCTTTTTCCACTATGTTTTCATAAGGCTTCTTTCTCAGGGTCGTTAAAACTCAGGATTGTGTGGTAAAGAGTTAACCCTTTACCACACAATCCCATGTTGTAACAACCCTGAAGGAGAAAGCTTTTGAAAACATTGTGGGAAAAGAAGAAAATGCTATTTAACAGCATTTTCTCCTATTCCCACAATATTTTTTTTTAACAATTTCAAAGACCAAATCATCTCTGGAGTTTGCCTGAATTTGTTGTCTGCAAATGCTTTCAGTTTGGACAAACCTAAACTTTGGCAGTTTGGTGAAGAGTTAACCCTTTCCCAAACAAGCCCTGGTTTTCATGTGTCTGCAGGACAAGTCTTTTGAAAACAATGTGGGAAAAGGAGAAATTGCTTGTAACGAGCAATTTCTCCTTTTCCCACAGTGTTTTCTCCCCTTTTTGATAACTTTCTGCCATTTTCATCAAATTTAAAATTGTCGTCTGCAAACTCTTTCAATTTGGACCAGTCCAAAATTTGTCGTTTGGGAAAGGGTTAAATTGACTCGACCTGACCTCTTGAGACAGCTGAATGGTACAATCCACTGAAATTCAGATTTTCACCTTCTCTGCCATCTGATCTTGGTCTATGCTGTCTGCCTAAGTATGTTTTCTCGAAAATAAATGTGACTCAAAAATTAAAATTCCACATGGGAAGGGTAGAAAACCTAAGGGAAAAGGAGAAATTGCCACAATGTTTTCAAAAGGCTTTTACTTCAGGGTTGTTAAAACTCATGATTGTGTGATAAAGATTTAAAGCTTTCTCTTAGAATTTACCGATTTTGCACAAAAAATGCAGTGTCATACAAATATTTCCAGACATTTCATTTCCTAAATATTGATACAACAACAATCCCAAACTTATCAGCAAATGGATTCTTTGTGTATTTATCTACAGAACTATCTTGTCTACTTCAAGATACAGTGTAAAGCAATACTCCATTATGAAATCCAAATATTTGAGGGATTGGTGAAGTTTGATTAGTTGAGGAAAATAACCAGATTTATTTCAAGCTTTTCAGTAGTTTATCGAGAAATAATGGTGGATTGAGATATGATATTTCATGGTTACGTCCAGCGAAAAATACCGATTTCATATTTTCTAACTCTTAAATTGAAGAAGGAAACAGTATTTCACGTGCACTAGTTACCTATTCCTAATTTCTAATGCCTTGCTGACCGTGATAAAACCTGCAAATTTTTTCCTCTTTGGATTCAAAACAAAATCATTATAGGCAAGTATCTTTGGAACTATTTTTGGTCCATATTGTACCTGTCAAAGATGCGAATAGGCTCCAGGTAAATTTTGATATACATGTACATTTAGGCCTATGCTTTAACCCTTTACCACAAAATGCCGAGTTTTAATGACCCCAACAGAGAAGGCTTTTGAAAACATTGTGGGAAAAGGAGAAAATGCTGGTAACCAGCATTTTCTCCTTTTCCCACAATGTTTTCTACCCAATCAGGGACAGAAATTAACATTTTGGCAACACTTGTCATCTGCAAATGCTTTGAATTTGGTCTAGTCCAAAAATTTGTCGTTTGGTAAGGAGTTAACCATCACAAACTGTAATTCTTGCTATTAACCTTTTACTGCACAATGCCGCCTTTTAACGACCCTTGGAAAGAAGACTTTTGAAAACACTGTGGGAAAAGGAGAAAATGCTGGTTACCAGCATTTTCTCCTTTTCCCACAATGTTTCTATCCTATCAAAAGAAAATTGCACCATTTGAGCCACACTGAATCTGTTGTCTGCAAATGCTTTCAATTTAGACCAGTCTAAAATTTTGTCATCTGGTAAAGGGTTAAGTTATATAAGAAGAATCTGACAATTGTTGGCTTTTGAGGTAAAATGTTATTAAACTTGTTTACAAAAAAATGTTATTAAGCCCACCACAGACTTGTTTAATTAAATTTTATTTTAATTCCCAACAGTTATTCATGTCAGATACCAAATATATGAGACACAAGCTAAAAAAGACCCAGAAGGCACAATGTAGTAGGAAAAAGATAAGCCAGTAAATCAAATCTGGCACATTTTTACAAATGTAACAGCAATGTAAACACTTCTGTTATTTTACAAATCAATACCATATTTCAACTCTTTACCAAACAACAAAATTTTGGACCAGTCCAAATTGAAAGCATTTTGCAGATCATAATTCATATGATAGAATCTGTCTGGTTTCCAGCATTTTCTCCTTCTCCCAAAATGTTTTCAAAATACTTTTTCTTCATGGTCAATAAAACTCAGGATTATGTGATGAGGGGTTACAGCTTTTTTGTCAATTAGAATAACTGTTTGCACATTTATTTAACCCTTTCCCAAACAAGCCCTGGTTTTTACGTGTCTGCAGTACAAGTCTTTTGAAAACACTGTGGGAAAAGGAGAAATTGCTCGTAACGAGCAATTTCTCCTTTTCCCACAGTGTTTTCTACCCTTTTGGAGAACTTTCTGCCATTTTCATCAAATTTAGAATTGTCGTCTGCAAACTCTTTCAATTTGGACCAGTCTAAAATTTGTCGTTTGGGAAAGGGATAGTAAACAAATGAAAAGCTCTCTCTGATAATAATGCCACACGTAAATTCTGTCCAATTGTCCCTCGTTTAGGTTCTTGAAAAAAAACTTTCACACAATAAACAAGAAGTCTAGAATAAGAAAAGTTTCAAAGGCTGCTTTCAGATATATTACTGGTAAACTTTCCTGTGACATTAAACATTTATAATATAAAATTATATCAGTGAGTAAAATGTTACTAACATTAGACTTGGGAGCACTTTTTTTTTTTATACAAATTGGTCTGATTTTTTGTAATACACAGTAACTTCTTCCACAATCCAATACTACTTTTGGTTTCATGCAGAACAATAAAATAAAACTGATGAATAATTTAGCTGTATAATGACTTCATTATGGTGAAAAAACAACAGAAGAAAAGTATGCTTTTGTACTGCAGTCCCATTGTTCTTACGAATTCCCTGCAGGCACAATGGCGCTATGAGAAGGAGAAGAGCAATATTGATTGCCTATAAACAGGAATTTTTTTGCCCTATTTTCTCTGGAGACGAGTTAACCGCTTTTGTATGTAGATGAGGCATTTTAGAAATATGGTTCCCGTTTTAGTTTGATCACCTGATATATACAGATAGATCTAATGGTTCCCAGATCTGGCTGAGAAATACAGATATATTACACACTCGTACATCAATCCTGGCTGATGCTTGAACAGTTTAGATAAATCTTGGAAATTCATGAAAATGTAGATTTTATGCCAAATCTGTTAACCTATTACCATACAAACATGCCTTTTAACTCTTTAACCACACAATCTCCGGTGTTAACGACCGTGAGGAAGAAGCCTTTTGAAAACATGGGAAAAGGAGTAAATGCTGGTAACCAGCATTTTCTCCTTTTCCCACAATGTTTTCTCCCTTATCAAAGACAAGTTCAACAATTTCAGTCACAAATATATTTTCATCTGCAAATGCTCTCGATCTGGACAAGTCTACATTTTTGTCATTTGGTAAAGGGTTAATGCCTTTCTGCAACCCAAAGCATTTGAAAACAACACAAGACAAGGAGCTATCATCTGTTTCTGATTTTTAGCCTCTTTTCAAATGATGTTCCCTCTGCAATTCACAAAACATGCCTTCCTTAAACTCTTTACCACACAATCCCGAATTTTAAACAACTGAGAAGGAAGCCTTTTGAAAACATTGTGGGAAAAGGAGAAAATGCTGGTTGACCAGCATTTTCTCCTTTTCCCACAATGTTTTCTACCCTTCCAAAACCAAATTTCAATTTTTCAGTCACATTTGTTTTGTCGTCTGCAAATGCTTTCAATTTGGAGAAGTCTAAAATTTTGTTGTTTGGTAAAGAGTTAACTCTTTACCAAACGACAAAATTTTAGATGGGTCCATATTGAAAGCATTTACAGATGACATATCAAGTGTTGCTAAACTGATGATTTCTCTTTTTGATAGGTAGAAAACACTGTGGGAAAAAGGAGAAAATGCTGGTTACCAGAATTTTCTCCTTTTCTCACAATGTTTTCAAAAGCCTTTTCTTTCAGGGTCATTAAAAGTCGGGATTGTGTGATAAAGAGTTAAACCAGTTTATTGTTCTTTCACAGTAATCACAGTACCTTTTTTTTCATATAAACTAAGTCTTTAAAGATGTTCAGGCGTGTTGTAACCCACATTTTCTCCTTTTCCCACTATATATTTTTCACCCTTTTTAAGATAAATTCCATCAATTTAGCAACTTTTATTTTGATGTCTACAAATGCTTTAAAATTGGATAAGTTCAAAATTCTATTGTTTGGTAAAAACTTAAACAAAAACATGCCTTGCAAAGTTAAATGCCAAATACTTCAAGCAATGATATGCTGTAATGCCAAGATTTCTCAATTAACCTTTTGCCATGTAGGCATACTTTGGGACGCATCCAACTTGTGAAATATATTGGTCATCAATTAATTATGCAAGGGTAATTTGGTTTTGCATTTTGTGATATAAGAAATTACACATAATTTTATAGTTATCAGTTTATATTTATTGTAATATTATTTTTATTTTACAAATCAAACTTAAAGAGTGGTGCAAAACCTCTTCCTGGTAAAGAATTATTTTTTCAAGAGTAAGCCCTTTACCACACAATGCCGACTTTTAACGACCCTGAGGAAGAAGGCTTTTGAAAGCATTGTGAGAAAAGGAGAAAATGCTGGTAACCAGCATTTTCTCCTTTTCCCACAATGTTTTCTACTCTTCCCAAAACAAATTTTAACTTTTGAGGCATGTTTATTTTGTCATCTGCAAAAGCTTTCAATTTTGGACTAGTTTAAAATTTTGTCATTTGGTAAAGGAGTTAAGGTTTTTTTTTATTTATTTCCAAAGACATCTAGTAGTTTTCAGCCTGTAATCAAACAGTTGAAATTTTTCTTGGGTCAAAACTCAGTAACTGTCTGCTTTCTTTTTTTCAGTATTGCCGTTTAACTCTTTACGACACGTCAAAATTTTAAGGTCGACCAAATTGAAAGCATTTGCAGATGACAAATTAAATGTTGCTAAAATGAGGATTTCTCTCTTTGATAGGGTAGAAAACATTGTGGGAAACGCAGAAAATGCTGGTTACCAGCATTTTCTCCTTTTCCCACAATGTTTTCAAAAGCCTTCTTTTGTAGGGTCGTTAAAAGTCGGGATTGTGTCACAGAGTTAACACAGTATTTTGAGTGCTCTGAATTTAAATCCATCCTGATCATTTGTTTGTCAAGTTTAAACCTTTACCACACAATCCCATGTTTTAACAACCCTGAGAATGTAGGCTTTTGAAAACTTTGTGGGAAAAGGAGAAAATACTGGTTACCAGCATTTTCTCCTTTTCCCACAATGTTTTTAACCCCTTCAAATACAATTGCCATCCTTTGAGTCACACTTATCTTGTCATCTGAAAATGCTTTCAATTTGGACTGGTCAAAAATTTTATCATCTGATAAAGAGTTGATTTGCAATAGCTAGCTCTAAATGCGAGGCAGCAAGGTCAATTCCTCAATCACAGGTCCATCAGCATTATTCATTTAAGATCTTAAAAAAACCCAAAAAACTGAGTATAGTAAATTCATTCTTATGGAGAAAAGGTCTAGAAAAATCTTGGAAAAGAAGAGGAAAAAAAAAACCCATCTGTCTGCAATTTTTCAGGAACACCCATGATTGAAATTATATAATGAATTACTGTTTTGTTGCTACTGCAGTTTACATGTCAGCCATGCTCTGGCAAAAAGGGGCTTATTGCATCTCTATGATGCATGATACCAAGCAAGTCATCACAGTGTTGTACATCCTTAACCCTTTCCCAAACAAGCCCTGGTTTTCACGTGTCTGCAGTACAAGTCTTTTGAAAACACTGTGGGAAAAGGAGAAATTGCTCGTAATGAGCTCATTACGAGCAATTTCTCCTTTTCCCACAGTGTTTTCTACCCTTTCTGAGAACTTTCTGCCATTTTCATCAAATTTAAAATTGTCGTCTGCAAACTCTTTGAATTTGGACCAGTCCAAATTTGTCATTTGGGAACGGGTTAAAATCCATTTTACATTAACAACCTACTGAATAATGAGGTAATCTGGTCCTTTGACATGCAGAAAATTGACCAAAAACAAAAGGCCTAGGTCAGACTACGCAGGCTGACTTGAGTCGATACTTTTTGCAAATGCACTAAGCCCCCTTTTCACAGAGCAAGGCTCATACATATATATATATATATATATATATATATATATATATATATATATATATATATATATATATATATATATATATATATATATGTGTAGTTTGGTTTATAACCATATGTATTTACCTTTTACAATGATAAGGAGCACACATATCAGTTCTGGAGGTGTGAACATGTTGAAAGACAGGAGTCAGACTTACAGAGTTTTCCTTGTTTCCCCTCGAATCTATTCCAGAGACATTTGACTTTTAGTTCATTCTAGAAAAACAATTAAGCCATGCTCTGACAAAAAGGGGTATGCCAAGCAAGGGATCACATAATTATGGACCCATAAAATCCATTTAACCCTTTCCCAAACGACAAATTTTGAACTGGTCCAAATTAAAAGAGTTTGCAGACAACAATTTTAAATTTGATGAAAATGGCAGAAGGGTCTCAAAAAGGGTAGAAAACACTGTGGTAAAAGGAGAAATTGCTCGTAACGAGCAATTTCTCCTTTTCCCACAGTGTTTTCAAAGGACTTGTACTGCAAACACGTGAAAACCAGGGCTTGTTTGGGAAAGGGTTAACCCTTTACCAAACAATCAACTAGACCTGGAGGTACAATGATACTTTGACACCCAGAAAATTTACAAATGGCAAAAAGCTTTGACCCATGTCCACCTGCAAGGACTGCACAGGTTAACATGGTTCAACACTTTTTGCAGATGCATTAAGTCCCCTTTTTATGGAGCTTGGCTAGTTAATATGAAAGTGAGCTGTTTAGAAATTAATATTCAGGTCATGCAAAAGGTGCTGTAACAAAAAAAAGTTGCATTTTTGAATCTTGAGCTTTAATTTAAAAAAAACCTTGAACTCTGCAACTGCCTGCATGGGAAAGCAGCTAGTGGCCAAGAATGATTGTGTGATGGTTTTCATGGCATTTGTTGAAGACAATGCCACTATGAGTTCAATATGGCATTTTGAAAATCATGTATCATAGTTTGTGCAAAACCGAAGACAGTAAACCAAATTAGAGTCAATTTTTCTGAGACAGCAAGTGCTTCGATTGAACTCAGATATGAAATTGAAAATGGCGCATTACAATGAATTGGATTAGGCCACTGATGGTGGAAATACTTCCTTTTTATCGAAAACAGCTTGATCCACTATGGCCTTCTATAGTGGTGTAATGATAAACACATACCATGCTTGTTTGTCCCAAAGCCAGTTCGTTCCTGGGCTTATTCATCCCAGGGCTTGTTTGCCCGGACTTGTACATCCCACAAGATTGCACCCTTCTCTATCTGATTTTGCATGACTATATAGTGGGCTGACTTTCAAGAGAATATTTTGAAACTATTCCTGTTGTTTATTTGAATGAATGAATGAATGAATGTATGTTGTTTTATGGCGCATCGACAGCTTTGGTCATTTAGCGCGCATATCTGTGTTAAAAGATAATAAAAGTGGAATTGTTTAAACTGAAAAAGTTTGAATACATTAATAATGATAAAAGATTTGAATTAAGAAGTATTATGTGTGATTTTAAATGATGAAAGGTTATGTGTAACTTTTAATTTGCATAAAATATAATATTTATATAATACTGAGTGGCTGGGCATTCCCTGCCTACTCAAAAGTTTTAAATGAAAAGGTTAAGACTATGAATAGTAGCTTAAAGGAAATGAGAGCTTAACATTGAGAAAAGTGTGTAAAGAATGTAAAAACATGGGTAAGAAACTCAAAAAGCAAATATCACAGTTTATTGTAAATGCCAATCTCCTTTATGAAAGCGATAATAGATTCAACGCTGACAGAATCAAAAAGATTTTTTAAACTATCGACGCTGAAATATTTTGAACGAATTGGTTGAAAGTCAATGCAGTCTAGTAGGATATGTTTTATAGAAAAGGATGCACTGCATGGAATACATTCAGGGGCATCATCTCTGGTCAAGAGCCACGAATGTGTGATGCGTGAATGGCCAATTCGAAGTCGTGCAATTATCACTTCTTCTCGACGAACAGACCTGTAAACGGGGCACCATTCACCAAGGGAAGGTTTAACTGAATGCAGTTTATTGAAAACATCAGCATCCCACTGGGATTGCCAAGAAGACTGGATATGTGTTAAAACAGAGGGTTTAAAATCAGTGTGTGGAACTTTTAAATCTGAAATGGGAAGGTTAAGTGCAGATTTGGCAGACCTATCGGCATTTTCATTGCCTTTGATGCCTACATGACTTGGAATGTTGTTTATTTATTATTAATTCCATACAATGGCTTCCTTGACAAATGCCACACCAGTGTTTTCAATGCTTTGATTCTTCTCAGTACCAAGATAGTTGCAGAGATGTATTGTCCAGATAAAGAGTAAGTATATGTGCTGGTTTAATTTTAACTCTACCACACAACAAAATTTTAGACTCATCCGCTGGTTTAATTTTAATTAATTTTGCATTATGTGGCTAAAATTGTGGAACATGTCTCTGAAAAGGTACAAAACATTGTTGAAAAAGGAGAAAATGCCAATTACCAGAAGTCTTTCACATAGCTGAATGTGCCGGCTTTTGACCTACTTTTTGGTACTGATAACAAATGAATGAATAGAAATTTGTGATTGGTCAAAATGTAGCAAAGTTTATTTTAAGGGACCTTGCCTATTTGCTGGCAAATTTACGCTGTCCATATTTTTTGAAGATATTTCTTGTTTCTTTTCCCAGCATGTTTTCAACCTTTTCTGATACAAATCACATAATTTGAGCAGAATGCAGTACGTCATCTGCCAATATTTTTAATATGGATGAGTCTATTTTTTTTCTTTTAAAGGGCTCCAGAGGCACAGATGTGCAAAGAAAAGCATGAAATAAATCTATGGAATAATTTCATTGAAAAACAACACAAACAGAAAACTTCCTTCAAGACACAAGGATGAGCCATTCATCAAAGCATCCTGATTTGAAACAGGGCAAGAATCAATGATAACAGGAGATATCTGTTCCATCAGACCAAGATAAAAGTAATTTACAGTTTGTCATTGTAGAAGGTGACTAGAAACATCTTTCAAGCTCAGAGAAATTACCAATCTCCATATTCTGATATGACGTAACCCTTTACCAAACGACAAATTTCTATACTGGTCCAAACTGAAAGCATCTGCAGATGACAATTTCAGTGTGGCTTAAATGGTGCAATTTTTCTTTGGTAGGATAGAAAACATTGTGGGAAAAGGAGAAAATGCTGGTTACCAGCATTTTCTCCTTTTCCTACAATGTTTTCAAAAGGCTTTTTCTTCAGGATCATTAAAAGTCTGAATTTTGTGGTATAGGGTTATTTCCTACCAGAAGACAAAATTACCAGATCACAAAATTTAGACTTGTCCAAACTGAAAGCATTTTCCATGTAAGAATCTAAAATGACCCAAATGATGGATGCATTTTTTCCTTCTCTCAGCAGTTTTCAAAATTCTTCTTCTTAAGGGCTGTTAAAGCTCAGGACTGTGTGGTAAAGAGTTAACCCTTTCCCAAACGACAAATTTTGGACTAGTCCAAATTCAAAGAGTTTGCAGACGACAATTTTAAATTTGATGAAAATGGGAGAAAGGTCTCAAAACGGGGAGAAAACACTGTGGGAAAAGGAGAAATTGCTCGTTACGAGCAATTTCTCCTTTTCCCACAGTGTTTTCAAAAGACTTGTACTGGAGACACGTGAAAACCAGGGCTTGTTTGGGAAAGGGTTAAGTACAGTAAAAATGAAACCGCATTCAACCCCAAACAAACAAACCTGTTGCTCAAAACATAACAAAATAAACATATGAGCCATGCTCTGTCAAAAGGGGGCTTAATGCATCTCCGTGATGTGTGATACCTATCAAGGTGATACCTATGGATCCATTATAGTAGCTACTTTTTTTTTTTTAACAAATGACTTAATTATGGGTTAGAATGGTCCTTTGGCATACAGAAAATTGACAGATAGTGAAAAGTTCCCGCCAAGGTCAGCCTGCGCAGACTGTGCAGATTGACGAGGGTTGATACTTTTTGCAGATGCATTAAGCCCCCTTTTCACAGAGCATGGCTCATATGTTTTGTTGCTCTGAACATGGCCACAGACTGTTTATACCAAGATAGAGCAGACTGCAGGAAACAAACCTTCCCAATTATTTTCCAAGATGTTTATTATCATGAATATTATCTAGACCTGTATCAGGGCTATCTTCACCAGGATCCCTTATCTGCCATCTAACTGAGGTATCAACCTGCACTTTGATTATTGACTTAACCCTTTACCACACAATCCCGAGTTTTAACGAACCTGAAGAAGAAGCCTTTTGAAAACATTGTGGGAAAAGGAGGAAATGCTGGTTAACAGCATTTTCTGCTTCTTCTTTAATGTTTTCTTCCCTTTCAAAGATAGAAGTCAATACTCGACCTATATCTTTTTGTCATCTGAAAATTTTTTCAATTTTTTCTACTCTAAACAATACAAGTTCAGCCTTTTCAAAATGAGCAATTTGATCTTTTTTGTTGTTTACATTGTTCCTTGATCTAGGTTTTATTCATTAATTTCTGACCCCTTCTGAAGCTTTCACTTTATTATATAACTGAAAATTTTCCTGCTTGAATACATGTGTCGCACACGGATAAAATATGACACACAAGAGAAAAAAATGTGTATCTACGTAGTGTCAAATACGGGTCCACATACAGTATGATGATGAATTGCACACAATGAATGTGCACATATTAATTTGTCATTTGATTGGCCAAAATGTTACCCTATAATATTCCTCCGCCGTTCATAAAACCAAGTTACTGGCTACTTCATCAGTATTTGTTTTATTGTGTTAACCCTTTACCACACAATCCTGACTTTTAACCACCCTGGGGAAGAAGCCTTCTGAAAAGATTGTGGGAAGAGGAGAAAATGCTGGTTACCAGCATTTTCTCCTCTTCCAACAATGTTTTCTACCTTTCCCAAAACAAATTTCAGTTTTTGAGTCACATTTATCTTGTCGTCTGCAAATGCTTTCAATTTGGAAATGTCCAAAAGGTTGTTTGGTAAAGAGTTAACTGTTTTCGAATAAAATGTCAGTAATTGCAAAATTTTGCCTTTGAAAGTGGAACGTATATCATAAAAGGAATGTTATGATGTAGTAACTTTTTTGGTGATTATATTTTTTTCTCGCAGCCTAAGAAATGTTTGACATCTCAATAACAAATTTTCTCTTGCTGCTACAATCAAATACAAGCACCAGGGTAGTCGCTACAACATAACATGGGGAAAGCCCAAAACCTGGATAGATCTATGATAATAAGAGTAGGGTAGCTGTAATTTGCTGCACATTTCCCCCCACAGGAAAACAAAGATGCATGGGGTCAGATTGCTGATGAGAATATCAATTAATTTGTTATTATCCAGCAATCCTTTACCACAGCCAATTAGTAAATGTACAGTAAGCCATTTCGAACCAGTGCCTCATGTTGTTCAGGTTTTCTCTTGTTCAACTCCTTTACCGCACAATGCCGCCTGTAATGGCCCTTGGAAAGAGGCCTTTGAAAACATTGTGGGAAAAGGAGAAAATGCTGTTAACCTATGAAAGACAAAGTTTAGGTGTTGAGTAACATTCAATCTGTCTGCAAATGCTTTCAATTTGGACGAGGCTAAAATTTTGACGTCTAGTAAAGACTTAACAAGAGCACTGAATGCTCAGGTGCCAACACTTGGCTGCAACTCCGGGGCTACGATAATAACCCAATGTTTTCTTCGAAAATAGCCGAGCTTATAAAGGCTAAAATGTATGTCAGGCTCATTAACCCTTAGGCTGCTAAACACGACTCAAAGACCTTTTGCAGACAGATCAAGATCAGACTGCACAAAACATGCAGTCTGATATCAGATCTACACTGTCTGATAAGGAGACTTTTTTCCTGCAAAAAAGTAAGTTCAACAGAGTAACATTCTGGTTTTTAGTATCTGTTTGAATGTTTCATTTAATTCATTCAGAAGGATATGGGTTAAAACTCAGGTTCATGTGGTAAAATTGTCGATTGAATGACACCACATCCAACAATATTTGGGTGGTATCATTTGGACAGGTCACTAAATATTCAGGTATTTTCCGGGTTTAACCCACGTCTGTTCTTCGTGATTTTTTTGCCTACCAAATCTTGTCTGTATGATTCACTCCCAACATCGCACACAAAGTGAAGGGGGGTCCCTGGGATGTAATTTGTTGACAGGGGTGACGGCTGTTATTTGCAAGGAACTTCGTCTTCATTAAGAAGCACTTACAAAAACTCCTTGAAGCACTTTGCTGTTAAGTAATTCTATGATATATGCTTAGAAGCTGATATGCCTGCATTTCTATACTTAACTCTTTACCAGATGACAAAATTTTAGACTTATTCAAATTGAAAGCATTTGCAGATGACAAAATCAGAAGTATAGTACAAATGAATGTAAGTTCTTTGACAGGATGGAAAACCGTATGGGAAATGGAGAAAATGCCGGTTACCAGCATTTTCTCCTTTTCCAATAATGTTTTCAAAAGTCATTCACTTCAGGGTCAGTAAAACTTGGGACTGTGGGATACAGATCTAACTGTACCAAACACCAATATTTAAGAATTATCCAGATTGAAAGCATCTGCATACACCACAGTAAACATGCTGATCCAACTGATATTTGTCTGTTGAAAGGAAGAAACCATTGTGGGAAAAGGAGAAAATGCTGGTTACCCTCATGGTATTTCAAAAGCCTTCTTTTACAGGAGCATAAACAAACAGTATCATTTTTAGTAAAGTGTTAAATAAATTGCTACTGAGAGAGGTGGTATAAAATATTTCACTGTTAAATAAATTTTCTCAGCATTTTATCTAAATCTCCTTGAAATTAATTTATTTATCAGCCTCCTTATGGTGAAGACAATTTCCTTTATCAACTGACATACCATGGTAAAAAAAAAAGAGTTTTTTTTGTGCAAAATGTGGTTAAAGATCAGGCTGCATATCTGTATTCTGATCCTGGCTAGCTTGGCTGTTTTGGAAGAGAGTGACAAGGTACTGTCCCAGCTCTGTCCTCTGCAATAATTGTATTCCAAAAACTTGGTCACTTCCTGATTTCTCTGTCGTCAATAAATCTATCTACTCAAAACTTGGGCTAGTTATTAACAATTAACTCTTTACCAAATGACAAAATTTTACACTCGTCCAAATTCAAAGCTGTTGCTCAATTGATAAAAGCTGACTCTGAAAGGGTAGAAAACTTTGTGGGAAAAGGAGAAAATGCTAGTTACCAGCATTTTCTCCTTTTCCCACAAGGTTTTCAAAAGGCTATTTCCTCAGGCTCGTTAAAACTCGAGACTGTGTGGTAAAGACTTAATGAACCACACACATTAAATTATGTAAATTCAAACGCTGTCATTTGCATGTTCTCCATGGTAATGACCACTGCTTAACCCTTTCCCAAACGACAAATTTTGGACTGGTCCAAATTGAAAGACTTTGCAGACGACAATTTTAAATTTGATGAAAATTGCAGAAAGTTATCAAAAAGGGTAGAAAACACTGTGGGAAAAGGAGAAATTGCTCGTTATGAGCAATTTCTCCCTTTTCCACAATGTTTTCAAAAGACTTGTACTGCAGACACGTGAAAACCAGGGCTTGTTTGGGAAAGGGTTAATGAAGTGTCACAACCCTAATGTGTTTTTGACATTTGAAAAATAAACTGTGGCTGTGCTTGTTTCAGGACAAAATGTGACAGTGCCAAATGGTCTGGTATGGTCTTCAACATCATAAATTGAACTGACAGGGCAGAGCCCCACCTTTCTTGAAACTACACAAATGTGGAAGTGGGGTCTGGGAGGTGACAAAACCCTCTGGGGGAAAAACCAAATTTGGGCATTCTTGAAAGAAAACAAATTTAGGCATTCTTGAATGCAAAGAATCCCCTTTTCATGTACATAATTTTATACTTTTACAAGAATTTATACTTTTACAAGAAAAGAATCTGCATATATTTTTTATTTTTGGTGTTAACAAAGTCATTTTTATTTTTCAATAAAATGCATGCACAGGAATTTTAATGTTATGCATTTCCATACCTGGGCATGCCTGGATATGCCACTGACTGATAGAATAACCTACTTAACCCTTTACCACACAATCCTGAGTTTCAACAACCCTGAGAAAGAAGGCTTTTGAAAACATTTTGGGAAAAGGAGATAATGCTGGTCACCAGCATTTTCTCCTTTTCCCAAAATGTTTTCTTATTGGTCAAAAGCAAATTCAATTGTATGAGCCAGATATGTCATCAACAGATGCTTTCAATTCAGATAGGTCTAAAATTTTATTATGTTGTAAAAAGGTTAACTGTCATAACACTTTGGTAGAGAGTTTAACCCTTTCCCAAACGGCAAATTTTGGACTGGTCCAAACTCAAAGAGTTTGCAGACGACAATTTTAAATTTGATGAAAATGGCATAAAGGGCTCAAAAAGGGTAGAAAACACAGTGTTTTCAAAAGACTTGTACCGCAGACACGTGAAAACCAGGGCTTGTTTGGGAAAGGGTTAAGGGACAAATTGCAACCAACTGCCTGAACGCTCTGGTACCCGACACATCATAAATTCAACCAAATGGCAGCACTCACAATATCAAATATAAATTGGCGTATAGTATGCTCTCATTAATTATTGAAAAAATAGGGATAATAGAGTTAGCTCAAATCATCTTTTACGGTCACAGGATTCTTTGTTTTAACAGATGTGCGTGCTTTTTTCATTCTGTTTGCCCATACATTGATTTTGGTTCAAACACTATTTATCCTTAGCTGGGCGCAGTTGGTGGAATATATAAATGGAGAACAGGGGGTTGTTAGTTCGAATCCTCAGTGCCACAAATCTGGTAAAAGAAACTCTAGGAAAGCATGGTTACTTGCACTGGCTGCCGCAATACAGATGAAATAGTTCAGATTTGAGATTACAAGAGTCCCCCATTTACAGAATGATGGTTACCCCTTTGCCACATAATCCCAACTTTTAACGATTCTGAGAATAAAATCCCAACTTTTAATGATTCTGAGAATAAAAGCCTTTTGAAAACATTGTGGGAATAGGAGAAAATGCTGGTAACCAGCATTTTCTCCTTTTCCCACAATGTTTTCTACTCTACCCAAAACCAATTTCAATTTTTGAGTAACAGTTATTTTTCTTCTGCTAAAGCTTTCAATTTCGACTGGTCTAAGATTTTGTTGTTTGGTAAAGAATTAACCCTTTACAAGTCACAAAACTATCCTTAATAGTGAAGGCATTTGAAAACATTGTGGGGAAAAGAAAGAAATGCTGGAAAGCATCTTTTTCTCCTTCGCCCACAATGTCTACTACCTGTTCAAGGCCAATTCCATCATTTGAGCCATAATTAAGTTGTTCTCTGCAACAACTTTCAATTTTGACCAGTCCAAATTGATAGGATCTGCAGACGACGAATTCATTGTGATTCAAATGATGGAATTTGTTTCTTGAAAAGTAGAAAGTACTGTAAACAAATGAGAAAATTCTGAGCACACTAGTATTTTCTCCTTTCCCCATAATGTTTTCAAAAGACTTCTTTCTCAGGCTTGTTAAAAGTCAGGACTGTTTGGTAATTAAATGATAAAAGCATAAAAGCGAATACAGCAGTCAAGAACAGGTAAGCGACATTCCCCAGCAATTGAAAATGCATGGGGCGTAACAAATTTGTGATGGTAAATTTACTGTGAATAACTAAAACGGAGGTATCATTTAGTTGGGGTTTAAGGTGAATTGACTCCTCTTTTTATCGTGAGCAACTGAAATTGAAATTGTGGTTAAAAAAAATAAAATTATACTGAAATATAATCTTTTTACCTCACAGCTTAAAATGTGCAAGAATGATTTTAATTGAGGGAAAAAAAATGGCTGGGCTCAAACCCTTGAGTAAACATTTTCTGCCAATCCATTGGGAAAGTGGCAGTTTTATGTTGTTTGCAATACAATATAGAAAAATTTATTTGCTGTTTTTTTCTGTGCAAGATTACCTTAACCCTTTAACACTCAATGCTGAGTTTTAATGACTCTGAAGAAGATGGCTTTTGAAAAACAATTGTGGGAAAAGGAGAAAATGCTGTTAACCAGCATTTTTACTCTTTTTCACACAGTTTTTTAACCTTTCACAGTTAATCCAATTGTATCACATTTTCCCCTTGGATTTGGACCAATTTAAAATTTTCTTGTGTGGTTAAGAGTTAAACTTTTTCATGCATCCTTTGGGTGAAAACTTTATTGGCAAAGAAATTTTTTTTCTGTCTTATGACTGACTTTAGAAAAATATTGGTACAAACGAGTGATTATTTTGCTTTTGCGATATTTTTTTTTCATTTATTCCTGTGTGAAACCTTCATTCATTATAGAACGTTTGCATTTTACAAAGATGTTTTCAGAGTAAATTGTTGCTACGGTAATTCTTGTCACGTTCATTCTTAAATCTTTACCTACAACAAAATTTTGGACTCTACCAATTTCCAAGCATTTGCATACAACAAATTAAAAGAGGCTCATATTGCTTAAATTTATTTGACAGGAAGAAAATACTGTTGGAAAAGAAGAAAATGCTGATTACCAGCATTTTCTTCTTTTCTCACATAATGTTTTAAAACGCCTTATTTCTCAAGGTTGTTAAAACTCGCAGTTGAATGGTACAGGGTCAATGTACCTTTCACATCTTCAGTTTTATTTTGAGCAAGTGTAGATCAAAGGATCAGTTTGCACCTAAGCTGCTGATCTTTGATTGACAATATCGGTATCTGCTTTGCTCCGACATTCTGTAGGAAGTAACCTTGAAAGTGTAAGCATCTTTCCTGTTTGTGGCAGCATTTTTAACCCTTTACCAGACTACAAAATTTTCCACATTGAGAGCATTTGCAGATGACAATTTTAATGTGGCCCAAATGGTGTAATTTTCTCTTGATTGGGTAGAAAACATTGCACGAAAAGGAGGAAATGCTGGTAACCTGCATTTTTTCCTATTCTAACAATGTTTTCTATCCTCTAAAAGATAGAAATCATCATTTGAGCTACATTTAATTTGTTGTCTACAAATACTTTCAATTTGGTTGCATCCAAAATCTTGCAGTTTGGTAAAGGGAGCTTCAGAGACACTCATCTCTTCATTTGTTAACCCTTTACCACACAATCCCAAATTTTAATGCCCCCGAGTGAGAAAGCTTTTAAAAACATTGTGGGAAAAGGAGAAAATGCTGGTAACCACCACCTTCTCCTTTTCCAACCATGTTTTCTACACTATCAAAGTCAAATTCCATTGTTTTAGCTGCATTGATTTATTAACTGCAAAATGCTTTCAATTTAGACAAGCCTAAAAATTTAAAGAATTAATTCCTACAACTGATTCATCCATTATTACGCATTCAAAATGCGGAGCGACACCACACAGATAAAATTAGGATTTTCTCACGAATTACAGTAGTAAATACATCTGCCCTTATACCATAAATCTTGATAAAATTGCATGTTTTTTTTTTTCATTCCACTCAACACTTTCCCAAACGACAAAATTTTAGACTCGTCAAAATTGTAAGCATTTGCAGATGACCAAATTAAATGTGGCCCTGATGTTGGAAGTCATTGAAAGGTTAGAAAACATTGTGGGAAAAGGAGAAAATGCTGGTTACCAGCATTTTCTCCTTTTCCAACGATGTTTTCAAAAACCTTCTTTAGGGTCGTTAAGACATGGAATCATTTTGGTAAAGGGTGAAACAATGGAGAATGTCTCTGAAAGCTTGGTTTATTGACAAAATAGTCTCCATGGGAAACAAACCGTACCTCACACAGCGGACAAAACCTGTCGCAGATACGAACAGACAAAACGAAAAATTACTCCATCATGACTCCAGGACAAAATTTCAGACTTTCCCAAATCAACTGGCTGGCTGGCTGGCTGACTGAATGATTGGTGTTTACCAGACGACAAAAATTTAGCCTTATCCAAATTGAAAGCATTTGCTGACAACAATTTCAGTGTGGCTCAAATGGTGCAATTTTTCTTTGATAGGGTAGAAAACATTGTTGGAAAGGGAGAAAATGCTGGTTAGCAGCATTTTCTCCTTTTCCCACAATGTTTTCAAAAAGCTTCTTCTTCAGGAGTCATTAAAACTCGGGATTGTGTGGTAAAGGATTTTCAACTTTCAACATTATTTCAGTCATATCATGTCAATAGCTCCCTCATGACTTTCACCAGTATTAGGCTAGAGTTCTGAAGTGTCTTGCCAAAGGACACTCCTACAAAATTTTTAAATTAAAAGCATTTGCGGATGACAAATAAAATATGTCTTAAATGATAAGTTTCTTGAAAAAGAGTAAAAAACATGGTGGAAAAAGGAAACCATGCTGGTTACCAGCACTTTCTCTCACAATGTTTTCCACAGGTGGGGCGATTAACCCTTTCCCAAACAAGAGATTTTGGAATGGTCCAAATTGAACGAGTTTGCAGACAACAATTTTAAATTTGATGAAAATGGCAGAAAGTTCTCAAAGCGGGTAGAAAACACTGTGGGAAAAGGAGAAATTGCTCGTTACGAGCAATTTCTCCTTTTCCCACAGTGTTTTCAAAAGACTTGTACTGCAGACACGTGAAAACCAGGGCTTGTTTGGGAAAGGGTTAAAGGAGGTGAAATGACATGGAATGAACTTTAGTTCATTCCAACTGATATATTTCAATATTATCGATGGAGTTGACTGGCCATCTTGTAAGCCCATGTTCACTTAGAAAAAAGTTTGGGTGCGTTAATTAAAGGGGGAGGGAGCGTCATTAAGGGACATTACGGTATCTGGAAAAGAAGCAGTCAGCATCGATCTAAGATCAGAACACAAACTCTAAGCAGTCTGATCTTGGATTGACATTGTCCGCAAAAGCATTCACTGTAAATCTGGATTCAGCGTAACAAACTCAAGTGGCTGACGTTCAACATCTGAAGCTACTGTCTTTTCGGCACAGCTGAAATTGTGCTGGCTTTTGACAAAATATTTGGTTCTGATAACAAATTAATAAACATAAATTTGTAAATGGTTAGAAATGTAGACATGTTTATTGTACGAGCCCCTGCCTATTTGCGGCAAATTTACTCCATCTTTTTTAACTCTTTACCAAACAACAAAATTTTAGACTGGTCCAAATTCAAACAATTTGCAGACAACAAAATAAACGTGTCTGAAAAATTGAAAGTTGTTTTGGAAAGGAAAGAAAACATTGTTGGAAAAGGAGAAAATGCTGGTTACCAGCATTTTCTCCTTTACCCACAATGTTTTTCAAAGGCTTCTTTCACAGGGTCGTTAAAAGTCGGGATTGTGTGGTAAAGGGTTAAAGATATTTCCTGTTCCCAACTGTCTGAGGTAAAAACCACTTCATGAAGAAAAGGACATCCAAAAGTGAGTTTAATCTTGTCTCTCATGCATTATTCAACAATGTTCCAGCACAAACATGTTACAGATTAAATTAATCCTTTAACAGACAACAAAATTTTAGCCTTCTCCAAATTCAAAGCATTTGCAGACGACAATTTCCAATGTGGCTCAAATGGCACAATTTTCTCTTGATAGGGTAGAAAACGTTGTAGGAATAGGAGAAAATGCTGGTTACCAGCATTTTCTCCTTTTCCCACAATGTTTTCTACCCTATCAAAGAAAAATTGCACCATTTTAGCCAAATTGAAATTGTCATCTGCAAATGCTTTCAATTTGGAGAAGGCTAAAATTTGTCGTCTGGTAAAGGGTTAAAGACCCTAGGGAAGAGGCCTTTTGAAAATATGGGAAAAGTATAAAATGCTTGTAACCAGCATTTTCTCTTTTTCCCCCCCCCCGTTTTCTTTTCTCTAAACAACAGCAACTATCCTAAATCTTATGAATTGTTGTGTGCAATGCTTTCAGATTGAGTCAGTCCATTTTTTGTCTTTTGGTAAAGAGTAAAGCCGAATACGAGAAACATAGCTGTAACCTATGGCCTTAGTAACATGCATTTCTGCACAACTTTGTACAAGCCAGCAATCTCTGACAGTCCTAGAGATCAGCACCTTCTCACCCAAACCAATGACCACCTCACATTAGGGCCTCCCAAATAGAAATACACCAGTAACTCTTTACCACAAAATGAAATGTTAGACTTGTCCAAATTGAAAGCATTTGCAGACAAGAAATTTATTGTGGCTTAAATAATTGGATTTATCTGCAAGATTAGAAAAAATTGCGGGTAAAAACGAAAATGCTGGTTACCATGAAAAGAAATAGTTCAGGTCACGTCACAAAGCTAACCCTAAATAGGCTTTTCCAGAACTTATCAATTATTTCATTCTGAAAAATCTGCAGCCCAAATGGAAATACCGGTATGTAACTTATTTTCCACTCTGTCCAGATGACATCTTGCCGACAATGGTAAAAACATTATGGTAAATGGAGACAAATAACAATCGTAAGTCGTTTTGGTAACAAATAAGTCAAATTAACCCTTATCCTGCAAAATAAATGAAATGAAACTTTCAAGGCAACAGTAAAATCCCAATTTTGCTATTTCAAATGTATTTTTGGCACAAGACATCTCCTTATCGGACAGTGTAGATCCAAGATCAGACTGCACGTTCTGTGCAGTCTGATCTTGATCTGCACTGTCCAAAAAAAGTCAGCTAAAGGTTTAACTGGCATCCTTATTGCCAATCTAGGATTACTAGCATGTGTAATTAACTTAATCCAATGAAGTAAGCTTTGAATAATTAATCATCAATTTTTCATCTTGCAGTGCACATCACAAAATCTAATCAATTACAGCATGAAAACAATCAAGGCTATGGATACTGATAACTGTAAAACCTTTTTTGTAGACAATATGGATCAAGATCAGACTGCACAGATCATCTACAGTGTTTGATCTTGGTCAGACTGCACAGGTCATCTACAGTGTTTGATCCAAGATCTAGACTGAATTCAAAACTATGACTATAATTATGTTTCGTTAACCCTTCACCACATAATCCCAACTTTTAACGAACTTGAGAGGCCTTTTGAAAACATTGTGAGAAAAGAAGAAAATGCTGGTTACCAGCATTTTCTTCATTTCCCACAATGTTTTCTACCCTTCAACAAACAACTGTTATGTTTTTAGCTACATTTAAAATGTCTTCTGCATATGCTTTTGATCTGGACTAGTCTGTATTTTTGTTGTGTGGCAAAGAGTTAATAATCAGTGGAAGAGTGAATTCTGTGATCAGAAAAAAAATATACAGGAACAGGTTTTACTTGGTGACAAGAGAGTCATTGAAATCATCATTTTTCTGCTATTTAGTGCTTTTATTGCACTTTTAGTACAATGCTGATGATAATAAAATAATTCTTACACTGATGAATCCTGTTCCATTAACTTTTTAGCAGATGACAAAAAAGTAGACAAATCGAAATTGAAAGCATTTGCAGACGACAAATCAAATGTGGCTTGAATGATGGAATTTGTCTTTGATAGGGTAGAAAACATTGTGGGAAAAGGAGAAAATGCTGGGCATTTTCTCTTTTTCCCATAGTGTTTTCAAAAGGCTTCTTTCTCAAGGTCGTTAACACCAGGGATTGTGTGGTAAAGGGTTAAATTTTTAGCAGATGACAATATTGAGAACTCAAGCACATGACTACCAAATTTAATATAGCTCAAATGAAGAAGTTTGCCTCTGATATGGTGGAAAACACTGTAGGAAAAGGAATTAAACCATGTACATGTTGTAGTTTGATTAACTCTACGTAATACACAAAACAGAAGAAAAGAACTCATAAATAATGATAATTAAAATCTTGATGTACACAGATGAAATAGTAGCAAATTGTAAATTGCTCTTTCTGGGAATTCCTGCTTTTGCCAAATGATTTCAAGTTCAATCTGAGGCTGGTTTGCCAACAGATGAATTTAAAATTGACTTTTTTTTTTAATTATTTTCATTATTCTCATAAATTTACATGAAAGAGGAAACATGAAACCAAAATCACAAAAGGACAAAAAAGAATGAAATGACAAGAGCAATATCAGTTATTGGAATCGGAAACCACAATACATGATCATAAAGCCTCTACATCATTTGTGCAAAGTTTATATGAGCTGCAGATTCCAACTGTGTTTCAATTACAATATTCTTGAAAACGTGATTAAAATTTCATGAGTCAGTAGAAAATGATGCCTCCCTGGGGACCTGCTGGTATTATACACAGATATCTGTGTCCTTGAAAAAGACCTTCAGGAAAAATGGATAAATTTGGACAAAATGGCAAACACTTCTCCTTTTCCCCCTGGGTGCCATGAAAGCAGTAAATTGGGGCTCTGTCAAAATGAGGCCAACAATTACTTTCACACCTTACAGACTGGATAAATCCCCCCCCCCACCCACTTTTGTAAAAAAATTCTTTGTTTTTAACCCTTAAGCTGCTAATCGCGACTCACCGACCTTTTGTGGACAGTGTAGATCAAGATCAGACTACACAGAATGTGCAGTCTGATCTTTGATCTACACTTTCCGATACGGTATTTTCTTTCCGGTGAAATCAACTTGGAAACCGCAATGTTTGGGCTTTTAATATTGAGTAGAAATTTGCGTATCATTTATTCAGCAGTTTAAGTGTTAATCTTCAACTATTGACCACACAATCCCGAGTTTTAATGGAGTTTTATTTTAGAGTTTCAATGACCCTAAGAAGGAAGGCTTTTGAACACACAGTGGGAAAAGGAGAATAGGAGAAAATGCCAGTAACCAGCATTTTCATCTTTTCCTACAATGTTTTCTATCCTTATATACCATTATTTGAGTAACATTAATTTTGTTGTATGCCAAAGCTCTGAATTTGGGCAAGCCAAAAATTGCATCATCATGTTCAAACATTCATCAAAGAGAAATCTGCCTTAGATTTCAGCCCAAAGCAATCTTCAATCTGTCATCCACAGACACATAATCCTGTACAACGTCGATACTGCCAGAACAAACAAATTAGTCAATTACCACCGTACAAAACAAAAGAAAGACATCCTGAATTACAAGATGACTAAAATAGCCACTGGCTATTACTGGCTGGTCAGCTTGTCACCGGTTGCTAATTATCTGTCATGTCCACTGAGACATCGAACTGGACAGACAATTTTTTGAAACATCCTGACATATCAGAGCATCGTATGACAGACCTCCAGGTAAGAGGGAGTGATAGTATTCTAAATCCATTATTTCTCCTCAAAAAAAAACCCCTATGTTGTGGGTACTCATGACTACCCACAATATAGGGTTTAATGGAAAATAATTAATATTTTCAATTTTGAAATCAAAATCACTCCCTCTATCTGGAGCTCTGATACAAGCATCCTAATCCAAACCAAAACCCCAGGAAGACATAACCCTTGAGCACATTTTACAACTACAATAACTGTATAGTTGCAATTACTAAAAGTGAAGATTAAGATCAGACAGAAATTGATATGCAGTTTGATCTTTGATCTACACCATCTGCTTTGCTGAACAACTATAAACAAAAGTAACTATGAAATTGCAATTACTTGGGTCTACACTAAAAGAATCTGTTGGGTTTTCCCGTATTTGGTGCTTTTGGGATTCACACTAGAGCCACACAGGACCTATTTTGCACACAGTACTGTTGAAATTCTTTGGAAAGTTTCATGGTTTCACACCTACTTGAACTGTTGTAAATGGCCACAAAGGACCCATTTTGCACACAGCGCTGTTGAAATTCTTTTGAAAGTTTCAAGGTTTCACACCTACTTGAACTGTTGTAAATGGCCACATAGGACCTATTTTGCACACAGTGCTGTGGCAGCTCTATGAAAAGTTTCATGGTTTCACACCAACATGAACTGAAATACATGGCTTGCAGAATCAAGACACCAGTTAATCTCTCTCTGTTTTTACAACCACAAAAACTGCATTGAATAAAATCCAAAAGTAAATTAGAAACTCTAATCTGAAGGCTTCTGGAAAGAGACCACCCAATGTGTAGAGACAACATAAAACGATTTATATATCAAGAAAACACAAAAAGATACATGTCCAGAAAACATTGTGAAAATTGGAAAATTTTCTGAAACCTTTTTATGTAAGTATGCATTAAGACAATAATCTGGTGGGTACTCACAAAGTTGGTTTTAGTAAAGAAGTACACTCCCCAATCCCGGCAGAAAGAACATTACCAAAACAAACAAATTTTAGACTAGTCCAAATTGAAAGCATTTGCAAACAACAACTGAAATTTTCCTTAAATGATAAGATTTGTCTTTGAAAGAGAAGAAAACATTATGGGAAAAGGAGAAAATGCTGGTTAACCAGCATTTTCTTCTTTTCCCATAATGTTTTCAAAAGCTTTTTTCCTCAATGCCATTATAACAGGATTATTCGGTGAAGGGTGAAGAAGGTTTTTTCCCCTTCTTTTCCCATAATGTTCTCAACAGTCTTTTCCATCGGGGCTGTTAAAAATCCAAATTGTCTGGTACAGGGTTATCAGATTCTATTCCTTCCAGTACAGTAGGATATGTTTTTATTTCTCCCTCAAGTAATACAAATAAAACACAACCTGACAAGACTGGGCTCCAGGAGGACAAATTAGAATGACTATGGACGTCAAACTGTAAAATATATCATACTTCATAAGCCCAGAGTTATCAGTACTTTCTGCCCATTGCTCCATCATTTCCCATAAATCACCAACTGTTTATTTAGTTCTTATCTTCTGACACTTCCCTCACACCAACATCCCACCCAGTCAGTGTGAAAATATAACTGTAGAGGTGGGGAAAGAATTCAGATACTAACTTATCTCAAAAGAATTTCTTATACCCAACAAGAAGGAATTTTGAAGAAATTGTCTAGTTGAATTGGCCAAAGTATTTAGGTGTCGGAATTTGGTCCATCTATTTAACTCTGATGGAATTAAATCCTTCTAACATAACACATGAATTTGGCTCTTAGTTATAACCACAGTGCAACGGAAGCATAGTAAAATTGACGTCATTCTATATTTTATGTAAAGTAACAATTAATCCGCATTGACTTTTGTATACTAAATATGAACTTGTTTTCCTTTTATCAAGAGCTGGTCATTTTAGAATGGAAATAATCTTCTTTCTGCCGTGGTTTATCTTCACTATACCACAGTTGTGAGTTATGAGATGCAATGAATAAACCACTTGAGCTATAATGCACCCTCCTGGACTTATGATCTATTGTGCTTCATAACTCACAACCATGGTTTACTGAAGGATAAACCACAATAGAAAGAAGATTCAATGACCTTAAATGCTCTTTATCAAACAGTTTACCACTTTGAACGACTCTTACAATGAGATTTTACAGAGGCTTTATAATGTCTCTGTTCAAGGGCATTTAACTCTGGATAACGCTAACTGGCCAGTAAATAAGTCAGAGAAGCACAACCATTATTATGATTATCTGAGAGATACACGCTGTTAACTCTTTACTGAACAACAAAATTTGGACTCCACCAAATTGAAAGCATTTGCAGGTAACAAAATAAATGTAGTTCAAATGATGATTTCTATCTTTGATAGGGTAGAAAATATTTGGGGAAAAGGAGAAAATGCTGGTAACCAGCATTTTCTCCATTTCCCAAAATGTTTTCAAAAGACCTTTTCCTCAGGGTCATGGTAAAGGGTTAAGATCAAGACTGTGGGAGGAGACAGTCTAATGGTAAACTAAAATAAATTCCAAAACAGCCTAATGATTTGCAAATAAGAAACAGTGATGCACCCTTAATGCATACAAAATTTCTAATTTAACAATGCTAATCTCATCCCAATCCATGCTAATCCCTAACCAGCTTATCAGCCACTCTGGCTTTCATCTAGAAGGTCCTGACAATTTCAATATGCCCCAAGTAGATAGCCAAAACCTCTGTATTAATTAAACATGACATAGGGGAACCAGCCCTAATCTGCTTGTATCTATGGTACCCGACTTAATCCAGTGACCCTCAGCCACACAAGGCAATTATATAGATAAATACAAAATATTTGCAGGCATTACCTTGTTTTATCAGTGCTAGAAAAATTGAACCATTTACCTGTTGATCTTTTACCAGTAATCTTGAATATTAACCAACCCCATCTACCATGACAGTTTCTTTTTTTTATTAATTGTGGAGAAAAAGGAGTAACTGATTTTTTTGAGACACTGAGAATCCCATCCATGTAGAGGTGAACTGGTAACAGAACAAGTGATATCCTTTTAAGTGCTTTACCATGATGGAAATTAAAAAGAAACAAGCTACCAACTGAGAAACGAGCTAAGGTATTACATCCAGAATGCTGTACAGGTATATATATATATCAAGTTCTTTCTCTCTAGTGGTCAGTCTCAGCCACATACATTGGCATAGGTAAATTGTTGAGCTTGAGAAACAAAGCTTCCAACTGGAAAAAGAGCTAAAGTATTAAATCCAGAATTCTGTATATATCAAACTCTTTCTCTCTGGTGGTCAAGTCTCAACCACATACATTGGCATAATTAATTGGTCACTAAATTTGAGCTCCAGAAACCCAGCTTTCCACTAGAAAAAGAGCTAAGGTATTACATGCAGAATTCTGTATACCATGTATATGAAATTCTTTCGCTCTGGTGGTCAAGGCTCAGCCACATACACTGGCATAGGTAAACTGTAACATAAGTTTGAGCTTTAGAAATCAATCTTTCAACTGGAAGAAGAGCTAAGATATTACACCAAGAATTTTGTATATCAAATTCTTTCTAGTGGTCAGTCTTTGCCACATACACTGTACTAGGTAAATTGCACAATGAGCTTGAGGTATTTGGTACCAATTTGTTTTAATAACATCTGGTCAGTTGAATACACAAACAAAGTAATGAAGAGCAGGATCTAATCAATTAAGATCAAGTATAAGTAAATCTTGTAATCTCCCCAAATACTACAGAAAAAATTTGACTTCATGTACACAGATTATTTTATTCTCTAACTCTTAGGCTGCTAAGCATGGCTCACTGACCTTTTGCGGACAGCCTAGATCAAGATCAGACCTTTGATCTACACTGTCCCATAAGGAGATATCTTTCCTCACTTGTTTCTTTTATTTAGCAGGATAAGGGCTAAAAGATATCAAAGGTGAGCATACTTTTTGGTGTGCAGCACTGATTAACCCTAATAGGCTGCACAGAACATGCAGTCTTATCTTGGCCATGCACTGTCTGATAAGAAGATATTTAAAAAAAAAACTTTTAAAAAAAGCCATTTGTTTTATTTTCCCCTATTGGTTGGAAAGTTCATTTGACTTATGAAGCAGGTTCAGAGCAAAAAAAATACTTCAGATATTCTCTTCATTACCCAACAAATCTATTTGAAGCATGCAATTAATAAAAAACATAGATAATCATTATAAATTATGGTTTTATAAATGAATATCATTTACAAAGAATATATCTCTCTTTGCCACAATGTTTTCAAAAGTTTTTCCTGTGAGACGAAAACAAGAGCACCACATGCAGGTGCCAACGCTCGGCTGCGGTCGGATGATGTTCAGTGAGAATTGTAAGTTAAACTAGAGGGCCATGATGGCCCTGTATCGCTCCACTGGCTTATAAACTATAAATGCTAAACATTTCAATTCTGAGCCACATGGTTTCAAAATGAAGACTTACAAATTTTTTTCTGTAAAAGCCCATGTGAAAGTTGAGACCCGCAGGGCAAATCCATTTTTGATCCCAAAGCTAAAATTACTTGAACCCTGGTAGAGGTCCACAAGATAAAGCCACATGCCAAAATAGTACAAGTCTATGTTGTATGGTTATAAATAGAGTGATTTTCAATTTTTGTCCATATGAAGCCTCTGTAAAACATAAGACCCCTGATGCAAGGCTAATTTCAAAAAAAAAATCAAAACAGGAAGATTTCTTAAGTTGTCACTATGTAAGCCCATTTAAAACTTGTGACCCCTGCGGCAGGGCCAATTTTGACCCCAGGGCTAAAATTTTGGCCCGCTTGGTAGAGGCCCACTAGATATAGCTACATGCAAAATTTGGTAGCTCTAGGCCTTATGGCTAGGTTCAGGAAGTTTTCTCTATATAAGCCTATGTAAAACTTGTGACCCCTGGGGCAGAGCCAATTTTGACCCCAGGGCTATAATTTGAAGAAACTTGATAGAGGTCTACTACATAAAGCTACATGCCAAATTTGGTAGCCCTATGCCTTATGGTTTCAGAGAAGAAGATTTTTAAAGATTTCCAATATTTTTCAGTTTTGTTCCCATGGCAACCACAGTTTTTGAAGGAATCAAATTCTTTCAAGAATTCTGAAGAGGACCATGGCAGGATCATTTCTGTGAAGTTTCATGAAAATTGGATGGGTAGTTTCAGAGAAGAAGATGTTTGAAATAAAAGTTAACGCACGGACGGACGGACGCACGCACGGACGGATGGACGGACGCACGACGGACACCAGGCCATGACATAAGCCCGCTGGCCTTCGACCAGTGGAGTTAAAAACGGGCATAACTGTGTCAAAAATACTTTGATAGTTACCTGCACTTGTTGTCTTGGTTTCCCTTTTGATAGTTAACAACTTACCCAAGTTTGAAGTAAATACCTCCAGTAATACTAGAGATAATTATAAAATGTCAAAGTTTTATCATGACAAAACCAGGGCCTTGACACTGTACCTCGACGTTTTCTCCAAAAACAGCTGAGCTAAAAATGTCTTGAAGGCAACAAGTTAAGTACTAAGTAAAACAATTGGTTAAAAATTTTTCAGACAGATAAAATCGGGGTGAACCATTAGCCCCCCATGACATAATAATTATTATCCTTGTTGGAAATCTTGGAATTGTTAAATTGACTTTTATACATAATTCGGTAAGTCAAGGAATCAAGTTAACCTCGGAGTCTTGACATAACTTCCGATTACATAATTGGTTACCATGGCAACTAAAAATATAGAATTCTAAATGTAGCATTACAGAAATATTTGCAATTTCAAGCTTTCACCACTGTTGTAACCAGACTGACATGTTAACTAACCAAGAGAAAATGGTTGAACTAAACGACAGAATTCTGGACTAGACATAATTTAAAACATTTGCCCATCACAAAATAAATGTGACTCAAATTCAAAATTTCTTCAGAGAAGGATTAAAAAAAAAATGTGGGAGACGGAGAAAATGCTGGTAACCAGAATGTTTTCAAAGCCTTCCTCCTCAGGGTTGTTAAAACTCTGACTCCTGTAAGAAATGGTTAAAGCACGGAATCATAAACCCAACTTTACATGTATAATCTTAAAACTAAAACACTGATAAAATCAGTTTCAATATAATATTTGCTAATTGTCAAGAATGTCTCAACAAGGCGGACAGTGCAGATCAAAGATCAGACTGCACACTTTATACAGTCTGATCTTGATCTACACCAACTGCAAATGCAACAATAGCAGCGAAAGGTGCTTTAAGGGTTAACAGGTTCTGATTCAATGCTGATGGTACAAGCATATTTCACGATTTCAGTGCATAAAAACTTGTATCCACTCATTTCTGAAGTCGTATAACTGTTGAGGCACATTACATTTTTCTGGGAGAGATAATTGCGTCAAGTGTCTGCCCAATCATTCCGTGAGAATTTGTTATTTGAAAGGATTCAATGCAGTGCTATCTCTTTTTCTAAACCACAAAATTTTAGACTCGTCTGTATTGAAAACATTTGCAGAGGACACATTCATTGGGGCTGAAATGAAGAGATTTATCTGTGAAAGGGTAGAAAACACTGTGAGAGGAAAAAGGTGAAAATGCTGGTAACAAATATTTTCTTCTTTTCCTACAAATGTTTTCAAAAGCTTTCTCCTTCAGAATCATTAAAACAGGGTAGTGTTTGATTAAATCTTTACCATACAATCCCAAGTTTTCATGACACAGAAAGTGAGGACTTTTGAAAACATAGTGGGAAAACAAGAACTTGCTTGTAACCAACATTTCCTCTTTTTCTCACAGTTTTCTAACCTTTCAAATATACATTTCAATTTCTGAGTCACATTAATTCTGTCATCCTCGAAAGCTTTCAATTTGGACAAGTCTAAAATTTTGTCGTTTGGTAAAGAGTTAACCCAAAACAAAACAACACAGTATTTTAACGACCCTGACAAAGAAGCCTTTTGAAAACATTGTTGAAAAAGGAAAAAGGAAAAATACTGGTAGCGAGCATTTTCTCCTTTTTCCAAAATGTTTTTTTTTTAATAACATATTGTGGACAAATTTCACCATTTGAAAACTATTTTAATTTGTCGTTCGCAAATGATTTCAATTTGGACGAGTCTAAACTTTTGTAATTTTTTACCAAACAAAAAAATATTAGACCAGTTCAAACTAAAAGCATTTGCAGATGACAAAATGAATGTGACTGAAAATGAAAATTTGTGATAGGAAGACTAGAAAACATTGTGGGAAAAGGAGAAAATGCTGGTAACCAGCATTTTCTCCTTTTCCCACAATGTTTTCAAAAGGCTTCTTCCTCAGGATTGTGTGGTAAAAGAGTTAAAGGTTACTGCAGGTTCCTGTACACATGGATGCAACTAGGAAACTAATGCCATTGTTGATTACTTTAGAAAGCCTGGAGGGAAATCTTTATAATCCTGTTTTCTTCAGCCTGTCATCGTATGAAGAAGCATGTCTGTTGCAAAAACAAACCATGAAAACATCTACAAAACAGTCATCAAACTTATCAAATTAGGTGCTTTTCTAAAACCTTTGATAGAGATCAGTCTGTTTATCCTGTGCAGTCCAATCTTTGACCAGAAGTTAAATATTTTAAAAAAGGGCACCGCATACAAGTGCAAAATGTTGGGCTGCAGTTGCTATCATTTTCTGTGAAAATTCCAACTCGACAAAGGGACATAACTTTGTCAAAAATATTTTTTCTGTTACCTGCCTTTGTTGTATGGATTCCCCTTTTGATAATTAACAACTTATGCAAGTTTGAAGAAAATATCTTTTGTAATAACAGAGATATTATAGAATATCACAGTTTTGGCATGACACATACAATGACAGGGCTGTGACAATAACTCAACATTTTCTTCAAAACACCCAAGCTATAAATGCACCCAAAATGCAATATTTGCCTCCCCTTATTTGATTGAAAATATCGATTTATTTATATATGTATATCAATTATGATTCCTTAAATTGAAAGCTTTTGCAGACAACAAATTTAAATTTAAAACGACTTAAACTTTAAATTTTACTAAAACCCTGAAATTTCTCTTTCAAATAGTAGAAAAACATTGTGGAAACGTTGGTTACCAGCATTTTCTCCTTTTCCTGCAATATTTTTAAAAGTTTTTTTTTCTCAGGGTTATTAATAGTCAGGACTGACTGGTAAAGGGTAAAGGGCTAAAATGCACTGCGCTGGTTTTTTTCCCCCAAAGAAAGAATCACTGGAACTCAATATGAAGCTCCATGCCACTAATCTAATATTAAAACATCCTGGACTGCAATAACAAGTATTTGTAAATATTCAGATTTGGTTCATAAACACAGTGAATGAGTCAAAAACCCGTTCTTCCTCCCTCGAAATGCTCTGCAAAATTTTCAACCGAATGATCACATTTATCAGTGTGAAATAAAATCACTCTGACATTTTCAAGACCAAATTTACATAGAATTAAATCAATTTATCCTGCTTCTCTCCAGTGAAACTCATGGCCTCCCAAAGCGATTTTGCAGCGGACAGGTATGGAAACATCTATGTGAAATTTCTGTTAGCAACACAAAATAATGTTTACTGGATAAACACAAGTCAAAACATTTGTAGAAAAAGGAAGAATATTCCCAGACGTATTAAAAGTGGACTGCTTTGAGGGGATAAAATTTGTCTAGAAGAGGTATTGCGTTATAACCTATTGCAAAACCATCCAACACTAGGGAGAAAAACCTTGTTGATAAAGGAGTTCTAAAAATGCTGGTAACCAGAATTTTCTCCTTTTCCAACAAAGTTTTCTAATTTCTCAGAGGCACACCCCAACATTTCAGCCATGTTTCGACTGCAACTGCTTTGGATTTGACGGTGTTTCATGATTCTGTTTGAATTCATTGTTTGTGAAAGTATCATTATCAATCCATCCCTCTTCTCTTCTTTGACACATAGAAATAAATACTTTCACCTGAACTTGTAGGCTGCTACTGGGGCTCAAGGACCTTTTGTGGACAGTGCAGATCAAGATCAGACAGCACAGAACATGCAGTCTGATCTTGGGTCTACACTGTCCAATATGGAGATATTTATCCCCAAAATATAGCAAAATTTGGGTTTTTACTATCGACTTTAAAGTTTCATTTCATATATTTAGTGGGACACGGGTTAAAGTGGACCACTTGTAAAACATTGTGGAGAAAGGAATAATTTCTCTTTCTATTCATGCACATTTAAGCATACTAAACCATATTAATTCACTGTTTATTCCCTTCTCACACCACTGTAGATGTTTGCAAGTCATCTGCTGCCAACTAGTTGAAAACAGCACTGAGAAAATACACACTAACCTGATACCAAACGACAAAATATTAGACTGGTCTAAATTGAAAGCATTTGCAAGCGACAAAACAAATGTTACGGAAAAATAGAAGTTTGTATTGGGAAAGGCAGAAAACATGTGGGAAGAGGAGAAAATGCTGGTTACCAGCATTTTCTCCTTTTCCAACAATGTTTTCAAAAGGCTTCTTTCTCAGGGCTGTCAAAAGTCAGGATTGTGTGGTAAAGAGTTAAAAGAGAGACACATATTAAAACGAAAGGATAAAATTGTAATTATTGGAGACAAGTGATTTCAGCCATAATTATCCGATCTTGTTGCTAATAGGTCAACCGTTATTATCATGTAAAACAATCACAAAATACCTTTGGGAATCTGCACTGTCAACCTAGTAGAGGATTACTGCAGTTTTTGAAAACAGTGTATATACAACAGATTGAGAAATTGCTCAGCATATGCAGCTTTTCCATTTGCCAAATTAGTTTTTTGACTCTTCTTTGCATCATCAAGTCTAAAAAGCAAAAGTAGCAGATTTGATAGAGTAGGGTTTAGATTACCATCCATAATTGGTCTTTTCACTCTATACCAAGTGACAAATCTAGAGCCTATCTGTGTAAGATTTATAAGAAACATTGGCAGAAGATTAAAGTGACAAAAGTGGTGGTATGTATCTTTAATAGTTTGGAAAGCATTGTGGAATAAGAACAAGATGGTGGTTACTGGCGTTTTCTCCTTTCCCAACAATTTGGTCAAAAACCTTATTCTGGGATTATAAATATAGGATTAATGTTTGAGAAGTCAAAAATTACCCCCAAAAATTGTAAGCCTCTTTCAAACCACATGTTTATCCATTCCATTTTTCCATTAGGAATATTGGGAATTAACTCTTTACCAAATGACAAAAAGTTAGATGGATCCAAATTGAAAGCAAATGCAAATGACAAATTAATGGTGGCTCAAATGACAAAATTTGTTCTTTAGAGGTTACAAAACATTGTTGGAAATGGAGAAAATGCTGGTTACCAGCATTTTCTCCTTTTTCAACAATGTTTTCAAAAGTCATCTCCCTTGGCATCGAGTCTGGATTGTGTGGTAAAGGGTCAAGTATATCTACACATACATTTCACATACTGGATTGAAAGATTATTCACAACAAAAGCCTAACCACAAGAATTATTGGTATACAAAGACCAGTCATTGCCATAAGCCAAAGAGGGCCCCAAGGGAACACCACCATGAAAGGTATCAACCTCCTTATTCCTGTTGGAATAAATACAATGTACATCATAGATTCTACATTATAAGAAGCAAAGAAGTTTTGTGTCCATTGATTTATTGGGCAGCATCTGACCAGCAAACCAAAATGCAATTATGGTCAATTTCCTGTGCAGTAGCCATAGAACAGACTTGGCCTTTACTGAGACTCATTTGATGTGCCAGTGAAACATCAAAACTTTAACTCTATACCAGACAAAATTTTATACTTATGATCCAGAGTTCCAGATAGAGGGAGTGATTTTGATTTCAAAATTGAAAATCACTCTCCACTACACCCTATGTTATGGGTACTCATTAGAATCGTCTCATCATGACGATTCTAATGAGTACCCACATCACAGGGTCTGGAGAAGAAATAGTGGATTTCGAATACTATCACTCTCTTTTATCTGGAGGTCTGCGTATCGAAATCA
Source organism: Tridacna gigas (assembly GCA_945859785.2). Lineage (NCBI taxonomy): Eukaryota > Metazoa > Mollusca > Bivalvia > Cardiida > Cardiidae > Tridacna > Tridacna gigas. The sequence goes on from OX244032.2 coordinate 74,926,074, forward strand.
AAAGCATTTGCTGAGGACATGTTTAAAGTCCCAGAAGCTGCCAAATGTAAATCTTTTTGTGGTCAAACTGTAGACAAATTTAATTTACTCTGTAACACACAATCCCAAGTTTTAACAACCCCAACAAAGACGGCTTTTGAAAACAAAGTGGGAAAAGGATAAAATGCTGTTTACCAGCATTTAACTGGTAACCAGTTCTTCTCCTTTTCCCACTATGTTTTTTTTGGTCCAATCAAATACAAATGCCATCCTTTAAGCCACACTTAAGTTTTCGCTTGCAAATGCTTTGAATTCTGACAAGCCCAAAATTTTGTCCTTTGGTAGGGGGTTAAGCCTCATGAAAAAATTTCAGACAGGTCCAAATTGAAAGCATTTGCAGATGATAAATTCAATGTGGGTCAAATGATGGAATCTATCTTTGATAGAGTAGAAAACATTGTGGAAAAAGGAGAAAATGCTGGTTACCAACATTTTCTCATTTTCCCACAATGTCTTCAAAAGGTCTTTCTCTCTGGGTCGTTAAATCTCAGGAATGTGTGGTAAAGGGTTTAACAAAAACTGAATCTAAGCACAGTTCAATGCCTGTGGTCCAAAAACAATAACGAAATAAATAAAGGTATGGAAAAGCATCTAATCTGATAAGTATTGCATTAACAAATCCAATTTTTGTCCTGTGGTTAAAACTTACGCAAAACTCAATCATAGTAACAATTCAATGCCTGTGGTCCAAAACAATTAAATGAGATAAATAAAAGTAGGGAAAAGCATCTGATCTGATAAATATTGCATGAGCAGACCAGATAATTGATGTGGACAAGGCACTCTCAAAGAGTGGACACCGCTAGACCTATTATTAGATGGAACTACTATCGATATTGATCGCAGAACGATGTGTCATCAATGACTGTCCTTGCCTTCTTGTACCATTATGTACCATGATTCTTTTCAAGATTTGCTTTCTAATAATACTAAAATTTTTTTTAATCCTAAATTCTATGACCGGCCCTCTGATTAATTAACCCTTTACCACACAATCACGAGTTCTAACGACATTGCAGAAGAAAGCTTTTGAAAACATTATTGGGAAAGGAGAAAATGCTGGTAACCAGCATTTTCTCCTTTTCCCACAATGTTTTCTATCCTTTCAGAGACAAATTTCATCATTTGAACCACATTGGATTTGTTGTCTGCTAATGCTTCAATTTAGACATGTCCAAAATTTTGTCGTTTGGTAAAGAGTTAATACATTGTCTCAGCCAATCAATTTTGTTGTTTCACATAGAGTTAATTTAGTTGATACTATGAGCACCAAAAGCATTCAGGTTTCTAGCTGTAATGATTCCAAGAACCCTGTCACATAGAAAACAAGCCACAGACACAAATATATCTTTCATAGACAGAAATAACTGATTTATCACTTTCTGTCTCACTATCTATGGTTTTTCCTAACCCTTAACCCTTTCCAGAAAATAAACTGTTGCCAATCTAAATTACTTTGCAGAAGTTCCATTTTATGGGTACTTTGCACAACATTCTTCACATGCCACTGGCTGCTTTCCAATATAACTATCATTGAAACAATGATCATTGGTGCAAGTGAAATGAATCCTGCTCCAATTACTATCATCAACCCATGGAAGGAAATCTGCCAAGTTGGGGATTCTAATTGGTGGCCTCCAGGTCTCAAGTCCTGCATGCTAGCTACTGGTCTACAAGGTCTAGACGCCGAGTAAATGGTTCATTTTAACTCCAAAAAGGCTTACATGCTGCAATTTTGACAAGAATATCTCACAAAATATTGCAATGAAAATACTTGTTAAGATCTCACAGAATATAATGCTGTATCTAGGCCTACACCATCTACTGAACTATCTGAAACTGTCCTTGGCAGACAGTCTAGGGTTCAATTTTTCATCCAACAAAGAAAAGTGTCTATCTATAGGAAGTATGGAATTAATACATGGATCAAGTAATTTCAACTTTGAGACTTTAATATATCAAAAAACAGACCTAGGACTAGTCATATAATTCTGAGTTTGCGACAAGAGTATATCTAACAACAAACAGGAGACTTTAAAGCTGATATTGGTGTCTACAATATAGCTCTAAAGCTGATACTGGTGTCTACAATATAGCTCTAGATAATCTGTTCACCCTATATACCATACAATCCCACATTTTTACAACCCAGGAGAAAAAGGCTTTCAAAAACATAATGGAAAAAAGGAGAAAATGCTGGTAACCAGCATTTTTGCATTTTCACATTTTTCCACAATGTTTTCTACTCAATCACAGATAAATCCCTTCATTTAAGCCAGACTGAATTTGTCATCTGCAAATTGCTTTCAATTTGAACAACTCTGAAATTTTGTCATTTGGTAAGGTCTTACTATATGAACAATTTTGGTTTTTGTTGCCAGTTAAAATAAAGGCCAGTGTACTTGTCCAATGCTTTCTTTTTTTTTTGGTATAACCCTGAGTGCTCTTTCCAAAGCAACAGCTGCTTTCTCAAGTAATAAGTTGAAATAATGGTCAGCTGTGAGAGAGATAAATGAATGCTCTGACAATGCCTTTTAATACCTTTTGAGAAGTTTTGTCAAACAGGATACAGGTTCAGAATCAATTACATAGAATGACTAGTGTTTTGAAACGTAATGACAAAGTAAAAATGAACACATCATTCACACCATAATCACAAATCATGCTTTTATGAGGCTGGAAACTTGGATTATGTGACATTATTATTGCAATACTGAAGTGCTTTTGGATTGGAATTGATAAAATCAGATAACATATTTCACAAAAAATTTTGTTATTCTATGGTAACTTTTGCTGTAAAAAAACCTCCTTTTTCAAACACCTGGATTTTACAGGTTCACTTGAATCTAAACTTGTATAATTTCTATCTTTTATAATTATATCTCCATGGCTGTTATATAGATTTAGATTTTAGATTTAGATTTTATTAATTGCTTATGCATACACATGCATTTCGTAATATACACATATATAATACAAATTAATATAAGTTACCTGTACTTGCAGTGCAACAGTTACTCTTTAACTCTGTACCAAACGACAAAATTTGAGACTTGCCCAAATTAAAAGCATTTGCAGACGACAAAATAAATGTTGCTCAAAAATTAAAACTTATTTTGGATAGGGTAGAAAACATTGTGGGAAAAGGAGAAAATGCTGGTAACCAGCATTTTGTGTTTTCAAAAGATTCCTTTCTCAGGGTCGTTAAAAGTCGGAATTGCGTGGTAAAGGGTTAACTCTTTACTTCACAATCCCACCTTTAAATGATCCTAACGAAGAAAGCTTTTGAAAACATTATGGAAAAGGGGAAAATGCTAGTATCTAGCATTTTCTCCTTTTCCAACAATGTTTTTTATCCTATCAGAGACACCTCTATCATTTGAACCATATCTAATTTGTCGTCTGCCGATGCTTTGAATCAGGAAAAGTCTACATTTTGGTCGTTTGGTAAGGAGTTAATCTTTTACCACATAATTCTGACTTTAACAACTTTGCGGAGGAAAATTTTTAAAATGACTGTGGTTAACCAGCGTTTTCTCCTTTTCCAACAATTTTTTCCAGACTTTCAAAGACAACGCCCCCCCCCCCCCCCCAATTTAAGCCACATTTCATTTGTTGTCTGCAAATGCTTTAAATTTGGCAAAGTCCGAAATTTTGTCTTCTGGTGAAGAGTGAATTGTAAACGTCAAAATCATTCTGCCAATTCCAAAGTTACTTAACTCATTACCAAACAACAAATGTTTGGACCGGACCAAATTGAAAGCATTTGCAGATGAAAAATTCATTCTAGCTAACATGATAATTTCTGTCTGTGGTGGGGTAGAAAACTTTGTGGGAAAAGGAGAAAATGCTGGTTACCAGCATTTTCTCCTTTTACCACAATGTTTTCAAAAGCCTTCTCTTTCAGGGTCATCATAAGTCTGTACTGTGTGGTATAGGGTTAAGAATGATCATAATTAAATAGGTCAAATATTATAAATAGACTGCAACATTACACTAATTGTAATTTCAAACTTCGAAATAAATTCATGTTCTGTTTTTTTTTTCCAGCGAGGGATATTTATTATGTTATTTATACCATCCTGCAGTCATAAAAAGGATACTATTACCGCCATAAAATGATCATCGTTTTTGCATTGAAATAGGACGATTTCAAGCTCGTAAGTTATTTACATTTCGAACAATTACATCTAAAAAGTCTACTTTACCTGCAGTGGTGATAAAATTTGCATGAGCATAATGAATTTATTAACACCAAATATTAAATTCCACCTGAGTACCTGATAAAGTGAAATTTATATATGACTCTCTGACCCTTAAAATTTCACTTGTAACCCATTTACAAACAATCCCAATTGTTAATCCTTTACCATACAATCTGGTGTTTTAACCCTTTCCCAAACAACAAATTTTTGAAAGGCCCAAATTGAAAGGGTTTGCAGACGACAATTTTAAATTTGATGAAAATGGCAGAAAGTTATCAAAAAGGGTAGAAAACACTGTGGGGAAAAGAAGAAATTGCTCGTTATGAGCAATTTCTCCTTTTCCCACAGTGTTTTCAAAAGATTTGTACTGCAGACACGTGAAAACCAGGGCTTGTTTGGGAAAGGGTTAAGGACCCTAAGGAAAAAGACATTTGAAAACATTGTGGGAAAAGGACAAAATTCTGGTAACCAGCATATTCTCCTTTTCCCACAATGTAACCATTTCAAATAGAAGTTTCATAAATTCTGTAAAATATAGTTTTTCGTCTGCAAATATTTTCAATTTAGACCAGTCTAAAATATTTGTTGTGAGGTAAACAGTTAAAGACTGTAATGTGGAACGACTCCGAAAGTATCGTTGGAGAAGGAGGAGATGCTGGAAACCAGTTTTTTGTCTTTTTATATACAAATCTGAAATCATCTGAGTCATATCTGACTGGTCCCCTGAAAATGCTGAGTGCAAAATTTTGTTTTTGCCACCCAATCCTGAGTTTTTATTCGTTACCACACAACAAAACTTCAGACTTGTCCTTAATGAAAGCATTTTGTAGACGACAATTTGAATGTGGCTCAAATAGTAAAAATTGGCTTTGATAGGGTAGAAAACATTGTGTGAAAAGCTTCTTGCTCAGGATCCTTAAAACTCAGAATTGTATGGTAAAGGGTTGAAGACCCTGAGGAATTAGGTTTTTGAAAACATTGCAAAAGGAAGACAATGCTGGTAAACCAGCATTTTCTCCTTTTCCCTCAATATTTTCTACCATTTCAAAGACAAAATTACCTTTGAGCTTCAACAGGTTTCATATTTTGTCATCTGCAAATGCTTTCAATTTCGCTGAGTTAAAAGTTAAGCTGCCTGTTACAATATTCCATTGATCACAGGGACTTACAGTGCACTTGTCCTTCCATTGATGATTCCAAGCTTGCATGTTTTCCTAAGAGAGGTGGACTGCGCAGTCTGACCTGGGTCGATACTTTTTGCAGATGCATTAAGCCCCCTTATCACATAGCATAGCTCATATGTATAAGTAAAACATTTTGTAATCTTCTAAAGAGCTAAAAAAGGGATTGTGTGGTAAATGGTTAGGACATCAAAAAAACAATCAAGGTCAGGCACTGACCCGATAAACAGGAAGGAAGTACAAAGTCATATGATAAGCAAAAAAGTGTCACAGAAGCAAAAAAACCTTTATATATTGCCATACCATGACATACAAATCATCAACAATTATGATAATTTCCATGTACTAATTCATGGAAGTTAATCAACATACTTGCTTTATCAGGAATAATTTACTCTAACTTATTGAAAGCCAGCATTTCACAATTTCCGCCATTTCCCAAAATTTTTTTACCTTTCACAAAACAAATCTCTTTCATTTGATTCAATGTCTTCGGCAAATGGTTTCTGTTTGCACTGGCCTTGTTGTCTGATGAGGGTTAAGGATTTACTTTCCTTTTGTCTGCCCCTTTGAAAGCATGGCATAGGTTGGAACGAAGATGTAAAATGCTAATGAAAAGTTTACTAATTGTCGTGTGACCTATAATTATGTAAAAATACATAAGTTAGCATCATTACTAATATGGAAGTGACAGCTGCATGATATATGGGTAAACTGACATTCTTCACTCCTGAGTACTTTTAAGTCACACTTCGTGCCAAAGGAATCATCAAAGTCCTGAAACGCGGATTTGTGGAGCGGTATTTAGCTGTGATATTGTGTAATTAAAAAGGAAATTCCCATGTAATGCATCTGAGTTAGCAAGGGCAAGGAAAGTTCGAAGTTGTTTTGCCAAGTGGGATGCGCAGTAAATGTTGTTTTATTAACCCTTTCCCAAACAACAAATTTTGGACTGGTCCAAATTGAAAGAGTTTGCAGACGACAATTCTAAATTTGATGAAAATGGCAGAAAGGTCTCAAAAAGGGTTGAAAACACTGTGGGAAAAGGAGAAATTGCTCGTTACGAGCAATTTCTCCTTTTCCCACAGTGTTTTCAAAAGACTTGTACTGCAGACACGTGAAAACCAGGGCTTGTTTGGGAAAGGGTTAAGTGAACTGATCCATCAATCTGACATGGTTTTCTGTTGGTATCAGAACTGTATATATACGTGTAGGACTGTAGAGATGGTCATGACAAAAAAACGAGGTCAGGCTATACAAACTAAAACCGAAAGTAGAATGAGTAGAGCACAGGCATTATGACGGTATTTGGTTCAGTAATCTGAAAGTGAGTGCGCATGCGTCGTTACGCATGGTATATTTGGTTCCTGCCAGTTCGATCACAGTAAGCAGATTTGCTATACAAATCCGCTAAAAATGAATGATCTTCTTACAGTACAACTAAAACAATTTATAGTACAATTACAACTTTGTACACACTCCAACAATTTCCCGCTTTGGAAGACAATGCAGGAACAGGAGTAAATGTAACTGCTTATGATAAGCTATTTCTCTTTTTCTACATTTTTTCCATACAGCTCAACCCTTTCCCGAACAACAAATTATTGACTCTTCTAAATTAAAAGCAGTTACTGCATTTGATAAAAATAATCTGGCTCTAAAGATAAAATTTGTCTTAGAATGGATAGAAAACACTGCTGGAAAGGAGATAATGCGGATGACAAGCATTTTCACTCTCACGCAAAATGTTTTCAAAAGCGTTCTTCCTCATGGTTATTAAAACTTGGGGTTGTGTGGTAAAGGGTTAAAAGACATTTTTCCTTTTCTTCAAATGTAAGAAAAGGAGAAAATGCTAGTAACCAGCATTTTCTCCTTTTTCCATAGAGTTTTCTTCCCTTTCAAAGACAAATTCCATCATTTGATTCTCATTTGGATCACATTTAAATTGTCACCTGCAAATGCTTTCGATTTGGACAAATGCTTTCAATTTGGACAAGTCTACATTTTTCTCATGCAGTAAAGAGTTAAAAGAGATGGAAGATCAAGATCAGACTGTACTAAACTTGCAGTCTAATCTTAGATCTACAATCTCGGCTACTTGATTTTTTTAAATCTATATTACAAAGGTTGAGTTTTTTTCACTGCATTGATATCTAATCTGTAAACCTCACAAAATAGAAGAAAATTTGATTATTTAATGGCAAGAGATTTTAAAGACCTGATTTCATGAAAGCTTAAGTTTTACATGCAATATTAAGCCTTTAAACCTATATTTATTTTTTACCCAAGGACAAAGCTTTAGACTGATCCAAATTGAAAACATTTGCAGACGACGGATTGAATATTGCTCCAATAGTAAGATTTGTCTGTGATAGAATAAAAAACATTGTGGGAAAAGGACAAAATGCTGGTCACCAGCATTTTCTCCTTTTCCCACCATGTTTTCAAATTACTATTTTCCCAGGGTCGTTAAAAGTCAGGGTTGTTTTTTTGTATAAAGGATTAATGAAAAGACCCTTTAAATTCGGAACAACATCCTTTAGTTTCAAGGTGGCTTTTAAGCCAGAAAATGTGACACAGCAGCAGACAGTGTAGATCAAAGATCAGACTCCAAGTTCTGTGCAATCTGATCTTGATATAAACTGTCTACAAAACCAACAATCCTTTTGTATTCCCAGGGTTGTCTTATCCAATCTTTTGAGTGCACACACCAAAAGTTTTTCTTCAAAAACGTAAAAACATAAAAAATATCACAATTTTTATATATAATTTTTTTATATAAAAAATGCCAAAAAACCTAGTGGCATGCTTATCTTGATCTCTATAGTCTGTGACAAGGGAATGACATTAATTTATTAGCTGTAGCCGAGAAAAAAATTGTGAATTGGTCACTTATTTCATTAATAGTGACATTTACAGAATTATTTACTGAAATTTCGTTAGAGTAAGTTTGCTTAATTATTACTGCAGTTTTTTTCTCTGCATTTTTTTTCACCAGTATGGGTATGTAAATCTTGTCATTTTTGTGATCTTTGAGTTACCTCCCCTTCCTTACAAATCTTTGGTGGACAAATATGACAAATTATAAGAATTATTGTCATCATGCCTAGCAGGAAATTGAAAAAAAATTATGGGAACAAATAGAAAAGGCTGATAAGTGGCACTGTTTTCTCCTTTCCCACAGTGTTTTCTATCTTTCCATACACAAATATCATCTTTTTAGCCAGATTTATCCTTTTACCACACAATCCTGAAGTTTAACAACCCTGATGAAGAGGGCTTTTGAAGATATTGTAGGAAAAGGAGAAAATGCTGCTAAACTGCATATCCACCTTAACCCAAAATGTTTACTACCCTTCAAAAAACTTACTGCAATTTTAGAGACACTTTTATTTTGTTGTCTGCAAATGCTTTCAATTTGGAAAAGTCTAAAATTTTGTCATTTGGTAAAGAGGTAATTTTTAGCTTGCAGATGCTTTCAAATCAGACAAGTCTAAAATTTCGTCACTTGGAAAAGATTTCATTTGTAGCTTGCAAATGCTTTCAAATCAGACAGGTTTAATTTTTGTGGTGTGGTAAAGAGTGCACCAGCTCATCTGGAGAAGCCAGTAGTACCATTTAATTCAGCTTTTCAACAACACTGTAAATATACACTGAAATCAATTACCAGTATGTAAAACCTCATTATTGCAAAGGACTTGGCTTTGTCATGACATTGAGGAAATAATGAGTTATATATTGACATTTTGACAGATCTCTCATTAACCCTTTACCACACAATTCTGACTTTAAACGACCTTGGGAAAGAGGCCTTTCTAAACCATTGTGTGAAAAGGAGAAAATGCTGGTTACCAGCATTTTCTCCTCTTTCCACAATGTTTTCTACCCTTCCCAAAACAAATTTTTCAGTCCGATTTATTCTGTCGTCTGCAAATGCTTTTAATTTGGACCAGTCTAAAATTTTGTCGTTTGGTAAAGAGTGAACTCTTATCCTGCTAAATAAAAGAAATAGAAATTCAACAGCTGACAGTAAAAGCCATTTTTTCCTATTTTAAAGGTATTTTTGGAAGAGAGATATCTCCTTATCGGACAGTGTAGATCCAAGATCAGACTGCACGTTCTGTGCAGTCTGATCTTGATCTACGCTGCCCGCAAAAGGCCAGTGAGTGGCACTTAGCGGCCTACGGGTTAGTAAGAGGGTGGTCAGTGTGTCCCCTGTCCACAACAGTTGTCATGTATTGACCAGAGTGATTAGCTCTCCAGCGGATGACAGACATTAAATAGCCAGAAAGGTTAAATTTATTAGTAAAACATTTGGCTCATGTCCTGATTGTGACAACTTTATTACTTGACCTGGTCTTTACTTTTCCCTTCCCAGTTGATCTTGTCTTGATATAAAACAGTCATAACTACTGACTCTTTACCACACAACAAAAATATGAGCCATGCTCTGACAAAAAGGGGCTTAATGCATCTCCGTAGTGCATCGTACCAAGCAAGACATCACATGATTACCAATCCATAATATCCATTTTGTCCAGCAAGCAATGGAATTATCGGATAGACTGGTCCTTTGCCATGCATAAAGTTGACTAGTAGCAAAAACTTTTGGCCCAGGTCAGTCTGCATGGACTGTGCAGGCTGACCCAGGTAGATACTTTCTGCAGTTGCATTAAGCCCCCTTTTCACAGATCATGGCTCATAAAATCGTCCAAATTGAAAGCATCTGCAGACGACAATTTCAATGTGGCTTGAATGATGAAAACTGCATTTCATTGAGTAGAACAGAACTGGTTACCAGCTTTTTCTCCTTTTCCCACCATGTTTTCAAAACCCTTAGATATATCTTCACCACGTTTGTTAAAACTTTAAAATTCTTTAGTGACGGGTTTAGAAGGACTAATTTCTCCTATATAAGGTAGTCAAGCTGTTTGCACTCTCTAAGACTCTTGATGCTTTTAGAGTTTTCAAAAAAACCATGTAGCCTTACATTCATCTGTGAAAAGTTATCATATGACCATATTTATCCCTAAAAAATAGCCTTTCACCACTACAGTTGCATTGGTGGCCAGTATAGATCAAGATCAGACTGCATAAAACATGCAGTCTGATCTTTGATCTACAATGACTGCTTTACTAAATCTTTAAAGACAAAGCAACCATTATTATAGCAATTACCTGGGTCTTATTTCTCGACTGAGAAACTTGGGTAAACTTTATATCACAAAATGCTGGAACATAAACTCCCTACAGGGTGAAGACAAAATTTCAAATATCACTTTAATTTCACACTTTCCCTGAAATTTGTCTTATTGTATTAGTCTGCGAGTCACCTAGAGTCATCTTGATTAAATTTCAAGTGAGAGAGAGAATACAAGCAACCCATTATAAAGTCTACAGTAACTTTTTTTTCAGTGGTATCTAGTCATTCTTCAACAAAATTTTATTTTTTCCCACCATAAATGTAAATTACGTCTAGCAAAGTTGTAATTTTCATGCAATGCTTAGGACTGTTACAAAAAACAAAGACAACAGTGTTTTCGCATACTAAATGAGCCATTCTCTGGCAAAAGGGGTTTTAATGTATCTCCTCCAGACGTGGTACCAAGCAAGTTATCACACAATTAGGGATCCGCAAAATCCATCTTGTATAACAGTCATGTCTAACGTACACTGCTCCTTTGACATGCAGAAAATTCACCCAAAGCAGTAAAGTTTCAATTCAGGTCAGGCTGCGTGGACTGTGCAGGCTGACCTAGGTTGATACTTTTTGCAGATGCATTAAGCCCCATTTTCACAGAGCATGGCTCATTTGTGTTTGGACTATAATAGGTTGACAGATCAAAGATCAGATGCCACTTCTGTGCAGTCTGATATTGATCTACACTGTCAGAGAATCCTACCAAAGTTGTGACTGGCGCCATAAACTTAAACCCTTTACCAAACATGCCCATGACTTGTTTCAGTGACCCCAAGGAAAAAAGCTATTCAGAACAATGTGAGAAAATAAAATAATTGTAACCAGGATTTTCCTTTTTATCGACAATGTTTCTACCTATTCAGTGATGAATCCTATCAATTGAATCACAGGAATTTTGTCATCTGCGAACACATTCAAATTTGGTCAAGTCTAAAATTTGTCATCTGGTAAAGAGTAAAAATACCAAAGGACAAACTTTTAGACGAATCCAACCTGAAATCATAGTATTTGCAAGTGAGAAATCAAATGTGGCTCTACTGATTGAATTGGTCTCAAAAAGGGCTGAAAACATTGTGGGAAAAGGCTTCTTCCTCAGGGTCATTAAAACTCTGGATTGTTTGTTAAAGCGTTACAGAATCTATATCCATGTCATTTCCATAAACAGAACAATGTTTGCATTTCCATCATCGACAGAAAAGCCAAGTCAACTTGTTTTCCGATCAATTAAGCAAACACAGAGAGGTCAAGTGTGTTTTAGAAGGGGGGACCAACTTATATTTTTTAAATAATAATCATTTAATTAGAGTCATTATGTACATCTGTAGCCTTTTTATAGAATCTTAAGTGACAAGGGAAATTTCATTCATAAACATTTAACCCTCAGCTCTTTATGAAATGACAAAAATCTGGAGTCAACTAAATTGAAAGTAATTACAGACAGCAAATAAAATGTGGCTGGAGTTAAACTTTTCTGCTGTGAAAAGGTTGAAAACATTGTGGGAGAAGTAGAAAATGCTGGTAACCTTTTCCTACAAAATCTTCAAAAGCTTTATCAGGGTCACTAAAACTTGGAATTGTGTGGTAAAGGTTTAAAGCCCTGGAACCATACTAAAGTTGCTTTAGCAAATAGTGTAGATCAAGATCAGACTGCACAGAATGTGCAGTCTGATCTTAGATCTACACTATCCGCTGCTTTGCCACGTAATCTAGTGAAACAACAAAGAAATAGCAGCATTTGGGCTGTTTTTCCTATTTAAAAAAAAAAATCCAGTTCATTTCTTAAGAAGCGAAAAGGTGAAACCATAACCCCTAAGTCAAGGTATAAATTGTCATTTCAATAAAGATCAGAAAGTTAACAACATAATTAGCCACAATAGTTATCTTATCTTTTTTCATCTGAATTTTCATCATTCTATTTTATATCAATTTTGTGCTTTCCTCATCGTCATTTCTACCATTTTATCATGTTATTTAATAAAATGTTTGGGCAGACTTTGAGATAGGGCCATATAAAATCTCTGAACACGTTAAATGATGCCTAGCCCAAAAGCAGAAAATACCGACAATCATTATTTTTGTCTTTCTTGAAAAACGTTTTTTCTCTACCCAAACAGATATTTTCTTGAACATACCTAGTTTCCTTTTCTACATACCACCAAAAAACATCTTTGCTAATTGAGCCATGCTCTGTAAAAAGTGGGTTTAATGCATCTGCAAAAAGTATTGACCCATGTCAGCCTGCGTGGACTGTGCAGGCTGACATGAGTCAAAACTTTTTGTTATAAGTAAAGTTTCTGCATGTCAAAGGACCAGTCTACCTTCGGATTACAGAGATGCATTAAACCCCCTTTTGCCAGAGCATGGCTCAATTACTAGAAGGAGAAAAGTCTGAACATGTAAAAGAATTGAACAAGCTTAACTCTTTACTGAACAATCCCAACTTTTAACGATCCTGAGGAAAACACCTTTTGAAAACATTGTGGGAAAATGAGAAAATGCCTGTAACCAGCATTTTCTCCTTTTCTCACAATCTTTTTTACTCTTCCCAAAACAAATTTCTAATTCTGAGTAACATTTAGTTTGTCGTCTGCAAAAGCTTTCAATATGGACTGGTCTAAAATTTTAACATTTGGTAAAGAGTTAACTCTTTACCAAACAACAAAATTTAAGACTTGTCCAAATTGAAAGCATAATTGCAGACGACAAAATAAATAAGATTGAAAAACTAAAATTTATTTTGGGAAGGGTAGAAAGCATTGTGGGTAAAGGAGAAAATGCTTGTCACTAGCATTTACTCCTTTTCCCACAATGTTTTCAAAAGGCTTCTTTCTCAGGGTCCTTGAAACTCTGGATTGAGCGGAAAAGTGTTAAAAGCTAATTATGACATAAAGCCTTTGTTCTACAAGGTTATCTTTGATCTATATTTGACATGCCACACACCTTGAACAAAACAATCGTTGAACATTAGCTTGTACCACTGGTAGCACCCCGGCACATTACAGCTATGCTCTGGAAGAAGGAAGCTTAATGTATCCCCATGATGCATGCTACGAGGCAGTTATCACATGATCATGGATCCATAAAGTCCATTTTTTCTAACAACCGACTGAATCTTGAGGTAGACTGGTGCTCTGACATACAGAAAATTGATCTATAGCGAAAAGGTTTCGGCCCAGGTCAGCCCATGCGGAAAGCACAGGCTGACCTGGGTCAATACTTTTCGCAGATGCATTAAGCCCCCTTTTTCACAGAGCATGGCTCATTTATAAACTATTCATTTTCCTCCCTCTGACAATCTTCCTTTTTGTATCAGAGGGCTTTTGAGTAACATTGTGTGAAAATGAAAAATTTCTCATGATGAGCAATTTAACCCTTTGCCAAACAATTCTGACTTTTGAAGACCTTGAGAAAGATGCCACTTTCTGTGGTAAGAGAAATTTCAAAATTTTATTATTTCAGTTATACCACGACGGCTAGTGTGCCTATCAATGTTTTCCAGGAGTAGCTTTAAACAGTATTCACACAATATTCTTCGAAAGTCACTGGCTTCTGTCCCACTTAGCCACTGGCTGCTGTCCCACATAACCATCATTAAAACAATGATAAGTGGTGAGAAAAGAATCAATCCTGTCGCAACGACTATCATCAATAATTATTGGAAAGAAATTCACTGAGCTGGAAATTCGAACCCGGGACCGTCACCAAGGTGGGCACCTAACAAACAGACTGGACATCTCATTCAGAACTATAGATGCAAATATTGCAATTTAATCACTGTTTTTTGTCGAGTAATCGGGCAGAGAAGCAGACGGTGTAGATCTTAGATCAGACTGCATGCTCTGTACAGTCTGATCTTGATCTACAATGATGTCAAAGGCAATCAATTCTCAGGTCTGCCCAAGACGGGTCTAGGCATATGACAACTCGGGTAGGCAATAACTCCAATACTGAGTTATTGTTTCATTTTTCTGCTTCATAAACTCTGACAGAATGCCCCCGACAATCAGCCCTCCCATATCTGACCTTATTGCCATATTTGTATAGATCATATCTTACACCCAGTTCACCTTGTCTGCCATAACTGTAATCTTTGTTCCATCAACCCTTTACCAAATGACAAAATTTTGGACTAGACCAAATTGAAAACATTTGCAGATGACAGTATAAATGTAGCTCAAATGATGATTTTTGTCTTTTTACAGGGTAGAAAACCATGTGTGTCTCTTATAAGGTAGAAAACAATGTAGGAAAAGCAGAAAATGCTGGTTCCCAGCATTTTCTACTTTTCCACCATGTTTTCAAAAGCCTTCTTATAGGGTCATTAAAACACAGGATTCTTTGGTAAAGGGTTAACACTTTACCAAAACTACAAAGCTTAAGACTTTCAAATGTAAAGCCTAAGCTAATGACAAATTAAACCATTTTTTTTTCTGCAGTTTTATTGTGAAACTATGTTGAAAAAGAACAAAAAAGTACCATACTGAAAAATTAGCTAAATATACGGCTGGCTAAGAAAATCTTGAATTGTGTTTTTCACAGTGCGCAACATTTAGTCAAAAGAGTGTTTCATTGAAATCCATGTTTGTTTTAAAATACCGATTGCTGAATTCCTAGATTTATTTCATAAAAAGCTCCGTCTGGGAAGGAGATTTGGGCCACAATTCATCTGGGTTTGGGTAGGGGTAAAGGCTAGGGATCGCCTTTGATGACGTACCATGTTCGAGGAGATGTTAAAGACTGGTATTTTCAGTACCTTGATCATTGCAGCATGTTGACACTATTGAGCATTAACCTTTGACCCTTAGGTTGCCAAGCGCAACTCGGGGACCTTTTGCTGTGCTGTCTGATGTTGGATCTACACTGTCCGACACAGAGATATTTTCCACAAAATATACCTTTAAAATGACAAATTTGGGGTTTTTACTCTCTGCTTGAAAGTTTCTTTTCATTACATATCGGGTTAGGGGTTAGAGCGCTGCCATTAAAGTGCTCAGAACTGCACTAAAACTGTTAGTGCAGAAAGACCTGATCAAGATCAGATTGATTGTATGTGGTGTAACACTGTTTTCAACACTGTTTTAGTTACACTACAGTGGCCAGTGCACCTATCCATGCTTTCCAGGGGTTTCTTTTGCCAGTGCAACCCTAACCCTAAACCCTAGCCCTAACCCAGAATTTGGTCTGACCTGTAGAAGACCTCTAAAAACATTGTAGGAAAAGAAGAAAATGCTGGTCATCAGCATATTCTCCTTTTTTCACAATGTTTTTTACCCCTTTGAACATAAATCCCATCATTTGAGCCACATTTGAGCTTCACCTGTCATCTGCAGTCGCTTTCACTATCTAGAAAAGTCTAAAATTTTATTGTTTTGGTAAAGTTTTGAAAAAAAACATTGTGAAGGAAGGAAGGAAGGTTAATAATAGCCTGATAAATGACTGATAAACTTGATTCAAAAACCTGACAGCTTGTAACCTAATCAGTTAAACCAATGTTTACCAAATCGTTGGTATTTGAAAGGGGTTTTGTCACCGAAATTGACTTTGACCCGTTTGTAAGTAATATTATTTATTACCCTTTCAACATAAAAGATTAGGCAACACTATAATGCCAAAGTGTTAATGTTTGATAAAGGAATTTCACCCTTTCTGAAAAAATGAAACGATTCCTAACTTCTGAAATACGTATAGTTTAAAACATTGGATGCATTTAAAGCTGAACCTTGAATCAAGGAAAAGCTTGTGTAACTGAAAAAAGAAATATCATGGTCTGTCTTTATATAAAACTACGTAATGAGAATGAATGTGCTTTTACTATGAAACTGACAGAATCATACATACAGTTATAAAACAAGAATTACATTCAATATTTCGCAGGAATCATTTAACCACATGCAATACCTATAAATAAATTTAATGGGTTAAACATTAAAACTTTACCAAGGATAAAATTTTGTACTTACCAAAACGTAAAGCATTTAAAGATGACAAATGAAATATGACTCAAACTATGGGATTTATCCTTTTAAGTTGCGGGAAAAGGAGAAAACGCTGGTTGTCAGCATTTTCTCCCTTTTCCACAATGTTCTCTGCTCTTTTCCAGGTGACTTTCATCATTTCAGACACATTTTATTTGTTGTCTGTAAAAGTTTTCAATTTGGATGAATCTAAAATTTTGTTGCAAGTTAACTTTTTACCACACAACAAAATTTTAGACCAGTCCAAATTGAAAACATTTGCAAATGACAAATAAAATGGGGCACAAACAACAGTATCTGTCTTTGAGATCATTGAAAACAATGTGGGGAAAGATGAAAATGCTGGTTACCAGCATTTTCTTCTTTTTCCACAATGTTTTCAAAAGCCTTTTTCTTCAGGGTCGTTAAAACTCGGGATTGTGTGGTAAAGACTTAAAGCGTAAACCACTTCCTATGTAGTTTTGAAAACACTGCAGTTTTGTCGTCGAGAAAAAGAGTAAGCCAAAAATTTTGATGTAACATTAAAGTTTTTTTGAATTTCAGAGTTTCATAATCTACAATTGAAATTTGTAAGGGTAATCGTTTATGAAAAATGGGACAATTTACATAGGATCTGTGTAATTTGGCTTGCTTGAATACCAATTTCCAAACACTTATCTCAGATTTATTTGGCTTTCAGATTAAGCCTTACGAAACCTTAGAACTTGATCAGTATTTTCTTTTTCTTCCTTAACCCGGTTACCACAAAATCCCGAGTTTTAACGACCCTAGGGAAGAAGCCTTTTGAAAACATTGTGGGAAATGGAGAAAATGCTGGTAACCAGTATTTCCTCCTTTTCCCACAATGTTTTCTACTCTATCAAGAGAAAATTGCACCATTTGAGCCACACTGAAATTGTCGTCTGCAAATGCTTTCAATTTGGACAAGACTAAAATTTTGTCGTCTGGTAAAGAGTTAAGGTGAAAGGATTTATTATGACCTTACATGGCATCTATTAACCCTTAAAATTACCTTTGTGGAGACTGTAGATCAATTTGATCAGAGTCCACAAAAAATGCAGTCTGATCTTTGATCTACACTGTCCACTTTTCTTAGATACATTCTGGACAAGAGTAACCTTGAAATTGCAATTATTTTGGTCTTATTTCTTGAATGAAAATGTCTGTAGAGCTTGTCGGAACTAAACCAATTATCTTTTTACCACACAACAAAATTTGAGACCGGTCCAAATTGATAGCATTTGCAGACGGCAAATTCATTGTGGCTCAAAAGATGGAATCTATCTTTGATAAAGTAGAAAACATTGTGGAAAAAGGAGAAAATGCTGATTACCAGCATTTTCTCCATTTCCCACAATGTTTTCAAAGGCTTCTTACTAGTTTAAAGTTGGGATAGTGTGGTAAAGAATTAACTAATTTCTTTACAAAATGTTTTCGACACACTGCTTTGTGGCATAAAAAAAATAGCAAAGCATTGGATTGAAAAAAAAAAATGTTTTAAGTTCAAATCGATAGCTGTTTTCGTGCAGCAAACCACTTTTGAAAATATTGTTGCTCATTACAAGCAGTTTCTCCTTTAGCCTCACTGTTTTCAAAATTTTTATGCATCAAGCCTTAGCTGTCCACATGGTTACACTGAAACTGTACACCATTTGACCAAACAATACCATTCAAACAAACAAACAAACAAACAAACAAGCCCACCATCCACAATGCCTTCATCTTATATAAATTTGATATACCAGTCTTTTTTAGTTCATCTTAATTCTTTACCAGTCAACAAAATTTTGTACTCGACCAAATTGAAAGCATTGGCAGATGACCACTTGAATGTCACTCAAATGATGATTTCTGTCTTTGACTGTGCAGAAAACGTGGGAAAAGGAGAAAATGCTGGTAGCCAGCATTTCTTTTTTTTCCACAAATGTTTTCAAAAGCCAAATCTTTCTTCAGGGTCATGGAAACTCAGGATTGTGTGGTAAAGGGTTAAATACCTTTCAATTTTTCAGAGACTGTGTGAGGTAAATGGGTTATCAGTGATTTTGATCAGACATGCTAAACAGTAATTTATATGAATGTCAGGTATATAAATTGTATAAATGCATGAACATGGCCCTAACTGGGTCCCAGTCTGTCACAGTTTAAATAACTCTTTACCACACCATCCAGAGTTTTAACAACTCTAATTCTGGAAAAGAAGGCTTTTCAGTGTTTTCAAAAGCTTTCTTCCTCATTAAAAGTATGGATTGTTTGGTCAGAGGTTAAAAAAGAATTTCCTTTCCATCAAAATGTCTGCCCTTTGTGTTCTTAACTCTTTTAGTGCCAAATAAGCAAACTTGGCTTCTTTTGATGGCTGTAAATACAATCCACTGAGTCTCTGGAAGATTTATATCCTATAGGCTTGGCCAAACAAGCGGAGGGCATAGATCAAAGATCAGACTGCACATTCTGTGCAGTCTGATCTTCATCTATGCCATCCGCAAAAGTCCCTGTTTTCGCCTATGGTGCTGAAAGTGTTAATAATTTATTATTGTCTAAAACAGCTTGTGTGTTAACCCTTTACCACACAATCCCAAGTTTAAATGACCCCAAGAGAAGTATTTGGAGAACATTGAGGGTAAAGGAGAAAATGCGAGTACCCAGCATTTTCTCTTTTCCCCACAATATTTTCTACCCTATCAGTGAAAATGTTGGGGTGTCACTGGTTGTGAGGTGATGTGACAGCCTCTTAACCACATTTTAGGTCCCAAGCTTGTTTCCCTTGGAGACGGTGTCAACTTTGGGACTGTTCATTGGCTCATACATGAGGCCTGAGTACAGATGTAGATTCCAGAAAGCAGAATCTAGATAGAGTAGTATATTTGTTGCAAGAGCAAATGTTTCTCAATCGACGTAAAATAAATATGTTTACACAAATGAAGACTTCCAAGATTTGGGCCATTATTGAATATTTTGTCTGCAAATGCAGTGAATTTGGACAAGTCTAAATATCTGTTATGTGGTAAAGAGCTAGTGTCAATCAACTATAAGCATCTTACTGGTGACTTCTGGTGCCTTTGTGAAAAGTGCATATGAAGATCAGAATGTAAAGACTGATCTTGAATCTATCCTATGAAATATTTTTTGTAAGTATTCTAATCAAAATAACTTATATTTTCAAAACCATTCTTGTGAAATATGAACTATCAACATGCGTAACTGTGCACGAGGAAATACTGCTCAAAATTTTTAAAACCATTTCACTGTATCCACCATTTTTTGCCTTTTGCGATAATGTTTTTGAAAGTGCTCTGTAGCAAAACAAAAACAAAAAGTGTAGAGAAAGATGAATCGATAGAATTGATCAACCAAATGATGTCTCTAACAATGCTAAAAAGGTTTTTGTCATTATATCATTCTACATCACAGTTTCAAACCCTTAAACGGCTATCTAAGTGAAATGAAGCTTTTAAACTGACAGTAAAATCTATAATAATTTTCTTTCAAACTTGTCTTTTCTTTGGGAAAAAAAAATCTCCTTACCGGACAGTGTAGATCCAAGATCAGACTGCACATTCTGTGCAGTCTGATCTTGATCTGCACTGGCCGCAAAAGGTCAGTGAGTCACGCTTGGCAGCTCAAGGGTTAACAAGAATGATATCTGTTCCTCACAATAAAATGTGATAAACAACACAGAGCACAATAAATGATACAGGTTGCTATGACACTTGTCAAGAGAGTGATAGAAAACTTTTTTCATTGAACAATTATAGACCCATCTTCTCAGGCACACAATCATTCTTCTAACAAATGATTCCTTGATAAACCCTGTCAACAAAAGAGTAATCGTGATTTTCATTATCATTTTCATTTATTTATTGTTGGCACCGGTTGCCCATATGGGTGACTGTAAACACTGGGACAGTGCAGGATACAGGACAAAACTCATCTTAAGTTACCCCTTCTCCTTTAACCCTTTACCACAAAATGCTGACTTTTAACGACCCTGAGGAAGAAGCCTTTTAAAAACATTGTGGGAAAAGGAGAAAATGCTGGTAACCAGCATTTTCTCCTTTTCCTACAATGTTTTCTATCCTATCAAAGACAGAAATCATCATTTGCACCATCTTTAATTTGTTGTCTGCAAATGCTTTCAACTTGGACATGTCTAAATGAAGTCGTTTGGTCGAGGGTTAACATGCTCTGTGTATAGCACCTTCACCTAGGACTAGGTTTAACATTTCTATAAGACTTTTTAGTAATTTTAACCCTTAGAGTGCCGAATAAACCTATCAGACATTTTCAACCTAGAAATACGACTCAAATAACTGCATTTTCATAGTTGCTTTTGTCTTAAATGTTTCAGCACAGTGGACAGTGTAGATCAAAGATCAGGCTGCACGTTTTGTGCAGCCTGATCTTGATCTACACTGGCTGCAAAGGCAACTATAGTCATGAAAGGTGCTTTAAGGGTTAAGTGACCAGCTATGGGGATTGAGCCCACACCCTCTAGTGGCCAGAGATTTGACATTCACAAAACTCATGAGTCATTGGGGCTGGCTACAGGGCCAATATATATTAACTTGACTAGGGCCAATATTTACCAACTCTCTATAAAACTGCACAATTTTGAACTCTAACAAATTTAAAGCAATTGCAGACAACAAATTAACCGGATTTACCAAGTAACAAAAATTTAGACAAGTCCAAATAGAAAGCATTTGCAGACAACAAATTAACCGGATTTACCAAGTAACAAAAATTTAGACAAGTCCAAATAGAAAGCATTTGCAGACAACAAATGAAATGGAGCTGAATTGGTAATTTCTGTCTTTGATAGGGTAGAAAGCATTGTGGGAAAAGGAGAAAATGCTGGTTACCAGCATTTTCTCCTTTTCCTACAATGTTTTCAAAAGGCCTCCCTCCTCAGGGTCGTTAAAACTCGCAATTGTGTGGTAAAGGGTTAAATAAAGCTTGAATGAGTGTCTCTTTGGTTAGGAAAAAAACATTGTGGAAAAAGAAGAAAATGCTGGTTACCAGCATTTTCTCCTTTTCCCTGAATGTTTTTTTAAATGATTTCTACATCAGGGTTTTTAAAATCACCAGATTATTTGGTAAAGAGATAAAAGGAAGCGAATACAAACAGGCATGGTTCTAGGAAACAGAACTTGACAGCAATAAGTATGTTATTGCATGTTTTCTGCTGTTTACTTTCCGAGGTCACTGAAGCCATAGAAACACATTTTACTTAGAAAATAACAAATCAAACAAATTTCTGCTTCTCAATATCTCCGGAATTTAATTTGCAGCAGACAATTTTGAAAATGTCCCTGTGAAATACTGAATAATCAATAGGAAATAAGGTGTAACCCCAGAGCTCCAGATAAGAGGGAGTGATGGTATTCTAAATCCATTATTTCTTTTCAAAACCCTATGTTGTGGGTACTCATTAGAATAGTCTCGATGAGACATAACATAGGGTTTAGTGTAGAGTAATTAATATTTTCAATTTTGAAATTAAAATCACTCCCTCAATCTGGAGCTTTATAACCCTATACAACACAATGCTGACTTTTAATGTCCCTGAGAGAAAGAGCTTTTGACAACATTGTGGGAATAGGAGAAAATGCTGGTAACCAGCACTTTCTCCTTTTCCAACAATTTTTTCTCTCCTTTGACATCAAATTTTTCAACTGAGCCACCCTTAATTTGTCATCTGCAAAATTGCTTTGGATTTGGACAAGTCCAAAATTTTGTCATTCGGTGAAGCGTAAATACATCATTATATGTGTATCTAAAATTGTATATGGAGAAATGGCTTGTTAGTAACAAAGTCTCTTTTTGCCCTAACGGTTTCAAAAAAAGGGTCTGTTATCGTTTTAAAATAAGTCTTTTTTAAGATTAAAAAGTTGTCTGTAGGATGCTATGTTTTATTTGTTTCACAGACGACAGAATTTTGTAGACTGTCAAATTGAAAGCATTTGCAGACTACAAATTATTTATTTACCGAAAGATAAAATTTTTAGTTTTGTTGAAACTGAAAACATTTGCAGATGAAGAAATAAATCCTACTTTAATACTGAAATATGTTCCTAGAAGGGCAGAAAACAATGTTGGAAAAAGAGAAATGCTGGTTACCAGCATTTTCTCCTTTTCCCACAATTTTTTCAAATGAGGTTCCTTTTGTTAAAAAGACAGGATTGTGTGGAAAAGGGTTAATGCAGTTCAAGCAAGGGTATAATGTTTTGAAAAAGAAAGAAAAAAAGCTTCAGCTTCCCAGATTCAACTTTTTTTTTTCTCCTTTGAAAAGTGGCTGTTTGGTGGATATCCAGAAATATTGTTAGAAAGTATTGCGGGGAAATACTGCAAGGCTTTGAAATTATCACAAAACCGTGTCTGCACGTGTTTATTGATAGTGATGATACATTTTAATGATGCGTGTCATAACAACAGGTGGTTTTGTCCAGAAAATCAAAATGATCAAAAGAAATGCAGAGTTGTTTTCTTTGTCAAATCTAAAAGGAAAAATGTTTTGATGTTCTGTCTTGGCCAGTCAGGGTCTGTATTCACCAACCATTCTTAAGTACATTCTTAAGTCTTATTCGCCAGAATTTTCTATATCTGGAAATAACACAACATGAAGTTGTGTTCATGAAGCTGTGTTACTTTCTAATTCAGAAAGACTCAAATATAAAGACTAACAATGTTCTTTCAAATGGTTCGTGAATATGGATCCAGATGACATATCTTGAAATTTAGAATTAGAAATTTGGAATGGTTGTTGGTTTTATCAGGTTGGTTTGAAGGACCCACTCTGTATAATTTTTGCAACATATTAATTTGGCATAAACGCCTCGACAGTGCAAGAATTTAGCTTCTTGTTGATTGAAAAAATCTTTTTGTTTTAAAAAACCCAGTTTGGTACAAACCTTAGCTATTTACCAAATGACAAAACTTTGGACTAGTCCAAATTGAAAGCATTTGCAGACAACAAATCAAATGTTGCTAAATGATGATTTCTCTCTTTGATAGGGTAGAAGACATTGTGGGAAAGGAGAAAATGCTGGTTGCCAGCATTTTCTACTTTTCCCACAATGTTTTCTAAAGCATCTACCTCAGAGTCGTAAAAATCTGGTTTGTTTGATAAAGGGTTAAAATCCCTCATCCTGCTCATATCATCTTTGTCTAACAGGCTGAATGGGATCAAGAAAAAATCTGCATCTGACTAAGTGCAAAAAAATTAATCACCACGCTGAAATTAAAGACATAAAATTTTTTGTAAGAACACAAGAATTATGTACAACTGTCCTCATTTGTCAAGCATATAAAAGCAAGTATTAAATATTATACCTATCTAGCAGACATACTTAGTTATGTATGTGACACATTAACACTTAACGAAACAATCCTGAAGAAGTAGCCCTTTGAAAACATTGTGGGAAAAGGAGAAAATGCTGGTAACCAGCATTTTCTCCTTTTCCCACATTGTTTTCTATCCTTTCAAAAACAAATCCTATTTTTTGAGATATAGTTAAATTTTTGTGTTTATTCTACCTTCAATTCGGTCAAGTCTAGACTTTTACAGTTTGGTAAAGTGTTAATAAATCGCTCCATGTCAGAAATGTACTATCTCTTGCCAAATACCTCTCTTGTTGCAGATGACGCATGTCACTTGCCTATCCATATCATAACCTAACACATCAACTAAATAGCGTTTCATTTTTTACCTCCTCTCGACATTCAAACATCACCTTCCACTAATCTTGGGCCCTGTGTGGCTGATTGGTGAAAACATTGGATTTGCAATTTAGAGATCCAGGGTTTGATCCTTAAACTAAGGCAATGAATTTTTCATGGGTGTGTCTTTGGGCATGACACTAATTTCAGAGCCCTTACTCAGTATTGTTAAAATCCAGGACACACATAAAAAAGCCATTCTCTGTGAAAAGGGGGCTTAATACATCTCCTAGATGCATGATACCAAGCATGTCATCACAGTATTATACAGCCCTAAAATCCATTTTGTGTAACAACTGACTGAATCATGAGGTAGACTGGTCTTTTGAAATGCTAAAAAAAGTCCGAAATCAACACATTTCAGCCTGGGTCTGCCTGCGCAGGCTGACCTGGGTCAATACTTTTGGCAGAGGCATTAAGCCCCCTTTTCACAGAGTATTGCTCAAATATAAGTGAGCAATTGTCATGATACTGAAATAATGTTAAAAGCAGCATAAAATTAAATCCATCACATCTTGCAAGGCAAGAGTAAATTCTTTGGTTTAGGACTTTTTCATTGTCTATTTTTTACGTGGGACTGTCGAGCACTGGGTCAGAATTTATGCAGGATCTGAAAAAAAATTGCGTGAATCCTGCAATCACACATCCTAGAAAAGACACTGAAGTTGAAAATAAAAAAGAATTGATACTGTGCATAAAAACAAAGGACTGCTGAACAATCCTTGCAGACAAAAATATTTACATTTGGGCAGGATCTGCCTAAGAGCAAAAACAAAAAAAAGCAATCCTCAATTACGTATCTAAATCAATGCTCCATGTTTTTTGCCTTTTTGCACGGCACTGTAAATCATGTCTCTGAAGCAGTGGTATTAATTCTTTACTAGAGGACAAAATTTTAGACTGGTCCAAATTGAAAGCATTTGCAAACGACTAAATAAATGTTACTGAAAAATTTAAATTTGTTTCGGGAAGGGTGGAAAACATGGTGGGAAAAGGAGAAAATGCTGGTTACCAGCATTTTCTCCTTTTCCCACAAGGTTTGCAAAAGGCTTCTTTCACAGGGTCGTTAAAAATCGGGATTGTGTGGTAGAGAGTTAAATCCCTAACTCCAGAAAACAAATGTACAGCATAATCATGGCTTCAAAAAGATCCTTGTGAAATATGGAGAATGAACATGAATATAATGGTTTAACTCTTTATCATATAATTACGTGTTTTAAAGACCCTGAGGAAAAAGCCTTTTGAAAACCTTGTGGTAATGGGAGAAAATGCTGGTAACCATCATTTTCTCTTTTCCCACAATGTTTTCTACCCTTTCAAAGGCAAAGCCAATAATTTGAACCACATTTAATTTGTTGTCTACAAATGCTTTAATTTTTGGACAACTCTAAAATTTTGTTGTGTGGTAAAGTGTTAACTCTTTAGCACACAATCATGAGTTTTAACTACCCTGGAAAAGAAGGCTTTCGAAATTATTATGGGAAAAGGAGAAAATGCTGGCAACCATCATTTTCTCCCTTTCCTACAGTGTTTTCTACCCTATCAGAGAAATGAACCTCATCTGTATTTATTTCTAACTTGTCGCCTGCAGATGTTTAGAATTTGGAAGATTATAAAATTTGTTGTTTGGGAAAGTGTTAATATAGGAAAAAATGTAAAAAACACTATAGCAAGAGGAGAAACTGCTGCTAACCAGGAAATCGCTCCTAAAGTAACACAGTTTTCCAAAGTGGTCTAATTGCATGACAAAGTATTACATGTATTTGCAGACGAAAATTGAGTTACCTCTTAATACCAGGTAGCAAAATTTTAGGTTGTCCATTTAATTGAAAGCATTTGAAAATGACAAAATAGAATGTGGCTAAAATGATGGGAATTTTGTCTTTGAAAGGCCAGAAAATAGTGCAAGAGGAGAAAAAATAGCTGGTTATTGACATTTTTCTCATTTTCCCACAATGTTTTCAAAAGCCTTTTCTTCCTAACTTTTTACACAACAAAAATTCAGACTAGTCTAAACTGAAAGCATTTGCTGACAACAAAAAAATTAAATGTGGCCTAGATGATTAGATTTGTTTCTGAAGGGTTTGAAAACATTGTGGGAGAAGGAGAAAATGCTGAGCGGTTTCTCCTTTTCCCACAACGTTTTAAAAAATCTAACTTCCAAACGTAGTAAAAACTCAGGATTGTGTGGTAATGGGTTCTTACATGAGATTTAAAGGCAAAACTAGTTAGTCTGAAGGTCTCAAAAAAAAAACATTGAGCAGGTCACATTTTGATATGGACAGCCAAATAATAAAACTACATGATAAACCTTTAAACCTATTGGTTGTTAACCCTTTACTGCACAATGTTGCCTTTTGATGCCCCTGGAAAAAAAGCCTTTTGAAAACATTGTGGGAAAAGGAGAAAATGCTGGTAACCAGCATTTTCTCCTTTTCCCACAATGTTTTCTACCCTATCAAAGAAAAGTTGCACCATTTGAGCCACATTGAAATTGTTGTCTGCAAATGCTTTCAATTTGGAGAAGGCTAAAATTTTGTCGTCTGATAAAGGGTTATGAGAAGAACTTCAAAAGTACTAAGCACATTATTTTGACAGAATAAAAACTACCCACTCAAACCCTGCTTACAACATTAAAACTGCACATTCTTTTATGATAAATACATTTACTATACTGTTTGGATAAACATAATGATTTATGAAGTCTTTTTCTACTAAAGGATGTTTAACCCTTTACCAAAAATTGTGTCCTGGACCAAATTGAAAGCATTTGCAGACAACAAAATAACATGTAGTTCAAAAATAAAAATGTGTTTTGGGAAGGGTGGAAAACATTGTGGGAAAAGGAGAAAATGCTGCTTAATAGCATTTTCTCCTTTTCCCACAATGTTTTCAATGGCCTTCTTTCTCAGGGTCGTTAAAAGTTGGGATTGTGTGGTAAAGGGTTAATCATGATTTTTTTTTGACATTTGGCAAAAAATAAGTCAAATTTTCATACAATAATTTATTTTAAATAAAAGAAAATAGTTACGTGGACTTTTTGCACCAAGCTCACATGATCCAAGAAAAGAACATGTGAACAAATGAATGGACCATTTGACAATTAGATGCTTTCCCATTTTGAGCACTATCTAAATCTGTTGCAATGTTTTTGAAGAAATAAAAAACAACTACTTAAACAATGCATCCACAACAGTACAAAATTTATTAATTTTTCTCCGTCATGTTATTCATTGTGTCCTATTTTTTGGTTTTTCTTTTTTTTAAGTTTCAATCTTAACCCTTACGGCGCCTTTCAAAACTACAGTTGGCTATACAGCCAGTGTAGATCAAGATTAGACTGCACAAAACATGCAGTCTGATCTTTGATCTTCACTGTCTGCTTAGCTCAAACGCTATTGAAAAAAACATCCTTGAAACTGCATGTATTACGGTCTGACTTACTAGATTGAAAATGTCTGTTGGGTTTACATGGCACATTTACCCTTTACCACACAATCCAAAATTTAACAACACTGATGAAAAGACCCATTTAACCCTTTACCGCACAATGACGCCTTTTGACGCCCCTGGGAAAGAAGCCTTTTGTAAACATTGTGGGAAAAGGAGAAAATGCTGGTAACCAGCATTTTCTCCTTTTCCGACAATGTTTTCTACCCTATCAAAGAAAGATTGCACCATTTCAGCCACATTGAAATTGTCGTCTGCAAATGCTTTCAATTTGGACAAGGCTAAAATTTTGTCGTCTGGTAACGGGTTAAAACATTGTATGGAAAGAAAAAATGCTGGCAATCAGCATCTTCTGCATTTCCCAAAATGTTTTCTACCCTTCCAAGGGTGAATTTCTATTTTTGAGTTATAATTAAAATATTTTGTCATCTGTGAAAGCTTTCAATTTGGGCAAGTCAAAAATATGATGTTTTGTGATTCTTAGAGTTAAGCAATAAGAATATTATTTTCACATAATTTTCCAAGCAAAACTTTTTCAACAATCAGCAATAAATAGAAAGCAACACTCAATGGTTCCTACTTCCCTTGAGCATGTTATTTATTTGACCCTGATACTGTAACAATTCTATCTGGAGTATGTCCAGATCTGTGTTTGTTCTGAAAACATTTAACTCTTTACCAAACGACAACATTTTAGACTGGTCCAAATTGAAAGCGTTTGCAGACAACAAAATAAAGGCGAATGAAAAATTAAAACTTGCTTTGGGAAGGGTAGAAAAACTTGTGGGAAAAGGAGACTGGTTACCAGCATTTTCTCCTTTTCCCACAATGCTTTCAAAAGGTTTCTTTCTCAGGGTTGTTAAAACTCCGGATTGTGTGGTGAAGAGTTAATCATCGGCCAGATTCTACGCTGGACTTATTTTCTTCTTAAATTACCTTCCTATCTGTTGAGAAGTTATTTTTATCGTATTTTATCATTCAATAATGACCCATGCTCTGACAAAAGGGGGTTTAATGCATTTTCGTGATACATCCTACAAAACAAGTCATCACGTAGTTATAGACCCACAAAATGTAATTTGTTTTACGACTGATAAAATCATGAGGAAGGCTGGTCCGTGGATATGCAAAAAATTTACCAAAAGCAAAAACAAAGGTTTGAACCAGGCCAGCCTGTGCAGGCTGACCTGGATGGATACTTTTTGCAGATGCAAAAATACTCTTTTTCACAATGCATGGCTCATAAATTTTTTTAATACTTTGTGTGGACAAAATTTGTAACATGCCCAAATTGAAAGCCTTTTGTAAACAAAGAAAATTTTGTGGAAATGAATGGATTTATCTCACATATTTTAAAATGTTGTGGAAAAATAAGAAAAAGCTTTAACCTAACCCAAACGACAAATTTTAGACTGGTCCAAACTGAAAGAGTTTGCAGACGACAATTTTAAATTTGATGAAAATGGCAGAAAGTTATCAAAAAGGGTAGAAAACACTGTGGGAAAAGGAGAAATTGCTCGTTACGAGCAATTCTCCTTTTCCCACAATGTTTTCAAAAGACTTGTACTGCAGACACGTGAAAACCAGGGCTTGTTTGGGAAAGGGTTAACAACCCTTGGGGAAAATGCTTTTATAAACATGGTAGCACAATATAGAAAGTGCTTTTGACCAGGGTTCTGGACTGTTTGGTAAACTACTTTAAACCTTTCCCAAATGACAAAGTTTTGGACATAACCAAATTGAAAGCATCTGCAGACAACAAAATACATATAGCTCAAGTGACGATTCTGTCTTTGGTAGGGTAGAAAACATTGCGGGAAAAGGAGAAAATGCTGGTAACCAGCATTTTCTCCTTTTCCCACAATGTTTTCAAAAGCTCTCCTGGGGATATGTGGTAAAGAATTAACCCTTTACCAGAAGACAAAACTTTAGCCTCGTCCAAATTGAAAGCATTTGCAGACGACAATTTTAGTGTGGCTCAAATGGTGCAATTTTTCTTTGATAGGGTAGAAAACATTGTGGGAAAAGGAGAAACTGCTGGTTACCAGCATTTTCTCCTTTTCCCAGAATGTTTTCAAAAGGCTTCTTTCCCAGGGGCGTCAAAATGCGTCATTGTGCGGTAAAGGGTTAAACACCTAATACAAGGCAATTATTCAAAGTTTTTGTACTCTGTATTCAGTCAATTAAATTTTGAAAACTAAGGCTGACAGCTTCTAGCTGGTAATTCTCAAAACATTGCAGCAGACAACAGGTTTTTGCAATTGGTGAGTAGCATTCAATTTTACCAGCCACAAAGATGTTGGCATCAGTCGACAATAAAACTACATTAGCCATCATGAGCATAATAACTTTTGAAATGCAATTGCAAAAAATTGAATGTTTTTCATTCACAGCACCTTTCATAACTTAAGTTGCCTTTGTGGCGAGTGGAGATCATGATATGACTGCACAAAATACGTTTGGTATGATCTTTGATCTACACTGTCTGCCTTGCCAAATCTTTATAGACAAAACCAACCATGAAATTACAATTATTTTGATCTTATTTTTTGAATGAAAATATATTGGGTTTGTTCCGTGCCCTAGGGGTTAAACCCTTATCCTGCTAGATGAAAAAAAATAAAAATTTCAAGCCAATAGAAAAAACCCAAAATTTTCTATTTCAAAGGTATTTTTGGAGGAAAGATATCACCTTATAGGGCAGTGTAGGTCCAAGATTAGACTGCACGTTCTGTGCAGTCTGATCTTGATCTACACTGTCCACAAAAAGGTCAGTGAGTTGAACATAGCAGCCTGAGGGTTAAGATTTATCTGTATCTGAAGATACAGTAATGTTTAGGAGGGTTTTTATACCACAAACTTTTAAGGAACGATTTAGAAACTAATAATATTAGAAACACCTGATACTGCTGAAAATATTGTAAGAATATTCAGTCTGAAATTATTATCATTTTTCTGTGACTGTCAAGTTTATTGCCAAAACTTAAACTTTAACCCTTTACCAAACAATCCCGACTTTTAAAGACCCTGGGGATAATGGCTTTTGAAAGCATTGTTGGAAAAGGAGAAAATGCTGGTATCCAGCATTTTCTCCTTTTCCAACAATGTTTCCTATTCCATCCCAAACAAATCCGACCATTTTAGCAATATTTGTCATCTGCAAATGCTTCCAATTTGGACCAGTCTAAAATTTTGTTGCTAGGTAAAGACTTGATAATTAGATGGATAAAGCAGGAAGGAGAGTCAAATTGTTGGAAATTAAAGGCCAAATCTAAACAAAATACTGTGCAAAATTGAAAACAGTGACAATCAAAGATTGGACTGTAAGTTTTATACTGTCTGATCCTTATTACAATGTCTGGAAAAAAAATAAAGTACCGAACTACAGGCCTGAAGGCTAAACATCATTAGGTGAAATAATTACAAGAGATTTCTCCATTTGTGATGCAATTTTTACTGACAGAATCTTTACGATTTTAACAGACGACAATTTAAACTTGTCAAAATTTGCGAGATATATAGAATTGGAAATGTTGCAAAATTTCAGTAATAATAAATATAACATGAAATGAGTACTGGATAAGAAATTGAATGCTAACGACGAATCAAATACAACTGTTTATACCACTGCAGTATTGCAAAACATTGTGCAAAAAAAAGCACAGCTACTTTTCTTGGTACATTTCCTATCCTGTTTTCAAACTGCTTGGATAGGTCTGTAGGACAAACAGTTACTAGTGAATCTTTGCATTTGTCACATACTTTTCTTTCATCTCATACTTAAAACCTGCATTTTTTTTTTTCTTTTCTCCTGTTACAGATAGAAGTAAGATGTCTGACTGTAATGTTTTCATAATGTACAAAACTGTAACAATGTGGCAGGTCAGGCTCCCTCATTCAAGGAAATAATCTTTTAAAATTGTGAAACCCGAGTAGGGGAAACTGGAATTTGAAAATTTAAAATAAACAGAGGGAGAATCTTAACCCATTATTGAACATGATACTTTTAAACAAATTAAATTTCTTTAACAAATTTACAAAAAAAAAAAAGACAAATACTATAAAGAAAAGAAAATATATTTTTAAACTGTATGGAAACATTTGTAAACAAATTTATTTAAAATCGACTGAGAAACAAGTTCTTGCAACTAATACTAATCTCTTTCGATTATACTTCCTAGAATTTACATCAGCACCCGCGCCGAATGTGTGTGCCAGTGAACAGTCCCATGGTTGACACCCATTCCTGGGTATCGAACTAGGACCTTAGGGTTGCAAGGATGACACATGTTACAAGCAACTGCTCCTTTTTCCACAATAATTCCCAAACCTCTTAAATATAGAGACATATCTTGTCCTTTGTACATTAAAGGATTGACACATTCAAAGTAGAAGACAACAGTAGACAAAATGTCTTTGCTAACAGTTGTTTCAGATCAGACTATATTGCACATGCAATTGCATCTTTTATTGACACTGTCTGTTAACTTGTTACACATTTTCTAACCTAAGGGACAATAAATCTTTGTAACTATTATACTACTGTTACTTTACAAAAAAAATATAACTTTCACTTCTTTAGGATTCTTTGGGTTGAAAGGCAGATTATTTTCTCTTTGCAATGTCATTAAATTTCATTCACTTTTTTTACTTTACCAATGTTTTTTGTTTTCACTCTTTCAAATCAAAGAAATTGGAAAAAAAAATCCATAACAATTTCTATCTACAATCATTTTGATATTTAGACTTTTTGCAAAAAAGACATCTTAGTCAACAGAGAAATAATTGTTCATTTTCATGCAATTTTTCAATTTACCACAATATTAATTTTCTTCCTGCTTTCAGCTTATATAAATGTCTAAATAACTTTAAAACAGGAAAAAGATTAAATCCTTTCATTACCAATGCCCACTGAACTTTTAACCAAACAACAAAATTTTAGACTGGTCCAAATTGAAAGCATTTGCAGACCACAAAATAAATGTGATTGAAAATTTGAAATTTGTTTTTAGGGAAGGGTAGAAAACATTGTGGGAAAAGAAGAAAATGCTGGCTACCAGCATTTTCCCCTTTTTCCACAATGTTTTCAAAGGCTTCTCCATCAGGGTCTTTAAAACTTGGGTATTGTGTGGTAAATGATTAACAGCTTTTGCAGACAGTGTAGATCAAGATCATAATGCAGAAAACATGCAGTCTGATCTATGATCTACACTGTCCATTACCTACTAATGAAATATGAAAATAGCCGTCTTCAGGAGCAGTGGAAAAACTAATTTTTTAATTCAAGGGGGGGAGGGGATTTTTTTTTTTAAACTTGTAAGTGAAAGATTTAAGGAATGGTATACATACGGCAAATCAAGGATATCCAAGTATGACATTTCAACTTGAGCCAGCACGCTAAATCCAACTGCGAAATAATATATCTTCCACATTAGGCGAACATTTCCTTGTATCACGCTATTCCTCTAAAATTTTTCATCTGATATGTTTAGCTACAATTCTATTTTTTAAATTTTTTTTTCCTTTATCTATTTTCATTGTGATGACAATAGAAAATCACATTTTTTCTTTATTTTTTTGTTCTGTCATATTTTATATTCCAACTCTCTGACATCATACAAACATTTTTTAGGCAGTTTCTTGTCGTCATTCAAGATGTAGAAGCTTTTTAATCCGTAAGACACAGCAGAAGTTAGATTCAGAATTAATCCGTATAAACTGTAAATAATTAGCTATATTCTACTGTATTACCCGATGTTTATTATATAATTTTGTCAATTTTTCAACAAAATAAACTTTCCTTCATCATGTAAAACAATAATACTGTTCAACTTTAATGCTGATTAAGTCCATTTGTAAAAACAAAATCCCAATATCTTTAAAACACAATCAGTTGAGTTTACCAGAGAAACAAAATTTGATATGTTAAAAAAATTTAAAGCCACTTTCTCAAATACTTCTACATTGCCTACGTAAGGACTACATACAACCAAGATCAGCTGACCGATACGATCATCACATCACTACCCGCAACACGGATTATTGTCAACATCATTATCACGGACAGTTCTCCACAGAGCAGTGTAACCATCCTAGCGGTAGTTCATTGATAGAGAATACTAAAATCACCGCCAGTGAGGTAGAACAGTAACAGCCGATATACTGTCCAATATATACTTGTGCCTGCCAGTTGATAACAAGGTCACATAGATCTGACAGTACAATCCCTCACTACCTCTCTTTAACCCATTTAACTCTTTACCAAACAACAAAATTTTAGACTGATCCAAATTGAAAGGATATGCAGATGACAAATCAAATGTAGCTCAAATGATAATTTCTGTTTTGGATAGGGTAGAAAACATTGTGGGAAAAGGAGAAAATGCTGGTTATCACCATTTTCTCCTTTTCCCACAATGTTTTCAAAAGCCTTCTTTTACAGGGTCGTTAAAATTCGGGATTGTGTAGTAAAGGGTTAACTCTTTACCAAACAAAAAAAATTAACCCTTTATTATACAATCCCGGAGAAATTAGGCTTTTGAAAACACTGTGGGAAAAGCAAAAAAATGCTGGTAAACAGCATTTTTCCCTTTTCTCATATTGTTTTCTACCTATTAAAGGACAAATGATATCATTTGAAAAACGTGTGAATCTGTAAATTCCTTCAATATGGATGAGTCTAAAATTTTGGTGTGTGGTAATGGGGTTAAGAATTCTCCAATTGAAAACATTAATTTTGCAGAGAACAAATTAAATATGGCTAAAGTAATGATCGATATATGTCTTTGACAAGGCAGAAAACTTTGTGGGAAAAGGGGAAAATGCTGGTCACCAACATTTTCTCTTTTTCCCACAATACTTTCAAAAGCCTTTTTGCTCAATGTCGTTTGTTTGGTAAAGGAGTTAGCTGTATTTCAACTGTCATCATTGTAAACTTTCAATTTGAAATAATCCAACAAATAAGCAGCATTTTCTCCTTTTCCCACATTGTTTTCTACCCTATCATAGAAAAAAAAAAATCACATCATTTGAGTCACATTGAAATCGTTGTCTGCAAATGCTTTCAATTTGGACAGGTCTAAAATTTTGTTATTTGGTACAGGGTTAACAGATAGTGTGCTCTACAGGAATGAAGAATGTCTCCCTAGGCAAAAGTTCAGCTGTGAAAAGATTTCAAATATGTTGACAAATAAATGAATAAATGAAGCCAGAGTGCTTGACTGCATGTGAAAAGTTATATAATTAAGTATTTATTAAAAGCAGTTATCCCTGTTAACGACACAATGTCGTGAGTTGACAAAAGATCGAGAGAAAACCTTTCTTATCCAGCTTGCAGATCATTCATTTCCTTCTATTTACAAAATTGTATTGACATTCATGAATCCTTGAATATGAACCAAAATACAGAGAACATTTCATAAATGACTCCCAAAACATTTAGAAGAAAGGAAAAAGTATTTTACTTAACCCTTTACCACACAATGCCGCCTTTTAACGCCCCTAGGAAAGAAGCCTTTTGAAAACATTGTGGGAAAAGGAGAAAATGCTGGTAACCAGCATTTTCTCCTTTTCCCACAATGTTTTCTACCCTATCAATAGAAAACTGCACCATTTGAGCCACACTGAAATTTCGTCCGCAAATGCTTTCAATTTCGACAAGGCTAAAATTTTGTTGTCTGGTAAAGGGTTAATTCTTAGGCTGCTAATTGCTACTCACTGACCTTTTGCATACAGTGTAGATCAAGATTAGACTGCACAGATCTTGAATCTACTCTGTCCAATAAGGCGACATCTTTTCCCAAAGAATACCTTTGAAAGAGCAAAATTTGTGTTTTTACGATTAGCTTAAAGTTTCATTTCTTTTTATTTAGCAGGATAAGAGTTAATGACATTGAAACCAATGAGAGAAAAACTAGAAAATAACCCAACAAGCAACATTATTTACTGCTTCTACTCCTATATTGTTGGAAAATTCTGTCATCTCTGGGAACTGAAACACTGCATTTGAGTGGAAATAGACTAACACCTTTGGCATAAAGTTTTATACAACAAGAGGGCCTTGGTGGCCTTGTATCGCTCCACTGCCTTTTACATAGGTGCATCATGTACGTAATTGGCATTGACAAAGACATAAATCAAAAGAAATCTATGCGTATGGCAAATAAACTTTCATAGACAAAAAAAAACAAGTTAAATCTTTTTCAAATGCAAAGATTATGTCGGTGAATACATGCAGGTCTAATCAAGTTTCATTTATACCAGATATCACTGAACTCTAACAAAGAGTGCTTTGACAAGAAGATTCCCAAATCTTACAGGCAGAAAACATTTTTTCAATAGCATGAATGGTAAAATTCTGGACCAAAACACTGAATGATAGAAACCTTACTCTATACTAAATATTAAACTCATCTGAGCATAACTACTATTAACATGAAAATAAATCACTCTCACTGAAAACTGAACATTTTCTTTGCAAAAAAAATTGAATACCCAACACTAATAATGTAATAGTACAGTTCAGATAACCATAGGAGGTAAATGGTAACACACTATAGATGAGTTATTTCCCTTGATCAGTGCACACGTGAGCTTAAGTCATAGTGACTTCATGTACTGTAAGGAAATCTTTAAAATTTTCACTATTTAAGCCTTTGCAAAATATGTTAACCCCAGGGCTATAATTTTAACACTCTTTCTTCAGGTCTACTGGATGAAGCTACATGCAAAATTTGGTAGGCCTAGACCTTACAGTTAGAAACCAGGGAATTCTTTTAGTTTTCAGTTTATAAGCCCATGTAAACTTGTGACCCCTAGGTGGGGCCAGTTTTGACCCCGGGGCTATAAATGGGACAAGTCTAATATATGAAGCGGCATGCCAAATTTGGTAGCCTTAGGCCTTACAGTTTAAATCACAAATTTTTTGAAGTTTTCACTATAATAATTATATGCCATAAAGGGGCCTTTTTAAATTTTTGAATTAAAATACTTAATATTGAACACTGTTAAATGTTCATAATATACTGTTCTCTGCAAACATAAAGAAATTATGTGCAGTGGACAAAATCTGACACAAATTTGAGGTTTGATGTGTGGAAAAACCTTTGCGAAATTCAGCTGCAAAATCTAAAAATACCTAAAGAGGCTACATAAAAACATAAAAAAAAATATCACTTAAATATATTTCTTTTCATTCATATGTCTTTCTTCCTTATTATGGTTTGCCAGCTATTGCCTTACTTTATTCAGCGATAAATCACTTATGAAGTTCGGCAAGATTATCAAAACTTAATATTCCCCTTTCATTTAGCTTCCAAAAACAACATATTCTTCAAATCTTGAAAGCACCTGCAGATAACAACTTTGAAATTGGTAACAAATGAACTGAAGTTCTCTGAAAGGGTAGGAAACATCATGGAAAAGGAGAAGATGCTGGCATATTCTCTTTTTCCCATAAGGTTTTCGTAAGTCTTCATCTCATGACTCGTTAAAACACAGGACTGTTTGGTAAAGGGTTAAGGAATTAATACAAAATAAACACAAGCAATCATTCCAATGTGTCATCACCATTGCCTGGAATTACAGACCATAATATTCAGATTTCAGATAGCTGTTTTATTTTTTCATAAAACAGTCTGGGTGCCACATGCTTTGTAACTGTATGACTAACCCTTAGGCAGCTAAGCGCAACTCAATGACCTTTTGCGGACAGTGTAGATCAAGATCAGACTACACAAATGGGCAATCTGATCTTTGATCTACACTCTCCGATAAGGATATACATTTTTCCCAAAAGTAACTTTGAAATAACAATATTTTAGTTGTTACTATCGACTTGGAAGTTTCATTTTAGTTATATGGCAGAATAAGGGTTAACACCATTTCCATCGACTATTGGCCTTGGCACAATAGGGCCTCCAACATGAATCAAATTTGAGCTGTAAAATTTCGGGAATCTGACACCAGCTCCGAATACCCCATACTGGTCAGTACAACACCTCCAACTGTCAAAAGCATTATGCCTCTTTGTCACCTAAAATGGTCCCTGGTGTAAAATATCTGTTCACATCCTTTCCTTGACTTCATTTACCGTTTACCACACAATCCCGACTTAAAACGACCCCGAGAAAGTCTGAAGGCAAAAACTGTCAACAAACACACAAACACTGCACGAAAGACATAGACTGCAGAGAAAAATAGTATGCTGAAAAAAGCATAGTGCATCTTGTGCAAAGTTAAAAGCTACTGTTTTTGAGTCCCTTGCAACCACTAAAGCAGTATCAAAGTGTTTGCTTGAAAGTTTTGCAGATACGTAGCTCTGACAATGTGATAAGCATTAATCCTTAACTTTTTACCAAACGACAAAAATGTAGACTGGTCCAAATTGAAAGCATTTGCAGATGACAATTTTGATGTGAATCAAATGATGTAAACTGTCTTTGATAGGGTAGAAAACATTGTGGGAAAAGGAGAAAATGCTGGTTACCAGCATTTTCTCCTTTTCCCACAATGTTTTCAAAAGGCTTCTTCCTCAGGGTTGTTAAAACTTGGGGATTGTGTGGTAAAGGGTTCAGAGTTTTGTGGCTTTCTCGACAAAGTTTGATCCACCAATATCGACTGTATGTTTTATACAGACTGTTTGTGGATCTATACTGTCAGATACAGGCTGTTCATGGATCTATATTGTAAGATACTTTTTGAGATATTCTGGCAAAACAGCACTGAAATGATAAGATCTGGGTTTACATCATTTACAAAATATGACCACTTGCTGTACATGCAAGGGACGGAAACTGCTAGAGAAGTATCAGCAATATTTGGATCACATTTCCTGCAGGTATCCATTGGTTGGTTTTACAACTTAAATATCCTTTTACCAGATGACCAATTTTTAAACTTGTCCACATTGAAAACATTTGCAGAGGACAATTTCAACATTACTCAAATGCTGAAATTTTTTTAGTATGGCTCCGGAAAGATAGTAAATATTGTCTGAAAAAGAGAAAACACTCGAAAACAGCATTTCTCCTTTTCCCACAATGTTTTACACAGTATCAAAGTAAAATTCCATCTTTTAAGTCACAATTAATTTGTTGTCTGCAAATGCTTTCAAGTTGGACACATCTAAAATTTTGGCTTTTGGTAACCATTACAAATTTCAGTTTTGCAAAATAAATTAATTCAGCTTTTTTCAGCAGCCAAAAGAACATTTTGCTACACAAACAATAAGGCTTTAGAGCCCCTGTTTACAGTCTTTAGAATCTAAAGAAGGCTTTAGAGGCCCTGTTTACAGTCTTTAGAATCTGAAGAAGGCTTTAGA
This sequence comes from Tridacna gigas, assembly GCA_945859785.2. Lineage (NCBI taxonomy): Eukaryota > Metazoa > Mollusca > Bivalvia > Cardiida > Cardiidae > Tridacna > Tridacna gigas. The sequence continues at coordinate 74,965,160 of OX244032.2, forward strand.
GTCCCTGTTTACAGTCTTTAGAATCTAAAGAAGGCTTTAGTGTCCCTGTTTACAGTCTTTAGAATCTAAAGAAGGCTTTAGAGTCCCTGTTTACGATGAAGTAAGTGGATGTTATACATCTAACTAAACTATATATTCTGTGCAGTCTGATCTTGATCTGCATGGTGTGGAAAAGATTCTTTGTTCTTTATAATGAAAGGGGTATATTTAATCTTTGGTACTGGCTGTTATTTTTTGGCCAGCAGACAATGAAAGCTGTTTGAAGTGAAAACTATTATTGATGTCCCCTTTCACCACAAATATAAAGAGACAGGGCCCCCTGATTCGGTAGAATTTCCATTGACAGCACTATCGTATTTCCTCCACATTTTTGTTGTAAATGCTCAATAAAGAGTAAATTAGATATATAAGGATTCTTCCTATCGTTCCCTAAGGCTACCAGTAAATATAAAACCTAATTTAACCTTTTACCACACAGTACAGAGTTTTAATGATCCTGAGGCAGAAAGCTTTTGAAAACATGGTTAGAAAAGGAGAAAATGCTGGGTACCAGCATTTTCTCCTTTTCCAACCATGTTTTCTACCATTTCTAATAAAAAATCTATCATTTGAGTCACATTTAATTTATTGTCTGCCAGTTCTTTCAATTTGGACCAGTCTGAAAATTTGTCCTTTGGTAAAGATTTAACTCTTTATCAACTGACAACAATTCAGACTTGTCTAAATCAACATCAGTAAATTTTGCAGACATGTGATGGAAGGGTAGAAAAAAACTGAGGGAACAGGAGAAAATACTGGACACTGTCATTTTCTGTTTTTCCCACAATGCCCTCTTCCCCAACAGGGTAAAAGATAAAGGAATCACCTGGTAAAGGTACATACTAATTCAATGAATTCTTTCAGGTTTTTTTCTGTCACCTGCGACTTAATTAACATCTTCAAGTTGTTTTACTAGACTTTAGACTGGTATCAGTTTACCTTTTATCTTCCCTACAAAGCCTGGAGAATTTGTGTTCCTAGATCACAGTAATTAGCCCTAGATCAGTCTAAAACATTTACCACACTATCGGAGTTTTCACTACCCCCAGAAATAAAGCTTCTGAAAACAATGAGGGAAAAGGAGAAAATGCTGGCTTCCAGCAAAGCCTGCATTTTCTCCTTTTCCTACAATGTTTTTTACCCTATCAAAGACAAGTTCCATCATTGGAATCACATTTAAACTGTTATCTGCAACTGCTTTCAATTTCTGCAAGTTTACATTTTTGGGGTGTAGTTAAAAAGTTTATTTTATACTTCATAACAAAATTTCAGACTTACCCAAATTTAAAGGATTTACGGACAACAAACTAAAATATGGCTGAAATGACAGAAGTATATCTGAAAGAGAAGAAAACATGGGAAAAGGAGGAAATGCTCGATACCAACATTTGCTCCTTTCCCCCAGCATGTTTTCAATAACCTTTTCTAGGGAATCATTAAAACTCAGAATTGTTTGAAAAAGAATTAACCCTTTACCACACAATGCCAACTTTTAATGACCCTGAGGGAGAAGCCTTTTGAAAAAATTGTTGGAAAAGGAAAAAAAATGCTGGTGCTCCTTTTCCCACAACGTTTTCTACCCTATCAGAGAAAAACCTCATCGTTTGAGCCACATTGTAATTGTCATCTGCACATTCTTTGAAGCTGGATTGCTCTAAAATTTTGTTGTTTGGAAAAGAATTAAGAGAATGATCATTGTGGTGATTATAATGACTTGGAAGTGAGATAGAAAAATAAATTCTAACAGTAAAAATAAACAGGATCAGTGCGAGATCAATCCCTATAACTGTCTTTAACCCCTTACACTGCTGAATAAATTACTCAATACTAAAAGCCCAAACACTGCGGTTTCAAAGCTGATTTCACCAGAAAGAAAATACCATATCGGACAATGTAGATCAAAGATCAGACTGCACGTTCTGTGCAGTCTGATCTTGATCTACACTGTCAGCAAAAGGTCAGTGAGTCGCGATTCGCAGCTTAAGGGTTAATCAAACCATCTTCTGAAAATACCTCCAAGACAAACTTATCCAAATTATTATCAACAAAAAGAAGAAATTATCTTGATTTATTCCAGACTGTTGACTATTAACTCTTTACCACACAATCCCCACTTTTGATTACCCTGAAGAAATAAGGCTTTTGTAAGTAAACATTGTTGGAAAAGAAGAATATGCTGGTAACCAGCATTGTCTCCTTTTCCCACAAGGTTTTCTACCCTTCCAAAAACAAATTTCAATTTTTGGGTCAGATTTAATTTGTTGTCTGCAAATGTTTTCAGTTTGGACAGGTCTAAAATTTTGTTGTTTGACAAAACTTTAGAATAGTCTTAATCCAAAGCGTTTGCAGACAACAAAATAAATGTTGCTAAAATGGTGGGATTTCTCTTTGAAAGGTTACAAAACATTACTGGGAAAAGGAGAAAATGCTGTTGAACTGTTGAACAGCATTTTCCCCTTTTCCCATAATGTTTTGGCCTTCTTCTTTAACCCTTATCTTGCTAAGTAAGTTAAAATGTTCAAGCTGACTGTAAAAACTTGGACAATGCTATTCCAAACTTATGTTTTGGAGAAAAATATCTCCCTATTGGACATTGTAGATCCAAGATCAGACTGCACATTCTGTGCAGTTTGATCTTGATCTATGCTGTCCACAAAAGGTCAGTAAGTCGCGCTTTGCAGCCAAAGGGTTAAGTTTGTTAAAACTCGGGAGTGTTTGATAAAGATTTTGGAGGGACATGAAAGTAAAATAACACTTCAATTCCTAACTATCAAACATTATTATGTAGCTTTTCGATAGTTTATCAAGAAATAATGGTGGATTATGGTTTGATATTTCATGGTTACAACCAGTGAAAATACCGATTTTATATTTTCTAACTCTTCAATTGAAGGCGGAAACAGTAGTTCCTGTGCACTAGTTACCTAGGTAATCAGCGCGTGCCATTAAAATGGAGGGAAATATGACTTAATTCATGCTATATTTCTTGTGCTTTACATAATATTGAAATGTGTTGTTATGTTATGGGGGTACTAGCGTTTTCTCCTTTTCCCACAATGTTTTCAAAAGGCTTTTTTCTAAGGGTATTAAAAGTCGAGATTGTGTGGTAAAGGGTTAAGGGATGGGAGAAATTTCTACAAATGTTGTAATTTAAATTCATAAAAAATTAATGCTGGTTCAAATATGGCTCCATTGTCTCTGGTAGTCTTCTAACAATGGATTTAGTATTTAAAGGAAAGAACAACTTAACCCTTTACCACACAATCTCAAATTTCTACGACCCTGATGAAAAAGCCTTCAGAAAACATTGTGGGAATAGGATAAAATGCTGATAACCAGCATTTTTTCCTTTTCCAACAATGTTTTCTACTCTATGAAAGACAAATTTCATGTTTTGGTATGGTCGGCACTAATACTTTCAATTTGATGTGCCTTAACCCTGTACCGTACAAATCCAAGTTTTCACAACCCTGCTGAAGAAGCCTTTTGAAAATTTTGTGGGAAAAGAAGAAAATGCTGGTAATCAGCATTTTCTGTTTTTCCAACAATGTTTCCTAACATTTTAGAGTAAGGTTTCATCAATTAAGCCACATTTAATATGTCATCTGCAACAACTTTGAACTTGGACGAGTTTAAACTTTTGTCGTTTTGTAAAAAGTTAACAAGTCAAGTCTACAGTTATGTAAATATTCACAATTCCTGCAGGTAACAGAATCACATTAACCAATTACACCCTTATACAATTTTTAAACTACTTTAATTTTATGTCTTTTACAGGGGACAAAAATGTTGGACTGGTCGAAATGAAAAGCATTTCCAGATGACAAATTGAAAGAAGCTCAAATGATAATTTCTATCTTTGATAGAGTAGAAAACATTGTGGGTAAAGGAGAAAATGCTAGTTACCAATATTTTCACCTTTTCCAACAATGTTTTCAAAACAACTCTTTTACAGGTTTGTTAAAATGCGGGATTGTGTGGTCATGTACCAATTGACAAAATCTGACTTGTCCAAATTGGAAGTATTTGCAGACAACAAATAATATGTGGCTCAAAAAGTGAAATTTTTGGGGAGAGAGGAAGAAAACATTGTGGGAAAAGAATAAAATGCTGGTTATTAGCATTTTCTTCTTTTCCCACAATGTTTTTAAAAGCTATTTTTCTCAGTGTCATTAAAGACCGAGGAATGTGTGGTAAAGGGTTGAAGGCACTAAAAAAAAAAAGAAGATCTAAGTTATAGCTGTGCACATAACAGTATGACAAAAGGAGAAACTGTTCAGGCTATGAATTTCTTTATTTGTTACTATGTTTTATTAACCTTTCTATGTCCATATAACCAAAAGCTGTGAGTGTATGGGAACAAACTCAAGCCAATAAATGGCAATTTTCGCAAGCGGAGATTGGAATTGACAAGCAGAAAAACTGGACATTTCCAGACAAAAACTGTCTCTTTATAGATCTCTCGGAGACATACATTGCCATTATGTCCCTGCAAAACTTCAGTAACCCTTTACCACACAATCCCGACTTTTAACAACCAATAAAAAGAAGGCTTTTGAAAACATTATGGGTAAGGAGAAAATGCTGGTAACAGCATTTTTGTCCTTTTCATTCAATGTTTTCTACTATTTCAAAGACAATTTCCACCATGTAAGCCATATTTAATTTGTTATCTGCAAATGATTTAGATTTGGACAAGTCCAAAGTTTTGTCCTGTGTTAAGGGTTAAGGTATAAAATAAATCTGCCATTTTCATTCTAGAAATAAAATCCTTATAGCTACAGTTTTAAGGTTGGCTACTGTCCAGAATGTTTCTTCAAAGCAGACAGTAAAGGTCATTGATCAGACTGTACATTTGTGCAGTCTGATCTTGATCTACACTGACCACAGAGACAAGTAACATTGTGAAAGTTGCTTTAAGGGTCAAGATATATAAAACATTGTGAGATAATAACCCCCAAACACATGAGAAAAGTTTTGACTTATGTAACTTGAAAACATTTGCAGAAGACAATTTAATTGTGGCTCAAATGATGGCATTTTTCTTTGATAGGGTAGAAAACATTGTGGGAAAAGGAGAAAATGCTGGTAACCAGCATTTTCTCCTTTTCCCACAATTTTTTTTTAAAAAGTCTTTTCTGCCAGGGTCATTAAACTCAGAACTGTGTGGTAAAGGCCTAATGTGAAAAAATATTCCTCTGGAAGGTTTGGATTCTTGGCAGCAGTCAAGTCAGATTGACAGGCAAGATCCTCATTAGAGAAATGAAGTGATATGTGACAACATTGTACTGTCTGACATTTATCCAAAAACAATATTCTCTCTACTTTTCTATCCTACAGTCATTCCACAACCTGATGAACTTAAAAGGTAGATTTGATTTTGAGATTTAGTGCAGTAATGAACTTTATGATAATTATGCTATAAACTTATTTGTCTTTACAAGTAATTAAAAGATTTGAAAACAGCACTGCATGCCCAGTTCCAATGCTAGGCTGCAGTTACTATTAGAACAGATCAATTTTCAGCGAAAATTGTAGGTTGAAAAAGGGTCATAACTATGTCAAAAATATTTTGAAGGGTATTTGACCTTGTTATACTGGTACCCCTTTTGTAAGTTAACTCTTTCATCACTAACTCCGGAAACTCCACTTTCTTTCTGAGCTCTAAAAACAGATTTCCACTTCTACTGAAAACGACTCTGTCATAGTTTAAAAAATAGAGTAGCGGACAATGTAGATCAAGATCAGACTGTATGTTCTGTGCAGCCTGATTTTGATCTACGCTATCCGCAAAAGGTAATCAAGTCATCATTAGTAATGAAAGAGTTAATACGTAACTAGTCCAGTTTGAAAAAATGTCAAAGTTTTCGTTTGACAAGGAATGAACTGATAATACCTCGACATTTTCTTCCAAAACAGCAAAGCTTAAAATAACACCAGTTTGACACATGGGCTTAATGGAATCAACATTTCTGAAAACATTGTCTGAAAAGGACCAATTAATGATACAAGTGACTGCTCCTTTTTCCTGCAAAATTCGGAAAAGTTTTCTCCTGCAGGAATTAGACAATTCTTAATTCAAAAGTAATGGGTTCAAATTTATGTAATACAAATACGAAACAACACAGAAATGACGCAACTCTTTAACAAACACCAAAATTTTGAACTTGTCAAATTTGAAAGCCTTTGCAGGTGACAAAGTACACATGAATCAAAAAATGACTGATTGATAAAATGGTGTTTTATGCCACTTTCAACATTATTTCAGTTATATCACGGCTTATCAAAAGAAAAATAAAAAAGCTGTCTTTCTAAGGGGATAAACACTGCTGGAAAAGGAGAAAATACTGGTTACCACCATTTTCTCCTTTTCCCACAATGTTTTCTACCATTTCCAAAAGAAATCATACCTCTTTAGCCTTGTTAAATTTGTTGTCTGCAAATTGCAAATGCTTTCAATTCCGACAAGTCTTACATTTTGCTGTCTGTTAAAGAATAAAAAATCAGTTCCAGTGGACACAGAGAAGCAAAAAGGGAAAAACAAGAAATATCTTTACAAAGATAGACAATGTAAATTTGCCAGCAAATAAGTAGGGGCCCTTAAAATAAAGAATTCTACATTTTTGACCAATCAGAAATTTCTATTCATTCATTATCAGTACCAACAATCAGGTCAAAAGCCAGCACATTCAGCTATGCTGAATAAACAATAGTATGAAGCTAGTTCAATGGTAAAGGTTGATTCCCTTCCATTTCCAAATTAGGCCAATGATATTGTCAAAGAAATAACCTTTTGACATTTTCGTCTGAACAAATAATGGCAACATTTTCATGCCATCACCCAATCCTTTCTCCGATACAAGGAAAAGTAGGTAGGGAGTCTATTTTAGGGCAAACTATTTTACGGCAAACTGTTCACCAGTGTTGTTTGACTGAAACACATTAAAGTATGCTGCCTTAACCATTCAAGTATGCAATCCCGAATTTTAACGCCACTGAAAGAGAAGACTTTCGAAAACATTGTGGGAAAAGGAGAAAATGCTGGTAACCAGCATTTTCTCCTTTTCCCACAATGTTTTCTACCCTATCAAAGACAGAAATCATCATTTGAGCAACATTAAATTTGTCATCTGCATATTTTTTCAATTTGGTCGAGTCCAAAATTTTGTTGCTTGGTAAAGAGTTAAGAAAAGATCTTATGTCAAATAAGATTTTTTAAAAGTTTAATATGCAGACATCATCATCAAATACTGAGCAATACAAAATTTGTCTGCATGTCTACCCTAATCCCTGGCCTTCTGCCCACATTTTCATGTGTTTTTGAATCTGCAGTCTGATCTTTTAATCTTTACCAAAAGACAAAATATTGGACTCAACCAAATTGAAAGCACTTGCATGTAATAAAATGAAAGTAGCTTAAATGATCATTTCTGTCTTTCATAGAGTAGAAAACACTGTGGGAAAAACAGAAGATGGTGGTAACTGGTATTTTTTCTTTTTTCCCATAATGTTTTAAATTGCCTAAAATCTTCTTCAGGGTTGTTAAAACTCAGAATTCCTTCATAACAAGTTGATCTACACTGATATATCTCAAGCCATTAGAACAGCCTGGGAAAAGCAAGCTGTGGGTCCTTTTTTCTTCCTAACATGCATCTCATTTACTTAGCACTTTACGAGACGACAAAATTTTGGTCTTGTCCAAATTGAAAGCATTTGCAGACGACAAAGGTTACTCAAGAGATAAAAATGTTTTTCATAGGGTAGAAAACATTGTGGGAAAAGGAGAAAATGCTGGTAACCAGCATTTTCTCCTTTTCCCACAATGTTTTCAGAAGCCTTCTTTCTCAGGGTCGTTAAAAGTCGACATTGTGTGGTTAGAGGGTTAATATAATTGTAAAGCTCTGATTTTCATTGCCATTTCATTACCCGAAAGTTTTAGAAATTGTTCCAAGAAGAAATGCACATAAAATCAGAGAATTTAATTACTGAAAACAGCAAACCTTTACAAATTTATTTGAGCGATGCTCTGTGAAAAGGGGACTTAATGCACCTACATGATGCAGTAGGGGTGAAACAATACGGTAAAAAGCGTATTGCAATATATTGCAATACGGCTGACCCGTATTGCAATACGTATTGCAATATGCTGTATATGCTGACATTTAGCATATCTGACCACTTGTAGTCACTGTTAGGGTAGCATATGCTCAAAAGGTGATAAAGAAAACTAGTACATGTGCTTGGAACTCTTCCATTCTTTCAAGATAATGAACTAAAAATCAACTGTTTCGCATGAACAAATAAAAACAAACTAAAATTGACTAGTCTTTAACACTCGCTATCTTGACGATTTTCGTCTGCCATTTTTTTTCTTCAAGAGCGTACTTGTTTATATAAAAACCAGCGCTACTATACCGAACTTCGGGACATGGCTCAACAGAGTAGACAGTGCGATGCACTAACTTACTCAGTTGCTTACTGCACTAACACTAATACTTTGCAGCTTAACTACTGGAAAACGCAAAAATAAGTGTGAGCAAAGTTATAAGAAATGAATAACATACAAACTCCATTGATCCAAAAGCATTAAAGCTCGACGTTTATTTGGAGTTCGTGTCGTGAATTTTATGTGGTCATAGTTTTACCTAAACACCGGTGACACCGCCTGTGGAAAAAAATAAACAACTTTCGCTTTCGGAAATCTTTAGAACTGTAAGTTGAAAAACGATCGATTTCTGACAGAATTTTTGGGAAAACCGGACTTTCTGATGCAATTAAGAGAAGTTGACATATTGCAGAAATACCGATACGGTAAAATTCGAACCAGTTTCGGTTTTTTCTTTGAATAGACCGCGGTTAATCGGTAAACCGTTTCACCACTATGATGCAGTATACCAAGCAAGTCATCACATAATTAGAAATCCATAAAATCCATTCACAGTGTAACGATTCACTGTATCTAGAAGACGAGCGGTCCCTGGACATGCAGAAAATTTACAAATAGCAAAACGTTTTGACAAATGTCAGCCTGTGCAGACAGCGCAGGCTGACATGGATCTATACTTTTTGCTGATGCATTGAACAGAATATGGCTCACTTTTATTTGATCCTATAATGTTATAAACTGTTTTGGTTTAACCCTTTACCAAATGACAAAGTTTCGGATTCATCCGTCCCATTCCAAAAAATTTGCAGATGACAAATTTAATGTGGCTCAAATGATGGATTTTATGAGAGAAAGGAAAGAAAACATTGTGGGAAAAGGAGAAAATGCTGGATACCAGCATTTTCTCTTTTTCTCACAATATTTTCCAAAGCCTTCTGTGTTGGGGTCATTAAAACTAGGGATTATTGTGGTAAAGGGTTAAAACCTGAGGGTTTGTTTTGCCTCTAGATATTTGAAATAACAGTGAGTCAAAGGCTCTTCTCTAGCCCATGCCTGTAGCTTTTGGCAGAAATTTGAGCCTTTTCATTGACTTTATTTGTAGGGTAAAAGCAGCGTGGGGCGTTCCTTTTGAAAAGTCTCACATTTCAGGCAGGTTTCCCAATGACATGTTTTGAAAAGGGGAGTTTAGGGGTAATTCACAGGATAGTATTTAATACTGTATCAAACAACAAAATTTTAGATGAGTCCAAATTAAAACTATTTACACAAGAAAAGTTAGATGTGACTGAAAAACTGAAATTTGTTTTGGGAAGGGTAGAAAACATTGTGGGAAATGGAGAAAATGCTAGTAACCAGCATTTCTCCTTTTCCCACCATGTGTTCAAAAGGCTTCTTCCACTGTGAGGGGCATTAACAGTCGGGATTGTGTGGTAAAGGGTTAACCTTTTACTGCACAATGCCGCTTTTTAACGCCCCTGGGAAAGAAGCCTTCTGAAAACATTGTGGGAAAACAATTTTTTCCACAATGTTTTATAGCCTATCAAAGAAAAATTGCAGCATTTGAGCCACACTGAAATTGTCGTCTGCAAATGCCTTCAATTTGGACAAGGTTAAAATTTTGTCATCTGGTAAAACGTTAAATAGAATAAATCCTGTAATAAGACACCCAAAACACAAAAGTAAATTTCTCAGGTATACATTAACATTATTCATCCTTCTCACCTACATTTATTTAAGCATGCTCTGAGAAAAGGGGGTATAATGCATCATACCAAGCAAGTAATCACATAATTAGAGATCTATAAAATCAATTTTGTCTAACGACCGACTGAATCTGGAGGTCGACTGGTCCCTTGACTAGTCTCAACAATGAGACGCTTGCAGTGCTTCTTTTCTTATTTGGACATTTACACGGTGCACCACACCATCTCAAGCCCATCGTGAATTTTCAAGTGGCAACCGTACAGCGCTGTACTGACTTTCTGTTTTGTCGGTTAAATCTGTATAATGCAGTGAAATGCAATTAATTTTTACTGACACACATAATCAAGGACAAATTAATAAATGTTTCATTACCTAAAGTGCTTGAAAAAGTCTTTTAAATCATATAAATCTAAAAAATAACTTACAAAGTTTATCGTGTCTGGCGGCCATTTTGTGCGTATTTTGGGGAACATAAACACCTCGAGTGAAACTTTTTTCATATGTTTTGCATTTAAATTGAAAATATTTGTTGTATTTGAAATGAAGAATTATTGAATAGGTAAGCAACAGGTATTTTCAAATTCCAGTTTTGTTCTCTATTTGTGAAAATAAGAGAGTTTCAAAGTGTGCACAAAATCTGTGCCCAGATTTCAAATGATTTTTTTAAAAATTGTCTCTGTACCCGGAGGCAACCAATCAAAAACTAAAATCGCCTTCTGGGACAATTATTTGTAGTAAGTCCTTGGACATGCAGAAAACTGACCAATGGCATCAAGTTTTGACCTAACCCTAACCGTGGGTCCATACTTTTTGCAGATGCATTAAACCCCCTTTTCACAAAGCATGCCTCATATAAAAATTCAGCCTTTAGACTGCCAAATAAACCCAAATGTACATTTTCAATCTAGAAATAAAACCCAAATAGAATTTTGTCATCTGGTAAAGACTACAACCTTTCAACATCAAGTGCCAATCATCTGGTACAAATATGACTTCAACATAAGGGCACCATGACATAACCACAGTGACAGGTGGAAATGACAAGAATCCATCTCAAACATCCATTGTAAACATAAAATTCAGTATAAATCATACAGACACGTTCCTTTAACAACACATTCATCCCAATTATCTTTGTAACTTATTCTTTTTACTTCATATATCCAAGCCTCCAAGCTGTGTTGATATCCGAAAGCTTTAATTGCAAAGCAGGCAAGCCCAAAAAATCAGATAGCTGTATAAGAAATTGCTTCTAGATTCATGGATGCCACAGCCATAGCCAATTAGCACGATAAGAAATTTTTAAAGAATACAACAGCATTAAAACTTGGACCCTTGTCAACATCAGCAATTGCTTTTTTTCATCAAAGTCAACCAGAATACCAGGCTAGTGGCCATTAATACTGCAGATTTAAGGGGTTGTAGTTTGTCAGTACAAGAAACTGGCACAAAAACGACTTTAACGCAGGATCGTCTTTTGCAGTTTTCATAGAAATTAAAATGTGCATAAGGTAAGTGGTTGGTAATTCGTGAAATTTTAGGCCCGCAATAATATCCACTTTTGGATTATGGATCCATAAAAACCAAATTACTTTAACAAGCCATTGAATCACGATATGCATAAAGTTGACCAATAACAAAAAGTTTCTATCAAGATTAGCCTACACCCACTTGGCACACATTAAACCCTTTTTCCCCAGAGTGCTGCTCGATTATTTTTTCTCCATTCGTCTTTTTCAACCAAGTTTATCTTTCATGACGGAAGAGACAAAATTTCCTGATAGGTAATGAGGTTGGATGCTGGATAATGCATCATTAGTGAAGTCAGGATTATATAATTAGTTGGATTTCCTGGAATCTACAGTATATGACAAATATGTTCTCAGAAAGATAACAGCTTTGGTTTTTCTCAAAAGCCATCTGATACGGTTATCCAGATGCATCACACAGTATTAGGTTATATAATATAACAAGCTTATCAGCCGAAATGAATGATGAAGGGCAGATTTCTTGCCTGGAATTATTTCCAAACTTCTCTATCGGACTTGACAAGCTGAGAGGGAAACAGCTCAAAACAGGTGCCCTGTCAACCAATGCAAAACTTTATCATGGAGCCTGGAAAGATTTCATAAATCTTGGTAAAGTTTCTTGCAGACACCATGAGAGTCTCGACAGAACTGATATGCCCAACCTCATAGCCTATACTTACACTACATTATACTACTACTGCTTTACCACACAACAAATATGTGTAGACTATTCCAAATTAAAAACTATGCAGACAACATTTTAAATGTAGCTCAAAACATAAAATTTGTCTCTTACAGGGTAGAAAACATTGTGGGAAAAGAAGATAATCTTTTCTACCTTTTTTAAACAAATTTCAATATTTCAGTCACACTGATTTTGTTGTCTGCAAATGCTTTCAATCTGAACAAGTCTAAAATTGTGTCGTTTGGTTAAAAGAGTTAATTCCAGGCCAATAATCCAACCTTACCTTATATAATGAGGCAGAAAATTGCTGTAACTCAATTCAATAAACCTGCTTTCCTCAGCTGACTGCCAGTATTTCAAATTAATAATTATCTTTAGCCATTGATTATGGTTTAACTCTTTACCAAATGACAAAATTTTTGACTGGTTGAAATCGAAAGCACTCACAGAAGACAAAATAAATGCGACTTTGAAATTGGAATTTGTTTTGGGAAGGGTAGAAAACATTGTGGGAAAAGGAGAAAAAGCTGGTTACTAGCATTTTCTCCTTTTCCCACAATGTTTTCAAAAGGCTCCTTTCTCAGGGTCGTTAAAAGTCGGGATTGTGTGGTAAAGGGTTAATAGTCTGAAATTGTTTCAATAATTTGCTCATACAGATTTTTATCCATGTTATTTCCGGCCCTCACAAAAACTATTGCAAATTAACTCTTTTTCAAACGAACAAATTTTAGACTTGTCCAAATTGGAAGAACTTGCAGATGAGAAGATGAACCTGACCCAAAATTTGATACTTTTTGGGGTCGGGTGGAAAACATGTGAAAAAGAGAAAACGCTGTTTACCACCATTTTTTCCTTTTTCAACAATGTAATCAAAAAGGCTTCTTCCTCAGGGTTGTTAAAATTTGGTATTGTGTGGTAAAGGGTTAATGGCCATTCAAACTATAAATAGACAAAGATTGATTTTGAAACGTGGGGAAATATTGCTGGAAATGCAGCAAAAGTTTGTTGCAAGAAATTTGAATTACCTCCCTTTACATTGTTTAATTCTGAGGCTTAATCCCATAGTAAGCATCAATGTATAGACAAACAAGTTGTCTTAACCCTTTACCACACAACAGGATTTTAGACCTGTCCAAATTTAACCCTTTACCACACAATGACGCCTTTTGACGCCCCTGGGAAAGAAGCCTTTTGAAAACATTGTGGGAAAAGGAGAAAATGCTGGTAAACAGCATTTTCTCCTTTTCCCACAATGTTCTCTACTCTATCAAATGAAAATTGTACCATTTGAGCCACATTGAAATTGTTGTCTGCAAATGCTTTCAATTTGAACAAGGCTAAAATTTTGTCGTCTGGTAAAGGGTTAAAGCATTTGCAGATGACAACTTTAATGTGGCTTAACTGACTTGGTTTTTCTTTGATAGGGATGAAAACATTGTCGGAAAAGGAGAAAATGCTGGTTACAATGTTTTCAAAAGCCTTCTTCCTCAGGGTCGTTAAAAGTCGTCATTGTGTGGTAGAGGGTTAAACCTTGAAACTCATGATCATTTCACTGTCAGGAAAAAAACAAAAAGAAAATCTGGGTATGGGTTAACAGATATAGCAACTTCCAAAACTGATCATACCTTATCCAATTTTCTAACAGCCTATCAAGCATTTCTGCAGCCCTAAACAAATTTTTCTCCCTTTGGGAGCACTCTCCTTCAGGGAAAGTGTGAACAGTATTCTGGTACCATGAACTTAATTATGAACTCCTGTGAACCTTATTCTATTTCCCAGAATAACCTATAGTTATTGACAGGGAGATGAAAAACAATAGCTGGTCTAATTAAGTTCAATAAAAAAGCAATAACATTCATGATACTGTTCCTAGAGTACACACCTGTCATCAACACTAATGGAACCCCCCCCCCCCCCCCAATCAGAAGCCTTGTGACTGGATTGGCACTAACTAAAAAAAAAACTCAAAGGGCCATAACTAATGCAATAGCCAATCAATCATAGTGAAAGTTGCAGGTTAATTCAGGAGATGGGGCTGGGGTATGTATCATTGAAGTATTCCCCATAGCCCTTCAGAAAGTTAGGCTTAGAATATAGCAATATAATGTTGTGTTAGAACTCTTAAAAGTGATAAACAATACCTAGTTTGCATGTTAACCCTTTACCACAAAGTCCCGACTTTTAACGACCCTAAAGGGAGAAAGCCTTAATGTTTCCTACCCTATCACGAACAAATTTTTATTCTTTGGTCGACTTTTGTCATTCTGAAAATGATTTCAATTTGGACCAGTCTAAAATTTTGTTGTTTGGTAAAGAGTTGACTCTGTACATCCTGTAGATGACATTTTTGTCTTGCAGCCCCATCTAAGGACAAAGTTCTAGGAAAAAAATAAACAGACAACAAAAGCATTATGTAAGAGCAAACACCAAACCATTATCTTTGTTACTAACATAAACCCTTAATTAATCCTTTTACCATACAATCCAAAGTTATAAGGACGTTGAGAAAAAAGCCTTTTGAAAACATTCTGTGAAAAGGAGAAAATGCTGGTTAGCAGCATTTTCTCCTTTTCACATAATGTTTTCTACCCTTCCACAAAAAAAATTCAGTTTTGAGTCACATTATATGCTGTCCTCTTCAACTGCTTTCAATTTGAACAAGTCCACAAATTTGTCAATTGGTAAAGAATTAAAGTATCTTTCACAACTATAGTTGCCTTTGCAGCCAGTGTAGATCAAGATAAGACTGTATAGAACATGCAGTCTGATCTTTGATCTACACTGTCTACTTTTCCGAGAGACTATCAATGAAAGCAAGTTTGCAATTATTTGGGTTGCAGTTCCAGACTTAAAATACCTGCAAGGTTTATTTGGTACACTATGGGTTAATAAATTCTTTTTCCATAGGTTATCACTAGTTACTGGTTATAAGACCAAATAGACTTATTTCTTCAATCAAGTTTTATACTCTAAATAATGTGGTCAATGACATATTTACAGTCCGATTTACCTAAAATAGTGATCATTGCTTCAAAAAATACTTGGTGGCCAGCAATGGAAAAAAATAATACATGTTCTTCTAAAACAATCAATACAGCCACTTTTGAACGAGCGCTTCAAGTATTAGTCACTGGCAGAAAAGTGATTTTTAAACTCAGGTAAACAGTAAAAAAAAGACAGAGTGACTTGGCAGCTTTTGACCTTGTTTTAAATTCATTTTTCTATCACATGGGGGATTGTCATCTTCACAATTATGTCCATACTTTTAAATGGTATGATTTAAATTTAAATGCATTTAAATATGTGCTTTGTTTACTTTTGGCTACTACTGTGTCTTTAAATATTTTCTTGAAGAATGATGTACTTGAAATTTGTTTGGTACACGTTTTTTTTTATCCTAAAGTATCAATTACTTTTTATTGTCAATTCAGGCCAAGAAAATGACCAGTCTGATGTTGGATGTCCACAACAGTCTGACAAAACAATATTCAGGCCAAAAAATCAGTCTTGAAAATATTTTTTCTTTGTGGAAATCTGTCCATTTCATTTCAGGACAATTGACTTGAATTTCCATGTCATTTTCAAACTTTTCAGGACAGGCCCATAGGTCATAGAGAATGATGAAATTGTCTTTTGCACTTTTTCCAAGGAATATCTATGGAAACATTTGAGCCATGCTCTGTGAAAAGGGGGCTTAATGTATATGCAAAAAGTATCAACCCAGGTCAGCCTGCATAGTCTGACCTGGGCAGAAACTTTTTGCTAATGGTCAATTTTCTGCAGTTCAAAGGACTTCATGATTCATTAAGTTGCTAGACAAAATGGATTTTATGGATCCATAACTATATGCTGACCTGGTTGGTATCATGTATCGTGGAGATGCATTAAGCCCCCTTTGGCCAGAGCATGGCTCATTTACATTCTTGACCTATAAGGATTTAATACAAGGGTTATCTGTCAATCACACTTAAGATTCCTTGTACTCTATCTTTAACTCTTTACCAAACAACAAAATTTTAGACAAGTCAATGTTGAATTAAGCATTTGCAGAAGACAAATTAAACTTGCATCCAAAATTGAAATTTGTTTTGGCAGAAAACATTCTGGGAAAAGGAGAAAATGCTGGTTTTCTCCTTTTCCCACAATGTTTTCAAAAGCCTCCTTTTCCAGGGTCATTTAAACTTGAGATTGCGTGGTGAAGAGTAACCTTTACCTGGGTCCATATTCGCCAACCATTCTTAAGAATATCCTTAGGCTTATTGTAAAGATTTTTCTAGATTTGAAAGTAATGCAACTTCTGACTGGCTCCATCAATTGGTATAGCCAATCAGGGGTTACGTTAGTTTCAAATCTAGAAAATTCTTCAGAACAAGACAAAGAATGATCTTATGACTGTTTGGTGAATACGGACTCTCATTACAAAATGTAGAATCAACAACATTGAAAGCATTTTCCTGAGACTACAAATTAGATTTGGCTTAAATTTTGGGGTTTGTCTGATAAAGGGTAGAAACAATGTGAGAAAAGCTGAAAATGCTGGTTACCATCATTTTCTGCTTTTCCCACAATGTTTTCAAAAGCCCTCTCATCAGGTTGTTATTTAAAACAGGGTTTGTGTTATTAAAAGAGAAGAAAGGTTTGATATCATATTTTTCATAAAAATTCTTCTGTTTATTTTTCTGAAAATAAATATGATAAAGAAATAAGGAAGTTTCTTGGTATTTGTTATAAAATTACTCAATCTAAAAAAAAAAGACAAAATTCCCATTATTTTTTTTTTCCAGCTGGCGGGAAATTAAAAGAAACCATGTTTCAAGCAAAGAACCAAGATTGCCGCAAGGTGACATCTAAATCACAAGCTTTCATGTTCAGCTCCAATCAAACCATGCAAAATTGTCACCAATGAAATATTTATGCATTATTTCTGATAACACATTTATCTTTTCTCATTAAACGAACCGATCCATTAATAGGGCTGATTGCTCGAGAAAAACTAATTCCAAACATGCGTCATCTTGATCAAATTCCAATGCTTTTTTTACCTAAATTAACACTACATGCTTGTACCTGCTCTAAGATGACCTGTTTGTTGTAAAACTTATTTTGGGTCTTTACCAAACAACAAAATTTTGGACATGACCGTATTTCCAGACTACAAATTAAATGAAGCTCAAATGATGATTTCTGTCTAGGATAGGGTAGAAAACATTGTGGGAAAAGGAGAAAATTCTGGTTACCTTTTCCCACAATGTTTTCAAAAGGCTGTCTTCTCCAGGGTCATTAAAACTTGGGATTGTGTGGTAAATGGTTAAGTCTTCTGTTGAAATACCATGTTAAACCTTTACTACGTAAATCCAAGTTTCAACAACCCTGAAAAAGGCTTGTGAAAACATTGTGAGAAAAGGAGAAAATGCTGGTAACTAGTATTTTCTCCATTTCCTACAATTTTTTCATTCCTTGTAAAGACAATTTCATCATTTTAGCCACATTTGAGGTCAGCAAATGTTTACAGTATTGACAAGTTCATCCTGGTTCTTGTTTACTTAAGTTAATTTTTTTTTATTCATACAATCATTTTTAAGTCTTTAAGTCTTTAAGTCTACTAAACGACAAAATTTTAGACAGGTCCATATAGAAAGCATCTGCAGAAGAAAAATCAAAGGTGGCCCAAATGATGAAATTTGTCCTTGATATGGTAGAAACCATGTTTCAAGCAAAGAACCAGCATTTTCTCCTTTTTTCCACCTTATTTTTAAAAGCCTTCTTCCTCAGGGTTGTTAAAAGTCGGAATTGTTTTAAAAAGGTTTAAACGAGTTCACCTTTTTTTATTTAATCACAAGGAACATTCTTTTTCTTTAACTTTACCAAATGACGCAATCTCTGACTTGTCCAAATTCAAAGCATTTGCAGACAACAAAATAAACCCGACGCAAACATTGTTTTTTGTTTCGGGCATGGTAGGAAACATTTTGGGAAAAGGAGAAAATGCTGGTTACCAGCATTTTCTCCTTTTCCCACAATGTTTTCAAAAGGCTTCTTTTTCAGGGTCGTTAAAAGTCAGGATTGTGTGGTAAAGGTTTAAATGAGTTCACTTTTTTTTTTAATCATAAGGAACATATTTTTTTGTTTATAAACCTTTAAAATCTACATTAATTACAACAGCAATCAAAGAGTGACCTGTGAGCAAGTTAATCAAGTGTACCTAAACAGAAAACTCAACAACCGTCAATATGTTCAAAGAGACAAGAAAGGAAATTTAAAATTTCGTGCCAAGACTTCACACCTTATCTCTGAGAAACAATGAGGCATCAAAACAAAAACAGCTCTGATACATTTGACAGGATTATCTCTGTAAATAATCTCATTTTCTTGACAGTATATATTTGCTTTGGGCTCTGTTCTGAAATATCCCATTTATTTGAGTACATGGAAGGAAATTGTGGTTTTCAGCAAGAAAATTAGACTTGATTTGCCTAATATATCAGATAAGTTGGTTGTTGATGAAAAACATGGCCTGATGAAACAAAGGGGATGATATTTCTATGCAAACACCACAGACATAATGCTTTTGAGAAGAACCTTGTGATAGACTCAGAACAAGCCGATATTAACCCTTTCCCAAACAATAATTTTAGACTCCAAACTTGAAACATTTTGCAGATGATATTCAAAATTGGTACAAATCAACTTTAGTTCTGTGAAAGAGGAGAAAACATTGTGGGGAAAGTAGAAAATCCTGGATCTCCATTTCTCACAATAGTTTTCAAAAGTCTTCTTCCTCAGGGTCCGTAAAACTCGGAATCGTGTGGTAAAGGGTTAAGTAAATATTTTCAGGCTGTTTGGTACTTAGGCTATATCAACAACATTTTCTCCTTTTTGCACAATGTTTTGTGCTCTTTCAGAAACAAATGACATTAATTGAGCTGTATTTTTATTGTTGTCTGCAAATGCCTTTGACTTGGACAAGTCCAAAATTTTGTTGTTTGGTAAAGGCTGAAGTAACATACTGCAATGAAATTAGCTACTTTGATGGACTTAAGATATCAATTAGATCAAAATGATGAAACACATGTTCTCATTTTGCATCTTTACCATTTGGATGTTTTGTTTGCCATTCTGGCCAAAAATTGTGCAGTACTTATTGTTGTTGAAAAACTACTAATTTTATATTTTCAGGTCAAAAGAAAATGTTTTAACTCTTTACAAGAAAAATTTAGACGGGTCCAAATTGAAAGTATTGGCAGACGACAATTTAAATGTGACTTAAATAATAGAATTTGTCTTAGATAGGGTAGAAAACATTGTGGGAAAAGGAGAAAATGCTGGTTACCAGCATTTTCTCCTTT
Source organism: Tridacna gigas (assembly GCA_945859785.2). Taxonomy (NCBI): domain Eukaryota; kingdom Metazoa; phylum Mollusca; class Bivalvia; order Cardiida; family Cardiidae; genus Tridacna; species Tridacna gigas. Next base: position 74,984,849 of record OX244032.2, read on the forward strand.
TCCCACGATGTTTTCAAAAGACTTCTTCCCCAGGGTCGTTAAAAGTCGGGATTGTGTGGTAGAGAGTTAAAGGGGCATATTCAGCAATCATTCTAAATTGAATTTTTGGTCTCAATCTCGATTTTTGTTTTCCAAAATTGCAGAGCAACACAATTTACTCACAGCTGACACAAACACTTTGTTTAGACCAAATGGTTAAGCCACTGATTAAAATGTATTACCTTCTAAATTCAGAATTCAATACTCATGCTTTCATCTCTTATGTGGGGCAAACAATTGGGCTTGGACCTTTCTGTTGCGAGATACACAGAGATAGAACATAGGAAAGAGTCAAAGGCGTAATAATCCGGGGCAAAGTACTCATGCTACTTTTTGATTCGCCCAAAATTGTTCAGCCTACTAATTGGATACTTATTGCCCATTTACATACTTGGTCATGAACAGTGCCATTCATTATCCTATACATTCTGAAATTCTATAATCTCCATCATTGGTTCGCTGTTTAGAGCAGTAAGAAATACAGAAATACCTTCTGGTAGTGCATAAGACAGACTGTATTTATATTTCTTTTCCAAACTGCTTGGAACCATAATTATTGTAATAAAATTCCCAACCTGTAGGAGGAAATATTTCACTTTGAGAGAGGATGTTCATTCCAATATGGCAGAAAAAAGGATTAACCCTTAAGCTGCTAAATAAATGAAACGAAACTTTCAAGCCCAGGGTAAATATCCAGTTTTTGCTATTTCATACGTAGATCTGTTTTTGGAGGAAAAATATCTCCATATCGGACATTATAGATCAAGATCAGATTGCACATATTGTGCAGTCTGATCTTGATCTACACTGCCCGCAAAAGGTCAGTGAGTCACGTTTAGCAGCTTAAGGGTTAACAAGTGAAGTGGTATCAGGTGACCTTTTAACCAGAACAATGTCTTCATCTGTCCTCATATGACCCTTGTTGCCTTCACATGAGGACTATTGCAAGGGAAATCACTCAATCAAGCCCTATAATGTATTGTACTGACCCAATACCAAACAATGAACATTTAATTGTCCTTTCGGAAAATGGGCTTTTAAAAATATTGTAGGAAAAAGAGAAAATGCTGACCTATTCTCCTTTTCCCACAATGTGTTCTACCCTTTCAAAGACAAACTTTCAAAGTGTTAACCCTTTACCAGACCGCAAAATTAAAGACTCATCCATATTTAAGTAATTTGCAGGGGTGTGCGACATTTTGTGAAAACCATGTTCGTGGAAAACAATCCCTAGCCCTGATCCTTACCCTAACCCAGATGAATTGTGGCTCAAATCTTCCTCCCAGACAGAGCTTTTCATGAATAAATCTTGGAATTAAGCGATCCGTATATTAAGACATACATGGATTTCGACAAAACACACTTTCGACGAAATGTCGTGCACTGATTTGCAGACAACTCAAATGTTTCTAAAATGATAGTATTTGCCCCTGAATAGGGAGAAAACAATCTGAAAAAGGGAGAAAATGCTGGATACCATCATTTTCTCCTATTCCCACAATGCTTTCTGAGGTCTCCTTTCTTGGGGTCGTCAAAAGTCAGGATTCTGTGGTAAAGGAGTTAACCCTTTACCAGACGACAAAATTTTGGCCTTGTCCAAATTGAAAACATTTGCAGACGACAATTTCGATGTGGCTCAAATGGTGCAACTTTTCTTAGATAGGGTAGAAAACATTGTGGGAAAAGGAGAAAATGCTGGTTACTACCAGCATTTTCTCCTTTTCCCACAATGTTTTCAAAAGGCTTCTTTCCCAGGGGCATCAAAAGACGGCATTGTACGGTAAAGGGTTAAGAAACCTCCCACTTGTGTGCAAATACTCTCAAATGGAGTCAAAGACCTAGATGTGTGGTATAGAGTAAAACACATGCACACAAGTATGTTGCTAACGCCATACAAAATGGCTCAACCAATCAGAGAGCTAACCTTGGAATCTGGCCTGGTAACAATACTTGAGCCATGCTCTGTGAAAAGAGGGCTTGATGCATCTGCTGCATTATAATACCAAGCAAGTCATCGCAGTATTATAGAACCATAAAATCCATTTTTTCTTACAACCCACTGAATTTCAAGTTAGACTTAAGTCCTTTGACATGCTAAAATTCGGCAAAAACAAAAAGCTTCGACCCATGTCAGCCTGCGTGGACTGCGCAGGCTGATACGGGTCAAAAGTTTTTCAGATCCATTAAATCCTCTTTTCACAGAGCATGGCACATTTAGACTGAATGTTGAATAGTCAACCCTAGAGAGGACAAATTTTTTCGATAGAATTTCCAGGAAAGAAAATAATGGTAAAATGTAAAAAGCAATGCTTCAGGTTAGTTCATAAACCTGTCTAGTTGAGGAAATGGCGGGTTAGGTGAATCTGAATGGCACATCTATCTTGACAAGAGGTTTACCACAATTTTCGACAAAAAACAAATTCTATATGGAAAGTATGCGTGCTTGCATGACATAACAGTTACTGAGTAATGTAGGAAATTCATAATATTTCTTGTAAAAATGAAACGAAGACACATGATAGCACTTTTAGTCCCTGAGTGGAATATAAATTACAGATCAACAGGAATAGATCCAGTTAGGCTTTTAGGTTGTTTTGGAAAGACAACTGAAAAATATATCTGACAATGTATTTCAAAACCCAGATGACCTAACTATTCCATCAGGTACTCGTAAATATCCATGTAGTAAACTCTTAACCACACAACAAAATTTTGAACTCATCGGAATTAAAAGTATTTGCAGACAATAAATTAATTGGGGCTAAAATGATTGGATTAGCCTCTGGTAAGGTACAAAACATTGTAGAAAAAGGAGAAAACACTAGCAATCTGGAAGAAATCCATTAGCCTCTGATTACATATGACCAGCTGATATACTTACCCTGAATCATATGTAACTAGCAGGTTTGAACTGAAGAAAATCTAAATTTGTAGTGTTTTCGGTTCCCCCTTCTCATGGATTTTTTTCCATTTTAAGTTGTTTAGATTCTGAAGATCAACAGATTACAGGAATGTTTCCAATTAACAGATTACAGGTATGTTTCCAATCAACAGATTACAGGTATGTTTCAAATCAACAGATTACAGGTATGTTTCAAATCAACAGATTACAGGTATGTTTTCACTTTGGAAAGCATCAAGACTGACACAGTAGAATGACAATATGAAAGTAGTTAAAATTAACCAAGAGATAACCAGTAACCATGAAACCCTACTATTGCCTGTGCTTATTCTGTTAGCCTGACTCTCAGTGCTTTGATTTTCTTTCCAATAATAATTTTGTTATAAGCTTTGGCGTTGAGAAGACAAAAGGGTAGGAAGATATAAACTGAACTGGAAAAGTTAATGATGTGACACAAAATTAATGTCACAACACCAGAGTCTGTAATCAGCTTTGTCTGTAGCAAACAAGTAATAAACTGGCATCAGATACAAACCATATTGGTGAAGACAAATCCCTGTGTCGTGATACTAGTTTTATGTCATACTTTTCCCTACTTTATACTTTTATCCCCATGTTGTAAAACTTAAGTTATTTCTCCCATATAAAACTATGACCAACTTTTAAACTCAACAAAACTTATCTTGCATGGGGGCCATTTTTCATTGAAATCCATTGAGTCTGTAAGCCCGAGGGAGGGACGTAATGTACTGGCCTACCTCAGTGACTTAACCCTTTACTGCACAATGCCAACTTTAAACGACCCTGGGAAAGAAGCCTATTGAAAACATTGTGGGAAAAGGAGAAAATGCTGGTAACCAGCATTTTCTCCATTTTCCACAATGTTTTCTACGCCATGAAAAAGAATTTGCACCATTTGAGCCATGCACATGCTTTCAATTTGGAAAAGGCTAAAATTTTGTCGCCTGGTAAAGGGTTAAACATTCTAGGTTATGCCTCTGACAAATTTCTCTACTTATATTGAGCAACTGCTGCGGACCTTGAGGAGGAGATACATCTGACTTTTGTCTCTCAAGTTCAAATACAGGCCTAATCCTGTGAGCATTTTTATACAGGATCATGCCAAGTCTAGGCACAGCAACAAATCCTGTTTAAGTTTCATCGAAACTGGATCAGGACTGCGGGGGGGACAAACACATACAAGTTTTTTGTCTGCCAAAAGAGTTAAAGAAAAAATATCAACATTTTGGCCACATTTATCATCTGCAAATGTTTCCCATATGGATAAGTCAGAGCTCCAGATTAGAGGGAGTGATGGTATTCTAAAACTATTATTTCTCTTCCAAACCCTGTGTTGTGGGTACTCATTAGAATCCTCTCGATAAGACGATTCTAATGAGTACCCGTAACTTAGGGTTTAGTGGACAATAACAAATATTTTCAATTTTGAATCAAAATTACTCCATCTATCTGGAACTCTGGATAAGTCTCAAAAAGTTTTGTATGGCCAAAATGTAAATTATTTTTTACAGATGTCAAAACTTTAGACTTGTCCCTGATAAAAGCATTTGCAGACAGCACAATTAAATGTGACTAATATGAAAAAAATTGTCTCTGATTGTGGGTAAAGGAGAAAATGCTGGAAACCAACATTTTTCCTTTTTTTTTCTTCATAATGTTTTTAAAAGTCTTTTTTCCTCTGGATTGTTATTTAAGCACAGGATTGTCTGGTAAAAGTCGAAATAAGAACTGACGACAAAGTAAACAAGTCCAGATAATGTCACGTATTAAGACTGGTAAAAATGACTCATTCCCATTTTTTCCGTCATTTTTTATTTCCCAGTTGTGTCTCCTACAGTATGAATTTTGTCACAGAACTTCGTGTAGAGACCTCCCAAATCTCGGAGATTTACATAATGTGATAGTTGTATGATTGAGTTGTAACAGCTCATCGAAATGTCATTTTGCGTTTGGGAGTAAACATGCATAAAAATGTAAATTGGCTCAACATTTATTGGGAAGGAGTTCTTCGTCTGCCCGTGGCAGTGTGGACATTTACCCCATGACTTCACAAGTTAGAATTTGAAATTTGGCAAACTGGCTGTCATACAGCGTCATCTAATTTTAGTAGATCTTCAAAGTAAGCATTTATTTGCCATGGTCTTCTGGGTCAGTATTCACACACCATTCTTAACCCTTTACCACACAATCCTGACTTTTAACGACCCTGAGAAAGAAGCCTTCTGAAAACATTGTGGGAAAAGAAGAAAATGCTGGTAACCAGCATTTTCTCCTTTTCCCACAAAGTTTTGTACCCTTCCCAAAACAATTTTCAATTTTTCAGTTGCATTTTTTTTTGTCGTCTGCAATTCCTTTCAATCTGGACAGGTCTAAAATTTTGTTGTTTGGTAAAGAGTTAAGATCATGTCTAGTCTAATTATAGATTTTGAAAGTACATGTAACTAAATTTGGTTTAGCCAATCAGAACTTGTGTTACTTTCAAATTTAGAAAATTCTTTAGAGTAAGACTAAGAATGTTCTTGAGAATGGTTGGTGACTGAAAGTCCAGGAAGTGCATGTTCTGCGCAACAAGCTCTTGATCTAAGCTAAGTTAACCCTTTCCCAAACAAGCCCTGGTTTTCACGTGTCTGCAGTACAAGTCTTTTGAAAACATTGTGGGAAAAGGAGAAATTGCTCGTAATGAGCAATTTCTCCTTTTCCCACAGTGTTTTCTACCTTTTTTGAGAACTTTCTGCCATTTTCATCAAATTTAAAATTGTCATCTGCAAACTCTTTCAATTTGGACCAGTCCAAAATTTGTCGTTTGGTAAAGGGTTAAGGGCTGTGTTGTAATAAGCATGCTGAGGGTTAACCCTTCGTGTGCCAAATAAACCCAGCAGACATTTCCAGTATAGAAATAAGACCACAAAGACATGTCATCGTAATCTTAAGGTTGCTTTTGTCCAGAATGTTGCTGCAAAGCAGACACTGTAGATCAAAGATCAGACCTGCATTTTCTGTGCAGTCTGATCTTGATCTACACTAGCCACAAAGGCAAGTATTGTCTTGAAGCCACTTTAAGGTTAACTCCTTACCAATTAACAAAATTTTAGACTTGTCTCAATTGGAAGAACTTGCAGACGACAGATTAATTATGTTGACATGATTGGAATTGTCTTTGAAATGGTAGAAAACATTGTGGGAAAAGGAGAAAATGGTGTTAGCCAGCATTTTCCCCTTTTTCCACAATGTTTTCAAATGGCCTTTTTCTCAGGGTCGTTTAAACTCGAAATTGTGTAGTAAAGGGTTAACCCTTCACTGCACAGTCCCGACTTCTAATTACCCTGGTAGATTAGACTTTTGAAAACATTGTGGGAAAAGGAGAAAATGCTGGTAATGGTAACCAGTATTTTCTCCTGTTCCCACAATGTTTTCTACTCATTCGAAGAGAGAAATCATCGTTTTACCAAAGTCTAATTTGTCCTCTGCAAATGCTTTCAATTTGGGCTAAAATTTTGTCATCTGGTAAAGGGTTAACACCAGATGAAGTAGTAAGATCTTCAAGCATCATTTCCTTATCAAAGTTCTGTCAGCCAAGCTAACAGATTTGAACTCAACTTTCTTTCCACTCTTGTAAAACTAAAAACATGTCTGGACCAAAAAATACCAACAGAACTTAGATATTATGTACAGCTAACCAAACAGGCATTAAAACTTTAACTCTTTACCCAACAACAAAATTTTAGACTGGTCCAAATTGAAAGCATTTGCCGACGACAAACTAAATGTTGCACAAATTTAAGACATCTTTGTATGGAAGGGTAGAAAACATTGTGGGGAAAATGAGAAAATGTTGACTATCAGCATTTTCTCTTTTTCCCACAATGTTTTCAAAAGGCTTCTTTCTCAGGGTCCTTAAAACTCAGGATTGTGTGGTAAAGGGTTAATGCATGAAGATTATTTCTTTCAATTTTTTAAGGAATCTCTAAATTTGTACAAGTGCAAATTATTTCACTGCACTTGGCACAGTTTGGACTGCATTCCCTGTGAGTAGTTTAACCCTCTACCGCACAGTGCTGAGTTTTAACAACCATGAGAAAGAATGCTTTTGAAAACATTGTAGGAAAAGGAGAAAATGCTTGTGACCAGCATTTTCTCCTTTTCCTGCAATGTTTTCTAAACTTAACAGGCAAATCCCACAAACCTAATACTATATTCCAAGACTGGCTATCTGATTGACTTAAAGCTGACACTTATAATCAGCCAGTCAGATTGCTTACACAGAGCATTTTGACGAAATTTTGAATGCTTTGTAAATATCCATACAATACCTTTGAACCATATTTTAGTCTAGAGAGGAAAAGGAAATCTAAAAAAAAAAATCTAAAAATTAGTGAATCAAACAACACCTCTTTATTCATGGCAGCCTTTTTTGCCCCGCTCCTAATCTGCAGAAAATATGACACTTAGATCTGATTGGATGTCACCTTTGATGAATGTAGGCATAGCTTCCTGTGACAAGAAAAATACTTGATTTATTGAGACGGTATTAGTTGCACCATTTAGCAAGATTTATGCTGCCCTCCTTGTTCTTTGCATTGGGAAAAAATACAAGAAGATCATTAAATTTTCATTACGGTGGTTTAGATCTAAGTTTTGATAGACTTTTCCAAATTGACAGCTCACTAATTAGTGCCCACATGAATAATGTATTTTTCTTCTTCCAGAAATCCTTTGTAATCCCCTTCTGTCCCTTCACAATGTGAAACAATCTCCGAAATATTACAGATGAACTTGCCATATTGTGATGTCATTATGACAAATCATTGAATTCAACGTGAAGAATTTTTTATCTCAACCCGCCAAGGCCCAAAGAGCTTGACATTACTTAACTCTTTCCCAAAAGACAAATTTTGGACTGGTTCAAATTGAAAGAGTTTGCAGACGACAATGTTAAATTTGATGAAAATGGCAGAAAGATCTCAAAAAGGGTAGAAAACACTGTGGGAAACGGAGAAATTGCTCGTTACGAGCAATTTCTTCTTTTCCCCACAGTGTTTTCAAAAGACTTGTACTGCAGATACGTGAAAACCAGGGCTTATTTGGGAAAGGGTTAATTCCTGTTGTATTTTCTTGTATACATGGTAAAGTCTGAGTTTGTGGTCAGATTTTCATGAATCTTGCACAGCTTGTTGATATCTTCAATAACTAAACCCTATTGAATTTGAACACTTAAAGAATTGATTGGTGATTGATGATATTGCAGTTTAACGCCTTTCTAACAGCTTAGGTCATATCATGTCAGTTGGTGCACCTACATATGTGTTTCCTGGCTTCCTCACACCAGTACTAACATAACTTTCTTTCCAAGTCACTGACTACTTTTCTCACATGCATCAGGGGTGAGAGGTGAAAAATCGCCGGAAAGAAACACACAAAGAAAAATAGCCATTTAAAGTAGAAAAACGTCCAGTTCTTGTTTATACAATTAACCCTTTAGCAAACATCACAATTATCAAACACTTCTCTCCCTTTGAAAATGGGAGCACCCAGAACTCAGTATTTTTTTGGTGTTTTTTCCAGGCAATTAGCATCATTTATTGCCAGCTACTGAAGAAAACATGGTAGTCTTCATGCCTGCAATTTTGTTGTAAAGAGATAAAACACCTCTGAGTAAACGTTCACCTTCATTTTCTGCCCAATAATAATTAACTTTAGCTTATCCTTGTGTATGATCAATACTTAATTGACTACATTCAGCAGGGAAAAAAATTAACTCTTTCACTACTAATGACGACTTGATTACCTTTTGCGGACAGCGTAGATCAAGATCAGACTGCACAGAACGTGCAGTCTGATCTTGATCTACACTGTCCGCTACTCTATTTTTAAACTTTGACAAAGTCGTTTTCAGTAGAAGTGGAAATCTATTTTTAGAGCTCTGAAAGAAAGTGGAGTTTCCGGAGTTAGTAATGAAAGAGTTAACCATAACAAAATACCCAGGAAACCATCCTTATAGAGCCTATCATTGATCTACCTTCTTTCCACCTGTAAAACAGGCTTCTTGTGTAGGCCAGTATAATCTGTAAGCATCAAAGTAAACGCCTTAACTTTTACCTGATCCCAAGTTTTAACGACCCTAATTAGGAAGAAACCAGCATTTTCTCCTTTTCCCACCATGTTTTCTATCCCATCATAGAACTTATACTCAATGGTCAAGATTTTGAGCTTGTCCTAAAAAAAGGGTTATTTGGGTAAAGGTTAACTCTTTACCACAAGACAAGTTTTTTTTACAGGTCACATTGAAAGCAGTTGCAGAATGTGGTCCAGAGTACAGGATTTTTCTTTGGCAGTGAAGAAAACATTGTCGGGCAAAGATGAAAATGTTGGAAACCAGCATTTTCTCCTGTTTCAACAATGTTTTCAAAAGCTTTTTTCATCAAGGTCATTAAATCACAGGATTGTGTTAAAAGATTAAATTTTTGCAGGTGCTTTTGCACTAACTCCAATATTCTGTCAGTCACTCTGCAAGCAGTATTGAGTTACTCTTTACCACACAACAAAAATTTAGACTTGTCCAAACTGAAAGCATTTGCAGACGACAATTTAAATTTGGCTCAAAAGATGGCATCTGTTTTTGAAAGGATTGAAAACATTGTGGGAAATGGAGAAAATGCTGGTTACCAGCAGTTTCTCCATTTCCCACAATGTTTTCAAAAGGGCTTTGAGTCAGGGTCATTAAAACTCGGGATTGTGTGGGAAAGAGTTAAGACAACTGTCAACTTGCCATAATGTTCCCTTTGCTGCAATGTTTGTGTCCATTTGAAGTGTGCATGTAGATTGATTAACCCTTTCCCACACAACAAATTTTAGAATCTCCCACATTCAATCCAACAGCAGATGACATTCACAATTAATACAAATGTGCTTAAGCTCTCTGATAGGATAGAAATCATTTTGGGAAAAGGAGAAAATGCTGGTAACCAGCATTTTCTCCTTTTCCCAAAATGTTTTCAGAAGGCCTTTTTCTCAGGGTCGTTAAAAGTCAGGATTGTGTGGTAAAGAGTTAAGGCATCTACTGCTGCCATTCAATTTAATCTTTATGCCCAATGCAGCAAACACCTTTGGAAAAGATTGCAGAAAAAAAAATGCCTATCACAATATGGCAATTGCTCTTTCTCCCCACATTTTTTTAATTGCTGAATAACAATAGTTTCCATTCTTTCAAATTTTTTGTCATCTAAGTAATTCTAAACCCTTATCCTGCTATGTAAAAGAAATGAAACTTTCAAGCCGATAGTAAAATCCTAAATTCTCCTTTTTTGAAGGTATTTTTGGAGGAAAAGATAACTCCTTAGCGGACAGCATAGATCCAAGACCAGACTGCACGTTCTGTGCAGTCTGATCTTGGATCTATGCTGTCCACAAAAGGTCAGTGAGCCAAGCTTAGCATCGTGGGGGTTAAAGTTTTGATATCTCTTGAAACTGCCTGTGCAGTCACTGTTATTGGTTAACTGTATCATTCAAAAAGATTATAATTAAATTTATTGCAATAAAGATGGATTTTATGGGAGTTTTATTTCAGGACTGCAACAAAAACTGCATTTCCAAATCTATTCTTGATAATCTTATCACTACGCTGATGCCGGTATCAACAATGAGAAATGGTGCTTGTCAATTTCACGCATCTCTCCGCCTTGTTTTGCCGTCTATCTCTCCAATCTTTCAATGCAGAAGATAGAGCAATTTTTTTTGTTCTGATACAAATTAACGAACTAACAAAGCAACTTCTTGGAAAAAAAGGTTTCACTCTTTAAAGCACAACAAAAATGTAGACCTGTCCAAATTAAGAGCATTAATTGCAATGACAACTTAAATGTTGCTCAAATGATGAAATTTGACTTAAATAGGTTACAAAACATTGTGGGAAAAGGAGAAAATATTTTCAAAAGGCCTCTTCTTCAGGGTTGTTAAAACTCTGGGGATTGTGTGGAAATGGATTAACCCTTTAAGGCTGCTAAGTGCAACTCACGGACCTTTTGCAGACAGCGTAGATCAAAATCAGACTGTACAGAACATGCAGTCTGATCTTGGACACTGTTCAATAAGGAGATAGGTTTCCTCCAAAAATATGTTTGAAATAGGAAAATTTGGGTATATACCATCAGATTGAAAGTTTCATTTCTTTTATATATCAGGATGGGGGTTAACAAATTTAGACCATGAAAAAAGGTAGTCATTAGAGAAATGAACTGTAAATAATGAGATCCTTTAGTGGCTCATTAGAACATTACTTTCTATAGACAGCATTTTTCTCTCTGTCTTGCTCACAAATGACCACTTTTGAAAACATTGTGGCACCTGACAAAATTGCTCATAATGAGCAATTTCTCCTTTTGCCATAATTCCTGGTTTATATGTACAAAACCTTAATTCACATTTTAAATGCAAGAAAATTATACAAGAAAACTTCCCAAGTTAGTTTGAGAATGAAATGAGTTTTAACACTTTATCAAACAACAAAATTTTAGACTTGTCCAAATTGAAAGTATTTGCAAATGACAAATTAAAAGTGACTCAAAGCATGAAATAAATGCTTGATAGGGTAGAAAACATGGTTTTCAAAAGGCTCCTTTTTTTAGGGTTTTTAAAATTCAGGATTGTGTGGTAAAGGGTTAAGCAGAAAACATGAAATAGCTTCTGTTTCCATGACCAACACCAAATTTAGGAATATAGATCTATGTAGCCATAGTACTGTTTTATTCATAAGAACCAGTTTCCATTTTTGGCCAGACCCCAGACTTTGATGTAGTGAATTGTTCGGAGCACAGGCAAAGATTGATGATATGCTATTCACCCAAAAATGATGACAATGGAAAGATGCATACAAGATTACCCCCACAACAATACTGAACAAAAGGCATAAACCACAAACATAAAGATTACTTGGAATGGACTCATGTAAATCTATACTAATCTAACAAAACAATGAATAAAGAAGATGGAAACTCAGATTTCACTCTTTACCCGACGACAAAATGTTAGGCTGGTCCAAATTGAAAGTATTTGCAGACGACAAATAAAACATTTCAAAAATTATGAAATATGACTTTACAAGGTTAAAAAACATTGTGGGAAAAGGAGAAAATGCTGGTTACCAGCATTTTCTCCTTTTCTCACAAGGTTTTCAAAAGGCTATTTTCTCAGGGTCATTAAAACTCTGCATTGTGTGGTGCAGAGTTAATTCAATACTTGCCAAGACAGCAGATTGAGATTACTTTCCAAAGGCAAGAGTAAGCCAGGGCCATTTCTCGGTCTAATTTTCCTCATTATCAAAATGAACAAAAGCTAAATAAAATAAATAATAAAGTTTTTGGCCCTTTCATACACTTGAATGGGGAACCTTTGCAAAAAACTTTTTTTTTCTGAACAGTCTTTAATACAAGAAAAAAAGTGCTCAAGCTTTTCTTTGCCTATGAAGAGCAGAAGATTTTTTTCTTTAAAATTTCAGCCCAAAGTACTGACTCTGCATAATAATTAGGAGGTGGCCAAATCTGAGAGAAAAAAAGTCCTTAGGAGTGTCAAGGTACATTGAACTGGAAGTAATATTGCAGACTTAGTTCTTAAGCAAAAAATACCCAGAAGGAAGTCTTTAGAAAAGAGTGTGGGATAAGGAGAATATACTGGTAACCAGAGTTTTCCTCATCTTACCGCATTTCCTACCTTTAAAAATCAAGGCACTGAATGCACTGATGTGGCATTTGTCAAGGGAGCCATTGTGTGGAATTGATAATTGAAAAAATAAAACAATAATGTGGGAGGAACAAGTCCAGACGAACAAGCCAAGGGACGAACAAGCCCAGGGACGAACTTGGGTTTTGGGGCAAACACAGCCAGGAGACAAAGGTTGGGTGTATCAATGCGTCAGTAGAAGGTCATTGCGGGTATAGATATTTTCAATTAAAAAAGAAGAATTCCCATGATCGATGGCCTAATCCAGTCTATTTTAATACTCCGTTGTTAATTATATATCTAACTACTATTGAAACACTTATTTGTCTTAGAAAAATTGAGTTTAATTGGCTTTATTTCCTTCGGTTTTTCACAAACTTTGATACATGATTTTCAAAATACAGTATTGAACTCATAGTGGCATTGTCTTCAACAAATGCCACAAAAAAAAACAAATTTTAGTATACTGAGTCAATTTTGATTTGTTGTCTGCAAATGCTTTCACAATGAAGAAGTCTTAAAAGTTTGTTGTCTATAGTACAGTGTTCATAGACCAGACTGCTTTGAACGTGAAGTGATTCTGGATCTACTATGTCCGATATTTTGTGATAATATACTGTGCACAAAACAGCTTTGAATTATCAAATAAAACCTATCAGCAACATAAAAAATGTCCTGTCTGCTTGTTTCAGCAGTCAAACAGTAAAATAATGCCACTGACTTATCTTTATGAAGTGTTGAATTGATGATTTATGTGCAAGGTGTCAGAAACACCATCTCTCTCCATTACAAGGCTGGCATCATGTAAATGATAAGAATACCTACCCACAAGTCTTTATTGGATTACATTATCAGTTTATTGGACTCCGAAAGCAGGTTTTTTTGGAACCTGTTCACCATTATAATAACTTCACCCATACCAGCATTATGATGTCCAACTTCATTACCAAGGATTGAGATACGCAACATTCAGTCACCAAACAATCCAGTTTTAAAGATTAGGATGAATTAAAATTTTGAAAACATTGTTGCAAAAGAAGAAAATGCTGGATACAAGCATTTTCTTCTTTTCCACAATGTTTTTTTTCAATGACAAATTGCATCATTTGAGCCACACTCAATTTGCTGTCTTTAACTGCTTTCAATCTGGACAAGTTTAACTCTTTACCAAATGACAAAAAATTTTACACTTGTCCAAACTCAAAGCATTTGCAGATATCAAATGAAATATGACTAAAAAATTGAAATTTGTTTATGGATAGGTAGAAAACATTGTAGTAAAAGGAGAAAATGCTGTTTTTTTTTTTTTTCTTTTTCCCACAGTGTCTTAAGGCATCTTCTTCAGAGTGGTTAAAACTCAGGATTACGTGGTAAAGGGTTCAAATCATGCTATCTGCAAAAAAGAATTCGACTACTGCCTGCAAACTTTTTTTCATCTTTATATAATTAGCAGTTCACTGCAATAACCACTGTAATGAGAAATTGCTCAAAGAGGCAATTTCTCCTTTGACAAAAATGTTTTCAAATCATGTGCTGAATCTGTAATAATGTGGATTATCCGTATTTTACAAGAAGGTTTTTAGATTAATTCAATTCTGTTCCAGATATTAATGTTTTACATGGAAATCTTTTCAAGAATGCATTATACTGGTGGAATGAAAATAGATAAGCCATGCCCTGTGAAAATGAGGTCAAGTGCATCTGCAAAATGTATCAATACAGGTCAGCCTGTGCAGTCGATGCACGCTGACCAAGGTGAAAAGTTTGCTATTGGCCAATTTTCTGCATGTTAACCCTTTACCGCACAATGCCGCCTTTTAACGCCCCTGGGAAAGAAGCCTTTTGAAAACATTGTGGGAAAAGAAGAAAATGCTGGTAACCAGCATTTTCTTCTTTTCCCACAATGTTTTCTACCCTGTAAGAGACAAATGTTATGTTTTGAGCTACATTTAAAATGTCATCTGCAAATGCTTTCAATTTGGATTAGTCTACATTTTTGTCGTGTGGTAAAGGGTTAAAGGCCCATTCTATCTCATAATTCAGCTGGTTGTTATACAAAATGGATTTTATGGATCCATAATTATGTAATGACTTGCTTGGAAAAATGCATCACAGAGATACATTAAACCCCCTTTTGCCAGACCATGGCTCAGATATGGTGTTGTAACAACTAGCATGGAAGACAGAAACAAATAATGTTGATTAGATTACAAAAACCTGTTGTAAAGGCAGACTTGTTTTCAGACATTTGGCATGTGCCATTGAGTGCCAAAAAGTGTTTTTCAGTCTTTGAGAACAAAATGTAACCTCGAGACATGCAATGACCTTTTACGTCAAATAATTATACAAAAATAATTCAAAACTGATTTTAAGTGCATTATAATGGAATTCATTCAGACTTGTAAGATTACCAGATCATAATGTTGCAGCAACACAAAGTCTGACCTTACTAATAGTGGCAGAAAACCTTCAATGTTTCAGTGTCATTCAACACTATTGCCTATGATTATTACAAATATTCTCCAACCAGCCTTGGGCCACAGTTCATTCTATTCAAGAATATAATATATGAGCCATGCTCTGGCAAAAGGGGGCTTAATGCATCTCTGTAATGCATTATACCAAGCGAGTCATCACACAATTATGGATCCATAAAAGCCACTTTTTGTTTTTTTTTAATAATCAACTTAATCGTGAGGTAAACTGGTCCTTGACCAGTAGCGAAAAGTTTTGGCGCTGACTGCGCAGGCTGACCTGGGTCGATACTTTTCACAGATACATTAAGCCCCCTTTTCACAGAGCATGGTTTATATGTAATTATTCAACTAAGTTCTTTCTTTTTAATTCACCTTCAACTCTTGATAACATATAACCCTGTACCAGATGGCAAAATTATACACTGGTCAAAATCCAAAGCAACATAATACTGAATGTGGTCCAAATGAAATCTGTTTTTGGAAGAGTGGAAAACATTGTGGGGAAAAGGAGAAAATGCTGTTTACCAGTATTTTCTCCTTTTCCCCACAATGCTTGCAAAAGGCTTTTTTCTTAGGGTCGTTAAAACTTGGGATTATGCGGTAAATGGATAATGCAAAGGAGCAGCAATATTACAGGTTATCTTTATTTAAAAAAGAAAATGGCCATACTTTACCAGATGACAAAAATTTCAATTCTCACTGAAGGCCTTTTTTAAACGGCAAATGAAATATAGCAGTAATGGTGAGATTTGTTTTCGAAGGTATAGAAAACATTGGGGAAACAATATTCCCAACATATTTGAGCCATGCTCTATGAAAAGTGGGCTTCTGCATCTGTGAAAAGTAATGACCCAAGTCAGCCTGCACAGTCCGCACAAGCTGACCTGGGCCGAAACTTTTTGCTATTGGTCAATTTTCTTTATGTCAAAGGACCAGGTTACCTTATGATACAGTCAGTTGTGACACAATAGATTTTATGGATCCCTAACTATGTAATGACTTGCTTGGTACCATGCATTACAGAGATGCATCCAGCCCCCTTTTGTCAGAGCATGGCTCATTTTAAAGAGGCTTCTTCTCCCTTAGGGTTCCTATAACTCTCCCTTTGGGTTGTTAAAACCAAAGGATTGCATAATTTATGATTAAATGGTAGGTATTCATTTTACAGGTTGTGTTGATTTGTTTTTTCTTCTCGGAATAAATAATGATAATTACGCTCCATGACATGTTTGTTCTGGGCGTAACAAATGAATGTGACAAATGAACGTGGCAAATGCACAAGATAAGTTCACGGTTTCAGGTGTAACTTGATTTTAACCCTTCACCAAACAATCCCAAAATTTAACAATCGTAAAAAAGAAAAGCCTATTGAAAACAACGTGAAAAAAGGAGAAAATGCTGGTAACCAGCATTTTCTCCTTTTCCAACAATGTTTTCTACCCTTTCAAACACAAATTTAGATTTTTGAGGCATATAATTATGTCATCTGCATATACAGAGCTCCAGATAGAGGGAGTGAGTTTGATTTAAAAATTGAAAATATTAATCACTCTCCACTAAACCCTATGTTATGGGTACTCTTTAGAATCGTCTCATTGAGACGATTCTAATGAGTACCCACAACATAGGGTTTGGAGGAGAAATATTGGATTTAGAATACTATCACCTCCTCTTATCTGGAGAGCTGCTTAAATTTGGACAAGTCAGAAATTTTGTTGTTTGGTAAAGGGTTAATGCTGACATAACTCTTCTAATGGATTATGGAGGCCAGTTATTTGAGTCCAGGAAAGTGATTAATGGTCCAGCATTTGACAATAGCTATTCATTAACCCTTCACAACTCAATCCTGAGTTTTAACAACCCTTAGAATTTAAGTTTTTGAAAACATTTGTAGGAAAACAAGAAAATGCTGATAACCAGTATTTCTTCCTTGTTCCCAGAATGTTTTTTTCCCTTTCAAAGTCAAATTCCATCATTTGAGCAAGGTTGAATCTGTCCCCTGCAAAAGCTTTCAGTATCGAAGAGTCTTAAATTTTGCAAAACGACAAAATTTTCAACTTAATCAAAATGAAAGCATTTGCAGACGACAAATTAAATATGGCTGAAACAATGAGGTTTGTCTCTGAAAGGATAGAAAACAATATGGGGAAAAGAGAAAATGATGCTTGCAAGCATTTTCTCCTTTTTTTCCCAAAATGTTTGAAAAAGCCTCCTAACTTTGGGTTGTTAAAATATGTAATCGTTAAATTTCAGCAAAACCGCTAGACTGTAAATATCTATTTAACCATTTACCGCACAATGCCGCCTTTTAACAACCCTGGGAAAGGAGCTTTTTGAAAACATAGTGGGGACAAGGAGAAAATGCTGGTAACCAGCATTTTCTCCTTTTCCCACAATGTTTTCTACCCTGTCAAAGAAAAATGTCACCATTGAGCCACACAAATTGACATTGTCGTCGGCAAATACTTTCAATTTAGACAAGGCTAAAATTTTGTTGTCTAGTAAAGGGTTCATCAAATACCAAAAAAAAGTGTGTTTCAAGGACCCCGAGAAAGAAAGCTTTTGAAAATATTATGGGAAAAGCAGAAAATGCTAGTAACCAGCATTTTCTCTTTGCACAATGTATAATCCATAAGCCTTCTTCCCTAGGATAGTAAAAACAGGACTGTTCAGTAAGGGGTAGCACACAGTTAAGGCAGTGGCCACAAAAAAATATGAGAACATAATCACATCTGCACAGCTTTGCATAACCCTTTACCGCACAATGCCGCCTTTTAATGCCCCTGGGAAAGAAGCCTTTTGAAAACATTATGGGAAAAGGAGAAAATGCAGGTAACCAGCATTTTCTCCTTTTCCCACAATGTTTTCTACCCTATCAAGAGAAAATTGCACCATTCGAGCCACACTGAAATTGTCGTCTGCAAATGCTTTGAATTTCGACAAGGCTAAAATTTTGTCGTCTGGTAAAGGGATAATACAACTGATTAATGAGAAATGGGTATCATTTTCAACATCAACATGGACTCTTACGCCACCAAACGTGACTTTGTGCGCTTTTGTGGACAATGTAGATTCAGATCAGACTGCACAGAATGGGCAGTCAGATCTTGGATTTACACTGTCTGATACAGAGAGATTTCTTCCAAAATTCCTAAATCTTAAACTTTGGGTTTTCTAAAAATTTTATGATCGGCTGGAACTATTTAGCTTTTTTTAAATATAGCAGCTTAAGGGTTAAAATAATGCACAGACCACATTTATCCTTTCATTACAATCTCCATATGTCTTGCTGTGATGGATGGTGTAGATTAAGATCAGACTGCATAGATTATGAGGTCAAATCTCATTTTTGCACCATTTGTTAGAAAATTCTTATCCAAATAAAAAGAATTCTCTTAAATTGATAGAAACCTGATAGTTTAGGCCTTGAAATCTGCCAAATTAACCCTTTACCACACAACAAAAATGTAGACATGTCCAAATTGAAAGCATTTGCAGACAACAATTTAAATGTCAGTCAATTATGGAACTGGTTTTTGACAGGGTAGAAAACATTGTGGGAAAAGGAGAAAATGCTGGTTACCAGCATTTTCTCCTTTTCCCATAATGTTTTCAAAAGGCTTCTGTCTCAGTGTCGTTAAAAGTCGGGACTGTGTGGTAAACAGTTAATTCATTAAGTGACATGGAACTGATACCTTACCATACAATCCAATATTTAAACTACCCTGGAGAAGAAAGGCTTTGGAAAACATTGTGGGAAATGGAGAAAATGCTGCTATGCTATGCAGCATTTTCTGCATTTCTCACACTGTTTTCTATCCATTCTAAGACAAATGCTATCATTCCAGCCGCAGCGAATTTGTTGCCTACAGATCCGTCTGATACGTCTGAAACTTATCCGTCTGGTAAAAGAGTTAGGCATTCTGTTTTCATGCAGGGAGTTAAAATCTGTCAATATGCCATTTTCTATAAAGAGTATTAAACACTAGGCAGTTATGTTGTCCTTTCAAATTAAATAGTATGGAAAAATAATTGACTTTGATCAATTTCAAGTGAATCAGAAAATAATTAAAACTGTCAAGTGGGTACAATACCATTAAAACATCTTCATAAAACAGTCTGTGTCACCGAGCAATACCATTCAAATTTCTTTTTTCATCCATAAGAAAAGAATGGACTGCTGCCATTCTTTTGCCATCTATTTATCATGTTTAACCCTTTACCACACAACCCCAAGTTTTAACGACCCTGTGAAAGAAGCCTTTTGAAAACATTATGGATAAAGGAGAAAATGCTGGTAACCAGCTTTTCCCACAATGTTTTCTACCCTTCCAAAGAGAAATTTCAGTTTTTGAGTAACATTTATTTTGTCGTCTGCAAATACTCTCAATTTGGACAAGACTAAAATTTTGTCGTTTGGTAAAGAGTTAACTCTTGACCATTTATCACACCATCCCCAGTTCTAACAACTCTGGAAAAGAGAGCTTTTGGAAAAAATTATGGAAAAAGGAGAAAATGCAGGTGACAAGCATTTTCTCCTTTTCCCACAATGTTTTCTTGCCTATCAAAGGCAAATTTCATCTAAGCCACACTGACATTGTCGTCTGGAAATGCTCTCAATTTGGAAATGATTATATTTTTGGTGCTGGTAGAGTTAACTCTTTACCAAACGACAAAAATGTAGACTTGTCCAAATTGAAAACATTTTCAAATAACGAAAAAGATGTCACCCAAATACTGAAATTTGTTTTTCGAAGGGAAGAAAACATTGTGGGAAAAGAAGAAGAAAATGCTGGATACCACATTGTTTTCAAAAGGCCCGTGCCCCAGAATCTTTAATGCTGGGGATTGTGTGGTAAAGAGTTAAGGGCTAAAATTAAAAAAAGCCCACTTACCTGAGTCCCAATCATCAGATTCTTGTAAACCCTCACAGTGTTCACTTCATCTAATGTTGCTTTTGCATCCAGTGAAGATTCAAGATCAGAATGCACAAACAATGCAGTCTGATCAGAATTTACACCGCCTGCTATGTTGAGACATTCTGGCTGAGATATTCTTTTCAAATTTATTTATTTATTTGTTGCAGTAAGGGTTGAAAGCTTTGATGACAGGTGTCTAGGTACCTGTTCTGCTATCTGCTCCTGTTGTTCTAAATCTGCACTAGAAACTTTTCATGGACTTCTTTTCAATGCCCACACAAGCACTGTCAAGATGGCTGTATTAGCCACCATCAATAATCAAACCCTTCTATCATTATTATATTTCATACAGTTACTCTGTATATGAGTTATGCTCTGGAAAACTGGGGTTTAATGTATCTCTGTGATGCATTACACCAAGGAAGTCATCATATAATTATGGATCCATAAAATCCATTTTGTCTAACACTGAATCTTGAGGTAGACTGGTCCTTTGACAAGCAGAAAATTTAACAGAAGCAAAAAATTTCGATGCAGGTCGGCCTGCACAGGCAGACGTCACAGGCTGACCTGGGTTGATACTTTTCGTGGAAGCATTTAATCCCCTTTTCACAGAACATGGCTCATATATTTTAAAACACTGATAAAACGGGGCATTTGCAGCTAAGATGCTGTAGGTTCTTCTCTCAGCATTTGTTTTCTATTTAATACAAGAAAAGCATTCTTCTTGATTTTTTTCTTCTTTGCATGACTTTATAATACAAACTTGGGGGACTTTGACTAAAATGGGCAAAACAATTTGGGCTTTCAAATATGCTATTAAAACTTACTTTCTATTCCGTCTGTCTATCCAGTCTTGGCCCTTGTAATCATCTTCACCATAGGAGGCCCCGTAGGATGCACCGTAGGAATAGTCATACTGGGCTTGGGCATTGTTGGCAATGAATGGCAAGGGTGTTGTACTCTCTTGGGCTCTCACTGTATGTATAAAAGAATGTCTTGTTGAAATTATGGTGAAAAACTGATCTTAAGAGAAAAAAGAGCACCACATGTGGGTGCCAACCCTTGGCTGCAGCGTCCTGATTTTCAGTGAAAATTCAAGAGTCCAAATCGGGCATAACTCTGTCAAAAATACTTTGATGGTTACCTGCCCTTAGTGTATGGGTTCCCTTTTGATAGTAAACCTGTTGTCCAAGTTTGAAGTACATATCTTCAGTAATAATAGAAATATTATAAAATATCAATGGTTTGGAAATGTCCAAGGTTTTGCATGACTACAATGCTGACAATAATGCCAGGGCTGTGACAATAAATTTCTAGTCACTTAAACCACACACCTCCATGTTTTAACCCTTTCCCAAACGACAAATTTTGGACTGGTCCAAATTGAAAAAGTTTGCAGACGACAATTTTAAATTTGATGAAAATAGCAGAAAGTTCTCAAAAAGGGTAGAAAACACTGTGGGAAAAGGAGAAATTGCTCGTTACGAGCAATTTCTCCTTTTCCCACAGTGTTTTCAATAGACTTGTACTGCAGACACGTGAAAACTAGGGTTTGTTTGGGAAAGGGTTAACAACCCTATGGAAGAAGCCTTTTGAAGACATTGTGGGATAAAGATAAAATGCTTGTAACCACCATTTTCTCCTTTTTCTACAATGTTTTCTTTCCTTTCAAAGACAAACCCAACATTGGAGCAACATTCAATTTTTCATCTGCAAATGCTTTCAAATTGGACCAGCCTAAATTTTGTCCTCTGGAAAAGAGTTAAGCTTGAAGCCCTGGAATTCTAGTGACAGAATAATGAGTATGCATGAGTCCATTGAACAAATTGGAAAAAATTCAAAGAATTTGTTTTTTAAAATAAAAAAAAAAATCTGGTTTGCATTCCAACAAAATTCAGTGACAGGCTTGCAGTCCTTACTGAACAATCCATACAAGTTTCAAGGACATTGGACTGATAGTGTGAGCATCTTAACTCTTTGCCACACCACAAAATTTTAGACTTCTTCCAATTCAAAGCATATGCAGACGACAAATTAAGGCCACCTCAAATGATGAAACTTGCCTTCACTTAAGTAAAAAATATCGTGGGAAAAGGTGAAAATGCTGGTTACAAGCATTTTCTCCTTTTCCCACAATGTTTTTAGAAGCTTTCTTTCTCAAGGTTATTAAAACTCGGGACTGTATAATAAACGGTCAAGCAAATGGCGCCTTTTCTTGTTTTTTCTTCTTTCACTGAATCTATTGATTGACCCCATTTCATTTTACAACAGTATGAAAAAAAAAAAGCAACCATTGGCTTGTTTGCCTGGAAACCTGATTATATAGTAATCACAATTTTGTTATCTCTCCTGTTTCACGTTTTGACATTGCATCGTTCTCTTTAAGTGAGAAGTAATCATTAAGCAGGAATGCTTTCACTTTTCCATTATTTTCGCAATTAACCTCCATTGTTTTGTGATAAACACATTATGGCCCATCATGGCTGGGAACATTCAAATGGTCTGCATTCTTTTCCCAAGTTTCATTGTAGCAGTTTTATGGTACAAGACCAATCAAGATGGATTAACCCTTGTTTTCTTGAGAACAAGACCTTGCAATAGTTTTTAAAGAAGAGGGTCCAACTGAATTCAAAAATCATTTTTCAGCTGTAGCTGAATGTGCTGGCTTGTGACATACATTTTGGTACTGATGAAAAATGAAAAAATAGAAATTTGTGATTGGTCAAATTGGTAGACATGTTTAATCTAAGAGCCCCCCCCCCCCCCCCGGTCAAAAATGTAGACAAGTTTATTCCAAAAGCCCCTGCCTATTTGCTAGCAAATTTACAGTCTTTCTTAACCCTTTACCACACAATGCCGCCTTTTGATGCCCGTGGGAAAGGACCCTTTTGAAAACAATGTGGGAAAAGGAGAAAATGCTGTTAACCAGCATTTTCTCCTTTTTCCACAATGTTTTCTACCCTATCAAACAAAAATTGCACCATTTCAGCTACAGTGAAATTGTCGTCTGCAAATACTTTCAATTCGGACAGGTCTAAAATTTTGTCGTGAGGTAAAGGGTTAAAGATATTTCTTCTTGTTACCATGTAGACGTTGATGTTCTACACAAATTTTCTGTTGGCTGATAAGCTTTGCTGGACTTTGCTAGACTATTAGGATCAGCTATGCTGGACTTTGTTGGACTATTGGGATAAAAGTCCACTATGGCCTATAGGTAGATAACATTGGATTGCTTTGAAATATTTTAATCCCATTTTTTCTTTGTAAATCTTTATATTTACCACAAAAATAACAAAACCATATTTGCTTTCAGTTGCTACTTTAATTAGGGAAACCACAGTCATATTTAGGCACCAATATTTTCATAACTGAAACACTCTGTTTGAGCTGTGAAAGAAACCTTGGTGTGAAAACATTTCCAGGCATTTCTTGAGTGCATACAACCAGAGGACAATAAAAAGCATCTGTCATCACAAACACAGTGTAGGACACAGCACATTGTGATGACAATAAACCAACTGCTCTATCAGTCATTGGAATGAAGAGTCATTATTGAAATACCAGATACAATCTAACACCTGCATTTGTCATATAAAGGCTTTAATTATGACAAAATAGCATTGACAAAAAATCTTCAAGTCTAAAATTCTGTTTTGTGGAAAAGCATAAAGGTATTTGCAGGTAACATTAATTTAGCTAAAATAATGGTAATTGTCAATGAAAATGGAAAAAATCTTGTGGGAAAAGGAGAACATGCTGGTAACCTTAGCATTTACTTTTCCCACAATGTTGTTAGAAGCCTTCTTTCATTGATGTCTTAAAAACAGGGCATTCATTTCGTAAACATTTAGATGTTTCCTTGCATGAGTTAATAGCCATGAAACAACCACTGAGCTCCAGATAAGTGGGAGTGATGGTATTCTAAATCCATTATTTCTCTTCCAAACCCTATGTTATGGGTACTCATTAGAATGGTCTCAGTGAGACGATTCTAATGAGTACCCATAACATAGAGTTTAGTGGAGAATAATTAATATTTTCAGTTTTGAAAACAAATTCACCCCCTCTATCTGGAGCTCTGAACAACCTTTTAATATGGGCACACAGGAGACTCAGAGTCAACATTGACAAGGACAATCTCAGTCAGAGCCAAACTGAAATAAATTTTTCAAAAAAGAACTAATAACCTATCAATTGAGCCATGCTATGTGAAAAGGAGGCTTAATGCATCTACGAAAATTATCAACACAAATCAGCCTGCGCAGTCTGCGCAGGCTGACCTGGGCTGAAACTTTTCGCTACTGGTCAATTTTCTGTATGTCAAAGGACCAGTCTACTTGGTGATAGTCAGTTTTTAGACATAATGAATTTTTTGCATCCCTAATTATATGATGTCTTGCTTGCTATGACACATCATGGGGGTGCATTAAGCCCCCTTTTGCCAGAGCATGGCTCAATCATTTGGAAAGTCTCAAATTAAGGTATTTTACTTTATGTGACGTTTACAGCGGAAGTATAATTCATGGTGCATCTCCTAAGTGCATCTTCTTAGCTTGTCAGAACTTTGAAAAGATTTACTCGATCTTTGTACCTACATCATAGTAATTTAAGATAATTGAATTTTAGAAAGCAAGAAAAACTTGGCAACTAGAACTCTTTTTATCCTTTCCCTTTAACAACAAACTTTGACAGCAGATGTTTGAAAACATTGTAACAAGTTGACAGTCTTATCTCGATAGAAAAAGTTCTATTAATTTTTGAAAAATATTTATCTTGGACATGTACAAATAACATTTAACTTTTTTACTCAGAGAGATGTTTTTTTTATAGGTACTTTGGTATGCATACTTTTGAACAAGAGGGCCACGATGGCCCTGTATCGCTCCACTGGCTTATAAATATAAAACATAAATACTAAACATTTCAATTCTGAGCCAAATGGTTTCAAAATGAAGACTTACGAAGTTTTCTCTGTAAAAGCCCATGTGAAAGTTGAGACCCGCAGGGTAAAGCCATTTTTGATCCCAGAGCTATAATTACTTGAACCCTGGTAGAGGTCCACAAGATAAAGCCACATGCCAAAATAATACAAGTCTATGCTGTATGGTTATAAATAAGGTGATTTTCAAGTTTCGTTCATATGAAGCCTCTGTAAAACATAAGACCTCTGATGCAAGGCTAATTTAAAAAAAAAAATCAAAACAGGAAGATTTCTTAAGTTGTCACTATGTAAGCCCATGTAAAACTTGTGACCCCTGCGGCAGGGCCAATTTTGACCCTAGGGCTAAAATTTTGGCCCGCTTGGTAGAGGCCCACTAGATATAGCTACATGCAAAATTTGGTAGCTCTAGGCCTTATGGCTAGGTACAGGAAGATTTTTAAAGTTTTCTCTATATAAGCCTATGTAAAACTTGTGACCCCTGGGGCAGAGCCAATTTTGACCCCAGGGCTATAATTTGAAGAAACTTGATAGAGGTCTACTACATAAAGCTACATGCCAAATTTGGTAGCCCTATGCCTTATGGTTTCAGACAAGAAGATTTTTAAAGTTTTCCAGGAAGAGGACCATGGCAGGATCATTTCTGTGAAGTTTCATGAAAATTGGATGGGTAGTTTCAGAGAAGAAGATGTTTGAAATAAAAGTTAACGCACAGACGGACGGACGCACGGACGGATGCACGGACGGACGCACGACGGACACCGGGCCATGACATAAGCCCGCTGGCCTTCGGCCAGTGGAGCTAAAAATTGTTATCGCATAAAACCTGTATGTGCTAGTGAAAGTGCTAAGGTTTGACAAAATAAATTTTTGGGTCACATCTTTTTTGTCATCTGCAAATGTTTTCAATTTGGACTAGTCTACATTTTTGTCATTTGATAATGAGTTAAGCAAATCATCACATAATTATTGATTCATAAAATTGATTTTTTAAACGATTGCCTTAATCATGATGTAGAATTGTCCTTGAACATGCAGAAAATTCACCGATAGCCAAAAGTTTCTAATCAGGTCAGCTTGCATGGACTGCGCAGGTTAACCTGGGTTGATACTTTTTGCAGATACAATAAGCTTGCTCTTCACAGAGCAGG
This sequence comes from Tridacna gigas, assembly GCA_945859785.2. Classification (NCBI taxonomy): domain Eukaryota; kingdom Metazoa; phylum Mollusca; class Bivalvia; order Cardiida; family Cardiidae; genus Tridacna; species Tridacna gigas. The sequence goes on from OX244032.2 coordinate 75,011,011, forward strand.
ACACATGTTTTGCATATTGAATCAATGAAATTTAATGTGGAAAAAAGAACAATTGCTTGTAAAAATTGCCCTTTTCGCATATCTACAACAAGGGGGCCCATGATGGCCCTGTATCACTCCACTGTCTTTTACATAAATGTGTGATGCACTTAACTGATATCAACATCAAAACTCTATACCAAACGACAAAATCTGATTACCGGCATTTTCTCTTTTTCACAGAATGTATCTCTGGATCATTAAAAGTCAGGATTGTGTGGTAAAGGGTTAACTCATACAAAGGTGTACAAGCTGATGCATGCATGATGGACACAGGGCCATGACAATGAGCTTTCTGGCTGGTGGAGCTAAAAAACCATCCTACAAAGACCAGTAAAAACTTCAGTGTGTGTCTGGTACTTCAGAATAGCCAAAGCCTCCTCCATAACTCTTTACCAAACGACAAAATTTTAGACTTGTCCAAATTCAAAGCATTTTGCAGACGAAAATCTAAATGTGGTTGAAATGATAGGATCTGTTTCTGAAAGGTTAGAAAACATCATGGGAAAAGGAAAAAATGCTGATTACCAGCATTTTCTCCTTTTCCCACTATATTTTCCAAAGTCAAATTTTCCAGAGGCATTGTGTGGTAGAGTTAACCCTTTACCAGACGACAAAATTTTGAACTGGACCAAATTCAAAGCATTTGCAGATGACAAATTAAATGTGGCTCAAAGGATTATTTCTGTCCTCGATGGGGTTGAAAACGTTGTGGGAAAAGAAGAAAATGCTGGTAACCAGCATTTTCTCCTTTTCCCACAATTGTTTTCAAAAGGCTATTTCCACAGGTTTGTTGAAAGGCGGAATCGTGCAGTACAGGGTTAAAAGCCAATGGCCTCTTTATCCAAAGTTATCTACAAGGCTGTCAAACTGGATTAAGGGTACAAAAAACACCACGTGAAATATTAATATACCGTTCAGAATCCAGGGTGCTTTATGAGGCAATGTAGGAATTTAATTGATAATATTTCATCTTAGTTCTAAACAAGCTTTCAGTATAAATTGTCTGCCAACCTACTGATGACTCTTGCAGAAACTTCCAGATGACCTGTTTCCTAGAACAAAACTGTAAATTTTAGTCTAATACTGGCACAATTTTAACTCTTAAACTGTCTTTCACGACTTTAGTTGCCTTTGTGGCCAGTGTAGATCAAGATAACACTACAAAAAGTGTGGTCTGATCTTTGATCTACACTGTCCCCTTTGCTAAATTTTAACAAACAAAAGCAACCATAAAACTGCAATTCTTTGGGTTTTATTTTTTGACTAAAAATGTCTGTTAAGTTCATTTGTTGCTTTAAGCATAAACCGCTAAGAAAATGAAAATTTCCACTCAATAGTAGAAAACCCAAATATTGTGATTTCAAAGTTGATGTCACCCGGAAGAAAATATGGTATTGGACAATATAGTTCAAAGATCAGACTGCATGTTGTGCATAGTCTGATCTTGATCAACACTGTCCGCAAAAGCAACCAGACTCATGCTTAGCAGCCCACAGGTTAACACTATAGTGTCAAGTATAATGAAATGGGCATTCTCAGTCGGTATCAAACATGGAGGTATTGCAATTTGGGTGCTGTTTTTGTCAGAATATCTGGCAATGTAGCAAATCAGTCTGCACATTCTGTGAAATCTATATTTATCTACACTCTAACAAAGCAACTAAAGAGTGGTTCAGAGCTTTAACTCTTTACCAAAAGATGAAATATCAAACTTTCAAATTCAAGGGTTATGAAAAGGACAAATCAAAGTGACTCAAATTGAGAGAATTTTCTTTGAAAAGGTTGAAAACCATTTTGGGAAGAGGAGAAAATGATGGTCAGCAGCATCCAGCATTTTCTTCTTTTCCAACAATGTTTTCAAATCATTCTCTTTCAGGTTAAACTTTGGGATTCTTTGGTAAAGGGTTAGGAGTTAACCCTTTCCCAAACAAGCCCTGGTTTTCACGTGTCTGCCGTACAAGTCTTTTGAAAACACTGTGGGAAAAGGAGAAATTGCTTGTAAACGAGCAATTTCTCCTTTTCCCACAGTGTTTTCTACCCTTTTTGAGACCTTTCTGCCAATTTCATCAAATCAAAAATTGTTGTCTGCAATCTCTTTCAATTTGGACCAGTCCAAAATTTGTTGTTTGGGAAGGAGTTAATAATCTAATTTAATAATGTAGGTGTGTCCAAATTAAATTCCTCTAAGTCCATTGATGCTGCTTGTAACCCTTGAGTACAAAAAGAAACTGCGCCTTCTGCTCTAAACTCCAAGCAGTGTAAACACAACTTAAGGATATGAAATTTTTCATAACAAGAGCAGTGCATGCAGATGCCAACACTTGGCTGCAGTAGCTTAATTTTTAGTGAAAATTTTAAGTGGAAAAAGGGACATAACTGTGTCAAAAATACTTTGGTGTTGACCTGCCCTTACTGTATGGATTACCCTTTTGATAGTTAACAACTAGTGTGCATTTGACGTAAATATCTTCAGCAATGGCCGAGATACTGCAAAGAGTCAAAGTTTTTGCAACGACACCACCACCACAAAGGACAACAGGGCTATGATAATACCTTGACATTTTCTTTGAAAACAGAAGAGATAAAAATGCAGTTTTGTCCAAAAAAATCTTAAAGGCCAGGACCATTTCTATGTTGATAGGTAACACTTTCATGTAAAGAATGCCATTAACATGCAATGAATGAAAAGAGAAATTGCTCTGTGATGGCAATGTCTTGGTTTGTCACAGTCTCTCAGGAGTATGTTCAGTGCAGCTGCATCAAAATCTGTGCACTCCCAGGTCTCCATAATAATTATACAAGGCCAAAAGTTACTCAGTTCACCAATTATTAAACTATCCCATTATCTTTATGGCCCTGTTGTCAGAAGGCTTTTGAAAACATTGAGCAAAAAGAAGAAAATGCTGGTAACCAGCATTTTCTCCTTTTTTCTCAATGTTTTCCATCCCTTCAAGGACAATTGCCATCATTTGAGCAAAATAAGATCCTTTCAGAGGCAACTGCAATCATCTAAGCCAAATTTGTCTGCAAATACTTTCAATGTCATCTAGTAGAGAGCTAAAATTGAAGCAGACATTTTTGGTGAACATTGTTGGTGTAGGAGCATTGTACGATTTGATCTATATCAGCTTCTTTTCCAACAATACTTAAAATCATTCAACAAGACAATTTCTTCTTTTTATAATTTGGCTCGGTAAGCATACTATTCAAAATTCACCAGTGTGGTAACAGGTTTAGAAGCTTTTAAAAGTTTGACCAAGTACCAATGCTTATGGCTCTTAAATTATCTTACTATTTGTAAACAAATTTAAACAGCATTCCTTGAACCTCTAACACACGGTCCCAACTTTTTAAAAACATTGTGGGAAAAGGAGAAAATGCAGGTAATCAGCATTTCCTCTTTTTCCCAAAATATTTTTCCACCTTTTTAGAGATAAATTCCCCTATATGGGCCATATCTATTTTGTTGTCAATGCCTTTTGAAAACATTGTGGGAAAGGAGAAAATACTGGTAACCAGCATTTCTTCTTTTCCCACAATGTTTTCTGCCCTTTCAAAAACAAATTTCAATTTTTTAGTCACATTTATTTTGTTGAAATGCTTTCAATTTAGACAAGTCTAAAATTTTGTTGTTTGGTAAAATTGGTTAAAACTGTTGTTTTTCTTTCATTTAGGATCATCTTAACTCTTTACCAAACAACAAAATTTTGGACTTATCCAAATTTAAAGCATTTGCAGACAACAAATAAATTGATACTCCAATGATGGGATTTGTATCTGAAAGGGTAGAAAACATTGTGGGGAAAGGAGAAAATGCTGGTTACCAGCATTTTCTCCTTTTCGCACAAGATTTTCAACAGGCTACATTTTCATCAGGGTAGTTAAAACTCGGGATTGTGCGGTAAAGGGTTAAATTTGGACAAGTCTAAAATTTTGTTGTTTGGCAAAAAAACTACTGTTCTTCTTTTATTTAAGATCAAAAGGACAAAGTCCATAGTACAATGCAAAGCTGTTTCTTTGTACATCGTTACAGCTCCGCAACTATGTTTTATCATTTTCCTATGACAAAAAAAACATACAAGACATTATAATAATAATTCTTCATTCATTTACATCCTGTCATATAAACAGTCTAGGTTTGTAAGTAGTTTGAAGTGCTTCCTTTCTGGAAAATAAGACAGACTTGTGAATTTTAATTGTCTGGGACCAGCCTACATCTGGGGGTACCCAATATATTTTCTACAAATGATCAATTTTGAATTACATAGAATGTCTGGTTTTTTGAAGAATCTCCCTGACCATGGCGCCATGTGAAAACTGTCCAATTTCAGGGAATTTTAACCCTTATCCTGCTAAATAAGTTAAATAAAACTTTCAAGCCAAAAACCTGAATTATGTTATTTCAAACTCAATTTTTTTGAGAAAAATATCTCCATATTGGATAGTGTAGATCAAAGATCAAACTGCACATAACGTGCAGTCTGATCTTGATCTACATTGTCCGCAAAAAGTTAGTGAGTCGCACTTAGCAGCTAAAGAGTTAACTGAAATTCACAAGTAAAACACACATTTTCAAAAAGAATTACATACAAAGAAATTACTTGTGAAATACATATGGACTTAACCCTTTACCAGACTACAAAATTTTAGCCATGTCCAAACTGAAAGCATTTGCAGACGACAATTTCAATGTGGCTCAAATGGTGCAATTTTTCTTTTGATAGGGTAGAAAACATTGTGGGAAAAGGAGAAAATGCTGGCTACCAGCATTTTCTCCTTTTCCCACAATGTTTTCAAAAGGCTTCTTTTCCAGGGGCATCAAAAGGCAGCATTGTGTGGTAAAGGGTTAACCATTCACGAAATGATCCTGGCTTTTTCAAATCCTGTGGTCGGAGACTTTTTGAAAATGCTGTGGAATAAAGGAGAAAATACTGGAAACCAGCATTTCTCCTTTTCCACCATGTTTTATACCCTTTCAAAAACAAATCACATGATTTTTGCCACATTTAATTTGTCATCTGTATAATCATGCTTTCAATCGGGTGAGGCATTTTCTCCTTTTCTCATACTGTTTTCTACCTTACCAAAACAAATTTCAATTTTTGAGCTAAATCTATTTTGTCGTCTGCAAAAGCTTTCAATTTGGACAATCCTACAATGTTGTCGTCTGTAAACAGTTAACCCTTTACCACACGAGAAAAATTCAGACTGGTCCAAATTGAAAGAGTCTGCAGACGACAATATTAAATTTGATGAAAATGGTAGAAAGTTTGCAATAAGGGTAGAAAACACTATGGGAAAAGGAGAAATTGCTCATTACGAGCAATTTCTCCTTTTCCCACAGTGTTTTCAAAAGACCTGTGCTGCAGACACGTGAAAACCAGGGCTTGTTTGGGATAGGGTTAAATCATTCATAATCCACATTATTTCACACAAATGTTTTAACCTTTTTCCTGCTAAATTAATGATTATGAAACTTTAAAGCTGACAGAAAAAACCCAGGTTTTGCTATTTCAAAGGAATTTTTTTGGAAAAGATATTTCCTGATCAGACAGCGTATATAGATCCAAGATCAGACAGCACATTCCGTGCAGTCTGATCTTGATCTAAACTGTTCGCAAAAAGGTCCTTTGGTCTCGCTTTACAGCTTATCTTGTAAAATTGTTTCAAAAAATTCTAAAATCTTTTTGTTCTTGGCAACAGTTTTGTTCCGATCCAAATGTGCGTTTACCAGAACTTTCTGATTAATCCTTTTTAAATGATGCCGAATTTTAATAATGCTGAAGAAAGAAGCCTTTTGAAAACATTGTGGGAAAAGGATAAAATGCTGGTAACCTGCATTTTCTCCTTTTCCCAGAATGTTTTCTACCCTATCAAGGACAGAAATCATCATTTTAGCAATATCTAATATGTTGTCTGCAAATGCTTTGAATTTGGTTCAGTCCAAAAATTGGTCATTTAGTAAAGAATTAAGGAATGGAGATTTGTGCAAGTCTTTCTTTCTACCATATTGAATTCATTTTTTACAACCCAAACAGCCCTGGGAATCATAAAACTCTAAATCTGAAACCAAGAAATAGGATAAAAATGTTTCTCTTGGAGATTACTTGGGTTTCCTTACAGAAAAAAGCCAGGCCAATGGCAGGTATGGTATTTGATTTTCAACAAGTGTCAATCTTAGACTAATAAAATTAAATTCCCGTATTTTTCCAATTAAACTTTAAGCTACAGTAATAGAAAAATCTGGCAGATGTGCTTACAGAAATAAGCGAAAAGAAAATTCCAAGCACTTTTTTGTGATGACAGATTCCTTGCAAACACCAGAAGGGAAGGACCATGTTTTGTCTTCAATCCTGGATTAAATCAGGTAAGGATGGGGCAAGTTTTATGATACCTTCTTTAAACCCATTATCATACAAACAGAAAGTTTTGAAAACACTGTGGTAAAAGTAGCACTTTCTTCATACAGGAAAATTTACTTCTTTTTCTAAAACACTTTTGTAACCTTGACAAAAATTACAATTCACTTTTTTGTGTCAGGTTACTTAACTCTTTACCACACAATCCCCAGTTTTAACAACCCTGACAAGGAAGGCTTTTGAAAACATTGTGGGACAAAGAGAAAATGCTGCTAACCAGTACAATACATGAAAAAATGCCCAAAGTACTTTACAAGATGATTCCGGGAAGTCTGTATTACCCTCTATCCAACACGAGATTAGTGAGAACAATAAACTTAGCTGATAAGCCCCCTCTCTCTCTTTCCCTATAAATTGTGATAACGATCAGTCCAAATTGCTCCCCATTGACATACAAGCACCAACTGTTACTGGATCAAGTCCCACTTTCAGTGACATCACTTCTAATTATCTCTTTACTTCCTGCAAACATTTTCTTCCTCTTTGAGCAGCCAAGCCCTGGTAACTCAAACAGTAGCGTACAGGACTTGAGAACAGGGGGGTCACTGGTTCAATCCCCCACTCGGCCAATTTCTTTCTGAGGATTGATGATAGTCATTGCGACAGGATTCATTCCTCTCTTACTGCTGACCATCCTCTCCACAATGGTTATATGGGAAAGCAGCCAGTGGCTTGGAAGGAATGATCATTGTGCAAAGTAATGGTAAAAGAAACTCTAGGAAAGCATGGATAGGTACACTAGCGACTGCAATATACAATTTGACTGAAATAATGTTGAAAATGATGTTAATCAACATACAATCAATCAACCCTCTTTGAGCTGATCTTAATTTTGAAATTTTGCTTGTAACATGCAATTTCTCCTTTTGCCACAACATTTTCAAAATTGTTTATCTATCACAACTTGATTCACTTAAATAATCCATTGTTAACAATGATGCTGTTAAAGGTCCCCTGCTCTAAATTCATTTCATAAGAAGAGCTCCAGATAAGAGGAAGTGATGGTATTCTAAATCCATTATTTCTCTTCCAAACCCTATGTTGTGGGTACTCATTAGAATCGTCTCGGTGAGATGATTCTAATGAGTACCCATAACATAGGGTTTAGTGGAGAATAACTAATATTTTCTATTTTGAAATCAAAATCACTCTCTCTATCTGGAACTCTGGATAAGGTAAGGAGTTAAATCCCTTCAAGAAGAAAGCAGTAGTTTTTAGATTTCATTTTAACTCTTTACCGACTTTTAACGACCCTCGAGAAAGCTTTTGAAAACACTGTGGGAAACGGAGAAAATTAATGCTGGTTACCAGCATTTTCTCCTTTTCCGACAATGTTTTCTTCCCTATCACAGACAGATTCCATCATCTGAGTCAAATTTAATTTGTTGTCCTTAAATAGCTCTCTATTTGGGCACCTAAGATGTTGACATGTTGTAAAGAACTACACAACAAAATTAGTATTTGCAGACAACAAATATAATGTAACTCAAACTATGAAATTTGACTTTGACAGGGTAGAAAACATTGCGGGAAAAGGAGAAAATGCTGGTTACCAGCATTTTCTCCTTTTCCCACAAGGTTTTCAAAAGTCTTTTCTGTCAGGGTCATTAAAACAGGGGATTGTTTGGTAAAGACTAAATTAGCCTAATTACGGCCCAACACTTTGTGGAAGACTTCTGGTATGATGGTCAAAATTTAGATTTAGTTAAGAAACCATTGCAAGATAAGTTCTGACAGTACTTACCTGATATTTTACGATATTTTAACTAGGGATGTCAAAAAACGATTAATTGGGCCTTATTTAAGACTTCATAAACCTTCAGTAAAGGGTTATTCCCCTTTGCTTATCTCCAATTCTCAGCTGTGGTTCATTAGTATCCAAGATTGAAAGCTGGAAATCTTTTTTTTTTCACTTTTATTTATTTCCTCTCTTTCTTATATCTTATATAAATCCCTTTCTTTTAGTTTTTACTGCCAGTAATTACTGATTTTTTTTCTTTACAAGAAGCACTACAGGATACATCCGTAAATTTTCTGAACTCTTTACCACACAATCCCGAATTTTTGTGACCCTGTGAAAAAAGGCTCTTGAAAACACTCTGGGAAAAGGAGAAAATGCTGGTAACCAGCATTTACTCTTTTTCCCACAATGTTTTACACCCTTTCTGATACAAATCCCATCAATTTACCCTTTATCACACAATCCTGAGTTTTAATGACCCTGAGAACAAGGCCTTTTGAAAACATTGTGGGAAAAGAAGAAAATGCTGGATACCAGCATTTTCTCCTTTTTCCACAATGTTTTCAACCTTGTCAGAGAACTTCAGCTTATTTGCACCAATTTTAAACTGGTCGCTTGCAGATGTTCTGAATTTGGGAGAGTCTAAAATGTGTTGTGTGGAAAAGGGTTCAGTTACATTTACAGCATTGTCTGCAAATACTTTGAATTTGGACCAGTCTTAAATTTTTTTGTTTGGTAAAGGGTTATTCAATATAGACCCATAATAAAGAAGATTGGCAACAAAATACTTTTAACCCTTTACCACACAACAAAAGTTTAGACTTTTCCAAATTGAAAGCATTTGCAGATGACAATTTACCTGTGACTCAAATGATGAAATTTGCCTTTGATTGGTTAGAAAACATTGTGGGGAAAGGAGAAAATGCTGGTTACCGGTTCTCCTTTTCTCACAATGTTTTCAAAAGGCTTCTTCGTCAGGATCCTTAACAGTTGGCATTGTGTGGTAAAGGGTTGACCAGACAATAAAATCTTAGAAATGTGCATTCTGTAAATACAGATGACAAATTCAGTATGGCTAAAATGAAAGAATTTGTCTAAGATAATTTTAGCCAGAATAGAAAACATTCTGGGAAAAAAAAAAGGAAACACTGGATAGCACCATTTTCTTCTATTCACACAGTTTTCAAAGCATTTCTCTCTGATAGACATCAACTCTTTGCCACACAACAAAATTTTAGACTGATCCAAATTGAAAGAATTGCAGACAACAATTAAATGTGGCTCAAATGATGGAATTTGTCTATAATAGGATAGAAAACATTGTGGGGAAAGGAGAAAATGCTGGTTACCAGCATTTTCTCCTTTTTTTCACCATTGTTTTCAAAAGGCTTTTTCCTCAGTGTCGTTAAAATGACAGGATTGTGTGGTAAAGGGTTAAAATACAGGATTGCTTGGTAGAGGGAATTAGCAATAGTGAATCAAATATATGAGCCATGCTCTGTGAAAAGGGGACTTAATGTATCTGCAAAAACCATCGACCTAGGTCAGCCTGCACAGGCTGATCTGGGTTGAAAGTTTTTGCCATCGGTCAATTTTCTCCATGTCAAAAAATCTGGTAGTACCTCTTGATTCAGTCGGTTGTTAGACACAATGGATTTCATGGAGCCACAAATATACGATGACTTGCTTGGTAAGATGTAGCACGGAAACGCATTAAACCCCCTTTTCCAAGAGTATTACACATTTATAATATGAAATAATCATTCTCACTTACCTTTAAACATGTCATAAATTATAAATCTGTAGATGACCTACTCCATCTTGTAAGGACAATAGCCCACTGCTGTATGTGGCAGGGAGGACAATAGCCCACTAAGACAGTACCCAAATGGACAATATCCCACTGGACAATAGCCTAATACTAAATTTGGCAGGGCAGATAATAAGCCCACTGCTTATGAAAAAGGGTTTCAAACAATTTTTGATAATTTTTTACAGAAAAATAGTCCACACTTTTGACTTATGAATACTTATATTCTAAACTCATTAAATACTTGATTTCTTAATTAAACGCATAACTATACATATAAGTGGGCTATTGTCCAAGTGGGCTTTTGTCCTAGTGGGCTATTTTCCAGTGGGCTATTGTCCTAGTGGGCTATTGCACCCTAGTAGGCTATTGCCCTACACCTTTGTTTTGCAATCTGTATTCAACTAAAAATTCATGTAAATCATCCATATTTTACAAGGATGTTTTCAAAGTTTTAGTTGCAGGAAGTAATAAATTGGAAAGAACATTTCCAGGTTATAAAACTGACCCAGGTATTGCCAATTTTGGACTGTGTTGGGCAGGATATAGCCCATGCTGCATGTTCTGGGCAGTTAGGTGACTGAATGCTGACACTAAATGCTGAGAGCTTTATATTGAGTGAATTGGACTCAATAATGAGACGTTTGCAGTGCTTCTTTTCTTATTTAGACATTTATTGTGCATTGCACCGTCTCAGGTCCACTGTAAATTTTACGGTACCAAAGCTGCAGCGCTAAACTGACATTTGGCGGCCATTTTGCGTGTATTTTGAAACGAAGAATCATTGAATATGTAAGCAACAGGTATGTTCAAATTCTAGTTTAACCTCTATTTGTGAAAATAAAAGATTTTCAAAGTGCCTTTGCACAGATTTCAACTGTTTTTTTTTTCAGGATCTCTGCATCTGGAGGCGACCATATCAAAAACTAAATTGCCTTCGAGGACAGTTATCTGTACTACTGAGTGAATATACAACTCTAATGCTTACGATGAAAAGAAAAACTTTAATCACCTATAACTCCCTGCAAAGAGCAATTAACTTTCCACAAAGTTGGGCAATTAACTTGGCCCACTATCTAGAATTGGGACATAACTGCCAAAACTCAGCACATCAGTACAAATCGTTAATTCTGTTGAATCTGTCAATTACACCATTTTTGGTTTACCTCTGTCCAAAAACAGAACTTGATTCAATAATTCAACTATTTCTATCATTGAAATAGAAGTGAAGCCAGCTCAGTCATTGGCACTGAGAAATTCAAATATAAATGCTAGACTAAACTATAAATTAAAAATAAAAACAGTCAAGAACTGTCATCATTGGTTTTGGAAGATGTCATGTAGTTTCCTAGAATTACTTTGATACTGGTCCTAACCTTTTACTTTCAGCAAGTCAGCTTGGTAAAGTTAAAAATTGTATGTTACTCTTTACCACATAACAGAATTTTAGATTCATCCAAATTGAGAGCATTGAGAGCAAGAGTGGCTTAACTCTTTACCAGACAACAAGATTTTATACTGGTCCAAATTGAAAGTTTTTGCAGACAACAAATTAAAAGTGGTTCAAATGATGAATTTTTGTCTACAAGAGTAAAAAACATGTGGGAAAAGGAGAAAATGCTGGTTACCAGCATTTTCTCCTTTTCTCACGAGGTTTTCAAAAGCCCTGATAAGGTCGTTAAAAGTTGGGATTGTGTGGTACAGGGTTATGTGGTACTTTATAAGACAACAAAATTTTAGACTAGTCCAAACTGAAAGCAGTTGCACATGATAGATTACATGTAGCACAAATTTGAATGCAAAAAGACACAAAACATTGTGGGAAAAGGAACAAGAGGGCCAATGGCCCTAAAGCGCTCACCTGAGTAAGGTCATCTAGGATTGATAAGGCTAAAAAGATCCTGGTCGTGATGATGTAAAACGCACAAGTGTAAGTGATCTACTTTTTCACCAACTTAGCTGAATTTTGAATCTGGTTCAAAACGTGGCCTCCAGAATCACACAAGGTTTTTCTAAGATTTGACCTACTTTTTGACCTGAAGTGATTTGGTATCATTCTTCTCCAAGATTTCATCCAGACAAACATTCTGACCAAGTTTTATGAGTATAAGGCTGAAAATGTGGGCGTCTGAGTGCACACAAGATTTTTCTAAGATTTGGCCCCATGACCTACTTTTTTGACCTGACGTGACTGATATCATTCTTCTCCTAGATTTCATCCACACAAACATTCTGACCAAGTTTTAGGAGTATAAAGCTGATTGGGGCCATTTGAGTGCACACAAGGTTTTTCTAAGATTTGGCCCCGTGACCTACTTTTTGGCCAGATGTGACCCAATTTCAATCTTGTCAAAGATTTTATCAAGACAAACATTCTGGCCAAGTTCCAGAAGTATCAGGCTGAAAATGTAGTCCCTAGAGTGCACAAAAGGTTTTTCTAAGATTTGGCCCAGTGACCTACTTTTTGACACAATGTGACCCAATTTCAAACTTGTCTGAGATTTTATCCAGACAAACATTCTCATCTAGTTTCATAAGAATCAGGCTGAAAATTTGGCCTCTAGAGTGCACACAAGGTATTCTAAAATTTGGCCCGGTGACCTACCTTTTGACTCAACAAGACCCAAATTTTCTACATGTCCAAGATTTTATCAAGGCAAACATTCTGACCAAGTTCCATGAGTACAAGGCTGAAAATATGGCTCCTGGAGTGAACAAAAGGTTTTATTAAGATTTATGAGTGCACACAAGGTTTTTCTAAGATTTGGCCCATTGACCTACTTTTTGATCCGACGTGACCCAATTTCAAACTTGTCCAAGATTATATCCAGACAAGCATCATGACCAAGTTTCATGAGTATCAGGCTGAAAATGTGGCCTATAAAGTGCATACGAGCTTTTTCTAAGATTTGGCCCTGTGACCTACTTTTTGACCCAACATGACCCAACATTTCAATCATGTCTGAGATTTTATCCAGACAAGCATTCTGACCAAGTTTCAGGAGTATCATGCTCAAAATGTGGTTTCTACAGTGAACACAAGCTTTTCCTAAGATTTGGCCCCGTGACCTACATGTACTTTTTGTCCTGACATGACCCAATTTCAAACTTGTCCGAGATTTTATCCAGACAAACATTTTGATGAAGTTTCATGAGTATCAGGCTGAAAATGTAGCCTCTAGAGTGCACACAAGATTTTCTAAGATTTGGCCCTGTGACCTACTTTTTGACCCAAGTGACCCTATTTCGAACTCATCCGAGATTTTATCCAGACAAACATTCTGACCACGTTTCATGGGGATCTGGCTGAAAATGTGGCCTCTAGAGTGCACACAAGGTAAATGTTGATGACCACACGACGCACAACCAACACAGCACGATCACAAAAGCTCACCTTGAACAATGTGCTCAGGTGAGCTAAAAATGCTGGTTAACAGCATTTTTCCTTTTCCAACAAGTGTTTTCAAAAGATTTTTTTTTCCGTAAGGGTTGTTAAAAAATGGGTTTTTGGGTGAAGTGTTGATAGGCCACACCTAATGAATGATTTACTTACAATTTCAGAAGGAATAATTATAAAAATAGATAATTAGATCTTTAACCCAGACGACAAAATTTTAGCCTTGTCCAAACTGAAAGCATTTGCAGACGACATTTCAAAGAGGCTCAAATGGTGCACTGTTTTTTGATAGGGCAGAAAACATTGTGGGAAAAGGAGAAATACTGGTTACCAGCATTTTCTCCTTTTCCCACAATGTTTTCAAAATGCTTATTCCTCAGGGTCATTAAAAGTCGGGATTGTGTGGTAAAGGTTTAAGTCAAATGGCAGAGACAAATGGATTCACTCATCTTCCAGCCTACCCACAAAAATACATCTGAATGCAAACAAGCAAACAATCTTGGAAACTAATTTCTCTGGCAAATCTGTTCACCTGCCACCACAAGTACTATTGTCAGACATAATTCCAGTGACATAACAAACAGGAAAGTCTTTCTCTCTATTTCCCTTTTTCTTGATAAGTAACAGTTTACTTGCAGCTGCAGAAGTTTACCTTTTATATGTCATAGGCCAGATAGGCATTCAGCAAGATTAACCCTTTGCCAAATGACAAAATTTTAGACTAGTCCAAATTGAAGGCATTTGCAGGCAAAAAAATAAAAGTGACTTGTAAATGGAAATATGCTTTTGGAAGGGTAGGAAACATTGTGGGAAAAGGAGAAAATGTTGGTTACCAGCATTTTCTCCTTTTCTCACAATGTTTTCAAAAAGCATCTTTCTTAAGGTCATTAAAAGTCTGGATTGAGTGGTAGCTGGTTAATTAAGAATCTATGTTGGTCCAGATAGGAATTCTTATCTGGACCAGGCTAGATAAAAATTCTTACTTGGTCTAGCCAGATTCTGGTTCTGGCTAAACAATTTTGGCCAAATACGAATTCTTATCTGACTAGACTGATTCTGAAAATACCTAGGCCAAATAGGAATACATGTGTATTCTAAACAAACCTTTGTTATGGCATCCCTGAGCAATAAGCCTTTCGAAAAGATTTTTGGAAAAGGAGAAAATACTGGTAACTACAATGTTTTCTATCCTTACAAAGAACTTCAGTCTCATGAGTATCACACTATCAAATAGTGCCATTTAAATGTAAATGCATTTTTATCACCCATGTTGTTTACTTTTAACCACTACTGGGCCTTTAATCAATAAAATGGACTTAACTACAGCAAATTCAAATCTATTCTGGACGGTATAAAAAATAAAATAACCAGCAATGTATATTCAAGAGCTGACAGCATGTTCTGTACAGTCTAATCTTGATATGCCCGCCTGGGTAGCTCGGTGGCCTGGTGGTTGTGAGTTCGATACCCGGTTGAGGCAAACTTTCTTTCCAGTGATTTTTCACCTCTCACCTCCGATTCATGTGGGAAAAGTAGTCAGTGATGTGGAAACTTTTGTCAGCACTGGTGTGAGAAAGCCAGGAAACACTTGCGTACGTGCACTGACCGCCATGATATGACCCTAGCTGTTGAAATGACATTAAACTCCGATATACACAAACAAACAAACAAACTAATCTTGATGTGCACCATCTTAAAAATCACAGGAAATTGCACGGCAATATGTTACAAGCTGAAAGTACATTTCAATATAACTAAATTTCTTGATGTTGACAGAAAATTTACAGGTGGAGAACAGTGTTTTGACAGTAGCCATAAAATATCAAGTCTGTCAGCCGCTTTGTACTGATCAGTACTGCAGATAAACATAAATTAATGAGAGCAAGCAAAAATCTTGACGATGCACATTCCAAAGTTAACCCTTAAACTGCTAAATAACTTTTACGAAAATTTTCCACGCAGTAGTGAAAAACCAAATATTGCGATTTCAAATTTGATTCCACCGGAAAAAAAACATCGTATCAGACCGTGTAGATCAAAGATCAGACTGCGCAGTCTGATCTTGATCTACACTGTCCACATAAGGTCAGTGAGTCGCGCTTAACAGCTTAAGGGTAAAACAAATTATTTCCTGCACAATTAAATCTCCCTCCAACTTGTTAACCAAGCCTATTCTGACAATGAAACAAGACATAAATTTGTATAGCATGGTGGGACGAAAATAACTGGTCTCTGTTTTCGGTACTGCTGCGATAATTTTGTATTTTTCATTTTGAGTATCTGAAGTTGGCAAAGTCCTTACAGATTGCTGAATACTTGGACTGTATATCTATTTTCATCCGGAAGGAAAAGAAAACCTGTTGCAATTTTTGGCCTGAGTTAGATTCTGATTTCGATGTATAATTGTTTGCAAAATTGCCTTGACTTGAAGTAAGCATCCCTCGAGTTGGAACTCCAGTGACCTCCTTTTTTTGGCCTGTAAAGGTCAACGAAGCTTGGATTATATTTTTGAAGTATCAAAGTAATAGTCTATGCTTTTGAGGAACTCTGAAGATTTAAAACAATTCATATTTAGGATAACCATTAAAGTGAAATTATGCTGGAATTGTCAAAGGAATTGATGCTAACCATGTGCTTTGATAGATAATTCTTCAACACCGTTACACAAACATTCCAAAAATTGCATATTGCGCTTTCACAGTTTCTGGTTAATAATTGTACAAAGTGTTCATACACTGACAGTAACTGAGAGTTCACAACGCAACACAAAATATTGACCAAGTTCAAGGAAGATAACTCTTTAAGGCACAAACATCTGAAAACTGTGTCTTGCACATCTAGGTTTGTACAAATAATTATACAAAGGTTCATTAGAATGACAACAAAACTGACCCGAGAGTATGTGACATAAAAATACCAGAGTGAATGTCCATAGGCTGATTCCATCCCTGGAAACATTCATTTTACATGGGCTTAAAGACAGTTGTTTTTGAACTATGGTCCTGTGACCTGACAACCCTCCATTGGCAAAAACAGCGGCTTTTCCACGTTGCATAGATCAAGATCATACTGCACAGAATGTGCAGTCTGATCTCAGATCTATACCATCTGCCTGTTCAGTTGAGTCTGTAAGATAAAAATCTTTGAGATTCAGTACATTGTTCTTTCAGTCATCGAAAGAGGTAGATTTCACAAACTTGGTACTAAATCTTTACCCTCTGGACAGCTTTCCTAACTGGGTGGGCCTACCTTAACCCTTTAACACAATTCCGAGTTTTAAAGACCCCTGGAAAGAAAAATTTTGAAAACATCGTGGGATTGGAGAAAATGCTGGTACCTAACCCTGTAACCAGCATTTTCTCCCTTTTCCACGATGTTTTCTACCCTACTTTAGGCAGGTTTCATCATTATAGACGCTTTTGTTTTGGTCGCCTGCAAATGCTTTCTATTGGGACAAGTCTCAAATTGTATCTGTGGCGTAGAGTTAATCATTTACCACAAAATCCTGAGTTTTAACAACCCTGAGGAAGAAGCCTTTTGAAAACATTGTGGGAAATGGAGAAAATGCTGGTAACCAGCATTTTCTCCTTTTCCCACAATGTTTTCTGCCCTTCCCAAAACAAAGTTCAATTTCTGGGTCACTTATTGTTTCGTCTGCAATTATGCTTTCAATGCAGACCAGTCTAAAATTTTGTTGTTTGGTAAAGAGTTTACGCGAATTTCCTCACATTGTTCAAATTGTTCCTGGCAATAAATCAGTTCAAGTTGACATATTTACTTTACGTACAACTATTTATTTCTCTCTTTTAAAGTGTTAAATTGGAAATTCTATAACCACAGATCCCACGAAGAGGTTGAGGTGCTCTATGGCACTGAAAGAGTATCTGATAGCTTCAGGTAACAAAAGCCCTTCACACTAAATTTGTCAGGGCATTAAACTTTTGAAAACTTGATTTATTTTGAAGGCTTAGGCCAAAACAAAATATATATATGGTTCTGGGGTTCCGGTCATCCGATCATGTCTAATTTGTTGTCTACAAATGCTTTGATTTTGGCAACGTCGAAAATTTTGTTGCTTTGTTACAAAACATTAAACTCTAATATAATCAGGTGGTAATGAATTAACCCTTTACCACACAATCCCAAGTTTCAACAACCCCTGAGGGAGAAGCCTTATGAAACATTATGGGAAAAGGAGAAAATGCTGATAACCAGCATTTTCTCCTTTTCCCACAATCTTTCTATCCCCATTATCTGAGCCACATGAACAAATTTTCGTCGGCAAATGCTTTCAATATGGACATGTCGAAAAATTTGTCGTCTGGTAAAGAGTTAATTCTGAACAATCACCAGGATTACGGCACAAAATGGTAATGAGATAAAGAAATTGTTGTGAAATCCTAGACTCACAATTTCACTAATACAGGATATTAGAATACAAAAATGTGACATATTTACGAGTTCGATTTTGTCTCTATAGGAAAATGAAGGAAGATTTCCCAAGTACAGAATGTCAGCATGAACAAAATGTTGCACACTGGTGTCTCATTAGTTACAAAACTTTCATCTCAAACTAGAGTTTATAGCTTTCAAACCTCATAAATTTGTAAGTTATCAATGTAAAAAAGTGATGTCTTGAGAGAATGTTTGAAATTCTATATCTATGCAACTGATACTTTAAGTTTTATTCCTTGCAATGCAAAACCCAATCTGAGAAAACCTGAATGAGGAAACTAACCTGCATCAGATCAAACCATAATGGATTGTCTTGTAACAGTACTGTCTTCAAAACATATAGAAGTTCAAGAATATACATGCGTAAAGACTATTGCCTAAAAATCTTTAAATTCTTAACTTTTGCACAAAGTTAATTAATGACATTAATTCAAAGGCACAGGACAATTTGTAATTGTGGGGGAAAGAGAAAGAACATTTTTTTTTAAAGACAATGACTTATTTTTACCTGGGGAAAAATGACATTTTAGTACAGGAAATATGTGAAACATAGTTGAAAAAATAAAGGGGGGAGGGTGTCCAACTGTACCAAACAGCTTTGACCTCCCCCTACAGGGAGAGGACGGTTTAGCCATCTTTGTCCACTCCCCCTTTTGTCTGTAGATTTTGGTGCATTTTGGGCTGCTGCACAAACAGTATCTAAATGGCTGCTTCCGTAACTGCAGGGGAGACTGGCAGAAACTGAAGAGTGTCTGTCTGATCATTGATAATATTTTTAATTTATTACTTTGTACCAAAATGTTGCACAGATGCACCCTACTTTTGGCAAACTGACTGATCAGCTTGATAAAACCATACAAATTCTTTTCAAACTCTTCAAGTTTCCATGATATATTTACAAGACAACTTAGATCTAATATAACATGTTTTTGAACTTGCTCCAGTTTATCTTGTCAGTTTTATCCTTTCTTTATCATAAATTTTACACATGTGGTGCAATTATTGTCATTTTCTATCTGTTCAGTATTTTGGTCCATCCAGTGTATGACAATTCATAATTTCATGCTTTTCCGTAGTTTATTGAGAAATAATGGTGGATTATGGCTTGATATTTCATGGTTACAACCAGTGAAAAATACCAATTTCATATTTTCTACCTCTTCAATTGAAGGTGCAAACAGTAGTTCTCGCGCACTAGTTACCTCGGTAAACAGCACATGCCATTCAACCAGAAGAAAAGGGGGGGGGGGAAGGGGCTTCACCATGGCAATTACTGAAAACAATGAACTGTACTGGACTTTGATGAGAGTCCCAACAAAAAAAGGGGTTAGAAGCATGGAATAAATAGACTAGATCTATTTTTTTATTTTCAGTGAAAGATTGAAATTCATTTCATCAAGTGAACATCATCAGTAGTATTCTCTCCAGTGGTGCAGCCACAACTGAAAATATTACCGACGTTTTCAAGATGAAATACATTTCGATCTGTCACCGAAAAAAAAAATATCCTCTATATATTTTCTGAAGATTTATTTCCTCTCATTGAAGATCACTTTTGAGAACATTGTGACACAAAGACAAATTACGTATAACAAACATCAAAGTATTAACCTTTATTTCATGTAGCTCATCGATATTTTACGATGATATTTTTAAAAGTGCCTGTTGCAAGTTGTCTGAAGAAAAACGCTTTTCGAAACATTCTGAGAAAAAGGAGGAAGTACAAGTTATTAGAGTACATGTAACACTTGAGCCAGATAAAAATGGCCCCTGTTGTTGAGTTATCTCTTTACCAAACAACAAAATTTTAGACTATTCCAAACTGAAAGTATTTGCAGACGACAAATTAAATGTGACTCAACAATTGTAAATTTGATTTGGGAAGGAGAGAAAACATTGTGGGAAAAGGAGAAAATGCTGGTTACCAGCATTTTCTCCTTTTCCCACAATGTTTTTAAAAGCTTTCTTTCTCTGGGTCATTAAAGGTCAGTTTTGTGTGGTAAAGAGTTAAGGAGGAAATGAGCTCTGAAAGATTCTTTGGTATTCTATGGCATGTTCCAGACAGTGCTACAGGATAATGTCAGCATTAACAGTCATTCTTATTCAATGAATGATTTACTGAGCCAAAATGACTTGTCAATCAAACTGTCACATTAATTGCATAATTTCCAATCAATTATCCAAGCGATGAACACATAAGCCGTCTTTCAAACAGATTCCAGCTTTCTTCAAAGACATGGCTGACACACCTTGCATACCTTCTTGGTCATTATGTAATATGTGTGTTGACATTAAAATGGTATCTTTAACTGACAAGTTTTTTTGTGTCTTGCGGCAGACAATTTTTGAAAAACATTGTGGCAAAGAGAGAAATTGCTCATTAAAATTGCTCACTTTCCCATTATGTTTTTTACAGGTACTCATGTATATTACATTCTAATTTATATTAATTTATCTTTGATTTACAACAATGTTCAAAGTTTTATACCTAAAATTTGTTTCATATGGTTTTAACCACTTAAGTGCCTTTCATGACCATCATAGCTTCCTTTGTGGCCAATGTAATCATTTACCCTTTCCCAAACAAGCCCTGGTTTTCACGTGTCTGCAGTACAAGTCTTTTGAAAACACTGTGGGAAAAGGAGAAATTGCTCGTAACCAGCAATTTCTCCTTTTCCCCCCAGTGTTTTCTACCCTTTTTGAGACCTTTCTGCCATTTTCATCAAATTTAAAATTGTCATCTGCAAACTCTTTCAATTTGGACCAGTCCAAAATTTGTCATTTGGGAAAGGGTTAACAGACTGCACAAAACATGCAGTCTGATCTTTGATCTACACTGTCCACTTTGCTGAGACATTCTGGACAATAGCAACCTTGGTATTGCAGCTATAAGGGTTTTACTTGGAAAATGAAATTGTCCCTTGGGTTTACTTGGAGCTCTAGGTGTTAACCCTTTACCACACAATCCCGACTATTTAACGACCATGAGAGAAGCCTTTTGAAAACATTGTGGGAAAAGGAGAATGCTGGTAACCAGCATTTTCTCCTTTTCCCACAATGTTTTCTACTCTATGACAGACAAATTTCATGTTTTGAGTTGCTTTTAAAATTGTCTGCAAACGCTTTCAAGTTTGGCTAAAATTTTATCGTGCGGTAAAGAGTTAAGGAAACAAGACATATGAAAAATATCGATTGTGAAGGACAGTGTAAGAGGTGCTCTGTCGTAGGACAGAATAATTGAGTGAGGCATATAGTGTGACAAGGGGATTGGAAATATTTAGCACATCTTGATTAGATAGGTCCTTTCTTATTCTGCTTAATGATAAATGTATTTAATTGGTCTCTTTGAAGCATAGCTTCACCTATGGAATGTTTCCTTGCTTGCCATCAATCAAAATGGTTTATCCGACTCAATTTTTTTATATTAGAATGACTGGTATTCTCATGTATTTAAATCATCAGTTTTAATACTGTTACAAGAAATTCTTTTTGGTAAAGGGTTAAACAAATATTATTGAGCCATGGTCTGGCAAAAAGGGGGTTAATGGATCTATATAATCCATGATTCCAATCAAGCCATTACATAATTATGGATCCATAATAGCTACATTTTTTAACAACTGAACAAATCATGAGGAAGAGTGGTCCTATGGCAAACAGAGAACTGACAGTAATGAAAAGTTTCGGTCCAGGTCAGCCTGCGCGGACTGTGCAGGCTGACCTGGGTTGATACTTTTTGCAGATGCATTAAGCCCCCTTTTCACACAGCATAGCTCAATTATTTTCACACAGCATAGCTCAATTATTACATAGTGCTCAAAGCAAATTTTCATTGTATGTTCTTTCCAAACCACTACAATAAAACAAACTAAATGCGTTCACTTTGTCATAACCAATAGTGTACAATGATGAAGTCAAGGAATCATCATTTTCATTGGCTTAAACTTGTTTCTGAAAGGGTAGAAAACACTGTGGGAATAGGAAACAAGGACACCGCATGCAGGTGCCAACTCTTGGCTGTAAGTGCTTAACCCTTGGAGCGCTGAATTTATGAAACAAGAGGGCCATGATGGCCCTGTATCGCTCCACTGGCTTATAAATATAAACCATGAAGAGAAGTCTTCATTATATAAGCCCTTATAAAACTTTGACCCCAGGGCTACAGTCGGACTAAATGGGGAATATGTGTATTAGAAGAATAACGTGCCAAATTTGGGAGTTCTTAGCTTATGGCTAGTAACAAGACGGTTTCTGAACTTTTCACTCCATAAACCCATGTAAAACTTGTGACCCCTGGTGCAGGGCCAAACTTGATCCTAGGGCTGTAACTTGGGCCCTCTTTGTAGTTGTCCACTAGATGATGCTATAATTATGCAAAATTTGGTAGCCTAACCCTTATGGCTATGTACACCAAGATTTAAAAGTTTTCCCTATGTAAGCCTATGTAAATCTTGTGAAACTCCCCCCACCACCAGCATGAGGCCAAATTGACCCCAGGACTATAATTTGGGCACTTTTGGTAGACCCCAACTAGATCAAGCTACATGCAAAATTTGGTAGCTCTAGGCCTTATGGCTAGGTACAGGAAGATTTTTAAAGTTTTCTCTATATAAGCCTATGTAAAACTTGTGACCCCTGGGGCAGAGCCAATTTTGACCCCAGGGCTATAATTTCAAGACAGATGATAAAGGTTTACTACATAAAGCTACATGCCAAATTTGGTAGCCCTATGCCTTATGGTTTCAGACAAGAAGATTTTTAAAGTTTTCTCTATATAAGCCTAAGTAAAACTTGTGACCCCTGGGGCAGAGCCAATTTTGACCCCAGGGCTATAATTTCAAGAAACATGATAGAGGTCTACTACATAAAGCTACATGCCAAATTTGGTAGCTCTATGCCTTATGGTTTCAGACAAGAAGATTTTTAAAGATTTCCAATATTTTTCAGTTTTGTTGCCATGGCAACCAGAGTTTTGAAGGAATCAAATTCTTTCAAGAATTCTGAAGAGGACCATGGCAGGATCATTTCTGTGAAGTTTCATGAAAATTGGATGGGTAGTTTCAGAGAAGAAGATGTTTGAAATAAAAGTTAACGTATGGACGGACGGACGGACAGACGCACGCACGCACCCATGGATGGACGGACGCACGACGGACACCGGGCCATGACATAAGCCTGCTGGCCTTCGGCCAGTGGAGCTAATAAAACTTTTCAGTGAAGAAAAACATCCGAAATATTGTCATTTCAAGGTTGTTTGAAGTAGCTGACACTGTAGATCAAAGATCTGACTGCACATTCTGTGCAGTCTGATCTTGATCTACACTGTCAGCAAAAACAAGTTAAGTTGGTTCCAGCGTTTTAAGGGTTAATTTTAATTGAAAATTGTAGTCAAAAAAGGGTCATAACTGTGTCAAAAATACTTTGATATCTACCTGCCCCTGTTGTATGAGTTATGTTCCCTTCTAAAAGTTAACAAGAGGGCCATGATGGCCCTGTATCGCTCCACTAGCTTATAAATATAAACCATAAATACTAAACATTTCAATTCTGAACCAAATGGTTTCAAAATGAAGACTTACAAAGTTTTCTCTGTAAAAGCCCATGTGAAAGTTGACACCTGCAGGGCAAAGCCAATTTTGACTCCAGGGCTAAAATTTTGGCCTGCTTGGTAGAGGCCCACTATATATAGGTACATGCAAAATTTGGTAGTTCTAGGCCTTATGGCTAGGTACAGGAAGATTTTTAAAGTTTTCTCTATTATAGGCCTACATGTATGTAAAACTTGTGACCCCTGGGGCAGAGCCAATTTTGACCCCAGGGCTATAATTTGAAGAAATATGATAGAAGTCTACTACATAAAGCTACACGCCAAATTTGGTAGCCCTATGCCTTATGGTTTCAGAAAGGAAAATTTTTAAAGATTTCGAATATTTTTCAATTTTGTTGCCATGGCAACCAGAGTTTTTGAAGGAATCAAATTCTTTCAAGAGATTCTGAAGAGGACCATGGCAGGATCATTTCTGTGAAGTTTCATGAAAATTGGATGGGTAGTTTCAGAGAAGAAGATGTTTGAAATAAAAGTTAACGCATGGACGGACGCACGCACGACGGACACCAGGCCATGACATAAGCCCACTGGCCTTTGGCCAGTGGAGCTAAAAACTTGTCCAAGTTTGAAGTAAATATATTCAGTAACAACAGAGATACTACAAAATATTGAAGTTTTTGCACAACACAGATGACACCAGGGCTTCAACAACAACTTGTCATTTTCTTCCAAAACTGCCAAGTTAAAAATGGTGGTTACCGCCATTTTCTCTTTTTTTTTTTACATTTGTTTTCAAAAGCCTTCTTCTTTATGGTCGTTAAAACACTGGATTTTTCGTAAAGCGTTAAGTCCTTGATAACATTAAAGAAGAAATGGGTAGGCACTGAGTTTTTTCCTTATCTGAGATAAACAGAGTGTCGACTTGCCATGTCTACATGGAAGTGTGTGAGTGATTTATTTGAGAGGGAGAAGATTTTTATTTACAATGATTATAAACAGCCTCAAAACTGTTTTACATTTCTTCTGGTTTCCTATTATCTCTTAAGAGTGCCAAGTATGTCTGGGGGGTAGCTTGGTTTCTAGTTCAGGCCTCAGGGGCCAAAAACAAAGACCCCCAATTGATGTTTGTGATACAATGGAGAGACACTGAAGTCCAAAGTCATGAATGAGAGACTATGATACATGTACAGAAGACTTGTGCACTAAGCATTCTTTTTACATGGCTATATTTCTGCAGCACTTGTTCTCTTTTCACTTTTATTCCCCCTTGACAGAAAATGTTCATGTCACATGAAACTTTGAGTCTTTACAGCCAAATGTAAACATTGTGGGGGTTAAAATGCATTTGCATTTATTTCATACCTTGTCAGAGTATAGATACATGTATTGTTGTGAAGATGACAATCTATTCTTGTACAGCCAGTCCAAGTTTTAGTTGAAGAAAATGAACTTTAAAGCTAGGTCAAAAGTTGCCAGGTCACTCTATCTTTTGTTTACTTTTTACCCATTTTTAAAATTGTGAAAGGACAAATTGTGTATCAACCTTTACAATGCATTTCTTCACTTTAGTTGGCTTAGCAATCGGTTTAGATGAAGACCAGACTGTGTAAAAAACACAACAGTGTGTCTGTGCAGGCTGACCTGGGTCAAAACCTTTTGCTATTGGTTAATTTTCTGCATGTCAGAGGACCAGAGTACATCATGATTCAGTTGGTTTTTAGACAAAATGGGTTTTATGGATCCATTATTATATGATGACTTGCTTGGTATCATGGATCAGGGAGATACATTAAACCCTCTTTTGCCAGAGCATGGCTCAAATGTATTTTTACAGTAGGGAGCTTTTACTAGAAGAGTGCCAAACCCGTAACAGACAGTCTGAGTTCAGAAATAGGACCTAGATAATAGAAATATGTGTTAGAGTTCCAGATAGAGGGTGTGATTTTGATTTCAAAACTGAAAATATTAATCACTCTCCACTAAACCCTATGTTATGGGTACTCATTAGTATCATCTCATCGAGACGATTCTATTGAGTACCCACAACGTAGGGTTTGGAAGAGAAATAATGGATTTAGAATACTATCACTCCCTTTTACCTTGAGCTCTGATTATTTCTTCTTTATGTTTCAGCATAGCAGACAGTAAGGATTAAAAATCAGACTGCACATTTTGTGCAGTCTGAACCTGCTCTACGCTGCTGCACAGGCAACTTAAGTTGTGAAAGGCACTTTCAGGGTTAACACTGTCATATCAGACCGTGTTTCCTATTTCATGCAGAATAAAATAGATGCTGAATGGCTGTCATTTGTTTCTTGTGTGGTTTTGGCAGTTCTTATGTTTTTATAACCTTCTCCATCATTTGGTTGAGATTGAAATAGTGTCTGGTACTTCTGAAAGATATCAGAATGGGAGTGTTTTTTTTCTCTGCCCAAATCTATTTATTTTCTTCATTTAAAACATTTACCACACAATCCCGAGTTTTAACGACCCTGAAGGAGGTTTTTGAAAACATTGTGGGAAAAGGAGAATATGCTGGTAACCAGCATTTTCTCCTTTTCCAACAATGTTTTCTAACCTTTCACAGCCAAACATCAGAAGTCCAACCTCAATTCAATTGTGATCTGTAAAATGCTTTCAATTTGGATGATTAGAAAATTTTGTTGTTTGGTAAGGAGTTAAACACATTTACCTCCTGTGAGTGACGTTTTTTTGTCTTGCCACAGACCACTTTTCAAAATATATAACTGAGTCATGTTCTGTGAAAAGATGGTTTAATGCAAATGCAAAAAGTATCAATCCAGGTCAGCCTGCACAGTCCGCAGAGGCTGACCTGGATCCATGTTCAACAACCATTTATAAGAATAATCTTAGTCTTATTCTCCAAGATTTTCAAAATTTGAAAGTAACACAACTTCTGATTGGCTAAACCATTTGGTTTAGCCAATCAGAAGTTGTGTTACTTTATTTTCAATCAGGAGTTGCGTTACTTTTAGAAAATTCTGTAGATCAAAAGACTAAAATGTTCTTTAGAATGGTTGGTGAATATGGGCCCTGGATTGCAACATTTTGCCATTAGTAAATTTTCTGCAAGTCAAAGCGCTATTCTGTATCATGATTCAACAGGTTTTTTTTTTTTTTAAAAAATCAATCCATATCATGTGACAACTCCCTTGGTATATAATGTATTACAAAGTGCACAAAATGACCTTTTCACAGAGCAGTGTGACTCAATAATTATCATGCAGATTACTGAGAATGTACTCTCAGGAAAAGCTCTCATATCAGTTGCTAGGACAAATTTCAAAAGCAAGACTTCAGTAGTAACTGTTGCTCTTGGCAACAGAAATGTGTCATGCTCTGGCCAAAGGGGGTTTAATGAATCTCTGATGCATTGTGCTAGCAATTCATCACATAATTATGGATCCAAATCCATTTTGTCTAACAACTGACATAGTAATGAGGTAGAATGGTTGTTTGACAAGTAGAAAATTTACAAATAGGAAAGTTTCAACCCATGTCAGCCGGCCCAATCTGATATGGGTTGATACTTTCTGCAGGGGCATTAAACCCCCTTGTCAGAGAGCATGATTCAAATCAATTTTGTCCAAAGATTATTACAATTTATTGTCAAACTGCTGTAAACCTTTATATTTTGAGTGTTTTACTATGAGCCATCCTGCAGAATTTCCTCCTGTCAAACAGATTCTGTTATGCAAATTAGAATTTCACTGGGATTATTCATTGGGCTGAAAGCAATCATAAAGCTAGCCGGGTGTGGACAAGGATCAAACTGCACATACTGGTTTGCTGATCTTTGTTCACATGTTCCACAAATTACGTCCATGGTTGCCTTTGGCCAGTTAAAGGTTAACGCTTATCAAACCTTATCTAGTGCATTTGATTGGCTCAATAAATATTATCAGGTGTTTGATTGGCTGTTCAAGGTTAATGAAAGGTCAGACAAGGTCATGTATATGTGTTCAGGTTTATTATTGAGTGATTTATGTTTGATAGATAAGAACTAGTCGAGATGGCTGGTTTTGATTATGATGATCTACTACCATGACACATGTCTGGATTTTACACATATTTTATACGATATTTGACCGATATATTTGACCGCTTAAACAAATTTCAGCTTAAACAAATTGATTAACCCTTTGCCAGACGACAAAATTTTAGCCTTGTTCAAACTGAAAGCATTTGCTGACAACAATTTCAATATGGCTCAAATGGTGCAATTTTTCTTTGATAGGGTGGAAAACATTGTGGGAAAGGGAGAAAATGTTGGTTATCAGCGTTTTCTGCTTTTCCCACAATGCTTTCAAAAGGCTTCTTTCCCAGGGTCACTAGAAGGCGGAATTGAGCGGTAAACGGTTAACCCTATACCAAACGATCCCAGAATTTTAATGACCCTGAAAAAGATTGCTTTTAAAAACATTGTGGGTACAGGAGAAGATGCAGAAAAAAAAAAGCATTTTCTCTTTTTTTCTACAATGTTTTCTACCGTCACTGACAAATCCCATCACTTAAATCACATTTAAGTTGTCGTCTGCAAAGGCTTTCAATTTGGGCAAGTCTTAGTTCTTTTTGTTTGGTAAAGATTCAACACCTTATCTCTTTTACATTCTTCCTGCAAAACAGTAAGAAAACATCCATGTGAAATATGTAAATTTAACAGTAAGTAAGGTGTAATAATTATTGAATGCATAAAAAAGCAATTTGGTGGAAAAATAACTAGTTATGGGCAACTTTGCCTTTACCCAGAATGTTTTTAAAATGATCATCAGCAAGAAGGAAAAGTATGTCTGAACAGGGCATAACAGATTAACTGGTCATATTTCAGAGTTAATTGATTTGAGGTGTCCAAACTCAATGTCCTGTGAACAATAGTATCACCTTTAAACCCCAATCATGTCTTTTCTACTCTTGACATATCATCAGTTAAATACTTGAAACAACATACTCTTGATCTTTAACACAGGCCTACAATTAACAATTCAATAGGCATAGATCTAGCAGTTCATTTTCACCCTTAAAATGCCTTTACCGAACAATCCCCTATTCTAACAACTCTAGGAAAGAAGCGTGCAGAAAACATGGTAATGTGAGAAAATGCTGGTAACCAGCAGATTTTCAACAATGTTTTCTACCCTTTAAGATTCAGGTTTGATCAATTGAGCCACTTTTAATACTTAAGCTGCTGAATAAATGAAACGCAAATTTCTACTCAATACTAAAAGCCGAAACATTGCGGTTTCAAAGTTGATTTCACAGAAAGAAAATACCGTATCGAACAGTGTGGATTAAAGATCAGACTGCATGTTCTGTGCTGTCTGATCTTGATATACACTGTCCGCAAAAGGTCAGTGAGTTGCGATTAGCAGCTTAAGGGTTAATCTGTCATCTGCAACAGCTTTGAATTTGGATGAGCAAATGATTTTGCTGTTTGATACAAAGAGTTAAAATACCTTTCATAACAGTTACTGCTGTTGCCCTTGTGGCCAGTGCAATCAAGATCAGACTGCACTAAGCATGAAATCTGATCTTAGATCTACACTGTCTGCCATGAGACACTCTGGGCAACAGCAGTCTCAAAACAACAATTTTTGGGGTACTTTTTTCTGAATGAAAACCCTGGTTTTGTTTATTTGGTGCTTGACAATTGACAGCATAATGGTATTCTTACTGAAACAAAATGCTCTCATCCGTTGTAGTGCTTTTCACAACTATAGTTGCCTTTGCAGCCACTAAGGATCAAGATCAGGGTCGGCATTCATCAACCATTCTAAGAATGAAACATTTTCTGAATTTGACAGTAACACAACTCCTGATGGGCTATACCATTTGGTTTAGCCAATCATAAGTTGTGTTACTGTCAAACTTAGAAAATTCTGGAGAATAAGACTAAGAATATTTTTAGGAATGTTGGTGAATATTGACCTTGGCAGGATTTTCCTACTTTTCCCCCCATCATATTTTCTACCCCTCCAATGGCGAACTTCTATTTCAGTGCTACATTTATTGTGTCATCTGCAAAAGCTTTCATTTTGGGCAAGTCTTAAAATTTGTTATCTGGTAAAGGGTTAAAATTAGATTTATGTCACCTGCAACAATTGCCATCCAGAGATGTTTTCTTTCTAAACAATCTTTCAATTGGATAAACAACTCGCACAGTGTGTGATAAAATACCTCTACAGCTTGCAGATTCTACCTACCCCCTATGTAAACAAATAACTTTGAAAAAAGTTCCCCAGAATATCGACCCTTTAGCAGATGACACAACTTTAGACTGGTCCACACAGAAAGCATTAATTTTGCAGATTACAACTAGAACTGTCCCAAAGCACAAAGCAGACAAATACCTCTGCCTGCACTTTGTCACTGAAATAGCACAATCAGAAAAAACAAAGTTCACCTGTGACCTTGACCTTTGACCCATGTGACCCTCAAAAATAGGGCACCTCCTTGGGCCAAGAGGAACACTTTTGTAAAGTTTCAAGGTCCTAGGTCAAACGGCATTTGAGTTAGAGCATGGAAACGAAAACATGGATGGACATATGGACGGACTGTGGACAGACATGGTGAAACCAGAACATCCCCCTCTACTACATGGGGGGGGGGGGGGGGGGGGGGGGGGGGGGGGGGGGGAAATATATAATAAAGCTAAAATGGTTAAATTTGTCTTTGAAATGGTTATAACTACACAAGAGGGCCATATTAGCCCTGAATGGCTCACTGAGCCTATGTACCTTTGAGAGCATAATACCAAGTATGGTCAATGTTCTTCTCTCATGTGACCTGATAACCTAGTTGTTACCAGGCTGACCCATTTTAGAGTAAAGAGGTAGTCTCTGGCAATTTATCCCAGTGACCTACTTTATACCTGATGTAACAAAATTTGAAACTGGTCTGGGATACCATCAAGACCCTTACCCTATTCTGACCAACTTTTGTGAGGACTGTCCTGAAATGTGGCCTATACAGAGTACACAAGGTTTTTAAAAGCTTTGACCTGGTGACTTTTTTGACTTAACATCACCCATTTCCATACTAGTTTCATAGAATATCCAGACAAATATTTTGACCAACTTTCTTGACTATTGGGCTGAAAATGTGGCCTCAAGAGTGTACACGAGGTATTTCAAAGATCCGACCTGATGACCTAGTTTATTACCCAATGTGACCTATTTTCAAACTTATAAGAGATATCATCAAGACAAACATTCTAACCAACTTTCATGAGTTTTGGACTGAAAATGTGGCCTCTAGGGTTTACACAAGGTTTTTCAAAGATCTGACCTGGTGACCTACCTTTTTGACCCAATGTGACCAATTTTCAAACTCATTTGAGATATGGTCAAAACAAACATTTTGACCATCCTTCATGAGAATTGGACAGAAAATGTGGCCTCTTGAGTGTACACAAGGTTTTTCAAAGATGTGACCTTGTGACCTACCTTTTGACACAAAGTGACCCATTTTCAAACTCATTTGAGATATTACCAAGACAAACATTCTGACCATCCTAAATAAGAATTGGACAGAACATGGGGACTCTAGAGTGAGCACAAGGTTTTTCCAAGATCTGACCTAGTGACCTAGTTTTTGACAGGAAGTGACCCATATTCATATGTGTGAGCCATGTTCTGGGAACAGAGAGTTAACCCTTTACCAGACGACAAAATTTTAGCCTTGTCCAAATTGAAAGCATTTGCAGACGTCAATTTCAATGTGGATCAAATGGTGCAATTTTTCTTTGATAGGGTAGAAAACATCGTGGGAAAAGGAGAAAATGCTGGTAACCAGCATTTTCTCCTTTTCCCACAATGTTTTCAAAAGGCTTCTTTCTCAGGGGCGTTAAAAGGCAGCATTGTGCAGTAAAGAGTTAAATGCATCTCTGTGATGCATGATACCAAGCAAATTATCACATTATTATGGATTCTGAAATCAATTCCGAGTCCGTATTCACCAACCATTCTTAAGAACATTCTCAGTCTTATTCTCCAAGTTTTTCAACATTTGAAAGTAACACAACTTCTGATTGGCTAAACCAAATGGTTTAGCCAATCAGAAGCTGTGTTACTTTCATATTTAGAAAATTCTGGAGAATAAGTCTTAGAATGTTCTTGAGAATGGTTGGTTAATACGGACCCTGTTCAACAACAGACTGCATCTTGACTTAGAATGGTCCTTGGACGTGTAGAAAATATATAAAAGTCCTTGGATATGTAGAAAAATTTATAAACGTCTTTGGACATGCAGAAAGCTTATAAAAAGTTTCAATCCATATCAGCCTTAGTGGACTGTGTGGGCTGACATAGGTCGATACCTTTTGCAAATGCATTAAGCCCCCTTTTCATAGATCATGGCTCATTTATATATAGTACTCTTACAGTTTGCCAATTTCCTCGTGTGCAAATGTTGAAAAATTCTTGGAAGAAGATGGGAGGTATCAATAGTGTCCATGCAATTATCTCCCTTTATGCATGTAACATAATATGTAAATGAGCTCAGCTGGCTCCAAGTGTTCAGGGTAGCTGAATGTGGGTAGGGCTAAGATTGAAGCAGTTCCTTCTTTTTTAGTATTCAGCCAGATGAAAATGTTTGTCAAATCTTGAGCTACATTGTTGTTGTAGCTGTTGGTTATTACAGTATGCAAAAATAAAATCTAAATGAAAAGTTAGATCATGAAAGTCTTAATCAAAATAAATTAATGAGAAAAGATCTGATCCTGATATATTCCTATTTTTTGCCAAAAAAAGCTTAACCCAAAATTAATGAAACTGTCTTTTTTAGAGACCCTTACAACGAAGCTTTTGAGGACAATTAGTGGGAAAAAGAGAAAATGCATGTGACAAAGAAAACTGCCATCATTAGAACCTCAACTCGAATGTCATTTGTAAATGCTCTCAAACATGTACAAGTCTACATTTGTTGTCTGGTGCACAATATATATAAAAGTCTACTCAGCAAGATAACTCTTTACCACACAATTCAGAGTTTTAATGACCCCGAGAAAGAAGGCTTTTGAAAACATTATGGGAAAAGGAGAAAATGCTGGTCAACAGCATTTTCTCCTTTTCCCACAATGTTTTCTATCCTTCAAAAACCAATTTTAATTATTTATTTACATTTATTTTGTCATCTATAAATGCTTTGAATTTGATCTGCTCCAAGATTTTGTTGATTTGTAAAGGATTAAATGTCTCTGACGGCACCAAACCAGGCTTTCATCATAAAATGTTATCATTTCATGTCTATCTTTCCTTGCTTTTCAGAAAAGTAGGATGAAGTACAGTTTTTACAGAATAAAAGAAATATTCTTTATATACATGAGCCACACTCTGGCAATAGGGGGTTTAATGCATCTCCGAAATGTATTTTTACCATGCAAGACATCACGGGTCATTAAAATCCATTTTGTCTAACAACCAGCTTAACCCCGAGGTAAATTGGCCCTTTGACATGCACAAAATCTACCAAAAGTAAAAAGGTTTTGACCAAGGTCAGCCTGCATGCACTGCGCAGGTTCACACGGGTCAGTACTCTTTGCAGATGCATAAAATCCCCTTTTCTCAGAGCATCACTCATTTATAATTGCCGGATATATCCACCAAACTCTCTGCCTTAGTATGACAGCTGAGAAAATAAACTGCAGATCTTTCTGTTAAAAAAAACTTTAGATTAACGGACACAAAATCATTTAAACAAGGAAAATGCTTTTAACACCTGCATATGAGCCATGTTCTGGCAAAAGGGGGCTTAATGCGTCTGCGTGATGCATCATATCAAGCAAGTCATCACATAATTACGGATCCATAAAATCCACGTAGTCTAACGATTGACTGATTTTTGAGAAGAGTGGTCCTTGAATATTAAGGAAATTGACAAATAGCGAAAAATTTTGGCCCAGGTCTGCCTGCGCAGTCCACACAGGTTGACCTGGGTTGATATGTTTCGCAGATGCATTAAGCCCCCTTTTCACAGAGCATGGCTCATATGTATGTGTCTTAATGATCTTTCTTCATGAATTTATTGAATTTTTTTTTTGAAATGTATAGAATACAGTATGGATGCTGCAAAACACTTTCACCAAAATACCAGTAGTCTCAGTTTTTACTACCACTTGCCCAACATTATTTTTGTAAAGGTTTAAGTTTAAAAACAACTGGTTAACCCTCTATCACACAATCGTGAGAATGAAAGCTTTTGGAAACATTGTGGGAAAAAAAAACAATGCATGTAACCAGCATTTTCTCTTTTCCCACAATGTTTTCAACTATTTCACAGGCAATCCTCATAATTCCAGCAACATTTAAATTGTCATCTGCAAATGCATTCACTTTGAAAGTCTACAACTTTTTGTTGTTTGGTAAAAAGTTAACTCTTTACCACACAATCTCAAGTTTTAATGACCTTGCGGAAGAGGGGTTTTGAAAACATTGTGGGGAAAGGAGGAAATGCTGGTAACCAGCATTTTCTCCTTTCTCCACAATGGTTTTTACCCTTTCCAAAACAAATTTCAATTTTTCAGTCACATTTATCATGTCGTCTGCAAACGCTTTCAATTTGGTCTAAAATTTTGTCGTTTGGTAGAGTTAAACCAGTA
The DNA here is from genome assembly GCA_945859785.2 of Tridacna gigas. Lineage (NCBI taxonomy): Eukaryota > Metazoa > Mollusca > Bivalvia > Cardiida > Cardiidae > Tridacna > Tridacna gigas. The sequence continues at coordinate 75,045,038 of OX244032.2, forward strand.
TTACCACCATTTTTTCCTTTTTACTACAATTTTTTTCAAAAGGTTTCTTCCCCAGGGTCGTAAAAACTCAGGATTGTGTAGTATAGGGTTCATTTGTAGTCTGCAAATGCTTTGAATTTGGACAGGTCTAAAATTATGTCTTCTAATAAAGAGTAAATTCCTCTAGGAGAAGAATTCATCAGACCATATTTGGCACCTCAATCCCAGGAGTCTGGAGTTAGTGAGGCACAGAGACATTTATTTTGAAATTTCACCTAATAAGACTTGACTTTAACTCACTTTGAAACCTTAAGTCACCATGATACTGGAATTATTTATGTTGCCATGGAAACCAAATGGGAGAAGCCTGACCAAAGCTTTATCATTTCCCTTTCAGCAGGAACAATGTATTGATTGCAAAACACAACTAGCTATAAGAGGTGTTTTTGTTCTGTTACTTCCTTACCAGATGACAAAAGTTTGGACTTGTCCAAACCCAAAACCTTTTGCAGACGACAAATTAACTCATGCTCAAATTGTGGAAGTTGTCCTGGATAGGGTAGAAAATGTGGGAAAAGAAGAAAATGCTGGTTACCAGCATTTTCTCCTTTTCCCACAATTTTTTCAAAAGGCTTCCTTCCCAAGGTTGTTTAAACATGGGATTGTTTGGTAAAGGCCAAACTCTTTACTATATGACACGGTTTTTAGACTTTGAACACCAAACTGAAAGCAATTGCAGACAACAAATTTAATGATGCTCAAATTGTGGAAGGTGTCCTAGATAGGGTAGAAAATGTTGCAGGAAAAGGAGAAAATGCTGGTTAACAGCATCTTCTCTTTTTCCCACATTGTTTTCAAAAGCCTTCTATCTCAAGGTCTTTAAAAGTCCGGACTGTGTGATAAGGGATTAACTTTTTACCATACGACAAGATTTTAGACTTGACCAAATTGAAGGCATTTGCAGACAACAAATTTAATAATGCTCGAATTGTGGAAGTTGTCATTGATAGGGTAGAAAACATTCTCCTTTTCCCACAATGATTTCTGCTGAAAATTCTTAGACTTGAGCCATATGTAATTTGTTGTCTAGTTAAAGGTGTAAACCTAGCCTTAACTCTAACAGGATAAAGTCAGGTAACTTCAACCCTCTACCACACAATCCCAAGTTGTAACAACCCTGAAACAGAAGGCTTTTGAAAACATTGTGGGAAAAGGAAAATATGCTGGTTACCAGCATTTTCTCCTTTTCCCATAATGTTTTTAACTCTTTACCACACAACAAATTTTTAGACCTGTCCAAATTGAAAGCATTTGAGGACGACAAATTCAAGGTGACTCAAATAATGAAATTTGTCCCTAATAGATTAGAAAACATTGTGGGAAAAGAAGAAAATGCTGGTTCTCCTTTTCCCACAATGTTTTCAAAAGGCCTCTTACCCCGGGTCGTTAAAAGTCGGGATTGTGTGGTAAAGGGTTAAAAAGGCTTCTTTCTCAAGGTCGTTTAAACTCAGGATTGTGTGGTAAAGGATGAAACAAGGTTGATATTTAAAGCACTGGTAAACTTTTCAAACATTGTAATAAACAACAAGAACGGGGAGGGGGAAATATTGTAGACAATGTAGATCAAGATCGGATATCCTTCTGCTGATAATATAGCTCAGTCTAAACTTCAGATCTTGTGTCTGCACAGTCAAATATTTTTTTTTTAGATATTCTTGCAAAAACACCATTGAAAATTGTAATTGGATCCTGATTGACAATGTCTGTTTGATTAATTTAGTGATTTCATGATTATATTACAATATCAAATCATGACAGGTATTTAAAGCAGATATTAAGATAGCTCAGTGATTTTCTGATGAATATTAAAATAACGGGGCAGAGGTTTGATCTAAAGCAAAAGTGACCAAGGCAAGTCATCAAAAGATTATTTCCACATAATCTTACTGCCAGAGTGACCTCCCTTCCCAGAGCCTTGCATTTCAAACACTAGCATGCTATAGAAAACCTGATGTGCTGATGAAGAAATGAGTATCAAGATCAGACTATGAAGAAATTTTACCCTGATTATTCATTTTATCCTTACTTAACTCTTTACCAACCAAAAAAAATTTAGACCAGTCCAAACTGAAAGTATTAGCAGACTACTAAATAAATGTGACCCAATAAAAATTTGTAAAAGACTGTAGAAAAAAAGTAAAATGCTGATTACCAGATTTTCAGGGCCATTAAAAGTTGGAATTGTGTGGTAAACGGTTAACCCTTAACCAAACAATGCCATATTTCAACAAACCCGAGACAGGGAAGCTCTTGAAAACATAGTGGAAACAGGAGAAAATGTTTGCAACCAGTGTTTTCCCTTTCATAAAAGTCTCCCATCATTTAAGTCTCTTTATTCATTGTCTGCAAATGCTTTTCTATATGGACAAATCTAAAATTTTGTCTGGTGAAGAGTTACCTTGCAAACAATGATCTTGTTTTAATCAAAGCATACCATAGCATAGTCCAAACTGCCCCTGAATTTATAGATAATATAGACAAAGGAAATAATGTGTATTGTCGTTGAACATATTTGATCATGTAATTTTTTTAACTCTTCACCAAACGACAAAATTGTAGATGCGTCCAAATTGAAAGCATTTGCAGCCGACAAAATTGATGTGACTCAAAAATTGAAATTTGTTTTGGGACGGGTAAAAAAACATTGTGGGAAGTGGAGAAAATGCTGGTAACGCTGGTTACCAGCATTTTCTCCTTTTCCCACAATGTTTTTAAAATGTGTTTTCTTCAGGGTCATTAAAACTCGGGAATGTGTGGTAAAGGGTTAACACCATGGTAGGCTGGTAAAAATGAAATGTGTCAACATATTATGCATTTAATTATCAACAAAATAAAACCAAACTTTTATTATTTCTCCATAAATGAAATTGAAGGATGACCCAAACATTTCCATTGTAACCATATTTATTTTCCACAGAATATTCTGTTATAAATCAGAAACAAGGTAAATAACTTATCTCTATAGCATTAAACTACGTCTTGTGGAGTTACTTCCCTTGTATCACTAGAAATTTTTTTCTTCAACAAATTGGCTAGAATAGTCTGAAAGTTGTACTTTCACCCTTTACCACACAATTCCAGACTCTAACAACCTAGAAAAAGAAGGCATTGGAAAACATGGTGGAAAAAGCAGAATATGCTGGTAACCAGCATCTTTTCCTTTTTTCCAAACCAGCATTTTCTTGTTTTCTCATGTTTTCTACCCTTCAAAAGACAAATTCAATTTTTGAGCCACAATTAATTTGCAACTGCTTTTAGTTTGGATCAGTCTAAAATTTTGTCGTTGGTAAGGACATAAAAATTATCCACTTCCGATAATTTTCAAAAGCCAGATTTTAGCCCCAAGATTGCCAATCTTAACTTTTGTTACATCAGTGCACTTTGTAGCCAAGATCAAAATGTGCTGTATGATACTGAATCTACACTGTCCTCTATCCTTAGATATTACAGCCAAAAACAGATGAAAAATAGCAATACTTTCTGGTTAACCCTTTCCCAAACGACAAATTTTGGACCGGTCCAAATTCAAAGAGTTTGCAGACGACAATTTTAAATTTGATGAAAATGGCAGAAAGTTCTCAAAACGGGTAGAAAAACACTGTTGCAAAAGGAGAAATTGCTCATTACGAGCAATTTCTCCTTTTTCCACAGAGTTTACAAAAGACTTCTACTGCAGACACGTGAAAACCAGGGCTTGTTTGGGAAAGGGTTAAGAGATAGTGATCAATTGATTGAATGGTGTTTCACGCTGCTTTAAACATTATTTCAGTCTTTTCACAACGACAGCTTACATTTTCACATGTATACTGGGTTTCACCAGTACAAGGCTAGGGCTTTAAAGTGTCTTGCCCAAGGACCCTCCCACATCAAACTCAATGCTCCCATTGCAGCCCAATCCGGGGCCTCTAGGTTACAAGCCCTACACTTCATCATTGAGTCACGCACGACCCAGGACCCCCAGTGAGGGCTAACACATCAAACTTATGTATCTACAAGGAGTGACTGGTTAAAGGCAGCCTCACCATGTGGTGGTGTTGAAAGCCAAAGGCGAGATAGTGCTAATGAGGCATAGTCACTAAATGGACCGCACACTGATAAAGACAGCAGATTAGGATACTGTGAACTTTTAGGATAACACTTGCTGCTGAAAAACCTTGCAACTGATTGCTACATGATGTGCTGGTTCAGAAACGCATGCACACCTTTACATATGCATCTCAAAAAAAATGTTTTCAGACAAGGACAAAATGCTGGTAATCAGCATTTCCTCCTTTTCCCATCATATTAGCTCCATTTTCTAGCAACAATATTCCATCATTTTAGTAGCATTTAATTTGTTGTCTGTCAATTTGGAAGTCCAAAATTTTGTCGTGCAGTACAGAGTTAAACCCTTTATCATGCAATTGCTTGTTTTGCCAACTCTAGGGAAAACGTTGTGGGCAAAAGGAGAAAATGGTGGTAGCCAGTATTTTCATCATTTTTCACACTTTTTCCTACGTTTCCACAGAAACTCCAATCATCGGAGCCAAATGGCAGACAAAAAGCCCCTCCAGACATTATTCCCAACCCCTAAAATTGGCAAAGCCCAAGAAAGCCCCTTCATGATTCTGGGACAGCAATTCTGGGATGGCAGACATTAACCCCTATTCTACTAAATAACTTAACCCTTTACCAAACGACAAAATTTTATACTACTTAGAATTGAAAGCAGTTGCAGATTACAAAATAAACATGACTGAAAATTTGAAATTTGTGTTGGGAAGGGTAGAAAACATTGTGGGAAAAGGAGAAAATGCTGGTTACCAGCATTTTCTCCTTTTCCCAAAATGTTTTCAAAAGGCTTCTTTCCCAGGGTCATTAAAAAGTCAGGATTGTGTGGTAAAGGGTTAAATGAAACTTTCAAGCCAATGGGAAAAACCAAGATTTCGGTATTCCAAAGTTATGGGGGTAGGACAGTGTAGATCAAAGATCAGACTGCATGTTTTGTGCAGTCTGATCTTGATCTACACTGTCCGCAAAAGGTCCATGAGTCGCACTTAGCAGCCTAACTGTTGACTCCTTTGTGGAATCTCGGAGGCAAATCATCTGCAAGTGCTTTCAATTTGGGCGACTCTAAACTTTTGTGCTCTTGTAAAAAGTAACATACAAGTTAGTCGTCTATAAGGACTCTAAAATCTTCATGTTTCATTTAAATAGCAATCGGGGAGATGCAAGACATTATTTGCCATATTGCTGAGAAACCTTAAATCTCATACCTTTGAAAATTACCTTCTTTTCTTATGATTTAGCTCTGATGGGGGCCATAAAAACAAACACATGTCTGTTTGTGTTACAGAATCCACTGTGTTTTGTGTGAATGTTAAAACTTATTAACCCTTAACCCTTATGCTGCAAAGCCCGAATCACTGACCCATCGCGGACAGTATAGATCAAGATCAGACTGTACAGAATGTGCATTCTGTGATCTTGGATCTACACTGTCTGATTAGGAGATATTTTTCTCCAAAAACTAAAACTGAAATAACACTATTTGGATTTTTACTAGTGGCTTGAAATTCTATTTCACTTATTTAGCAGGATAATGGTTAAAGTCTCTTTCATGACCAAAGCTGTCTTTGTAGAAAGTGTAGATCAAGATCATGCATGCTCAAAACATTCAGTCCAATCTTTGATCTACACTGCCCTGACATTCTAGTCAGGAACAAAGTCAATCTTGCAATATATACGGTCTTATTTTCTAGAACCAAAGTGTCTGTTACGTTTATTGGGCACTCTAAGGGTTTAACAGGAGATCATTGTGAAGATGTTTGGTATCTTCAGCTTTATGGTGCCAGCAAACCATTGCAGGCCTGTAACCCTTATACTGCTATATAAGTTACGTGAAATTTTCAAGCCAACTGCAAAAACCTGACTAAGGCAATTAAAAACTTATATTATGGAGAAAAATGTCTCCTTATCGGACAGTGTAGATCCAAGATCAGACTGCATGTTCTGTGCAGTCTGATCTTAATCTACACTGTCCGCAAAAGGTCAGTGAGTCACGCTTAGCGGCTTAAGGGTTAAGACTATCTGATAACTACCCCAGGGGTGCTCATTTCTCTGCAGCATTTCATTAAGTACCACAGAGTCTGCCATAAATTCTTGATGCTTTGATAGATAATTTAGAAATAAGTTTTTTATTTAATTCTTAGAATACTTAGCTGAACTTTTTCATATATACACTTTACCAGACAATCTGTTCTTGTAGTCAGTCCAAGTGTTAGTCCCTGGTACAAAAATGAATTTTAAAATCAAGTAAGAAGTAAACAAAGAATAGAGCGACCTGGCACCTTTTGACCTACATTTCAAATCTATTTTTCTGCCAGCAGCACTGGCCCCACAATAACAGATTGCCACCATCACAATAATTTCCATACTTTTAAATGGTAAGATTAAAATTTGAATGCATTTTATCAGCTGATTTGTTCCCTTTTGACAGTGATTGGGGCCTTAAACCTTTACTGCACAATGCCGCCTTTTAAGGACCCTGGGAAAGAAGCCTTTTGAAAACATTGTGGGCAAAGGAGAAAATGCTGGTAACCAGCATTTTCTCCTTTTCGCACAATGTTTTCAGTCCTATCAAACAAAAATCACACCATTTGAGCCATATTTAAATTGTCGTCTGCAAATGCTTTTAATTTGGCCAAGGCTAAAATTTTGTTGTCTGGTAAAGGGTTAAGGTCAGAAAATGACCTTTCTTTTGTTTTTGGCTTATCATATGTCTTTGATTCTCACTACCCCAAGTATCAAATCCTCATTTTGTTAATTTTTTTTTGCAATATATCCTCATAAATTAATATAATGTGGACAACATAACCAACTAGAGCTGTCACTGAATGTGACTTAATACCCCCGCCAGCGCTTTGACAGAAAAAAAAGTGTCAAGTTCAAGAGGAGATAATTCCTCAACCAGGGGAGTTGACACTTGAAAATTATGTGTTGCAAATCTTCAATATATGATCAATATATGTGCAAAGTTCCAATGCAATTGAAGGAAAACTGTAGGAGGAGTTCGCGACAAAAAATTGCTAGTATTTTGTACACAGACGGACACACGGTTGGACAGACAGACACAGGCTGATTCCAGTATACCCCCGAAAACATTCGTTTTGCGGGGGTATAAAAACATTCATTTTGCGGGGGTATAAAAAACATTTGTTTTGCAGGGGTATAATAAGTTAATGGGCTTTACAAAAGACATATCACAAAAAAGCTTTTTCAGTTTTCCAGGCTTTTTTTTCAGATTAACTCTTTACCACACAATCCCGACTTTTAACGACCCTGAAGAAGATACCTTGGGAAAACATTGTGGGAAAAGGAGAAAATGCTGGAAACCAGCATTTTCTCCTTTTCCCACAATGTTTTCTACCATATCAAAGGCAAAATTCCCCATTTGAGTCACATTTAAATTGTCGTCTGCAAATGCTCTCAAGTTCGACTGGTCTACATTTTTCTTGTGTGGTAAAGAGTTAAACAGGCTTATTATCATTAATGAAAGTTGCAGGAGAATTACCGTAATTAGGAGATTGAAAAAACTCAAAGTCCTTTCCTTAAGCTTTTCATTTCTTATTCTGATTAAAAAAAAATCCACAAAGTTCTTTGCGAGAATCATTTGAGAATGGATAGATATCATTGTGAGAAAAGGAGAAAATGCTGGTTTCCAGCCCACAAGTTTTCAAAATACTTCTTCCTCAGGGTTGTGAGACTGTTTATAAAAGGGTGTAGAAATTGAAAAACCCCAAAAGCTCATTCTTTGAGTTTTTTGTTAACCCTTTCCCACACGATGAATTTTAGACTAGTCCAAATTGAAAGAGTTTGCAGAGGACAATTTCAAATTTGATGAAAATGACAGAAAGTTCTCCAAAAGGGTAGAAAACACTGTGGGAAAAGGAGAAATTGCTCGTTATGAGCAATTTCTCCTTTTCCCACAGTGTTTTCAAAAGACTTGTACTGTAGACACGTGAAAACCAGGGCTTGTTTGGGGAAGGGTTAATCAGATAAAAAAGAGAGCAGCAAGTTCCACTGAGTACAGACCTATTCAGTGTGAACAGGTACACATAACTCCTTTGATATTTCAGACAGAGAGGCAACAACATAGCACCAAGTACCCAAAGGACACCAACATATTTGTTCAACTCATTTACCTAATTAACCTTTCAAATTGCTTAACTTGGCTATCGTTCCTTTTGCAGACAGTGCGAATCAAGATCAGACTGCACAAAACATGCACATGGGCTAATTTGTAACCCATTCACATGGGCAAAAAAGGCTTGAAATACAAGTATTCTGAATGCTTTTTTAACTCTTTGCCAAACGACAAAATTTGTACTCAACCAAATTGAAAGTATCTGCAGACGACAATTTAAATGTAGCTCAAATGATGATTTCTGTCTATGACAGGGTAAAAAACATTGTGGGAAAAGCATTCCACAATGTTTTCAAAAGCATTCTTTCTTAGGGTCATTAAAACTTGGGTTTGTGTTGTAAAGGGTTAAGGTCGATTTTAGTAACCCTTCATAACATGATCTTGAGTTTTAACAACCCTGAAATAGAAGGCTTTTAAAAACATTGTGGGAAAAGGAGAAAATGCTGGTAAGCCTCTCTGTCTAAACAAGAGCATTGCATGTGTGTGCCAACGCTTGGCTGCAGTTGCTTGATTTTCTGCGAAATTTTGAAGTTGAAAAAGGGGCATAACTGTGTCACAAATACTTTGATGGTTACCTGCCTTTGTTGTATTTGTTGTATCCCTTTTTAATAGGTAACTACTGTTCTGAGTTTGAAAAATAAATAATTATCTTTTGTAAAAATGGTATTAAATATCTTCTGTGAAAATGGTATAAAATAATGTCCAAGTTTTTGCATGACGATGCAGACAATAACAGGGCTGTGACAATACTTCGGGGTTTTCTTCGAAAACAGCCAAGCTAAAAATTCTGAAAGATCATGGAACCAATTTATTGTTCTTAAAAGCTCTGTAGAAGTTGCAATAATAATTTGTCTGAAGGATTGAAGGCACAAGGTGATTTAGATTATCTACAAGTAGTGGCCTATTTCTTCTGTTAACACTTATGCTGCTAAGCGCGACTCACTGACCTTTTGCAGACAGTGTAGATCAAGATCGGACTGCACAGAATGTGGGATCTGATCTATACAGTCAGAGGAGCCATTTTTCTCCAAAACATAAGTTTGAAATAATAATATTCTGGTTTTTACTATTGGTGTATCATTTTTATTTAAAAAGCTTTCAAGCATTTAGTAAAAACCCGAATAATTTCATTTCAAACTTATTTTTTATGAGAAAAATAATCTCCTTATCGGACAGTGTACATCCAAGATCAGATTGCAAGTTCTGTGCAGTCTGATCTTAATCTACATGGTCTGCAAAAGGTCTGCGAGTCGCGCATAGCAGCTTGCGGGTTAAACCATGTGACTGTAAGGTACAGGGTAACTGCCCCTCTAAGACATTCTATTCTCCTAAATCAGATACAGATTCTGTACCATGTTTTTACTACGCAAAGTATCTTCCAATTTATCTTTGACCTAGAACTTTTATCATTTTCTGAAGTGATTTGCCTTCAAATTGGCATAAAACAGTTAATTAGTTTAACTAATTTTTCAACACCCTGTAGTTACATGTAAAGGTTTTTTTCTTTTTCATGCAGCTGACTAGACTGGCTTTCAACCTAGTTCTTGGCATTCATATTTGTTTGTAGTGGGATTTAACACTCTTTTAACTGCTAAGGTCATATCATGGGGGTCATTGCACCTACGCATTTGTTTCCTGGCTTTCTCACACCAGTACTGACAAAACTTTCTTTCCAAGTCACTGACTACTTTTCTCAAATGCATCAGAAGTGAGAGGCAAAAAAATAGCCATAAAGAAAGTTTGCCTGAACCGGGAATCGAACTCACAACCACCAGGTCACAAGTCAGTCACACTAACCACTGAGCTTACCAGGGTGGGTTGGTATTGATATACCCCCTTGAATAAATGGTAATTTGTGATTGGTGAAAAATGTTGACAAATTTATTCAGCGGGTCCTTAGTGGCCTCTTTATTGCCAAATTTATGACATTAACATTATACAAGTGTCTATACCACTAACCAACGGCCTACTGGTATATTCGACTCAAAGGATGAAATATGTGTTTCAAGGGGTAAAAAAAATTTGTGGGAAAATAGAAAAATGCTGTTAATCAGTATTTCTCCTTTTCTAACAATTTTTTCAAAAGCCTTCTTCCCCAAGGCTGTTAAAACTAAGGATTGTTTAGTACAGGGTTATTGTACTGACCCCCAATCATTGGTAATCTTTACAATTATTTCAATACTTTAAATGGTATGATTCAAATTTACATGCATTTTGATAGCAGCATTGTTTATTTTTGGCCCCCTACTGGGCCTTTAATTTTTTTGTCTATCAGAAGTTTAAGTTACTTGTAACAGATTTTGATAGTCTAAAATGGCTTGTACCACAATGGGGATTACAGATTTGGAGTGAGATCAAATGTATCAGAAAATCTCTTACTTCAGCAAACTGTATTCCGTGGCACAGCTTGTGATGATGCTGTAACAGATTGTGAGAAATCAAATGTGCCTTGCTCTGGCAAAAGGGGGCTTAATCCATCTCTGTGATACATTGTACCAAAACAGCCATCACATAATCGCAGATCCATAATAGCCACATTTTTTAACAACCAACTGAATCTAGACTGGTTCTTGGACATACAGAAAATTGACCAATGGCATAAAGTTTTGGCCGGGTCAGCCTGCCCAGACTGCACAGGCTGACCTGAGTCGATAATTTTCGCAGATGCATTAAGCCTCTTTTTTACAGAGCATGAATCAAACTGATGTCAACTGTCTACCAAGCGATAAAAAAACTAGACTTGTCCCAATTGAAAGCATCTGCAAATGACAATTCCAAGGTGACCAAACTCTATCCCAAACGTCAAAAGTGTAGACTTGTCCAATTTGAAAGCATTTGCAGAGGACAATTTAACGCTTTACCACACAATCCCAACTTTTAACGACCCTGAGAAAGGAGCCTTTTTTTTTTTAAACATTGTGGGAAAAGGAGAAAATGCTGGTAACCAGCATTTTCTCCTTTTCCCACAGTGCTTTCTACCCTTACCAAAACACATTTCAGGTTTAAAGTCGCATTTGTCATCTGCAAGTGTTTTCGATTTCAACCAGTCTAAAATTTTGTTGTTTAGAAAAGAGTTAAATGTGGTTCAAATGATGGAATTTGTCTTTGATAGGGTAGAAAACTTTGTCTTAAAGATTCCTTTACCAACAGTCCAGTGTTTGGCCCTGAAAAAAAAGCCATCTGAAACCATTGTGGGATAAACGAGAAAATGCTGGTAAACAGCATTTTCTCCTTTTCCCACAATGTTTTCTAACCATTCAAAGACTAATACCATTGTTTGAGCGATATTTTGATTGCTGTCTGCCAGTCATTTCAAGTTGGACAGTTCTGAAATTTTGTCCTACAGTCAAGAGTTAACCCTTTACCACACAATCCAGACTTTTAACGACCCTATGGAAGATCCCTTTTGAAAACATTGTGGTAAAAGGAGAAAATGCTGGTACCCGCATTTTCTCCTTTTCCCACAATGCTTTCTACCCTTTAAAAAACAAATTTCAATTTTTCAGTCACATTTTTTTTTTTTCTTGCAACTGCTTTCTTTATTTTGTTGCCTGCTTTCAATTTGGACTCGTCTAAAATTTTGTTGTTTGGTAATGTGTTAATTCTGACAATTTTCTAGGTTTGTCCAAATTAAAAGCATTTGCAGTTGAAAAATTAAAGGTGGCTCAAGTGACAAAACTTGTCCTTGAAAAAAATAGAAAACATTGCCTGAAAGAAAATGCCTGTTTCCAGCATTTTCTCCTTTTCCCACAATATTTTCAAAAGGCCTTCTTCTTGAGGGTCATGAAAATCAGGATTGTGTTGTAAAGAGTTAAAGGTTAAAACTTCAGTGGTCCTAAAAGTGTCATACTGGTGACATATTTTTTTCAGGCTTTGTTTGGAAAAAAAAGCTAACAGCTTGTTTACAGCCAGTTCCATGGGGAAAGGCTTTTTGTCAGAATGTTTTTTATTGAAATTCATTGGGGTAAAAAAAAACTCTTTTAGGTGGCATTTGATCATTTAGATATTAAGATCAGCTGACTTAACGCTTTCCCAAACGACACAATTTTAGACTAGTCCAAACTGAAAGCATTTGCAGTCAACAAAATAAATGTGATCCAAAAATTGAAATTTGTTTTTGGAATGATAGAAAACACTGTGGGAAAAGGAGAAAATGCTGGTTACCAGCATTTTCTCCTTTTCCCATAATGTTTTCAAAAGGCCTTTCTCAGGGTCGTAAAAACTCGGGATTGTGTGGTAAAGGGTTAATCAATACACAGACAGATGTTTTGGAAAAACTTGCCTCTGTCCACAACAGTAAATATTATCTTTTTACAGACTGTGCCCTTGCCCTTCAAGATGAATTTTGAGCATTTTAAATCCTTGAGCTTTGTAGAAAAGATCCCATCTACTCAAACAGCATTTGAATTAGCAGACAATCAAGTAATCATTACGATAAAAGACGAAAAAAAGACTGTTCTCAGGAATTTATGATACTTTCAAAGGGCCCCTGCATTATGGTACAGACTTGATTCTTTACCACAAAACAAAATCTTAGACCTGTCCAAATGGAAGGCATTTGCTGACAACAAAATAAATGTCGCCAAAATGACAGCACCTTTCTTGGAAGGCATAGAAAATGTTGTAGGAAAAGGAGAAAATGCCTGTTGTAAGCATTTTCTCCTTTTCTCATGTTGTTTTCAACAGTCTTTTTCCCCAGGGTGATTAACCCTTCCCAAATGTCAAATTTTAGACTCTTTCAAATTCAAAACGTGGAGATGACATTTAGTCACAAATGAACTAAAGCTCTCTAATAGGATAAGAACACATTGTTGGAAAAAGGAGAAAATGCTGGTTCCCAGCATTTTCTCCTTTTCCCACCCTGTTTTCCAGAGCCTTCTTTCCCAGGGTTAAAAAAACCCAGAATTGTGTGGTAAAGAGTCAATCAATTTAAAGAGGTTTGTAGAGAGTTAAACCCTTTACCACACGATCCCAAGTTTTAACGACCCTGAAAATTTTTGGGGAAAAGAGAATATGTTGGTAGCCAGCATTTTCTCCTTTTTCCAAAATGTTTTCGACCCATTTACAAATTCATCATTTCAGTCATATTTAAAATATTATCTGCAAATGCTTCCAATTTGGACAAGTCTAAAATTTTGTCATGTGGAAAAGTGTTTAACCATTAAGCTGCTATGCGCGACTCACTGACCTTTTGCAGAGAGTGTAGATCAAGATCAGACTCCATAGAATGTGCAGTCTGATCTTTGATCTACCCTGTCCTATGAGGTAATATTTTTCTCCTAGAAATAAGTTTGAAATAACATTGTTTGGGGTTTTACTATCGGTTTGAAAGTTTTATTTACCTTATCTAGCAGGATGAGGACTAAGGCCAATCTTCTCTAAAGCTTAAAAGCTCTGCAATGCCTCTACAATATGAACCATGATAATATCAAACAGAGACAAAACATCATAAATTGAAAACATATACCAATTATTTTTTTCTTCTTTGAAAGATCAGAATGCCATGGGAAAATGATTAAGGTTTATTATAGAGATAAAACCCAACTTGCAGTAACTCCTAACTCTTTACCAAACGACAAAATTAAGACTCCTCCAAACTGAAAGCATTTGCAGACAACAAATAAAATGTTGCTCAAATGATTATGTTTTTCTATGGAAGGTTAGAAAACATTGTTGGAAAAGAAGAAAATGCTTGTTACTAGCATTTTCTTCTTTTCCCACAATGTTTTCAAAAAGCTTTTCCTCCAGGGTTGTAAAAAGTCGGGATTGTGTGGTAAAGGGTTGACCAATCCTACACTATGAAGACACTGGAATTCATTTTGTGTCATCTCTATTTCAGCGTGTGTAAACCCATCAGTTTCACTCATTGTCTTTTGTACGAGGTGCAAGACTTTCTCACGGGTGGTAAACGGGGCAACTAGCTCCAAAAGGAGTCAATAGTATTTTGTTGCCTTGTAACATACGGGTATTTGCGTGCTAGTTGCATAGATAGAAAAATTGTCAACAAAGGTAGGTGTCGATTTCTTTAAACCTTGTTCATTTCCTTACCGGAGACCTTTTGAAAAATCTGGCAATGCTATGCGATATAAAAATGACTAAACTTTATTCACCGCTAGCATATGGCATATAAGTATGCAGCACTTGGATAAAATCTTGGCAAAACTTTCGAACACAGTACTGCAAACCCGTCACTTTATGTAACACGGAGATTTGGAAGCACGGATTTTCTAGATATTCGTCCAACATATGGCCATTACACTACCTGATGCACGTTTTCTGGTATTTTCAAGCCCATAAAAGACTAAAAAACCCAAAAATTGGAAATTAAAGAATTTGTATGTGGAGAATACTGGCAATATTTTTGTGCGCGCCAGTTGCCTAGCACAAGGGGTAGTTGGATAGACAAGGAGGTAGTTGCCTCCTAATATATGTACTTCAAATGATACACATGAGTCAGCTTTTATCTCAGATTGAGCTTAGTAATATTTATCGTCTGCCAGTGCTTATATTTTCGACCCTGTCTAAATTTGTCATTCGGTCATCGGATGACTAAGTAATACTTTATATAATATTTTCAAGTGGGCGTGTCCGAGACACAGACACTCGGTTTCCCGATGTTTGAACAACTCACAAATACTGAGATCAATAAAATACATAAGGTTCCGCAGCTGCCATTTTTTTCTAGCAACGGAATTTTATACTGACTCCACGTTGGGGCTGCGTTCATTTCTATAACGGTTTCCGACATCCTTGGTACCCTTATTAGAAATTGGCACAGCCCAAACATGACGACAGTGTAAACTGAGAAAAAAGTAGCTGCAAAAACGTGTGTAGGCTACTCTATATACAGTCCTAAGAATTGGCAACTTGTTAAAAGATCGGAAAACCGAGTGCCTGTTGTTTTAATGAAAAACTACAAGGGATGGGTGGTATCCTTATCATGCATGTAACTGATGCACCCCCTTAAAGTACTTTAATTTGTTAAATTTGACATATATCTTTATCATCTTTTCAGAAACTAGCAAAGATGTCAAAAATTCCAAATTCTTCACGGTACACATGTTCAGAGTGTCCAAAGAGCTACTCAGCCAAATCAAGGCTAAAAGAACACTCGAAAAATGCTCACCAGGATCCATCATCGACTGTATGTCATATATGCCAAAGACATTTCAGCACAAAAACAACATTAAAAACTCATGTGGCTTATGCACATTTGGGTGTTCGCAAATTGTGTTGCTTTACTTGAGTGATGGCGTTTATGTTTTCTGCTTGACAAGAATGCCTCCGTCGCAGTTTTTCCTTTGAATACACCCATCTGAAAAATATATTTGAATGGAGTTTTTACGCCGTTTCGAACAATCTTTCAGTTATATCACGGTGAAGTTCACTAACTCATGTGCTTTCTGGGTATCAACAGCACTACACTGGGACTCTGAATGCGCTGTCCAAGGACATACCCACGTGACCAGCGGCCCGGCCGGGACTCGAACCCGTGACCCTCGACACCTTTCAGGTCACAAGTCCGCCGCTATTCCTATTTCAAGTATAGCATAGTCATCCAATTACAAATGCCAAATTTTAGAAAGTGTCAAAAGCACTTGCATATTACAAATTTTACTAAGCTCAAAATTCTGAAATGAAAAGAATATATAACTTGTGTGTTCCAAAATATGTTCAGAATCCTAGCTAAGTAAAATTACTTGTTGAATTACCCTGTACGGTGCTGATTTGGGGCAAATAGGTTAACTGAATTTTAATTACTAGGCCACTACCTCCTTGTCTATTCAACTACCCCCCGGGCTAGGCAACTAGCCCGCACACAAATTCAGCTGTTATTCTACATACACAACTTCTAAAATTTTCAATTTTTGTTATTTCGTAATTCCCTGGGCTTGAAATTAATAGGGAAGGTGCATCAGGTATTGTAGTGGCTATATATTGGACGTTCAATGAGGAAATCCATAGTTTCAAATCTCCGATTTACAGTTTTACCACTCGATGTTCGAAAGTTTGTCCAAGATTTTATCTAAGCACTGCATACTTATATGCCATATGCTAGCAGTGAATAAAGTTTAGTCATTTTTATATCGCATAGCATTGCCGGATTTTTCAAAAGGTCTCCGCTATGGAAATAAACAAAGATTAAAGTAATCGACACCTACCTTTGTTGACAATTTTTCTATCTATGCAACTAGCACGCAAATACCCGTATGTTATGAGGCAACAAAATACTATTGACTCCTTTAGGAGCTAGTTGCCCTGTTTACCACCCGTGTTTCTGAAGCAGGAGAAAGTAGTTGTGCTACCCCACCCGTATTCACCTGATCTTGCCCCTGGTGACTTCCTTTGTTTCCAAAGCAAAAAAATACCGTTTCAGGTCGAAAATTTGTTCAGCGCAAACACCTTGGTTCTGCAATATTCCAGTGTCTTCTTAGCATACCTAAAAAAGACTATGAAAATGCCTTCAAAGATTGGATCCAGAGACTGAAACTTTGTATATCTGTTGCAGGTGAATACTTCCAGGGAATGAAATAAAAATTTCAGTGAAACCTATGAAGAATAAAATTTTAGGTGCTTAGATGCATTCATATTTGAACACTCCTTGTTTCTGAAAGGGTAGAAAACATTGTAAGAAAATGTTGTTACTAATTTTCTCCTCTTCTCACATAAAGCCCTATTCATCAAGGTTGTTTAATTGCTGGGTTGTTTGTCAAAGAGTTGAAATATCAGATTGAGAACAATTCCATCAAACTTTTTAACCTTCAAAGACAATTTGTTGAAGACGCACTGACTGCTTAATACAGAAGCCAAAAAAATTCTTAAATAACTCCCAACCACAGGACAAAATCTTAGACAAGTTGACCAAATACAACGGACTTTCATAGCTGAAATGATGGACTTTTTCACTAAAAGAATCGAAAACAATATGGAATAAGCAGAAAATACTGTTAACCACTACTATTTAAAATGCCTTTTTTCTCATGATCGTGAAAAAAAAAAGTCTTTAGTTTAAACATATTTACTTTACACTGATTGAGAAACAAGTTCTTAAAACTTATCATATTAATCTCTTTCGACTCTGCCTCCTTAATGAAGCTACACCAGAACTTGAGCCAAATGTGTGACACTTAAGCTGCTGAATAAATGAAGCCCAAATTTCTGCTCAGTACTAAAAGCCCAAACATTGCAGTTTCAAAGTTGATTTCACCGGAAAGAAAATACCATATCGGACTGTGTAGATCAAAGATTAGACTGCACATTCTGTGCAGTCTGATCTTGATCTACACTGTCTGCAAAAGGTCAGTGGGTCGCGATCAGCAGCTTAAGGGTTAACTTCAATGCTCTCAATGACGATCCTCACTTCAGAACAAACAAGATGTCCCGTCATCAAGAAGGAAAGGTTTACGACTTAGTTCACAGTGGCATCCTACCATGCAAAGGTGCTTGTTTCTGTTTGAATAACACTTTAAATACATTTAGATACTAATTGAATTAGGAACCAGACCATGGGGGCATGATTCTGATATATTCACTCATTATTATGGGGACTAATTACCTTCTTCATGAACTCATCTCCAAAAGCTTAACACTTTACCACACAATCACAAGTTTTAATGACCTTGAAGAAAAAGCCTTTTGAAAACATTGTGGGAAAAGGAGAAAATGCTGGTAACCAGCATTTTCTCCTTTTTCTCCAATGTTTTCTACCCTTCCCAAAACAAATTAAATTTTTGAGTGATGTTTATTTTGTGGTCTGCAATTGCTTTGAATGTGGATTTGGCTAAAATTTTGTCATTTGGTAAAGAGTTAACGCTTTACCACACAACAAAATGTCAGCCTGGTCCAAACTGAAAGCATTAGCAGAGGACAAATCAAATGTTACTGAAAACAAAATTTGTATGTCTTTCAAAGGGAGGAAAACATCATGGAAAAGGGAGAAAATGCTAGTTACCATCATTTTCTCCTTTTGCTACAATGTTTTCAAAGCCTTCTTCACCAGGGTCGTTAAAATGGGGAATTTGTGGTAAAGGCTTAACTCTTTACCAGACAATCAAATTTTAACCTTTAGAGTGCCCAATTAACCAAACGGGACATTTTTATTCTAGAAATTCATAACACAATTAAGAGTAATTTCATAGTTGCTTTCATCTACAGTGTGTCAGCAAAGCAGACAGTGTTGACCAAAGATCAAACAGCAAGTTTTGTGAAGTCTGATTTTGATCTACAATGGCTTCAAAGACAACTATGGTGTTGTGAAAGGCCCTGTCAGGGTTAAACTTGTCTATACTGAAAGCATTTGCAGATAAAATCAAAGGACTAAAAGTCCTGAAAAGCAGATTTGCGGAACAGTATTAAGCCTTTACCACACAATCCCGACTTTTAACAACCCTGAGAAAGAAGCCTTTTGAAAACCTTATGGGAAAAGGAGAAAATGCTGGTAACCAGCATTTTCTCCTTTTCCCACAATGTCTTCTTTTCCAAAACAAATTTCAGTTTTTGAGTCTCACTTTTATTTTGTTGTCTGGAAATGCTTTCAATTTGGAAACGTCTAAAATGTTGTCCTGTGGTAAAGAATTAAGCAAATATGATATGATGTGATGAAAAATAAAAATTTCATTACATGTAATGCATGTAGATGTATATGTAACTAGTTAGCAGAGTTTGTGAGGGCAAGGAAAGTCAAAGTTATTTTGCCAAGAAGGATGCTCAGGACCTGCTTTTTTAGTACTTACTTATTTATTTTATTTACTTATTTATTTGTTATTTTATTACTTAATACTAGAGGTAGCAATGTAATCCATCAATTTGACATGGTTTTTGCTGGTATAAGATTCAGGAAGGTATGTACACATGTAAGACTGTATATACGTAGTGATGGGTATCACTAGCTAAAACTGAAAGTAGAATGAGTACAGTGCAAGCATCTATGACAGCATTTGGTTCAGGTCAAACTGATAACTTGCATAGTACTGACCAGCTATTCAAAACTGGAAGTAAGCGCACAAGCGTCATTATGCATAATGTATTTGGTTCCGGCCAGTTCATTTACAGTAAGGGGATCTGCTATACAAATCCCTTAAAAAAATGCTGAGCTAGGAAGGAGCTATGAAACAGAGAAAATGTCATTTGTTATACAACTACATGTACTTTATTTCACCTATTAAACGTGCCGTGGCACCATGGTGCCGGGGCACCATGTAAAACACCTACAGGGTGCTCCTATTTCATAGCCAATTTCCTGAAAGTTAAGTGCGGCCATATAACTTTGATCAGGGTTTTAGTCAGTGCCCATTGTAAAGCAATCGCCATTTGAAAAATCCACTGTATTAATGTAGAATATCAATTTTACCAATGTTTTCAAAAGGCTCTTCCTCTGGGTCGTTAAAACTCGTGAAGGGTTAAAAAACATTATTCAAAAAAATATTGATATCAAATTGTCCTACAATATATCAGTAAGTGTTAATTCAAGTAGCTGAATGAGGCTACCACCCCTGCGAAAAATGTTCAAGAACTTGTGGTGAGTTCATGAACATTCAAGAATCTTTCTTGAACCTTAAGAACTGTTCTTGAACCAATAAAACAGTTCAAGAACTGAGGTTCTAGAACCCAAATGGTTCTTGAATACTGGTTCTAAAAGCAAGAAAGTGAAAGAACATTAATTCTAGAACACCATCAGTTCTTGAACTGATCTGAAAGTTCATGAACTTTCAAGAATCTTTCTTGAACCTTTAGATCTGTTCTTGAACTTTTAAAACAGTTCTTGAACTGAGGTTCTAGAACCCAAATGGTTCTTGAACATTGGTTCTAAACACACAAAGTGAAAGAACATTAATTCTAGAACACTGCCAGTTCTTGAACTGATCTGAAAGTTCTTGAACAGTTGACCTAGAATACAAATGGTTCCAGAACATTGCTTTTAATACATTGACCAAATTCTACAAACCCTGGTTCTAGAACTGTACCATATCTTGAACGGTTGGAAATCTAGAATTTGGTAAACTTGTATGTTTTGCTGCAAATTTGTGTAATGGCAAAAATTAGCAAGTTGTCTTTCCTTCAATTTGCATAAAAGTGGTTTCAGATGCTTGTTTACATTTTAGATGCATACATGTGCTAACTTTCAGAAACATTAGAAGCCATGAGGTCTAGTGTATTTATGCAGGGATCATACATGTGAACATATATTATCCCTGCTTTATGTGAAATGGCAGTAATATAACTGTTGCAGACTCATTTACATTTTTGAAGTCAATCAGATAATTTGAATTTTTTTTCCATCACAATGTTTTGAAAATTGCGACTTCATTTTCCACTTGATCTACGTGGGATTGCATAATATGCTACTGATGATTTACACAATGGCTCTTTATCGACTTTTATCTTGCTACTAAAATTAAGTTACAAACAATCTCTGCATTGCCGCAGTCTCTTATGTAATGGTGGAGTCAAGCCCAAAACTGAGTAAGTCCAGTTGGTGAATGAGCAGGACTTTAGCTAGCCTCGGAAATTCAGGAGTAGATGACCCATTGACCCAAAAGTTTCAGGGGTCAAATCTAATTTTTCAAGAGTCAAACAAAAAAAAATCACGAGTTAAAAACGGAAACTTTAAGAGTTTATAGTAACTTTTTGTTGTTGTTGGACATATTATTAATATTGCAATATAGATGTGGAGTGAACAATAGTGATTATGTTCAAGGTGGCTAGGGTTAAAACCTTATTCACCTAAGCAATCGATAAGAAAATTATGGACAATCATTTTCACTCAGAAGTCCTTTGTTAAACTTTGCTGAAATGATGATAAGACTTATTTACTTCTAGTACCATCCAAAAACATGTAAAGTTTTAATGTTCATTGGCCTGGATTTCTGTGTTTCATCGTCACTCGACGATATTATTGCAAACTTTTTTTTCTGGATACTATCATATAAGTATCATTGATAGAAAAAACTGCATTGAAAAGCAGAAATTGTATGACTTTGCAGGGGAACTCGCACTCGAGGACAAGTTCGAAGAACGTAACCGAAAGTAGATACAGCTACCTGAATTATTTACGCCTATCATTTTCGTTCGTATTAATCTCGTCATAAATATTAACAGACAGAGATCTACGATGTACTAGTTTACTAACCCTTATTTGTCATGCTGGTTAACAAAATCGTAAACTTGCGATTTTCTGAAAAAGAAGCGTAGAGAATATGGAGGAACATGTTTTTGTTTACTTTCACTCGGAAAGGTGCATGGAAACACCCGGTTTCACTTCGAACTGTGAACCATATTTCACCTCTTGTGACCGTATTATACATCAAATAGTAAATTCTTCGCCATGGCTATACTCATTTAGCTAATTTATTATGTAATTATCACTAACATGCCAAAAAAAATCTTTTCAAATGGAATTAGAAGAAACCCTTACAAATTATCGTTAGAAAAAGATATTTTCCAGAAAATTAGCATAAATTTATACTATACAAAAATATATTTCATTTCAGGTCAAAAGTTATCACTACGGCAATAAAAATTGTCATTTTTAGGTGAAATTTGGTCATCAAGTGTTGAAATCCTGTGGAATTTGTTTTTTTTCATGCACCCGGAAAATCTCGGGTAATCCGTTATTCACTTCCGCTGGGTTTTTCACATGACGTGCGCAATCAACGGTTTGTCCAATTTAAATCCGTTAGATGCATAGACTATATCGGCTGAGCTCTTCTCTACTTTTGTGGTTGGATGTCGATTTCTTCTTGTTCGTTTTCATTGGTTAATTCTGTAAAGCGCAATCAGACCCGGATGATGACTTCACAGGGAAGAAATATGGACGATGCTTGAATGTCAGGTAAGAAACGTTTCAATTTTCGTGTTTTCTGCATGTGTCTTCTGCGGAACCCCGTAACAGAACAGAAGACTGAAGAACAATTTATCGAGAATGTTTCTTAGTAGATCTAATCTCGCGATGCTTTCCAATATTTCGTCCACCGTTGTTTTATGTTGCTCGGCCATTGCTCCTTCGTCCCCAAACCAGTTCATCCCAGAGTTTTTTGTGTTTGTGATTCCAGATTGGCGATTTTACCGAAAATTTCAAAATGTCTTGTTTGTACCTAGGACATTTATGCAATCATTTGAATTAGATTTTAATTTCATTAGATGTCGATCTACATTTTTTTTTGAAGTCTGTTTAAAGATCAAAATATAAGATACTATTATGGGATACTACCACATTGACAGATATGTCACTTCTCACTGACATGTTTTGTTACACTTCTGAAAACAAATTTTGAATTAAAAAAAGAGAAAATACTGCTGGCATTCTTGTTTTTACATATTTGCTCTTCGTTCAATGGCAAATCCTTTTGTCTGAGTGGCGTTTAATTTGATGTCTGCAAGATTTTTTTAGTATGGATGAGGTTAAGATTCATAATTGTCATTTGGTAGAGAGATGACAATCAAAAACATCAATTGTAAATTGTTTGTGTATTGTTTGTTGCCTTGATTGTCCTTTTTTTGTAGCGACTCACTGAACAGAAAAAGACCATAGCAGCTTGAATCTTGAAATGCAGAGTCCATAGCTCCAGATAAGTAGGAGGATACCAAAGTTTTAGTTTTGATCATAAAATTGCTGTTCTAGATAAGTTCTGTAACCCAGCTCTAGAATTGTTCATGAACCTTAAATTATACTTCTAGAATTACAGGTTCAAGAATTTTATGTTCTTGATTAAGTTCTTGAACATCAGTGTTCTAGAACGGCCAATTACTGTTCATGAACTTTTCAAGAACTAGAGTAAAGAATTGTTCTGGAATTGTTTCTTGAATTCCTCACAGGAAGTTCTTGAATTAGTTCTTGAACATCAGTTCTAGAATTATGGCCATTTAATGTTCATGAACTATTCAAGAACTAGGTTCAACAACTGTTCTAGAACTTTCTAAAGGAAGTTCTTGAATTAGTTCTGGAACATCAGTTCTAGAATTATGGCAATTTAATGTTCATGAACTATTCAAGAACTAGGTTCAAGAACTGTTTCTTGAATTCCTCACAGGAGTTCTTGAATTAGTTCTGGAACATCAGTTCTAGAATTATGGCCATTTAATGTTCATGAACTATTCAAGAACTAGGTTCAAGAACTGTTCTAGAACTGTTTCTTAAATTCCTCGCAGGAGTTCTTGAATTAGTTCTTGAACATCAGTTCTAGAATTATGGCCATTTAATTTTCATGAACTATTCAAGAACTAGGTTCAAGAACTGTTCTAGAACTGTTTCTTGAATTCCTCGCAGGGGCCCTGTACCTAACAATGTAATGTTTAAACAGCCCTTGAAGGATGAAGGCCATTGAATGCACTGTGGTAACCAGCATTTTATCCTTTTTCCACAATGTTTTCTATTCTTTCACAAACAAATTCCATCATCCAAGCCATGTTTTCTTTGTCATCTGTTAATACTTTCAATTCAGACATTTTTTTTTTGGTCTCGAGTTGCGTAATTCAGTTAGAAGTTACCAGCTTGACTTTGTTGAGGCATGTTTAGGTAAACCTCACTTGGGGGTACTTAACCCTTTCCCAAACGACAAATTTTGGACTGGTCCAAATTGAAGTAGTTTGCAGATGACAATTTTAAATTTGATGAAAATGGCAGAATGTTCTCAAAAAGGGTAGAAAACACTGTGGGAAAAGGAGAAATTGCTCATAACGAGCAATTTCTCCTTTTCCCACAGTGTTTTCAAAAGACTTGTACTGCACACACGTGAAAACCAGGGCTTGTGTGGGAAAGCGTTAAGACAGATTTACATCAGCTAAACATTGTGACAATTGAAAAGCCCTGTTTACCCAAGACCACTGCTGGGCTAGACAAGGATTTATCATTACAAAAGTAAATATGACTCCAATTCTTTCTCAACTGTTCACTTTTACAAACCTGAAGAAAAAAGCTTTTGAAAACTTTGCAGGAAGAAGGTTGGGGGAAAAAATCTGCTTACAAGCATTTCCTCCTTTTTCCAAATTGTTTTCCACTATTCCAACCACAATTATCACTTGAGCTAAACTTAAATTGTTATTTTCAAATGCTTTCAATTTGGATAAGTCTAGAAGGTCTATATACAATAAAGAGTTGACCCTTTACCAAACAATCCTAAATTTTATGACCCTGTGGGAGAATGCTATCGAAAACATTGTGGAAAAAGGAGAAAATGCTGGTAACCAGCATTTTCTCCTTTTCTGTCCTTTCAAAGACAAATTTTATCATTTGTGCCACATTTCATTTGTCGTCTCTAAATGCTTTGAAAATGGACAAGTATAAAATTCTGTTGATGGATAAGAAGTTAATTCCCCAAATCATCTTGAACCAGAAGTGGTGAATTTTGGACAAACTCGCTTGTTTGATGGTCTTGTTTGCAAGATTAATGCCCATTATACATGGAAACCAAGGCTTGCAGCATGAACAATCTTGTTCCCTTACAAGCTAGGGCCCAATTTATCACAGAAAATTATATTTTCTTGTCCAATCACTTATCCTCAAGTAGTCTTTTAATGTTAATTCTAAGGATCATTCATTCCTAGTCCCTTTTTCTTCAAAACACAAGAAGTACCAGTGGAAGGGTCCAATTAACCCTTTACCACACAATCCCGAGTTTTAATGACCCTGAAGAAAAAGCCTTCTGAAAACATTGTGGGAAAAGGAGAAAATGCTGGTAACCAGCATTTTCTCCTTTGCCCACTATGTTTACGACCATACCAAAGACAGAAATCATCATTTAAGCTACTCTCAGTTTGTCATCTGCAAATGCTTTCAATTTGCTACAGTCCGAAATTTTGTTATGTGGTAAAAAGTTAACCCTGGGCCAGACTAAGGCTTTGCCAATGCTGAAAGCAGCTGCAGACGACAAATTTTATCTGGCTTGAAAGATAGGAATTGTCCTGGGAAAGGCAGAAAATATTGCAGGAAAGGAGAAAATTCTGGAAACTAGAAAGCATTTCTCTTTACCAAACAACAAAATTTTGGACTCCTTCAAATTGAAAGCACTTGCAGACAACAAAAGAAATTTAGCTAAAAATGATGATTTTTACCTTTGATAGGGTAGAAAATATTGTAGGAAAAGGAGAAAATGCTGGTTAGCAGCATTTTCTCCTTTTCCCACAATGTTTTCAAAAGCCCTTTTCTTCCATGTCGTTAA
This sequence comes from Tridacna gigas, assembly GCA_945859785.2. Lineage (NCBI taxonomy): Eukaryota > Metazoa > Mollusca > Bivalvia > Cardiida > Cardiidae > Tridacna > Tridacna gigas. The sequence goes on from OX244032.2 coordinate 75,070,418, forward strand.
AACTCGGCATTGTGTGTTAAAGAGTTAAATGCCAATTCATCAAACTGATATGGAGCTGGATATTTTAGTCCACAACAGCATTTCACATTCACTGCAGTCTGGTCTACATTGTCTGGTTGCTTTAAACATTTTTATAGATCACAGTTAGATTTTAGACCTATTCTTTACTCTCAAGTTGGAAACATGTTGATTAATTAATGATGCTTTTCGACGCTTTCAACATTCACAGCGACAGCTCAGATATTCATGTATGTACTGGGTTACATCAGTACTAGGCTAGGGCTCTGAGTGTTTTGCCCTAGTACACTCCCACAAAGACCCTAGTGCTCAACATGAGGCTTGAACCTGGTACCTCAAGATTACAAGTCATACACTTTACCACTGAGCTACACAGGACCCTTTTTAACTCTTTACCAAACGACAAATTTTTAGACTGGTCTAAATTGAAATCATTTGCAATCGACATATGAAATGCTACTCAAAACATGACATTTGTTTTTGAAAGGGTAGAAAACATTGTCGGAAAAGGAGAAAATGCTGGTTACCAGCATTTTCTCCTTTTCCCACAGTGTTTTCAAAAGACTTCTTCTTCAGGGTCATATAAACTCAGGAATGTGTGGTAAATGGTTAAAACAAGTAGCAAAATACTAATGTGGTATAACAACAGAACAGAATGTGATCATTTCAAAAGTAACTGTCCAGGAGTGACAGGATGAAAAAACAAGAGGGCCATGATGGCCCTGTATCGCTCCACTGGCTTATAAATATAAACCACAAAGAAAAGTCTTCACTATATAAGCCCTTATAAAACTTTGACCTCATGGCTACAGTCTGACTAAATGGGGAATATTGTATTAGAAGAATAACATGCCAAATGTGGGAGTTCTTGGCCTTATGGCTGGTAACAAGATGGTTTCTGAACTTTTCACTCCATAAACCCATGTAAAACTTGTGATCCCTGGTGCAGGGCCAAACTTGATCCTAGAGCTGTAACTTGGGCCCTCTTTGTAACTGTCCACTAAATAATGCTATAATTATATGCAAAATTTGGTAGCCTAAGCCTTATGGCTATGTACACCAAGATTTAAAAGTTTTCCCTATGTAAGCCTATGTAAATCTTGTGAACCCCCCCCTCCAAGTATGAGGCCAAATTGACCCCAGGACTATACTTTGGACACTTTTGGTAGACTCCAACTAGATCAAGCTAAATGCCAAATTTGGTAGCTCTAGGCCTTATGGTTTCAGACAAGAAGATATTTAAAGTTTTCTCTATATAAGCCTATGTATAAAACTTGTGACCCCTGGGGAAGAGCCAATTTTGACCCCAGGGCTATAATTTCAAGAAACATGATAGAGGTCTACTACATAAAGCTACATGCCAAATTTGGTAGCCCTATGCCTTATGGTTTCAGACAAGAAGATTTTTAAAGTTTTCTCTATATAAGCCTATGTATAAAACTTGTGACCCCTGGGGAAGAGCCAATTTTGACCCCAGGGCTATAATTTCAAGAAACATGATAGAGGTCTACTACATAAAGCTACATGCCAAATTTGGTAGCCCTATGCCTTATGGTTTCAGACAAGAAGATTTTTAAAGTTTTCTCTATATAAGCCTATGTAAAACTTGTGACCCCTGGGGCAGAGCCAATTTTGACCCCAGGGCTATAATTTGAAGAAACTTGATAGAGGTCTACTACATAAAGCTACATGCCAAATTTGGTAGCCCTATGCCTTATGGTTTCAGACAAGAAGATTTTTAAAGATTTCCAATATTTTTCAGTTTTGTTGCCATGGCAACCAGAGTTTTTTGAAGGAATCAAATTCTTTCAAGAAATTCTGAAGAGGACCATGTCAGGATCATTTCTGTGAAGTTTCGTGAAAATCGGATGGGTAGTTTCAGAGAAGAAGATGTTTGAAATAAAAGTTAATGCACGGACGGACGGACGACCGGACGGACGGACGGACGACGGACACCGGGCCATGACATAAGCCCGCTGGCCTTCGGCCAGTGGAGCTAAAAACTCTCACATCTGGCGTGGATTTTCATGATAAATAAATATATAATGACCACTACAAGATGCTACCATCTTTATGCTGACATGTGAAGTGAACACAGCCCTGTCATTCTTTCCAGGTCAAATTAAGAAACGAGATCTAGAAAAGAGAAACTTATTAGGTCCTCTGTGGTGGACATTCACAAGCCATGTAACTTACCAACTGGCCATGAATCTCATGCTACAGTCACACACGGCCGGATTTTGAACTGGGTCCATACGGAATTAAAAACGTATCGAACCGGTTCCACCCATATAGACCCACAATTCGTAACCAATGTCAATTCCTGATGGATTCTGGGGGCTAAGATACAGTGGAGAAAATATTTTGGTCATGTTCAAAATTTTTGCACGGATTTCAATTCCGTATTGATATCCGTATTGACCCGGTTTGAACCGCATTGACCTACATAGACCGGCTTCAACCCGCAGCGTAAAACCGCATCGACCTTTGTCGTATACCGCATTGCCCTCATATAACGGATTTTGCAATGTTTACAACCGGGTCGATATTGGTCGAAGAAGGTCGACACGGGTTGATAGGGGTTGAAAAGGTTTTAGTTTAAGCAAATTACCCTCCATTCCGGGACTAATCTGGCTCATTTTCATCCGGATCAAATCCGGTTCATGACCAGGCCGTATGTGACTGTATTAGAAGGCATTTTACTGTTTTTCAACCCTCAACCCGAACAAAACCGACATCTTTGAATGGGGGAAAATGTACAAATATTGGGTTTGCAAGGGTATTTTAGCTCAGATAAAACTGTAATGTATCTGACAGTGTGGACCAGATATCAGACTGCACATGTTGTTCCAGAATCAACACTGAACATTTTGATTCACACTGATTGTAAAGGCAACATTTAACCAAATGATGGAATTTTAAACTTGTCTGTATTGAAAGCACTTGCAGACAACAAACCAAGTGTGAGTCAAATTATTGGATTTGTCTGCAAAAGGGTAAAAAAAATTGTGGGAAAAGGAGAAAATGCTGATTACCAGCATTTTCTCCTTTTCCAACAATGTTTAGGAAAGTCTTCACTATCAGGGGTGTTAAAACTCTAGATTGTATGGCAAGGGGTTAAAAACCATAGTGCGTCAAATTAACCTAACAGACATTTTTAGTCTAGAAATTCCACTAAAAAATTTAAAACTTACTTGTTAAGTATGTTTTAGCAAAGCAGAAAGTGTACATCAAAGATTAGTCTACATCTTTTGTCCAGTCTCATTTTAATCTGCACTGACTGTAAGGGCAACTTAAGTTGAGAAAGACACTTAAAGGGTTAAGCTATGAGTGCTGTACACCTAAAGTAAGGTTTACTTTTTTAGTGGAAATTGGTTCATGGCAATGTTTCAGACAGACTTGGTATTGCGGCTGAAGCAGTCAACAGTTGATGGGACAGAAGCAGTCAACAGTTGATGGGACAGAAGCAGTCAACAATTGACGTAAGACAAGCTAGAAATGCCATGTTATTTACAAACGATCAAAGACACTCACTTTAACCAATTAAATTGTCATCAATCATCATTAGGGTAAGCTGGGGTAAAATGGAGGAAAAAAAGGTCTTTAACACTTCATTTATCTTATTATGGCATTAGGTCATTATCTCCTTTACAATACCATCTTTGGGAAAATGATCAATTTAACTCTTTACCCAACGACAAATTTTTGGACTGAACCAAATTCAAAGCATTTGGAAACGACAAATTAAATGTTGCTAGAATGATGGTTTCTGTCTCTGATAGGGTAGAAAACATTGTGGGAAATGCAGAAAATGCTGGTAACCAGCATTTTATATTTTTCCGTAATGTTTTCTAATCTTCCAAGACAATTTCTGTTTATGTGTCAAATTTTGTTAATTGTCTGCAAATGCTTTGAATTACGATGAGTAAAATTTTGTTGTTCATTAAAGACAATTTTCATCAGTTGTTCTAAACTGACTTTAGCCTCTGTAACTGTCGTGAATTTATACTAAATACGGACAAGTCTAAAATTTTGCCATCTGGTAAAGAGTTCATTTATATTTTTCAGATAACACAATGTTAGACTTGTCTATACTGAAAGCATTTGCTGACAACATATGAAAAATAGGTGATGATTAAACCAGAAAATTTTATCAAGTCATAGAAAGCCACATGGAGAGCAGAAAAGTGAATAAAAATTCATCCTGTTTCAGCCAACCAATCAATCTTCCCTTCCATAACCCTTTACCAACAATCCAGTTTTAACAAATCTGAGAAAGAATGCTTTAAAATTAAAAAAAAAAACTTGTAGAAAAAGGAGAAAATGCTGGTAACTCTAAGCTTTTCTCCTTTTCCCACAACAATTTCTACCCTTTTAAAAACAAATTTTAATTTTTGAGTCAAATGTAACATGTTATCTGTCAATGCTTTAAAATTGGGCAAGTCTAAAATTTGTCGTTTGGTAAAGAGATAATGGTGTTACCTCTCATAAACTATATTCAATTTAGATGGATGAATAAATTGCCAATTTAGTAACCCTAAATGTAATTTTCACACTTAGTCCATTATCATACCTGCTAGTCTGAACCAACCAGACACTTAATAGCTGCGGAGAAGGGAAAAAAAGAATTAACCCTTTCCCAAACAAGCCCTGGTTTTCACGTGTCTGCAGTACAAGTCTTTTGAAAACACTGTGGGAAAAGGAGAAATTGCTCGTAACGAGCAATTTCTCCTTTTCCCACAGCGTTTTCTACCCAATTTGATAACTTTCTGCTATTTTCATCAAACTTAAAATTGTCATCTGCAAACTGTTTCAATTTGGACCAGTCCAAAATTTGTCATTTGGGAAAGGGTTAAATAAATGAAAATATTGTTTTTAGACAGTGTGTAAAAAGTTGTTGGAAAAGGAGCAGTTGATTTTAACAACTAGAATCTCTGTCCTGATTATTTCAAAAAGTTATCAACAACAGGAATGTAAAACATTGCATTTGAATTAATAATTTAACTCTTTACCATACAACAATTTTTGTCATCGACCAAATTGAAAGCATTTGCAGTTGACAAAATAAATGTAGCTCTAGTGATTTTTTTTGTCTTTGATAGAGTAGAAAATTTTGTGGGAAAAGGAGAAAATGCTGGTTACCAGCACTTTTTCCTTTTCATTGGTGTTTTCAAAAGGCTTCTTCCTTAGGGTCGTTAAAACTCAGGATTGTGTAGTAAAGAGTTAACTCTATCACAAGACAAAATTTTAGCCTTATCCAGACTGAAAGCATTGGCTGACCACAGATCCAATATAAATAAAAACATGAAATTTTATTTACATAGGGTAGGAAACATTGTGAGAAAAGGACAAAAATGCTGGTAACCAGTATTTTTTCCTATTCCCACAATGTTTTCAAAAGTCTTTTTCCTGGGTGTCATTAAGAGTTGGGATTGTGCAGTAAAGGATTAACTGCAATTTTCACACTTAATCAAGTGGTTTTATGGCTCTACATATAAGAAATAATTCTAAAATTTGCATAGTCAGTTATTCACTCTTTACCAAACAACAAACTTTTAGACTGGTCCAAATTGAAAGCCTTTGCAGAAGACAAAATAACTGTGACACAAAAGTTGAAGTTTGTTTAGGAAAGGTAGAAAACATTGTCAGAAAAGGAGAAAATGCCGGTTACCATCATTTTCTCCTCTTCTAACAATGTTTTCAAAAACCTTTCTCCGCTGGGTTGTTCAAAGTTGGGGATGTTTGGTAAAGAGTTCAAGTTGTCTTTCAAGTAAGCATTAGAAATGAGGTTTAACACTTGCATCCATTAACACAAACTCAGTTACTTAAAGCAGCCAGCCTGTGTATTTTACGATCAGACTGGAATAAGCCAAATTAAAGCAGCATAGTCTGAAATAATTGAGCCATACTCTGTGAAACAGGGGCTAAATGCATCTGTGAAAAGTATTGACCCAAGTCAGCCTGCGCCAGTCCACGCAGGCTGACCGCTGGGCTGAAACTTTTCGCTACTGGTCAATTTTCTGTATGCCCAAGGACCAGTCTACCTCATGATTCAGTATGTTGGTAAAAAAAGTAGCTATTACTGATCCATGATAATGTGGTGGCATCACAGACATCCATTAAGCCCCCTTTTGTCAGAGCACAGTTCAATTATGATTAACCCTTTACTGCACAATCCCGAGTTTTAACAACCCCTAGATAGAGGTTTTTTAAAAACCTAGCATCTTCTCCTTTTCCCACAATGTTTCCTACACTATTAGAGAGAAATCCCACCATATGAGGTACTGGTATATGAAATTTGTTGTATGCAAATGTGCTTTCAATATGGACAAGTCTAAAATATGGTCCTTTGGTACAGGGTTAACCCTTTACCAAACAAATGGCCTTGTTTTCACGACTCTGCGAAGAGGCTTCTTGAAAACATTGCAGGAAAAGAAGAAAATGCTGGTAACCAGCATTTTCTCCTTTTCCCACAATGTTTTCTACCCTGTCAAAAAACTTAAGTATATTTGTATCATTTTAAAGTTTGTCGTCTGTAAATGCTTTCAATTAGAAAGGGTCTAAAATATGTTGTTTGGTACAGGGTTAAACAGATTCCTATTCTTTTTGTAAATGCAGTATCATTTATTTACAGTGTCTTTGTCCCATCTAGATCTTATATTACATTTATGTGTGAAACACTAATAATCACTCCTCTAACACTCCTTTTTTGACAAATGATATATGAACATACAGGAAAACAAAACACAATGAAGTCAAAGGTCGTCAGTACATAACTATAAACTTGTTTGTACTGTTACTCCTGTAACTCATTTGACAAATCTGAAGTGAAAAACTAGGAAAATTTTGTGAAAGGTGGAGAAATCCTTAAAAAAAAAAGTTATTCTACACTGTATCTATTCTCATTACTTTTGTATTTTTACAGGCCCAATAGCAACCAAAAGTAAACAAACTTGGTGTTAAAATAAATTAAAATTTAAATCATACCATTCTAAAGTATGGAAGTTATTGTGAAGATCATAATCTGTTATTGTGTGGTCAGTCCATGAGTAAGTTGCTGGCTGAAAAAACGGTTTTGAAATTAGGTCAAAAGTTGCCAGGTTGCTTGACCTTTTGTTTCCTTTTTACCTGATTTCAAAATTTGTTAGCAACTACCAACCACAAAATAACAATTTGTCATCTTCAAAATGATTTCTATTCCCTAAAATGGAATTATTTAAATTCAAATGCATTTTAATAACCCACTGTTTACTTTTGGAGGCTATTGGGCGTTTAAAGAAACTTTCCAATTTCTAGGAGTCAATAAACACCACATCATGGAATTTTATATTACAGGTCTAAACTGGAAGCATTTACAGAGGGCAAAGGGCAAAGTAACTATATATTGCTTAACTGATGGGACTTGTCTTTTGAAGGCTAGAAAACATTGTGGGAAAAAGGAGAAATGCTGGTTACCAGCATTTTCTTGTCTCACATTTTCAAAAGCCCTTTTCAGCAGGGTTGAAAAACACAGGATTGTTTGGTATAGGGTTAACTCTTTACCGAACGACAAAATTTTGGACTAGACCGAACTGACAGCATTTGCAGACAACAAATCAAATTTAGCTCAAATGATGATTTCTGTCTTTGATACAGCAGAAAACATAGCGGGAAAAGGAGAAAATGCTGGTTACCAGCATTTTCTCCTTTTGCCACAATGTTTTCAAAAGTTTCTTTTTCAGGGTCTTTTAAGTCGGGATTGTGTGGTAAAGAGTTAACCAATCGTGCCTTGGTACAATCTGGCTTTTCAACTTTTCAAAGTTCAAGTCTTGTGGTCATTTAGAATACTCTATCAAAGTTTTACACTCAAAACTGCCAATATTTATTGTCATTTATGGGGTTTTATGGCAAAAAGTTATTTCAATTTATTACTTTCATTGCACTTTAGAATGGTTTAACCCTTTACCACACAATCCCCAGTTGTAACGACCCTAAGACAGAGGCCTTTTGAAAACATTGTGGGAAAAGGAGAAAATGCTGGTTACCAATGTTTTCTGTCCTTTTACAGACAAATTTGCCCATATGAGCCATATCTAATATGCCGTCTGCAAATTCTTTCAATTTTGTTGTGTGGTAAAGGGTTAAACAGCTTTAACAAAATCATTTGATAAGCTGTGACTCTATTTTTCTTTGATTCTCTCCTACTTAATTTTAGCAATGTCATACTGTAAAACAAATTCAGGTATTAAAGCTCTGTTACTGTTGCTTCAGGCAGAGAACATCTTTATACAAGTACTTTTGAAAATGTAGATCAAGTTCAAACAGAACAATATTATGTCTCAAAGAAATCCCTGATGCCATCTGGCTAGAGACATTCTGGGAAAAAACAACCTCACAGTTTCAAATATTTGCATTATTTTACTACGAACTGGATTATTTTTGTAAAAGAAACAGAATTTTATAAAGAAACAAGATATATCTTTACAAAAAAGTCATTGGCCCTAAAAGCACTCACATGAGTTAAAGTCATCTAGGATTGATAGAAGTTGAAGATATCCTTGTTATGATGACCTAAAACACATCAGTGTTAGCGACCTACTTTTTTTGTTATCCAACTTGACCCAGTTCCAAACCTGTTCAAGATATCAAGACAAACATTCTGAACAAATTTCATGAGTCTCAGACTGGAAATATGGCCTCACACCTCAGATAGAGTGCACACAGTTTTTCTAAGATTTGACCCCCAACCTACTTTTTCATCCAATTTGACCCAATTTTAAGCTTTCCCAAGATTTTATAAAAAAAAAACATTCGAACTAACTTTCACTAGTATCAGACTGATATTGTGGCCTCTAGAGTGCACACAAAGTTTTTCTAAGTTTTGTCCAACTGACCTACTTTTTGACCCAATGTAACCCATTTTCAAACCTGTTCTAGATATTATCAAGACAAATATTCTAAGTGTCATGAGTATTTGACCTAAAATGTGGCATCTAGAGTGCAAAGAAGGTTTTTCTAAGATTTGTCCCAGTGACTTACCACACTTTTTGGTCCACTGTGACCCAGTTTCAATCTTGTCCAAGATATTATCAAGACAAACATTCTGACCAAGTTTCATGAGTATTGGACTGAAAATGTGGCCTATAGAGTGGACACAAAGTAACTGCTGACGCCTCATTGATTTTCATTCTGCCAATTGCTCACGAGCAATATCTCCTTATAAGCCATAATGTTTTTTAACCCTTTCGCAAACAAGCCCTGGTTTTCATGTGTCTGCAGTACAAATCTTTTGAAAACACTGTGGGAAAAGGAGAAATTGCTCGAAATGAGCAATTTCTCCTTTTCCTGCCGTATTTTCTACCCTTTTTGAGAACTTTTTGCCATTTTCATCAAATTTAAAGCTGTCGTCTGCTAACTCTTTTCAATTTGGACCAGTCCAAAATTTGTCGTTTGGGAAAGGGTTAAAGAGGTACAGTTAAAAACAAAGAAAGTTGTAGGTGGTAATATGTAAAACCATCATATGCCACTGCAGAAAAAGCACCTAAATCCATACAAATGGACTTGGACCTGGAATGATTGAAGCAGTGTTGGATGATGATGATGATGATGATGATCCAGCTATGAGTTTATGAAGCATGACGTCCAACAGTCGTTTAATCAATAAAAGAATTAAAATCTCATTAACCCGTCCTCCTCTGAACCCTTAGCTCATTACCACACAATCCCGACTTTTAACAACACTGAGAAAGAAGTCTTTTGAAAACAATGTAGGAAAAGGAGAAAATGCTGGTCTACCCTTCCCAAAACAAAGTCCAATTTTTTGTCTTATTTTGTCGTCTGCAAGTGCTTTCAATTTGGTCGAACCTAAAATTTTGACGTTTGGTAAAGAGTTAACTCTTTACCAAACAACAAAATTTTAGACAGGTCCAAAATGAAGCATTTTCAGACTTAAAATCAGATGTGGCTCAAAATAATAAGCTGTGTGATTGACAGGGAAAAAAACATTGTGCCAGTAAGAAAATGCTGGTTACCAGCATTTCTTTCCTTTTCCCCCAGTATTTTCAAAAGGCGGTTCTTCCTAAGGTTCATAAAAACTTGGAATTGTTTGCAAAGAACATTGTGGTCTGATTTTGGATCTACATTGTCCACTACTTTGTTACAAATTCTAGCTAAAAGAGGCTTGAAATTTTGGCTGTTTTTCCTCAGAAGAGTCCACTTTACTTACGTTGTTTGAGAGTTCACATTTTTTGTTGGTAAAATGGACTAAATATCAGAGGTCCAAGACTTCTTTTGGTTAGAATATCTCACTGTATATTGAACTGTGTAGATCCAAGATCTGACTGGATGGTCTCTACAGCCTGATCTAGGATCTACATTGCCAACACAAGTACCTACTGTTGCCCAATTAGCAAATCAAGTGTTCAATCCCAAAAATCTATCTACAAATCACTCTCCTTGAACCAAGGTTTGTTTTTTCTTGAGAATGATAGACACAACCAGCCACTTAAAAAATTCCAGCGCTGTTAAATTCATCAACTGCGTCTCGCAACTTGATGAAGCTATTTATTTTGTTTTCCTATGAGGCTTCTATCAACATCATTCAAAAGCAGATCTATGCTACACAACTTCCTCTGGGAGGACTGTCCCGGTTTCCTGTGAAACTCCAAAGTGGCGGCAAATTATTATCACATATGTTATATAAGACTCGTTAATATGAAGTTTTTGGACAAATAAAAGAAAACTTCAGCTGTTGAAAGAGATTGTGAGGAAATACTGAATCTTGATTTTTTTTTTAACCCTTTACCGCACAATACCGCCTTTTGACGCCCCTGGGAAAGAAGCCTTTTGAAAACATTGTTGGAAAAGGAGAAAATGCTGGTCACCAGCATTTTCTCCTTTTCCCACAATGTTTTCTACCCTATCAAAGAAAAGTTGCACCATGTGAGCCAAATTGAAACTGACATCTGCAAATGCTTTCAATTTGAACAAGGCTAGAATTTTGTCGTCTGGTAAAGGGTTAACACTTACGCTGCTAAACGAGACTTTATGGGGTTTTGCAGACAATGTAGATCAAGATCACTGATCTATACTGTCAGATATAGTGAGATTTCCCCAACGAGCAAAATTTCTAAATTGTAAAGTATGGGTTTCCACTACTGGCAGGAAATTTTTAGTTTGATTTTTTTATCAACCTAAGGGTTAACAGTTTACCAAACAACAAAATGTTAGACTTGTCCAAATTGAAAGCATTTGCAGACGACAGAGTAAATATGCCTCAAAAAGTGAAATTGCTTTTTTGGAGGCTAGAAAACACATTATGGGAAAAGGAGAAAATGTTGGTAACCAGCATTTTCTCCTTTTCCCACAATGTTTTCAAAAGTCTTCTTCCTCAGGTTTGTTATAACTCTGAATTGTATGGTTAAAGGTTAATATAAGGTTTTTGGACAAATAAAAGAAAATCTCAGCTGTTAAAAGGGATTACGAGGAAATATTGAATCTTGATTTTTTACCAGTTCCGGGACCATAAATGACAATGCCAGATATTCCTATCATATCTGATACAATAAAAGTTTTCACAGCTCTGGAAGGCACATCTCATCCTTTACAGTATATCTATGTCATTTTCTTGAACAAAAATTTATAAAATTTACCACTGAAGCAACTTAAAACTTTATAAATTTAAACAAATTTCACTTAAAAAAAAAATCAGTGTATAATAGGAATGTATAATTTTGATAGCAAAACAATTTGCAAAGCCATTACTACTTTTCTAGCTGGTTTACATAATACAGGTAAAATACCTGGTCAGGAGTGAAAGAAACTTTCAGCTTTTATCTTTTATGCACTTTCCTTTGATTTAGGCACTCTTAACTTCATTGAGTTTCTTGGTTTAACTCTTGACTGCTACCTGGATAAGATGCCATTGCCAAGCTCGGCAAAACATAAAATATTTCTATCGGCCTATAATTTTGTTTATCCCTTTACCACATAATTCCAAGTTTAAAGACACTGAGAAAGAAGCCTTTGGAAAACATTGTGGGAAAAGGAGAAAATGCTCGGAGCCAGCATTTTCTCCTTTCCCCACAATGTTTTCTACCCTTTTAAATATGAATTTTAGCGGTAATGTCATATTCAATTGTTGTCTATAAATACTTTTTAAATTTGTACCAGTCTAAATTTTGTCATTCAGTAAAAGGGACAAGATTTAGGGAAAGTTTAGAAGCAGCCATCAACATAGAAAGAAAATTAGGCCTAAAAGTATTAACCATTTACCAAACAAGCCCTGGTTTTCACGTGTCTGTAGTACAAGTCTTTTGAAAACACTGTGGGAATAGGAGAAATTGCTCGTAATGAGCAATTTCTCCTTTTCCCACAGTGTTTTCTACCCTTTTTGAGAACTTTCTGCCATTTTCATCAAATTTAAAATTGTCATCTGCAAACTCTTTCAATTTGGACCAGTCCAAAATTTGTCGTTTGGGAAAGTATTAACCATTTACCAAACCATAAACTTTTAGACTGGTGCAAACTGACAGCATTTGCAGATGACAAACGTGACTCAAACATTGAAAACTGTTTTGGGAAGGATGAAAAACACTGGGAAAAAGAGAAAATGCGGATTACCAGCATTTTCTCCTTTTCTCACATTTTTTTTTAAAAGCCTTCTGTTTCGGGGTCTTTGAAACTCTGGAATGTGTTGTAAAGGGTATAAGAAATGTATGAGAAAATATAAATGCATGATTGAAATTTTGTTAAACCCATAAATTGTTAAAATGAAGTTATGCCTCTCTCATGTGGTTGAAAAACTGAAAATCAAAACTTTCGCAACGGCATTGTGCTAACACTTGAGAAGGCCCTGCACGCAGAAAAGTGATTTGGTTAGATATTCTAGCAGCAACATGAAACAGATTGATATTGTTTATTACCAACTTCCTCAAAAGTTTTCGTATCATGCAAACTTTATAATGTAATATTGCGTTCCCAAGAGAGTTACCAACATTACAAATGTTGAAATGCACAGCCAGCAGTTATCTTTGATTTCTAAAATTTTAAGAGTTTATTTTTATGTTTTACTTTCAAGTGAGGATACATATCAATCTTCAAACTAAATTAATTAGAACAGTGGGCTATAATGTTACACATTAATCAGGAAGTTACCCACCTAGATGAAAAGCCCCATTGTCATTAGCCTCCCCCAAAGATTTCAGAGTCATCATAACCTTTCAGATCTTGGTGCAATGATTGCTAAGTAATGCATCCTGTAACTAGACACTTCCAAGTTCAAAGCATTTTTTACCCTTTTCCCAAACAAAAAAATGTTAAGACTTGTCCAAATTGAAGGTATTTGCAGATGACAAAATAAATGTGACTCAAAAATTGAAATTCGTTTTGGGAAAGGTAGAAAGCATTGAGGGAAAAGGAGAAAATGCTGGTAACCAGCATTTTCTCCTTTTCCCACAATGTTTTCAAAAGGCGTCTTTTTCAGGGTCGTGAAAACCCGAGATTTTTTGGTATAGAGGTATGCAAAACCCCGAGCATACTGTGTCATCAATCTCTGTCAAAAAGATTAGAAAACTTTACACTAAAAACCAAGATATGATCTAAGAGGCTTTTATAGTATATTTCCTTTAAAGAGGGAAATTGGAGATAGTTTAATTTCGAGGTGGAAAACAGGTGAACTTTAAGTGATAGTTTGTTTTTTTTATCTTAGTATGAAAATAAAAACCTATGAACCAATTGATCTTCCATAAGCGCTTTGAAAGTACATTCAACTGTGGAAACACCCACCCCAACAAGTTTGCAGTATTGACTTTTTACCAAATGATGGAATTTCAGACAACCAAACTGAAAGCATTTGCAGACGACAAACTAAATGTGACACAGAAAGCAAAATTTGTTTTTGGACATCGTGGGAACAGGAGAAAATTCTAGTTATCAGCATCCTACCTCATAGTTCAGTCAGTTGTTAGAAAGAATGGTTTTCAAAGATCTATAATAATGTGACAATTAGCTTGGTATACTGTATCATGGAGATGCATTAAACCCCCTTTTTCCAGAGTATGGATCAATTCAGATTGTCAGTTACAAAATTTAGTAGTATCATCCATCCTACAATGTTCATTCCCTACACCTGAATTAACCCTTTACCACAGAATCCCAAGTTTTTAACAACCCTGTGGAAGAAGGCTCTTGAAAACATTGTGGGAAAAGGAGGAAATGCTGGTTACCAGCACTTTAGCTTTTACACCCATTTACAAATACCCTGATTCCTAATAAATCCTTACAGCCAGAGAGAAAACATGCTCAGAATTTAGTCAGCTGTGTAAAACTAGATAAATTACCAAAATGTATGGTGTAAGGGATAAAAACATATATCGGCAATCTTCCATTTTAAACGGAAATGTCACAAGTGATTTCTTTGATGGCCTCCATAAAATAAAAATGCATTTTCTATTGGTCATACCCTATGCTTTGAACCTTGCAATTTCTGGTGCGACATTTTGCATGAAGATACAAGAAATAAATAAGAAATGGGTTGAAAATTGGCTGAAAAGAGTATCACTGTATCTTTAAAAGCGTGTTATTTGGTAAAGGTTTAAATTATTTGTGACACAATTCCATGGTCATAAAAACAGATAGTACTATGCTCTACCCCATCAAGATAATTATACAGTTTTAAAGCCAAATAGGTTTTTCTTTACAAAAGAATTATTCTACTACAGTACACACAAGCTAAGAAAAAATCTGATCCTCAGGAGAGGGGTCAAGGTGGTCAAGCATGTCCTTAGCTGGGCTGCTGACCATGTTAACCCTTTACTAGATGACAAAATTTTAGCCTTGTCCAAATTGAAAGCATTTGCAGACAACAACTTCATTATGGCTCAAATGGTGCAACTTTTCTTTGATAGGGTAGAAAAACTTGTGTGAAAAGGAGAAAATGCTGGTTACCAGCATTTTCTCCTTTTCTCACAATGTTTCAAAAGGCTTCTTTTCCAAGGTCGTCAAAAGGCCGTACTGTGTGGTAAAGAGTTAACCCTCTACCACACAAACCTGAGTTTTAATGACCCTTAGCCTTTTAAAAACATTGTAGGAAAAGGAGAAAATGCTGGTTACCAGCATTTTCTCCTTTTCACACAATGTTCTCTACATTTTCACAGCCAAAAAGCATAATTTCTACAACATCTGAATTGTCGTCTGCAATTGCTTTCAATTTGGACAACTCCAAATTTTTGGTGTTTGACAAATATGTAGACTTGTCTTAATTGAAACCATTTGCAAACGACAATTTAAATGTGGCTCAAATGATGGATTTGTCTGATATCGTAGAAAACAATGTGGGAAGAGGAGAAAATGCTGGTTACCAGCATTTTCTCCTTTTCAAACAATGTTTTTTAAAAGCCCTCTCTGCCAGGGTCATTAAAACTCTAGGATTGTGTGGTCAAGAGTTAAACCTTTACTACACAATGCCACCTTTTAACGACCCTGCGAAAGAAGGTTTTTGAAAACATTGTGGGAAATACAATGTTTTCTACCCTATCAAAGAAAAATTGCACCATTTGAGCCTGATTGAAATCGTTGTCTGCAAGTGCTTTCAGTTTGGTCAAGGCTAAAATTTTGTTGTCTGGTAAAGGGTTAACATCTTTATCTTGTCTCATCATCGTCTCACCAAATTTACGGCCTCGTGGACCACCAATCACCATAAACAATTTGCAGTGATTGCTCTCCCCATTATGATACCACAATAAACACTGTCACTATCGGCGAATACAACAATATCATAATTTGTTCAGGATGGCATGCTTTCCTGACATTTGATTTACATTGACAGTAGCTTTGGTACACTGAAAATGAATGGTTTTGAGCATCTCAACTCCCACTTTGACACATAGGAACATTAAAATAAAGATTTATATAGGTTATACTATCTCAAGGATGACCTTTCCCCTTTGATCCTGGTAAAGTCTTCTTCATTTTATCAAAATCTGGGACACAATCATTTACAAAAAAAAAAGACTGACTGTACAAAAAGATAACTTCCAAATCCAACAGGTATTTCTTTTTTGTGATGAGTGGGTGAGGGGAGGGGAAGAGAGAGACATGATACATAGGTAAAAAACATAGCAGAATCCTTTCAACTTAATGATGAGAAGGTCTATTACAAAATAACAATCCAGAAACAAGAGTTTACATGACTACCAAGAGAGGTTCAAGAAATGTTTTAAAACCCTTGGTGCTGAACCTTTCAGCAGTGCATCTGACCTCATTAAGTAACACAACAAGCTCAGCTGATAGACAAAGTAGTGCCAAACACTTACTAAAGATAAAAGCAAGAAAACGTTGTATCATTGTAATGATAATCCAAGAAGCCTTGAAAAAATGTGCATGCACTTTGACAGTCAGAAACACACACAAGCACAAATGAAAAAGGTCCACAGTACATGGCCAAAAGGGACACAACTGAGTTCTAGATAGTGGGAGTGAATTTCATTTCAAAAGTTGAAAATATTAGTTATTCTCCACTAAACCCTATGTTATGGGTACTCATTAAAATCGTCTCATCGAGGCGATTCTAATGAGTACCCACAACTTATGGTCTGGAAGAGAAATAATGAATTTAAAATACCATCACTCGCTGTTATCTGGAGATCTGATGCAATTTGCTGGCTTCTAGTTCCCAATAGTCTCAATCAAACATGGAATGATTGCGTTTTGTTCTTTATGGGACAAACCATGCGCAACAAACACATTACTGCCACAGCAAAAATTCAGATAAAATCAGGTAATTTGAATACCAAACAATAGGACACAACTTCAAATCAATACTTTGGTACATTATTGTATGTAGCAATTGTTTCAAAATATATGTAAGAATTCAATCTTTGGCCGATGGTACCCCAAGTTTATCTTCAAGTCGTTGCTTGCAGGATATTCAACTAAACATACTTATTATTACCATCTCCAATTTTGAGATACATGTATAACTGTTCGAGCAAACAACAGAATCTGATAGAAAAGAAATAAAGAACTTGGGTCAGTGCTACTTGATCAATATAGTCAGTCAGGACAGTTCCTACAGTTAGGATAGCTAATGATGCATATGAAGCTAATGTCAGCATAAATTTGGTTTACTGCCATAAACCATATGCCCTTATCCTCTAACGAAAGAGGCCTTATTATCTGTCCCTTCAAGCTTTTTTGTCAAATATTATAATACAGAGCAAAGCTACATGTTGCATAACATAACATACCGGTACCTTCATGTCCTTTCAAAGGAGCAGTGACTTGAAGTAATCAGTTTTATTTAAGTCCATTTTAATCACTTTTTGCTTTCTAAGAAAACCTTTTCTGTGACAAACTGAAAGGGTGGGAAAGAGCAGTATAGTTACTTCTAATCATTGCAGGGTCATTATCTTTGACACAAGTTCCCATTAATTGTCTCTGTAAATATTGGGGAAAATACTCTAAACCAATGACAGCATGGTTGTATCTAATTATCAGTACTCTGAAGCAATAAAATTACAATAAACTATCAAAATATTAGTGTGTTGGACATTTAAATGATCAAGATAGAAGTAGTAGACCTGATTTATGTGTACCATACAGTTCATGGGTCATCACAGAAGGGAGGTTGTCCCATTTTCTTTGTAAAATCAACAAAGAACATTGTCTACAGACTCAGGGTTTGACACCAACTTTTAGGGTATGCGTCCAAAAACTTTTTTAACCCTTTACCACATGATCCCAACTTTTAATGGCCCTGAGAAAGAAAGCTTTTGAATTTATTGTGGTAATAGGAGGAAATGATGATAGCCAACATTGTCTCCTTTTCCCACAATATTTTCTACCTTTCCCAAAACAAATTTCAATTTTTGAGTCACATTTTTTCTGTAGTCTGCAAATGCTTTCAATTAAAGTAAAAGATTTTGTCGGCTGGTAAAGAGTTAACCCCTTTCCCAAATGACAAAATTTTGGACTTGTCCAAATTTAAGGCAAAGCTTTTGAGGACAACAAAATAAATATGACTCAATTATTGAAATTTATCTTTGGAAGGTCGGAAAACATTGTGGGAAAAGGAGAAAATGCTGGTTACCAGCATTTTCTCCTTTTCCCTCAATGTCTTCAAAGGCCTTCTTCCCAGGGTCATTAAAAATTTGGAACTGTGTGGTAAACTGTTAAGCAAAATTTGGGAAAGCTCACTCTGTGCATAGAAAGCAAAATTTCTGATGAACTTTCAAAAGATTTGAGTCCATAGGATTGTGGGCCACGGCAGGCTTGCAGATCTTGGCATAAAAATTTCTATTAATAGATTTTAACTACCCTAAAAAGGAAGCCTTTTGAAAACATTGTGGGAAAAGGAGAAAATGCTGGTAACCAGCATTTTCTCCTTTTCCCACAATGTTTACTACCCGTCCCATAACACATTTGAATTTTTAAGTCACATTTAATTTGTCGTCTGCAAATGCTTTCAATTTGGACCAGTCTAAAATTTTGTCGTTTGGTAAAGAGTTAAGATGCTTTTGTGTACATGTGTAGATTAAGGTCAAAGAGCACAAAATGTGGAAGTGAGACTGATCTTAGATCTTCACTGACAAATTTTAACGAGCCCAAGTTTTAATGAAATTGTTAAGTTTTAGCTTTCTTTATTTTTCATTTATTCAGGTGAGGAATATAAGAACCATCATGGCCCTCTTTTTTTTTTAACCATTAAACTGCTAAGCGCAACTCACTGACATTTTGTGGACATTGTAGATCAAGATCAGACTGCATTCTGTGCAGTCTGATCTTGATCTACATTGTTCAATAAGGAAGTATTTTTCTCCGATAAGTAAGTTTTAAATAACACTGTTCAGTGTTTTTTTTAATTATCAGCTATAAAGTTTTATTAAACTTATTTAACAGGATAGGGGTTAAATTTCAGCTTTGATAATGTATCACAATTTTATAGAAAGATGACCCTTTATATACAAATAGGTTTCCTACCATTCGCAATATGGTATACCATCTCATCTATTAAACTGACAGTGTTAAAATTGTCAGAAGTCAGTAAAATTAACATTTTGGGGTCCCATAAACCATTGCAGTTTTTTCTTACTGTGACAAATCAATTAGTCACGCCAAAATTTACCTATTTTGTATTATGTTGAAAGTCTGTATGAATATTTTAATGCTTTACCATATAATCCCGAGTTTTAAAAATCCAGTAAGAAGGGATTTAATCAAAACATTGTAGAGCAAGAGGGCCATGATGGCCCTGTATTGCTCCACTGGCTAATTATATGTACAAACCATACATACCAAATATTACATTTTTTAGGCCAAATAGTTTCAAACAAGAAGACTTAAAAAGTTTTCTCTACAAAAGCCCATGGCATTATGAAAGTTGTGACCCCAGGGCTCAGTAATTTTTGACCACAGAGGTATAATTACTTGAATCGTATTAGAGGTCAACAAGAAAAAGTAACATACCTAATAATACATTTCTAGGCCTTACAGTTATAAACAAGAAGATTTTCAAAGTTTCCTCAATTTTGTTCCCAGGTCCATTAGATAAATATACATACAAAAT
This sequence comes from Tridacna gigas, assembly GCA_945859785.2. Lineage (NCBI taxonomy): Eukaryota > Metazoa > Mollusca > Bivalvia > Cardiida > Cardiidae > Tridacna > Tridacna gigas. The sequence goes on from OX244032.2 coordinate 75,089,979, forward strand.
TTGCTAGCCTCAGGTCTTATGGTTAGGAATAAGAAAATTTTTTAAGTTATCATCATATAGAGATTATAGACCCATGTAAAACTTGTAAATACAAGATCCAAATTTGACCACTGGGCTATATTTTGGGCTATCTTGGTCGAGGCACACTCAAAAAAGTTACATGCAAAATATGGTAGCCCTGAGGCCTTATGGTTTGGAAGGAGGACATTTTGAAGGTTTTCACTATATGAGCTAGTGTAAAACTTGTAGCCCCCATTGGGCAAGGCCAACTTTGACCCCAGGGCTATGATTTGAAGAAACTTGGCAGAGGTTCATTAGATGAAGCTACATGCCAAATTTGGTAGCTCTAGGCCATATGGTTTTGGGAAAAAAAAAAATTTAAGATTTTCAATATTTTTTCAGTTTTGTTGCCATGGCAACCAGAGTTTTAAGGGGAATTAATTATGTTGAGAAATTCTGAAGAGGACCATGACAGGATCAATTCTGTGAAGTTTGGTCAGAATTGGATATGTTGTTTAATAGAAGAAGTTGTTTGAAAAGTTAACACACGTACGCAAGCACACACAGACACACCCATGGATACACCACAGACACAGGGCCATGACCAGTGGAGCTAAAAAGGAGAAAATGCTGTTAACTCTACCATGCCATCCTGAATTTAACAACCCTGAGGAAATAGCATTTTGAAAACCTTGTGAGAAAAGGAGAAAATGGTGGTAACCAGCATTTCCTCCTTTTCCCACATTGTTTTCTACCCTATCAAAGACAGAAATCACCATTTGAGGTACATCTGCAAATGCTTTCAATTTGACCGTGCATAAAATTTTGTTGTTCGGTAAACCGTTAATCAGCATTTTCTCCTTTCCCTATAATGTTTTATCCAATTTCTAAAGCAAATTTCATCATTTTCCTTGCATTTGTCGTCTGCAAACTGTTTGGATTTTCACAAATCTAAAAATTTGTCGTCTGGTATATAAGAAGTTAAAAGCATCACTACTCAAACCTGTCACAGTGCAAGAATACGGTTTGATTTATTGCAAGAAAATTGGAGTGCTTGAAATTCATATTTCCTGCTGAAAAACTTTAACTCTTTACCACACAATCCCCAGTTTTGACAACCCTGAAAAAGAAGACTTTTGAAAACATTGTGGAAAAAGGAAAAAATGCTGGTAACCAGCATTTTCTCCTTTTCCCACAATGTTTTCTACCCTATCAAAGACAAGTTCCATCATTTGAGCCACATTTAAATTGTCGTCTGCAAATGCTTTAAATTTTAGGCAAGTCTACAATTTTGTCTTTTGATAGAGAGTTAAGAAAGCCTGTGATCTGAATGCACAAACTGATGCACTTGTATTGATGTAGATTTGATACCAGCTGTAGAAATTGAATCTATTGTGAAAAATTTGAATAAGTTAACTCTTTACCAAGCGATAAACTTTTACACTTGTCCAAATTGAAAGCATCTGCAGACAACACATTATATGTAGCTCAATTGATGATATTTTTCTTTGAAGATCTCTAAAAGGACAGAAAACATCATTGGAAATGGAACAAAAATACTGGTTACCAGTATTTTTTCCTTTTCCCACAATGTCTTCAGAAGCTTTCTCTGTCAGGGTCTGTAGAACTCATGATTGTTTGATAAGGGTTTAACCCTTTACCACATAATCCCGACTTTTAACAACCCTGAGGAAGTAGCCTTTTGAAAACATTGTGGGAAAAGGAAAAAATGCTGGTAACCAGCATTTTCTCCTTTTCCCACAATGTTTTCTCCCCTATCAAGAACTATTTTTTTCATTTGAGCCACCGTTAAGTTGTCGTCTGCAAATGCTTTCAATTTGGACCAGTCTAAAATTTTGTTGTTTGGTAAAGAGTTAACACATAATCCAAGTTTTAATGACCCTGGCCAGAGACACCTTTTGAAAACTATATGGTAAAAGGAGAAAATGCTGACAAAAAGCATTTTTTCCTTTTCCCACAATGCTTTCTATTCTTTTGAAATCCAATTTCATCACTGGAGCAACATTTAATTGTCATCTGCAAATACTTTCAATTTGGACAAGTCTTAAATTTTGTCATCTGTTAACATTTTAGAAAAAGACAAAATTTTGGATTGAACCAAATTGAAGGCATTTGCAGACGACAAATTGAATGCAGCTTAAATGGTGATTTATGTATAACATATGGTAGAAAACATTGTGGGAAAAGGAGAAAATTCTGGTAACCAGCATTTTCTTCTTTCCCACAATGTTTTCAAAAGTCTTTTCTTTCAGGGTCGTTAAAACTCAGGATTGTGTGGTAAAAGGTTAAAAGGTTAACAAGGTGAGGATGTCATTGTTGTGATATGGAATTGAAATTTGTCCAGCCATATTTTAATATCCATTCAGCTGAAATTGTCTGGTTTATTCAGGGCAACAGTTGATTTATCTGAATTCAATGATCACTAATTGAAGATTAGTCTAATTGAGCACTGACATTTTCTGTATGGATTTCAGTCCTGACATTTTCTGTATGAATTTTAGCAACTGCCAGACTGTTTCACTCTGTCTCATATACAAAGCATTTGCAGGTAATAAATGTGGCTCAAAGTAATAGAATCTCACTTTTAAAACAGCAGAAACATTGTAGAAAAAGTGTGACAAACTGAATACCACCATTTTCTAAACAATGTTTCCAAAAGCCTTCTTTCCTGAAGTCTGACACATGGAAACCAATGTTTAACTCTTTAATTACCAAACGACAAAATTATACACTGGTCCAAATTGAAATCATTTGCAGACAAAAAATTAAAGGTGGCCCAAATGATGAAATTTGTCCTTGATAGGTTAGAAAACATTGTGGGAGAAGGAGAAAATGCTGGTTACCAGTATTTTCTCCTTTTCCCACAATGTTTTCAAAAGGCCTCTTTCTCAGGGTCATTAAAAGTTAAGATTGTGTGGTAAAGGGTTAAGACTCAAATATACTTGAGCCACACTCTGACTAATGGGGGCTTAATGCATCTTCCTGATGCACTGTACCAATCAAGCCATCACATAATTATTGATCCACAATAGCAACTGTTTTTAACAACTGACTGAATCATAAGGTAATCCAGTCCTTGGACATACAGAAATCAACCTATACCAGAAAGTTACGGCCCAGGTCGATAGTTGATACTTTTTTGCAGATGCATTAAGCCCCATTTTCGCAAAGCATAGCTCGCTTATATTTGGTTGTACTGCAATATGAAGCAATAACGTACAAAAACATATCGCTAACCCCATACCCTACGACAAAAATTTAGACAGGCTACAATTGAAAGCATTAGCAGACAACAACATAATGATAAAGTCATCCAGTTTGACAGGTGAAGATTCCTTTTTTCTACAGGCTTCACAAAACAATCAGGCAGCACAGGTCTAAGATCAGACTCCATGTTCTGTACAGTCTGTTCAATGCCATCTGCAACAGCCAGTTTTTGCCTATGGCACTGAAAGGATTAAAACAGCCAGTATTGATAGATTGAATGAAATTTCGAAAAAGTGTCTCTTTCTAGAAGCAGGATCTCTTTCTTCCAGTTATTGAGAAACAGTGGCCATTTTACATTAATTTGAGCAGTGCTCAAAAAAGGAAAAAGGGGGGTTTAATGTATTAATCCCATGATGCATTATCTCTTTACCAAATGACAAATTTTAGACCAGTCCAAATTCAAAGCATTTGCAGATGACATAATAAATGTGACTCAAAAATAGAAATATACCTTTGGAAGGGTATAAAACATTCTGGAAAAAGGAGAAAATGCTGGTAACCTTTTCATAAAGCATGGCTTATTTATGAATTGGAAATAAAAAAAATCAAAGGCAAATACAACAAAAGAAAATCTGCCCAATCCTGACATGAATTCTCAATTAACCTGCATCAACCTAATGGATCAGTATCTCACAATTAAACAATTATCTTGAAAATCCAAAAGCTTTCAAATTTGCCATCTTTATCAACAGCTGATAAATTTCTCACAATTAAATTCAACAATAAAAATGTTGACTTTGTCAATCCAAACCAAGGAGGTGAACAGAAGACAAAGTGCTATGTATTCTAAAATATAATATTGCAATCTAGATACCAAAACCAATCTAGTTTTGAATATCTTGAAATATGCAGTTTTAAATCTCAGTTGTTCAGAGCTTTTGTAATAAAAATAGATGCCTATCTTTAGCTTTTTAAAAAATATACTGGTAATTTCTAATTACAAAAAAAAATTCCGAAGTTTGAAACAGTGAAGCAAACCTAAAATTTTGGGCAATTTTGCAGGTTCCTCTGAGCAAATAAAAAAATCTACCGATTTCAAGTCACATTATCCCTCTACCACACAATCCTGAGTTTTAATAATCAGAAGAATGAAGCCCTTTGAAAACATTGTGGAAAAAGGAGAAAATGCTGGTTACCAGCATGTTCTCCTTTTCCCACAATGTTTTCTACCCTTCCAAAAGCCAATTTCTATTTTAGAGTCACAATTATTTTGTCGTCTGCAAAAGCTTTCAATTCCGAATAGTCTAAAATTGTGTTGTTTGGTATAGGTTAAGTATCATTTAACCCTTTTCCAAACGACAAATTTTGGACTGGTCCAAATTGAAGGAGTTTGCAGACGACAATTTCTAATTTGATGAAAACGGCAGAAAGGTCTCAAAAAGGGTAGAAAACACTGTGGGAAAAGGAGAAATTGCTCGTTACGAGCAATTTCTCCTTTTTCCACAGTGTTTTCAAAATACTTGCACAGCAGACATGTGAAAACCAGGGCTTGTTTGTGAAAGGGTTAAAAAAGACACTTGCATTCAGCGAAGAGGATTTTGCAACTATTTACATAATTAAGCCGTTTCCTGTGGACAACAGTGAAAAAATCTTTCCAACAAACAAGAGCACCACATTCAGGTGCCATCACTCAACTCTAGTTGCTTTTTTGAACAAGGGGCATAACTGTACCAAAATATTTTGATGCTTACCTGCCCCTGTTGTATGGGTTCCCCTTTTGATATTTAACAAATAGTTCAAGTTTGCATTTAATATATTTAGTCATGACAGAGATACTGTAAAATGTCAAGGTTTTTGCATGACGACATTGACAACCACGATGACTATGCCAGGGCTACGAAAATGCCGTGACGTTTTCTTTCAAAACAGCTGAGCTAAAAATTAAGTTAATCAAGGATTGTTACCGGAGCACAACTGAAACATTCTGCGAAATGTACATTATGTATTATCACCATTTTGGCCCTGTGTCATAATGTTTTAAAAACTATTCTGCTGCACAATGCATTAAGTTGTCTGCAAAAGGTTAGAAGTTAATGTAGTCTTGAAGGTTTGATTGACAGGAGCAAACTGTTTTCTGTTACATTTAGACATATTCCAATAATGTTCTAAAATTCAGCTTCCTTTCACAAAATGGCTTTAACAGCATGATACCCCTTAACCCTTAACTAAACAATCTGTTGTTATAATGAGCTCTAAGAAAGAAAAGAAGGATAGCTTTTGAAAACATTGTGGGAAAAGGAGAAAATGCTGGTAACCAGCATTTTCTCCTTTTCCCACAATATTTTCTACCTTTTCCAAACCAATCCCATCATTTAATCTGTCCTTTGTCAATACCTTCAGTATGAACAAGTCTGAAAATTTTGTCAACAGGGTAATCAAAGGTGGGGTCTAAAACAATCTCTTCACATCAAAGTCTTTCTGGATTGAGTTGTCAAAATTTGATGCACAATACCATGTCAGGTCATGGCATACTAATGGAAAAGCTTTTATTTTGGCTTTCAGCAAGTCAGCAATGTGTTTTGTATCACTTTGTATACAGTATCTTTGATAACCTGTGCATCCATGATATTTAAGAACATTACTGTTCCTCTATGTTTGTTTTTGATTTTCATTTGTTTTTCCGGTGTTCAAACATAATCCATGGATGACAGCAGTGTAGTAGAGTGTGGGCCTCTCACATCAAAGGTTCCGGGTTTGAATCCTGCACAGCAGGGTCAACCTTTGGAACTACCCATACCATGGCGCCATGGCATGAGCATAACCCTTTACCGCACAATGCCGCCTTTTAACGAACCTGGGAAAGAAGCTTTTTGAAAATATTGTGGGAATGGAGAAAATGCTGGTAACCAGCCTTCTCTCCTTTTCCCACGATGCTTTCTACCCTGTCAAAGAAAAATTGTACCATTTGAGCCTCAGTGAAATTGTCGTCTGCAAGTGCTTTCAATTTGGACAAGGCTAAATTTTTGCCGTCTGGTAAAAGGTCAAGATTTCCAGAAAGCAATCAGCAAGAGCGATTAAAATATATGTCACAAGAACTTTTTAACAAATGATGTAAGGTAAGAAGGTTTAAGATAAATTTATTAGATCACTGCGGCCTGTGTACTATCCATGTTTTCCCTGAGTTTCTTTGACCAGTCTTCACACATATATTCCTTCAAGACCACTGGCTGTATAAACAGTCAAAACAATGTTCAGCAATGAGAAAGGAATGTGACCTGTTGCACCAAAATTTTGTTGTGTGTTAAAGAGTTAAAGATAAATAATGTAAACCAACATACCTTGCACAAAGACACTGATAGTGATGAACAGGACTGTATGCTTCAGACTGCACATCCTTGTTCTTCCTGGAAATAAAGGAATATTCATAAATAACGATATCATATCCCAGTGTCTCCTTTTATTTCTTGAAAGATCTGCAGGGTCAGTATCCACCAACCATTCTTAAGACCATTCTAAGTTTTGTTCTTCAGAATTTTCTAAATTTGAAAGTAATACATGTTGTGATTGTTTAACCAATCAGAAGTCATGTTACTTTCAAATTTAGAAAATCTTGGAGAATTATACTTAGAATGTTCTTTAGAATGGTGCCATAAACAACAATATCAAAATGTAATTATATCCAAGTCTGTCCTTTCATTTCCTTAAAGATCTGGGTTCATATGCACCAACCATTCTCAAGAACATTTTAAGTTTTGATCTCCAGAATCTTCTATAGTTGAAAGTAACACAACTTCTGATTGGATAAACCATCTAGTTTTGCCAATCAGAAGTTGTGTTTTTTCCTTTGTCAAATTAAGAAACTCTTGGAGAATAAGAGTAAGAGTGTTCTTAAGAATGGTGGTTGAATATAGACCCTGAACTGACTTCAAAACCTGCCATTTACCATTATTCACAAATCTGTATTTTCAAAGTCCTTCATTTTTAACACAATTCTCGTACATAGGACACCAAGTCGTGCAGTAAATCACTTGTGAAGAAAAAAAAATTCTTTCATCACAGTTTTTAAAATGTATTCATGAATTAAACCTTCATTTTTGTTGATAATTAATTCATACAGACTGATTTTACTACAATATTCTGCACAATTTTTTTTCTGGATGTATACAACCCAATTCTTAAATCCAAAGGCTTGGTGTTGTTTGAAGAGATGTATTGCGTCCTATTCCTAAAACTTTACTATTATTTCTTTTAACCTTTTTTATAACACAATCCTAAGTTTTAATGATCCTGAGGAAGAAGCCTTTTGAAATCACTTTTCCCACGGTGTTTTCAAGAGACCTGTACTGCAGACACGTGAAAACCAGGGCTTGTTTGGGAAAGGGTTAATTCTGGATCATGACTGCCTGTTTTGTTAACTCTTTACCAAACGACAAAATGTTAGAAGAGTCTAATTTGAAAGCTTTTCCAGACACAAAATTAATGTGAATCAGAAACTGAAAATTGCTTCTGGAAGAGTAGAAAACATGGTAACCAGCATTTTCTCCTATTCCCATAATGTTTTTGAAAGGCTTCTTCCTCAGGGTCATTAAAAAGTTGAGATTGTGTCAAAAAGGGTTAAGATGCTGTCCAAAACAGCTTTGAATTAGCAACAGGTGGGTTTTAATTTACTATAGAAATTGTTCATTTTGCATATTATAGCACTCCAGGGGTTAAGCATAAAACAGAGTCAGCTCTGTCAATTAATTAATTCTTTTTAATTTGAATGTTCATTCTGCACTTTTATGCTGCAATGAGCTTGCATCACAGACCATTATTCTAGGAATCTGCTGTAGTTAATCATTAACCCTTTACCAAACAATCCAGAGTTTAAACAATCCTGAAGAACGCTTTTGGAAACATTGTAGAGACTGGAGAAAATGTTGGTAACCAGCATTTTCCTCTTTTTGCACAATGTTTTATATCCTGTCAAACACAAATTCATTAATTCAAGCCACATTTAATTTTTTGCCATCTGCAACTGTTTGAAATTGGTCAAGTCTAATATCGTTTTGTTTGGTAAAGAATTTTCTCTTCACCAAAGGAAAAACTATGAAATTTACCCTTATTCTAAGAATTTGCAGCTTATTTGTTAAAAACGCCCAAATAATGAAATCTTTTTCTAAATGGTAGAAAATAATCTGGGAAAAGAAGAAAATACTGACTACCAGCATTCTCTCCTTTTTCCCGCCAATGTTTTTAAACTCACTTTTTCTGCAGGTTTTAGAAACATGGGTGTGGTAAAGAGTTTAATTAATTCTGAATTTATTTTATTTCCATCAGGCAGGTGTTATGCATGCGATGGATCCACTGAAAGAATCAGACAGGAAGTGAATCCTTTCAGCGCAAGGCAACTTCATTAAATTTTGCTTTTGTAACACTTTAATTTACCGCACAATCCTGAGTTTTACCAGCCTTAAAGAAGGCTTTTGAAAATATTGCAAGAAAAGGAGAAAATGCTGGTTACCAGCCTTGCCTCAATATTTTCTACCCTTCCAAGAACAGCTTTCAATCTTTGAGTCGCATTTATTTTGTTGAACAAAACCGGTCAGGGACAGTATGTTCAGAGCAAAAAGCAGCTCCAAGCAGACCAACAAAGACCAAAGCACGTCTTCTTCTGAAGACATGCTCCTTGTTGACATGTTCCTACACAACGCAGACAGCAGCATGTCTCCTGGGCCTCTTGTTGTCACAGATACTGACATGCCCAGAAGCGGGTCTCCACAGATTAGCAAGGCAAATAGCTTGACTCCTGAAGGAGACTTGCTTCCTTGCTCGGCACCAAGACCCGTCATCAGCAACATAGCTGATAGCATGTCACCAGCGTCCAGTCAAGCAACAGGCATGGCCCATCCTGTCTCTTTTCAGCCAACTTTCTCCACGTTTATTTTGTTGTTTGCAAATGCTTTCAATATGGACCAGTCTAACATTTTGTTGTTTTGCACAGACTTAACTCTTTACCAAACAACAAAATTTTATATTTGCCCAACTTTAAAGCTTTTGCAGACTGTAAAATAATTATGACTCTAAAATAGAAATTTGCTTTTAGGAGCATTTTCTCCTTTTCCCACAATGTTTTCAAAAGGCTTCTTCCTTAGGGTCGTTAAAACTTGGGATTGTGGGGTAAACGGCTAAACAGAGTACCAGTAGATCAACATCAGACTGGATAGATCATAATCTTTGATTTATACCATCCAATATTTTACAGTGATATTTTTGCTAAAACAAGATCTATACTATCCAATATTTTACAGTGATATTTTTGCTAAAACATGATCTATACTACCCAATATTTTAGAGTGATATTTTTGCTAAAACAAGATCTATACTATCCAATATCTTACAGTGATATTTTTGCTAAAACAAGATCTATACCATCCAATATTTTACAGTGATATTTTTGCTAAAACAAGATCTATACTATCCAATATATTACAGTGATATTTTTGCTAAAACATGATCTATACTATCCAATAGTTTACAGTGATATTTTTGCTAAAACATGATCTATACTATCCAATAGTTTACAGTGATATTTTTGCTAAAACATGATCTATACTATCCAATAGTTTACAGTGATATTTTTGCTAAATCATGATCTATACTATCCAATATTTTAGAGTGATATTTTTGCTAAAACAAGATCTATACTATCCAATATTTTAGAGTGATATTTTTGCTAAAACAAGATCTATACTATCCAATAGTTTACAGTGATATTTTTGCTAAATCATGATCTATACTACCCAATATTTTACAGTGATATTTTTGCTAAAACATGATCTATACTATCCAATATTTTACAGTGATATTTTTGCTAAAACAAGATCTATACTATCCAATATCTTACAGTGATGTTTTTGCTAAAACAAGACCTATACTATCCAATATTTTACAGTGATGTTTTTGCTAAAACAAGACCTATACTATCCAGTATTTTACAGTGATGTTTTTGCTAAAACAAGACCTATACTATCCAGTATTTTACAGTGATGTTTTTGCTAAAACATGATCTATACTATCCAATATTTTACAGTGATATTTTTGCTAAAACAAGATCTATACTATCCAAAATTTTACAGTGATATTTTTGCTAAAACAAGATCTATACTATCCAATATTTTACAGTGATATTTTTGCTAAAACATGATCTATACTATAAAATATTTTACAGTGATATTTTTGCTAAAACAAGATCTATACTATCCAATATTTTACAGTGATATTTTTGCTAAAACATGATCTATACTATACAATATTTTACAGTGATATTTTTGCTAAAACATGATCTATACTATCCAATATTTTACAGTGATATTTTTGCTAAAACAGAGACTTAAAACTGCAACTGTCTTTTCCTGCAAGAAAAAAAATCCATTTATTAAAAACTCAAATAAAAGAGATTGAGAAAAGGGTCAGCAAGTCCCAGGGTGCATCACAAATCGTTCATCTGTCATCTGTTTACTTTTGTTAATCATGGTTTCAATCAGTATTTCATTTGTTACTCAATAACCACCTGGTGGATTCACTGTCAGTAAAAAAAAAACAAGATGAACCATGTTCTGGCAAAAGGGGGTTTAACCCTTACCACACAATCCTGCCTTTTAACAACCCTGATGAATAAGGCTCTTAGAAACATGATTGTGGGAAAAATTTTCTCCTTTTCCCACAAATTTTCCTAACCTATTAAGGACAAATTTCATTATTTGAGTCATCTGTAACTCTTTACCACACAATCCCGACTTTTAACAACCCTGTGAAAGAAGCCTTTTGAAAACAATGTGGGAAAAGGAGAAAATGCTGGTTACCAGCATTTTCTCCCTTTCTCACAATGTTTTTTACCCTTCCCAAATCAAATTTCATTTTTTTTAGTCACATTTATTTTGTTGTCAGCAAATGCTTTCAATTTGGATCAGTCTAAATTTTTGTTGTTTGGTAAAGATTTAATTTGTTATTTGCAAATGCTTTCAACTTGGCCCAGTGTACATCGTTTAGTAAAGAGTTAATACATCTAACAAGGCATTATACCACGCAATTCATCACATAATCATGGATCCATAAAACCCATTATCTCTAATAACCAGCCAAAAATCCTGAGCAAGTTTGGACCTTGGAAATGTAGAAAATTTACAAAGAGCAATAGGTTTCCACACAGGTCAGCCTGCTGGAACCCCGCAGGCTTATCTGAATCGATATGTTTTTGCACAGTCATGCATTACAACCCCTTCTCAAAGAGCATGGCTCGAATGTAGGCCCTTAACCCTTTATCACTCATTCCCGACTTTTGACGAGCCTGCGGAATATGGCTTTTGAAAACATTGTGGGAAAAGGAGAAAATGCTGGTAACCAGCATTTTATCCTTTTCCCACAATGTTTTCTACCCATCCAAAGACAAAAACCAGTATTCCATCTACATAAAATTTGTCATTTCTTCCTCTCTCACTACTGACCACTTTTTCAACAATGGAAAGCAGCCAGTGGCTTTGAAAGAATATTGTGCAGAGGACTAGTAAAAGAAATTCCAGGAAAGCATGGATAGGTGCACTGGCTGCCACGATATAACTGAAATAATGTTGAAAACGGCGTTAAACACCATATAGTGTATAGTGCCATGTCACCTTTGGGCATTTTGCTAAGTGTGAAGCAGTGCATTTTTGTGGGCAAAGTAAATCAAGATCAGACTGCACAGAATCTTCACCGTCCAATACACCAAGATTTTCTATTGTAAACAAATAGGATATCTTAACTAGGGGTACTATTTCCCCCGTAGGGTGCAAAGTGTGATGAAGTGTGCTTTTGTGGACATGCAGTCTGATCCTGATCTACACTGTCTGATACTGAGAGATTTTTAGTCAGTAAGAAAAAGGATGAAATCACAGTATTTGGCTTCTTACTATGATGAGAAATTTTCATTTCTTTTTGCCAGCAGTTTTAGACTTAATAATTATGAAGACAGAGTTGTTCCATAAATTGATAAAAGAATGTTTTGCCTATTCCTATTTCTTCTACATTACGCAGTTGTGAATTATGCATTATGGATGATACGCCTTTGAATATTTCATCATTATGCTACATTCTGAGTAACATTTTCTCAATTTTTGATCAAACAAGTATAAAAAATACTATTTCCAGAAGCCAGAGTCTAGAAGGAGCCAGAGAGAGCACAACTTTTGTGTGTATATGGCCCTAATCTTTCACAATAAAATTTTTAATCAATAATTTGCAGACGGACCACAGCTTACAGGCACCAAGTATCTGAATGGGCCACAATGAATCATTTCTGCAATTTGTGTTTTGCTCTCTTTTTCCCCTTTTATAATCATCCCCTCACAGCTTGATACTATTCGATCAGCAATTATCATTTTAACCATTTTTTACCATTCATCCATAACTGACACTTCTCTTCAATTACAGAAGTAGAATAATACAAATATTGATATCTTTTTAATTGTTTACTACACTACAAAATTTTAGACAGGTCCAAACTGAAAGCATTTGCTGATGAAATGTGGCAAGAATAATGTGATGTCTGTGAAAGGTTAGAAAACATTGTGGTAAAAGGAGAAAATGCTGGTACCAGCATTTTCTCCTTGTCCCTAAATGTTTTCAAAAGCTGTCTTTCTCACTGTCATTAAAAAATCTAGTTTGTGTGGTAAACCAAACATTACCATGTAGAAAGTATTCCGGGAAAACATAAGAAAATGCTGGTATCCAGTATTTACCACACAATCCCATTAAGTTTTAACAACCCTGAAAAGAAGGTTTTCGAAAACATTGTGGGAAAAGGGAGAAAATGCCGGTAACCAGCATTTTCTCCTTTTCCCACAATGTTTTCTACCCATTCAAAGATAGAAATCATCAATTTCACTACATTTGATTTGTCATCTGCAACTGCTTTCAGTTTTGTCCAGTCAAAAATTTTGTCGTTTGGTAAAGAGTTAATCACAGTGTTTTTCGACTATTTCAGAGGAAAACCCCATCATTAGCTCCACATCTAATTAGTTGTCAGCGAAGGAGTTCATCTGGGAATGGGAAGTTTGCAGCCAGCGACTTTGAAAATATCATTGTAAATATGGATAACCTTTACAAGACAATCCTGACTTTAAAAAACCATGAGAAAGAAAGCTTTTGAAAGCACTGTAGGAAAAGGAGAAAAAGCTGGTAACCAGCTTTTTCTCCTTTTCCCACAATGTTTTCCACTCAATCAATGGCAATTTCCATCATTTGAGCCACCTTTAATTTGTCATCTGCATATGCTTTGAATTTTGAAAAGTCCAAAATTTTGTCATGCCAGTTAACACTTAAGCTGCTGAATAAATGAAACGAAAATCTCCACTTAATAGTAGAAGCCCAAACATTGTGTTTTCCAAGTTGATTTCACCGGAAACAAAATAACATAACGGACAGTGTAGATCAAAGATCAGACTGCATGTTCTGTGCAGTCTGATCTTTATCTACACTGTCCGCAAAAGGTCAGTGGGTCACGATAAGCAGCTTAAGGGTTAAAGGTTGAATACACATGAAAACATGGTAAATTGAGAAACTACTTGTGTGTTATGTTCCAAAAAATTTCCAGGATTGCTCTGCTGGGAGATGAAAATATCCATCAGATTTTTTCTTAAATTTTCGGAGTGCAGCAGCTGCTGTAAATCGTGACCCTCATGGCCTGTCATCATAATCATGTTTACAAATACATTTGTTTATTTACCATATTCAATAATATTAAAGTCCAACTAACATTATTCAATAACATTAAAATTTTACTTTTCCTATTTTTTTATAACCTGTACAGTACGCTTTTCTGTAAACAAAAGTTACTTTTCTGACTTTATACCACACAATTCTGAGTTTTAACAACCCTACAAAAGACTTTGAAAACATCATGATTTTCCCTTTACCACACAATGCCAACTTTTAAGGATGAAGAAGCCTCTTGAAAACATTGTGGGAAAAGGAGAAAATGCTGGTAACCAGCATTTTCTCCTGTTCCCACAATGTTTTCTAACCTTCTGTAAATGAAGTTCAATGTTTGAGACATATTTATTTTGTAGCCTGTAAATTCTTTCAATTTGGACAAGTCTAAAATTTTGTCATTTGGTAAAAAGTTAAAGGAGAAAAATGTCTGTAATGTTTTTATGACATCAACCGAAGTAAAAAAATTCAGAGACAGAAGATTGACACAACTATATGCAAGAAAATTATCAAAATTAGATTATTTCTCTGCAAGGCCCCAGTTCAATAATCCAAATTTTCTGATTTTTTTTTTTCCTAGCTTAGAAATTGCTGAGTGGGCAGTTGTTTTAACATCCATCATTATGTACCAAATCAGACAAATTTTCAAACAAAGTGAATTCAATAAGATGCACAATTTCAATAAATTGCAAAATCTCTAGTGATCAAACACAGCCAATAAAATAATCAATATCAAAATTCTTTCCCAGCAGAAAACAGAAATCTGCAAATCTTTACTTCACAAGTCCCCATACCATGTAATCATAGTTTGCAAGGTTGACCCTAAACTTTCTATGTTTTATTTGAAGAATACTAATGGCATTAATAATTAATAAATAACCATGAATTCACGAGTCCTTCAAGTGATGAGTGGTTATGATGGTAGACAAGATATCCAGAGATCCTGGTTAATCCTTACTTCAGGTGCTAGATTTTTCACTGGAGTGTCCTAGGACAAGGCATTGCAGAGCTAATGCCTTAGAGCAGTCATGAAACCAAAGAAAAGTATATTAAGTGAGCTGTCAACCTCATTGGACTGAAATATTTGGTTCAAGGCTGTAGGCTGTGGAACCAACCAATCAAACAGAATCAATCAACCAACCAATCATTCGATCAACCAATCAATCCATCAGTTAATTGTTAGATCAACCAACCAACCAGCCAGCCAGCCAACCAAGCAACCAACCAATCAATAAATCTTTAGTTCATTTCAGCTGTTATAGTTGTTTGCTTAAGTTTTCTTGATTTTTATAGGGTGTGTTTGTGTTGGGGGGGGGGGGGGGGGGGTTCAGAGAGAGGGAGAAATTTAATTAAAAACCTTAAAATACAACATTAAAATGAAATGAGATTTTGCAAGACTTAAATTCCTTTCCAACATGTGTTTTTTATGATGTATCACAGGAATTTATGAAATTTAATCAAAGACATTAAGATCAAAAACTGCATTATGGGAAATGGCTTGAAATTGAATCAAATAAAGATCAGGTATTTTTCTGTTGCCAACATTATGTTACCGCTAATGCACTATATCTCTTTACCAAACGACAATATTTTAGACTTGTCCAAACTGAAAGCATTTGCAGAAGACAAAATAAATGTGACTGAAAAAATTTAAATTTGTTTGGGGAAGGATAGAAAACTTTGTGGGAAAATGAGAAAATACTGGTTACCAGCATTTTCTCCTTTTCCCACAATGTTTTCAAAAGGCTTCCTTCTTAGGGTCGTTCAAAGTAGGGATTGTGTGGTAAAAAGCTATTGGAGCAATAAAATTTGATCAACCAAATCAAATGACAGCTATCTGACGGTGATTTTATAAAGTTCCAACCAGTAAATAAATGATGATTATGATTTATGGTTTAGGAGCACCTTTCAAAACATCCGATTTCTCTGAGTATGACTTGATATGATAGCATTTGACCCTTTACCACACAATCCCGAGTTTTAACGACCCTGAGAGAAAGGCCTTTTGAAAACGTGGGAAAAAGAGAAAATGCCGGTAACCAGTATTTTCTCCTTTTCCCACAATGTTTTCTAGCCTGTCAAAGACAGAAATCATCATTTAAGCTAGATTTAATTTGTTGTCTGCAAATGTTTCAAATTTGGTTGAGTCCGAATTTGTCCTTTGGTAAAGGGTTAATTGTGAAAATGTATATGCATACCCTTAACTCTTTACCAAATGACAAAATTTTAGGCGTGTCCGAATTGAAAGCATTTGAAGACGACAAATTAAACATGATTCAAAAACTGAAATGTGCCTTTTGAAGGGCAGACAACATTGGGGGAAAAGGAGAAAATACTGCTTACCAGCATTTTCTCCTTTTCCCCCAAAGTTTTCAAAAACCTTTTTCCACAGGGTCGTTAAAATTTGGAATGTTTTGGTAAAGGCTTAAAACTGCTTAACCCTTTACCACACAATCCCAAATTTTAACAACCAGATAAAGAAAGCTTTTGAAAACATTGTCGGAGGGGAGAGAAATGCTGGTAACCTTTTCCACAACTTTTTCTAACCTTTCAAAAACAAACAACAATATTTGAGCCACATTGTAATTTGTTGTCTTCAAATGCTTTCAAAATGGACCAGTCTAAAATTATTTTGTATGGTAAATAGTGTGTTAGTTTTTTCCATTTTTCATGCAGTCATGTTGCTTTCTTCCACAAAATTATACTGATCAGCATTTGAACCTTATCTCTTTCCCAACCAGCAAAATTTTTGACTTTTCCAAATTGAAAGGATTTGCAGGAATCCAACATAAATATTGCTCAAATGATGAGATTTGTTTTTGATAGAATAGAATAGATGCTGGTAACCAGCATTTTCTCCTTTTCCAACAATGTTTTCAAAAGCTTTCTTTCTCAAGGTTGTTAAAACTCTGGATTGTGTGGTAAAAGGGTTAAATTCCTTGTTAAACTGGATCAAAGCTTGCAAAAGCTTTTTTTGTATTTAACTCTTCTGAACATGAAATTTCAAATTTGTGTAGAAGTAATTTTTTAAACCTTACGGAGTACCTCCTGAACTTTAGGGCTTTTCTTTGTCTCTGTCTTTTAAATCAAAGTCTTCATTTTAGATTTTCATACCGTAAGCATTATATAATGAGACCCCAAGTTTGAACACAAACTCAGTTATGCATGGGCTCAAGAATTTGAAATGGGCTGGTGCACCATTCTAAAAAAAAAAACCCATGCACCAGCCCATAAAATCAGTCAACAGACTTTATCAAGTTAATCAAAGACCTCAAAAAATTTCTTTAAACCTTTCCCAAACCAGCCCTGGTTTTCGTGTCTGCAGTACAAGTCTTTTGAAAACACTGTGGGAAAAGGAGAAATTGCTCGTAACGAGCAATTTCTCCTTTTCCCACAGTGTTTCTACCCTTTTAGAGAACTTTCTGCCATTTTCATCAAATTTAAAATTGTGGTCTGCAAACTCTTTCAATTTGGACCAGTCTGAATTTATCGTTTGGGAAAGAGTTAAGTCCTACACCTTAACCCTTAAAGCGCCTTTCACAACTATAGATGCCTTTGCGGTCAGTGTAGAGCAAGATCTTTGATCTACACCATCCGCTTTGCTGAAACACTGTAGACAAAAGCAACCATGAAATTGTAATGTTTTGGGTCATATTTCTAGGATAAAAATGTCTGATAGGTTTATTCGTCGCTCTAAGGGTTAAGAAGTTGCCGCTAAGTTAGCTCCACGTGCATCATGTTTAACTCTTTACCAAACGACAAACTCCAAATTGAAAGCATTTGCAGACGACAAATTAAAGATAGCCCAAATAATGAAATTTGTTCTCTGTAGAACAGAAAACATTGTGGGAAAAGGAGAAAATGCTGGTTACCAGCATTTTCTCCTTTTCCCACAATGTTTTCAAAAGCCTTCCTCCTCAGGGTCGCTAAAAGTCGGGATTGTGTGGTAAATGGTTAAGTCTCACGGTGTTAAAAACCAAACAAGGTTCAATTATCATTGGCTTGTGAGGGAGACTGAGGGCACCTACATGTATGAGCTTTATTCTGTTCCACTAACCGAGTAACAATAATTTGCAAATTATCAAAATGAATAAAGCATGAAGTTTTGGCAATAATACGTACTTCCCTGTGAATTGACAAAACAAAGACAGCATCAATATTTAAGTGCACAACTTGTACACTGCCTGATTTCACTTTAAGATACAAACTGCCAATAAATACGGCATGTAATGCTATTGGCGACCCTCATTTGAAATCACTGATCACCCCAGAGTTTGTATCGTCTCAGATAGAAAACTGAAGCAGGAGGTAAAATTGTGCGTAATGAGGAATAAGTAATTTTGCACACGTTTTCACCTACATTCATTTATCAAACCTTGATTCAGGTGGATTAATTTGAAGTTTTCCACTGAAAATTTGTTAAGGGAGGTGATACAATTATAAAAGTATTTAGGCATTTTCTCTTTGAATAAACTGTTCCTCAATGATTATGTAATTACACAATTTCACATCTTTATTGTTGGGTACAAAGGCATAGTGATTCCAAGTGCTGGTTACCAGCATTTTCTCCTTTTCCCACAAGGTTTTCTATACTTTCACAGTCAATCACCATAATTTCAGCTCAATCTAAAGTGTCATCTGCAAATACTTTCAATTTGGACCAGTTTAAAATTTTGTCATTTGGGAAAGAGTCAATGTTTTTGGCTATTTTCCTTGGTTTCTATGAATAAACAAAGACTGTTTCACCAAAAAAAAAATTCTGCTCTACACAATATAGCACTGATTCATGTTTGATGTCTACTGAAAATATAGAGCCAGATAGAGGGTTTTATTATATGTTTCATCTGCTTTCACTTTCGCCATAATTAAAATGATAATTAATCTACAGAAGGCTTTAAATTCCCACTTCAAAGTGGCTGTTCCTACTCTCATATGCCATTTGGCAGGGAAAGTTACATAAGACCTATAAATATGCACTGATGTTTTACTGCGGTTTAACCCTTTACCACACAATCCCAACTTTTAATGACCCTGATAAAGAAGCCTTTTGAAAACATTGTGAGAAAAGGAGAAAATGCTGGTAACCAGTATGTAATTTGTCATCTGCAAATGCTTTCAAATTGGACCAGTCTAACTTTTTGTCATTTGGTAAGGAGTTTGTCCTCAAGAGTTTCAAATACCGTAAGCACAATGTTTTTGTTCTACAGAGATTGATTGATTGATTGTATGGTATTTAATATCCATGCTTTCCCAGAGTTTCTTTTACCAGTACTTTGCACAATATTCCTCCCAAGCTGCCTTCTCGCATAAACATCATCCAAACAGTAATCAGCTTTGAGAGAGGAACAAATCCTGTCACAATGATTATCAACAATCCTCAGAAAGAAATTTCCCTAGATGGGAATTTGAATTTTTATTCCTGAAGTAAGACTCTAATATAAGCAATTTCAAGGTCGCCCTTTGGGATTATGTAGTGTAGATCAAAGATCAGATTTCACATTTTGTGCTGCCTGATCTTGATCTAAACTGGCTTCACAGGCAATTTATGCAGAGAGAGGCACTTTGAGGGCTGAGAAGAGCAGGATTTTTTTTTTCTAAAAGCCAAAGCCAAGTACATAAACTCATCACGCCTGTCTTTCAAAACCTAATCAACAGAAGCACTGCATGCAGGTGCCAACGTTCGGCTGCAGTTGCTTATTGTAAAAATTCTAATACCATAAAGAGGCATAACTGTGTCAAAGATATTTTGATGTTAACCCTAACCCTGTTGTATGGGTTCCCCTTTTGATAGTGAGCAATTATTCCAAGTTTGAAGTAAGTATCTTCAGTAATGACCGAGATATTATAACAAGAGGGCCATGATGGCCCTGTATCGCTCCACTGGCTTATAAATATAAACCATAAATACTAAACATTTCAATTCTGAGCCAAATGGTTTCAAAATGAAGACTTACAAAGTTTTCTCTGTAAAAGCCCATGTGAAAGTTGAGACCCGCAGGGCAAAGCCATTTTTGATCCCAGAGCTATAATTACTTGAACCCTGGTAGAAGTCCACAAGATAAAGCCACATGCCAAAATAAAACAAGTCTATGCTGTATGGTTATAAATAAGGTGATTTTCAAGTTTTGTCCATATGAAGCCTCTGTAAAACATAAGACCCCTGATGCAAGGCTAATTTTAAAAAAAAATCAAAACAGGAAGATTTCTTAAGTTGTCACTATGTAAGCCCATGTAAAATTTGTAACCCCTGCGGCGGGGCCAATTTTGACCCCAGGGCTAAAATTTTGGTCCGCTTGGTAGAGGCCCACTAGATATAGCTACATGCAAAATTTGGTAGCTCTAGGCCTTATGGCTAGGTACAGGAAGATTTTTAAAGTTTTCTCTATATAAGCCTAGGTAAAACTTGTGACCCCTGGGGCAGAGCCAATTTTGACCCCAGGGCTATAATTTGAAGAAACTTGATAGAGGTCTACTACATAAAGCTACATGCAAAATTTGGTAGCCCTATGCCAAATGGTTTCAGACAAGAAGATTTTTAAAGATTTCCAATATTTTTCAGTTTTGTTGCCATGGCAACCAGAGTTTTTGAAGGAATCAAATTCTTTCAAGAAATTCTGAAGAGGACCATGGAAGGATCATTTCTGTGAAGTTTCATGAAAATTGGATGGGTAGTTTCGGAGAAGAAGATGTTTGAAATAAGTTAACGCACGGACGGACAGACGGACTGACACACGGATGCACAGACGAACGACGGACACCGGGCCATGACATAAGCCCGCTGGCCTTTGGCCAGTGGAGCTAAAAATGTCAAAGTTTTTGAAAATTGTGAAAAAAAGGGGCAAAACTGTGTCAAAAAATATTTTGATGGTTACCTGCCCTTGTTGTATGGGTTCCCTTTAGATATTTAACAACCAGTCTCAGATATCATGAAATTATACTGCAGTTAAGAATTCACTCTTTATCAGACAACAAAATTTTGGACTTCTCCCAGTTAAAAGCATAATTATGCAGATGGCATATCATAATACAAGACCCAGGTAATAGCATTTGTTTTTGATAGGTTAGAAAACATTTTGTGAAAAGGAGAAAATGCAACAAACATAATCTGAACAACCTTGATAAAAGACAAACGGAAGATTGTGCCTGTAAGTTACCAACACTAGGCACTGTTGTATCAAAAAATATCTATGCAGTTTTACCGATACAAGTTTCCATGGAGAATTCCTTAGGAATGTGGACAGATGATGGATGATGATAACCAATCACAAAGTTCACTTTTGTCTGCATTTTTTTTAAACTGGCAGCCTGCTATCGATCTTCATATCAACAACAGTAACATCCAATGCTATAAGGCAGATTGAAACCCACATTTTGAGCCATCAGACTGTTCTTGGTAATATCATTATAATCCATTATGTCCATAAAAGCATCTAAATGTGTACATGGTATTTCTTACCTGGCGAAAATGATGGTCAGATGACCTTAACTATCATGGAATATTATGGACTACCATGATAGTTCATGGTCATACAACCATGGAAAACCTTGGTTGACCATGTTTTGTTAAATGGCACCACGGTTTTTGATGGCCATAAAGCTTACTGGTCGACCACAGTCTTTATCCATGGTCTACCATAGTCACAGACCACAGCAAACCATGGACATGGACCATGGTCAACCATGGAGGCAGACCATGTCTTATTAAATGGCACCAATGTTTTTGATGGCATGTAACACAGGGGTTGACCATGGTCTTTATCCATGGTCTACCATGGTCACAGACCACAGCCACTAGGATTAACCAAAAATCTACCAAATACTCCTATATTTTAAGGACCCTGAGGAAAAAGGCTCTAGAAAATATTGTGGAAAAGGAAAAAAATGGTGGTAACATATTTTTCACCCTTTCTAAAATAGCTCTTGTTGATAGAGGAATATCCACTTTGTCCTCTGCAAAAGCTTTAAATTCAGACATTTTGTTTATGTCTTTACCACACGAAGAAAATACTGACTTGTCCAAATTGAAAGCATTTGCAGATGACAATTCAAATGTCACTCAAATGATGGAATGTGCCTTTGATAGGGTAGAAAACATTGTGGGAAAAGGAGAAAATGCTGGTTACCAGCATTTTCTCCTTTCCCACAATGTTTTCAAAAGGCTTCTTTCTTAGGGTTGTTAAAAGGCTGCATTGTCAGGTAAAGTGTTAAAATTTTGTTGACTCTAAAGAGTTAATTAGCATCATGCTAAACAACTGATGTGATATGTTTCCATAATGAAATGTTTGTTTATCAATGCACTTGGTGTAAAACCAGATAAATATATAGAATGTCAGAAAATCACAAAGAAAAACACAATTTTTATCAAGCTTCCACAATCTGATACTTCTGGGAAAATCATTAGCCCCTTAGCAGACAATATAATAATTCAAATTGAAAGCATTTGCAGATGATATATTAACCATGCCTTTAATGATGTTTGTAAAAAGGTAGAAAACATTTTTGGAAAGGTATCAGCATTGCTGGTTACCAGCATTTTCTTCTTTTCCCACAATGATTTCAAAAGGCTTCTGCATCAGGGTCGTTGAATCACTGAGGTGTTCAGTAAAGGGTTTGAATAATTTGAGAACCCATTGGCGTGGGAATGCATTTTTAAGTGCAGTTATGTTAACTCCATCCATGAAATTCCCCTCACTCAAACTTCTACTTACTTTCCAAAATGTTTGGAAACAAGTATTACTCTTAATTCTGACGAAGGAAGTCCCCGCAATGGCTTTATTTACGCAAGATAAAATACAAATGATAATGTACTTTTACCTTACTCCTGATTCTACAAGAAAACCTTGAAAAGATAACTTGGGCAAAAGACAATAGCTAAGGATTGTGGCATCAAGCTGTTGTTATGACTAATATAAAACATGCATGCCGCTTGCTGGTGCCAATGCTTGGCTGTTGTTGCTTGATTTTCAGTCAAAATTCCAAGTTGAAAAGGGGCATAACTGTGTCAAACATACCTTGATGGTTATCTGCCCTTGTTAAATAGGTTCCCCTTTGATAGTGATAAACTTATTGAATTTTGAAGTAAACATCTTCAGTAATGACAGAGATATTATAAAATGTCAAAGTTTTTTTGCGGGATGACAATGCAGCCAATGATCATCAGGGGCTATCGCAATAGACAATACCAGGATGTTTTTCTTCCAAAACAACCTAGACTGGTTACCTCCCCTGATACAGCAAGTGTATAGGGATCGGTACAGGCTACTGTACAGAATGGACAGAATTCTGCCTGTCTATTTTTAGAACAGCAATGTCGTAAGACTATTAGAGATCCAGGGGAGGTCACTCTCACTTCCTAAGCAGTAGATTTTCCGATATTTTTGATTTCACCAGTAAGTGAATTGTATTTTTGGCATCACCTTTTTAAGTTTATTTCTAATAATATTCTTTTAGTTTAAAATACCAATGTGAAACTGTGAAAAAAATTGCCATGTTACTTATACAGCCACACTTAAAATGTGTAAGCTGACTGATTGGCTATTCTGTGATAAACATGTAGCCTAACTAACAGCGACAAAACAATAACCTATACCAATTGAAATATATAAATCTATAACGGGGACTAGTTTAAAAACACCCAAGCTAAAAATAATTGAGCCATGCTCTGGAAAAAGAGGGCTTGCTGCATCTCCATGATACATGATGACATACCAAGCAAGACATCACATAATTAGGGATCAATGAAATTCATTATGTCTAAAAACGGACTGTATCTTAAGGTGCTTTGACATACAGAAAATAGACCAACAGTGAAAAGTTTTGGCCCAGGTCAGCCTGTGCAGACTGACCTGGTTCGATACTTCTCGCAAATGCATTAAGCCCCCTTTTCACATAGCATGGCTAAATTGTAAATTCTTCAGTAAGAAACCACATGGTGTTACTGTGATCTACATAGCCACATCTGAATGAGAAATTAGATGGTCATCCACTGGGACAATTTACGATTTCTAGTTCACTGTACATCAATGGCCACAGCAGTGGGTCCAGACTGACCATTGACAGGTTTTCATTCAATCTAATTCATCCAGAACTCTACATATGAAGCAAGAAATCTGGACTTCCCCCATGCAATATATCACAAAATTTTACCCATTTACAGGACCAATACACCATTTTTACTCCTTACCTCTTTACCATGCAATCCCGCCTTTTAACGAACCTGAAAAAGTCATAGCTTTTGAAAACATTGAGGAAAAAGGAGAAAATGCTGGTAACCAGCATTTTTTCCTTTCCACAATGTTTTCTACCCTATCTAAAACAACTTTCTATTTTCAAATCACATTTGTCTTGTTGTCTGCAAATGCCTTCAATTTGGACTGGTCTAAAATTTTGTCATTTGGTAAAAAGTTAACAGACAAGAACATTTCAGGTCCCTTCATATTGAATGCTTTTGCAGAGTCTGATGACAGTTCAAATGTGAATCAAATTATTGGACTTGTCTTTGAAGGGGTAGAAAAGACTGTGGAAAAAAGGAAAATGCTAGTTATCAGTATTTTCTCCTTTTCCCACAATGTTTTCAGTAGCCCTCTTCCTCAAGGTCATCAAAACATTATTTTGTATGGTAGAGTGCAAAGTGCCTCAGTCTTCAGTGGGAAAAATAACCAATTTGTTACAGCATGTAATTGTTCCTTTTCCCACAGTATTTCCCTTACTGCTCTAGAACGTCATTTTCCTTCACTTCAAATGCTTGTCCTTTGGCTTTTATCATTTATACCTGTTGTTCTGTTAATCCTTAGGCTGCTAAACACAACTTGCTGACCTTTTGCAGACAGTGTAGATCAAGTTCAGTCGAATTTTTGATTTACTAGTGCAGTATCTGATAAGGAGATATCCCTCTTCAAAAAATACCGTTAAAGTAAGACAAGTTGGGTGTTTACTATCGGCTTGAAAATTTGATTTCTTTTTTTAAACAAAATAAGGGTTAAGTCTATAAACAGCCTCTATAGTAATGCATTACCCTTGCTGTGATTGACTGATTGACTGATTGATTGATTGATTGATTAAATGGTGTTTTACGCTGCTTTCAACATTATTTCAGTCATATCACGGTGACAGCTCACATATCCATGCATTTCCTGGGTTCCACCAGTACTAGGCTATGTGTCTTGCCCAAACACACTCCAAAGAAAAACCCAGTGGATCCAGTAAGGCTCGAACCAGGGCCTCTAGGTCACGAGTCCTACACTTTTCCACTGAGCTACACAGGACCCCGCATTACCCTTGTAGCGCTAGACAAAATGAAATGGACATACCAAGTCTATAGGAAATCTGTAGATATTGCATTTTCAATGCTATTCCATCCAGAATGTCTGATAAAACCGCAGTATAAATCCAAGTTGAGACTGCACACTCTGTGCAGTTTCATCGTGATCTACACTGTGTGTATACGCAATTAAATCTTGGTTTAAAAGTAAAATAAACTCATGAAATACGAACTGAAATGTGCCTGGAGTGTCCATTGTTCTTCACCAAAGAACATGCAATCATTAAATTAGGGGATCAAGATAAACTCTAATAAACAATTCAATTAAGTACTCATGTATCCCCATGTGAACAATGCATGTTGCATGTGGCTCATTGATAATCAATCTGTCATGCAATCAGCAGTTTAACCTATTACCACCCAATCCCAACTTTCAATGACCCTCAGGGAGAAGCCTTTTGAAAACATTGTGGGAAAAGAAGAAAATGCTGGTCACCAGCATTTTCTTCTTTTCCCATAATGTTTTCTACCCTTTGAATGGCGTATTTCCTGTTTCCATACACATTTAATTTTTCGTCTGCAAATGATTCTGACTGTGACAAGGCTAAAATTTCGTCGTTTGGTAAAGAGTTCAGATCTTAGATCAAGTCATTACCTTAGAACCTTGGAAATAACATCCACCTCAGTCTAACATTGTTTTTAATCCTAAATATCCTGCTAAATAACTTAAATGAAACTTTGAAGCCGATAGTAAAAACCCAAACAATACTATTTCAGACTTATCTTTTGGAGAAAAATATCTCCTTATTGGACAGTGTGGATCCAAGATCAGACTGCATGTCCTGTGCAGTCTGATCTTGATCTACACTGTCCGCAATAGGTATGTGAGTCGTGCTTAGCAGCCGAAGGGTTAACAACTGTTTAAAAAGGCAAACCTCATCATTTCAGTCACACTTGATCTGTAGTGACTGCCAGAGGTTCCAATCAGAACAGGTCCAAAATTTTATATCTGGTAAAGAGTTAACAGTTAAAGTGTGAAGAACCAGGGGCTGATCCAGTATTTTTTTTTTTTGGAAGGGGGGGGTGCAGAAAATAATTACATAGATAATGTGTCAGAGTATTTAGTAATGAGCAGTTTTCCAAGGAGTGCTCCCCAAGTACTGTTGCAGATTGTGCTGTGTGCTACCATAACCTAAAGTATTTGCTTTATATGGGTCACAACTTGTTTAATACTTTACCACACAATCCCAAGTTTTAATGACCCTGAGAAAGAAACCGTTTGAAAACATTGTGGAAAAACCAGCATTTTCTCCTTTTCCCACAATGTTTTCTTACTTGTCGATGAACAATTGCAACATATGAGCCAAATTTGATTTGTCGTCTGCAAATGCTTCCAATTTGGACAAGGCTAAAATTTTGTCATCTGGTAAAGAGTTAATACTTTAAATACTATTTTTAAATACAACACATAAAGTTGTTAGAAATAGTTCTTAGTGGATTGGAATTATGTTTTGGCACAGATCTGGAATCTACTGCTACATTTATACTTGGTGAAAATTTTAGGCAAACAGCAGTTACTTTGAAAATTCTAGGGGGTGTCCAGAACTCCCCTAACCCCCTTGCTGGATCCGCCAATATGAACCACAGAGGTCTACTTGTATCTTAGAGTCAATGGAAACAAATAAAATCTGTTTCCAAGGGAAAGGATGTTCACTCTAAAACAAATGCTACAGGGATTTTTACTGGATCAAAAATTCACAAGCACCCTGGTACAGAAGACAATTTATAAAATATTTTTGTAATATACTGACAGTGCTTGATTATTTTACAATGATACTACATAATCTGGAAGGCAATTGAAAGCCTCTTTTTCAAACAACAGGAGTCTATGAATGGTACTTACAACAGTACTTGGGTCTATTTGGGGCTTAGTTATTTTGCAATGATACTTACAAAACATAAGACCGGCTATAGGGTTTCTTCATGAAGTTCATTATTGTACAAGACACTGTTTGAAATGTGGCAAATTTACACATGTAACATGGAAGGAACAGTATTTGGTTGGACAAAAAAAAAATAGTTTCCAAAAGATACAGAAAATGTTGTGAGAAAAGGAGAAATTGCACCTTTACTTGTGTTTTCAAAAGGTATCTTTTTTAAAAGCTGTCTTTTGAAAGGGCAGTCAAAGTCCCCTTTGACTGGTAGTCCTTCCTTTTTTTTTTAAATTTACACTGATTTAGAATTCTTTGATTTCATTTTAAATTTACACTGATCTACAATTCTTCGATTTCTTTTTAAATTTACACTAGTGTACACAGATGGCCACAATAAATTACAGTACAAATCTTTACATACCTCATAACTGAACAAACTAAATATAATGGATAAGGGTTTTAACCCTTTCCCAAATGACAAATTTTGGACTGGTCCAAATTAAAAGAGTTTTCAGACAACAATTTTAAATTTGATGAAAATGACAGAAAGTTCTCCAAAAGGGTAGAAAACACTGTGGGAAAAGGAGAAATTGCTCATTACGAGCAATTTCTCCTTTTCCCACTGTGTTTTCAAAAGACTTGTACTGCAGACACGTGAAAACCAGGGCTTGTTTGGGCAAGGGTTAACCCTTTACCACACACTTCCGAGTTTTAACAACCCCCGAGGAACTCTGAAACTGTTCGAAAACATTGTGGGAAAAGGGTTAGGGTTTTTCTTTTCACTCAAATTCCATTATTTCAGTCACATTTATATTGTTGTCTGCAAATGCTTTCAACTTGGACAAGTCTATATTTTTCTCATGTGGTAAAGTGTTAACTGAAGATTTATGCTTTCAGACTTATGGCATTATAATGATGTCTAAGCAGGAGGGTATGCCTAGGGTATAGTAACCCTTAATTACAAGGCAGTCTTTTCCAAGCAGTATAGATTAAGATCAGACTGCACAGAGAGCAGTTCTGGATCTGCATTTTCTAGCCAGAACAGCTTTACAATCGCAACATTACAAGTCATCCTTCTCACTGTCAATATCACAATGCCGTATCACTGGGCTCTCTCAGGGTAAACCCTTCAAGCAGCATTCACAATTTTAGCTGCCTTTGCGGCGACCATTGTGTATCAAAATCAGATTGCACAAAATGTACAGTCTTATCTTTAATCTATATTGTCTGCTTTAGACTTGAAAATTGAAAGCATTTGCAGACGACAAAATAAATTTAACTCAGGTATTTTATTTTATTTTTGGAGGGATACAAAACATTGTAGGAAAAGGGTACCCAAATTTTCTCCTTTTCCCACAGGGTTGTTGAAACTCAGAACTGTTTGGTAAAGGTTTAAAAGGGACCCAATGGGCTAAGAAAATACAATAAAAGCAAAGGGATGTGCCAATCGTTACTGAATGGCATGATCTCTACTAACATGCACTATTACCAAATCAATAGGAATGACAAATATTTGCAGTTTTTTCCAATGGTTACTAGAGTTCAACATGCATTCAGGATTGACAAGAAAGGCAAGCTTTTAACATTGCATTGATGCAGCATAGTTTACAGAAATGAATAATTCACTTGATGCAGTTTTGTGCTGATTTCAACATTGTTTTATCTGATTTCAACATTGTTTAATTCAAATCATGGCAACAGCTCTTCTGTTCACATGTTTCCTCAGGGTTTTACCAGTAATAGGCTGGGGCTCTGAACGTCTTTGTCCAAAGCACCAAAGCAACATGGAACAAGAAATCAGTGCGTATGGTAAGGATCATACCCAGGATCTTTTGATTACTAATCAAAAATCTTATTCACTGAGCCAAAGAGAATCCCAACATAATGTCAATAAATTTGTGAAGCCTTAGTATGTCAATTTTACCATAAATGCTATAGACTTTCAGTTTGAAGGAACAACTAACCTATTGTAATTCCAAGAGTGCATACAGTTCTGATTAATGCAATACATTTTCTCAGTAAGGCAAAACAATCAAAAGACTGCTAAGATTTTAACACTTAAGTTGCTGAGTAAATGGAATGTAAAATTTCTACTTGATACTAAATGCCCAAATGTTACGGTTTCAAAGTTGATTTCACCGGAAAGAAAATACCGTTTTGGACAGTGTAGATCAAAGATCAGACTGCATGTTCTGTGCAGTCTGATCTTGATCTACACAGTCCACAAAAGGTCAGTGAGTTGCAAATAGCAGCTTAAGGGTTATTACAGCATTTTTTCGTGCAGTCTGATCTTAGTCTACACTGTTCATAAAAGCAACTTAAGTCTGGTCTGTGTCAAGGGTTAAGCCTTAATATCTCAGAGAGCATAGGACAGTGTAATCAAGATCAGACTGCAAGTTTTGTGCTGTCTGATCCCCATCTACCCTATCTACAAAAACACTAAATCTTTCAATGACTGCACTGAGAGTTAATTTCACTGATGAGAGAACACAGTCCACTTTGTTTATTTAATCCGTTATCTGAGATTTAAAATCCCTGGTGAAGAAGCCTTTTGAAAACATTGAGGGAAAAGGAGAAAATGCTTGTAACCAGAATTTTTTCCTTTTCCCACAATGTTTTCTACCCTATCAAAGACAAATTCCATTATTTCAGCCACATATGAATTGTCATCTGCAAATGCTTTCAATCTGGACAAGTCTACATTTTTGCATTTTTGTTATGTGGTAAAGAGGTAACCCTTTACCTCATCAAATGACCAGTATCTCTTTACGAAACAACAAAATTTTAGATTAGTCCAAATTGAAAACAATAATTATTGCAGACGACAAAATAAATGTGGCTGAAAATTTGAAATTTGTTTTGGGAAGGGTAGAAAACATATTGTGGGAAAAGGAGAAAATGCTGGTTACTAGCATTTTCTCCTTTTCCTACAATGTTTTCAAAAGGCTTCTCTCTTGGGACTGTGTGGTAATTGGTACCTGGCTTCACATAGACTTCTATGCAATAAAATAAAGCATAATTATTAATTATTTCTTAATTTCTTATTTAACACAAGTATATAGCTCTTATAGCATTTGGCCAAAACAGTAACTCCTATCGGATGGCTTTCAATAATAATAACAATAATCCCTGGGGTTACTGTGAAGGAGGAAGAAATTTTGGTCGAGAAGGTTTCGGGTCAAGATGAATTTGTCCACAACAAATACTGATGAAAGACCACCATGGAGTTGCGGGCAAGATCAACAAAAGTGATAGGCTTATCTGAATTCATATTCTTCATTTGCATTATAGTGCAATAAATCACCTTTACATACATTCTCACCTGTAGAGCATAAAATAAATGGAAAAAGCTTGTCCAATCAGGAAACAAAAGTCTCAAAAAACTTGAGATTTTAACCCTTTACCACACAATACCAAGTTTTAATGACTCTGAAAAAAAAAAAAGGCTTTTGAAAACATTGTAGGAAGAGGAGAAAATGCTGGTAACCAGCATTTTCTCCTTTTCCCACTAATGTTTTCTATCCTTCCAAAAACAAATTTCTAATTTTGGGGCACATCTATTTTGTCTTCTGCAAATGCTTTTGATTTGGAACAGTCTACAGTTTTGTCGTTTGGTAAAGTTAACCCTTTCCCAAACAAGCCCTGGTTTTTACGGGTCTATACAGTACAAATCTTTTGAAAACACTGTGGGGAAAGGAGAAATTGCTCGTATGAGCAATTTCTCCTTTTCCCACAGTGTTTTCTACCCTTTTGGAGAACTTTCCACCATTGTCATCAAATTTAATATATTCTTCTGCAAGCTCTTTCAGTTTGGAAGGCTCTAAAATTCATCGTCTGGGAAAGGGTTAAAGCATAAAGTAAATGGAATAAAGCATGTTCAATCAGGAAGTTAAAGAATAAAAAAAATTGAGATTTTAGGCACTGTCTTGGTCAGAACATCTAAAATGAAATATTAGAAAGTACACATAGTTTTATATAATATGATTTAACTCTTTGCCAAACAATAAAACTTATGACTTGTCCAAATTGAAAGACTTTGCAGACGAAAGATTATATGTAGCTGAAATGATGGTTATTGTCTCTGAAAGTGTAGAAAAGCTTGTGGGAAAAGGAGAAAATGCTACCAGCATTTTCTCCTTTTCCCACAAGGTTTCAAAAGGCTATTTCAACAGGGTTGTTAAAAGTAGGAACTGTGTGTGGTAACAAGTTAAGATGACTTTGCATGTTGTGTACAGTCTGATTAAGATCAACTCTGTAATGTGAAAGCAAACAAAAAACGCGCTAATGATACTGAGGGCAAATATGGAAACAAATGAATAAATTATAACTACTTTGAATATCTGGTTTAGATAGCAAACATTCTGATTCTTTTTTAACTACACCAACTGACCATTCAGGCCATAAATCTTTTACTTTAGTTTGATCTTTATTAACTCTTTACCAAACAACAAAATTTTAGACTTGTCAAAATTCAGAGTGTTTGCAGATGACACATTCAATGTGACTCAAAAACTAAAATTTGTTTTGGGATGGGTAAAAAAACATAATGGGAAAAGGAGAAAATGCTTGTAACCAGCATTTTCTGGTAACCAGCATTTTCTCCTTTTCCCATAATGATTTCAAAAGAATTCTTCCACATGGTCGTTAAAACTCAAGATTGTGTGGTAAAGGGTTAAGAATTAAATCAAAGTCCACTTTAAATACTTAACCTTTTCTGAGTCTGCAAAATTTTAGGTTAGTTCATACTGAAATCATTTGCTGATGAAAAATTTACTGTAGCTCAGATCAAGTTTAGAAAAAAGATCAACCCCTGCAATGTTATGGGCATTCTAAGTGAGTACTAAAGATGCATAATTAGACTGCAATTTTAAAGCTGTTTTTGTCAGAATATCTGGAACAAGAAGCAGAGGAAATCCAAGATCAGACTGGCTCATCTTGATCTACACTCACTGCAAAAGCAATTTAGTCCAGGTGCAGCCCTACATTGGTTGAAAATTACTACGAAAGAAATAGATATTTCTTTCCCGTTAAATGTACCACCCTTCAACGTAACAATTAATTTCTACAGCTTTTAAAATCTTTGAAAACATACAAAAGGCCATTTGACTTTCTAGGCAGGAATCTTTTTTATATGAACTAACTGTGGGAGGCATGAATCAAAAGCTTTAAAGGTTTAAAGTCACATTCTTTTAAAATGGAAACCTTTAAAAGATTTAGCCAAGTGTTGAAGTACAGAAGAATTAATTATCTTTTCAGGTTTGTCTGTTATCTTCTTTGATCCAGTAATGTGATAACAAAAAAATGTTGTTTTATTGGTGTTATGTTTTCTAGTGAAATCTACATTTGAAGCAAGAGGTTCATGAAGGCCTTTGCTTGCTCTACTGACTTTACACCAACATGTTCAAGGTAAAACAAGATAGAATCCAGGCAAATATTCCCACAAAGTTTCATGACCACTGGACAAAAATATGGCTTCTAGAGTGAACATAAGGTAACAGCTGATGACATTAAACAGACAACACACCACTACAAGAACCGGTTTTATTATTCTGTGCTCAGGTGAGCTAAAAAATTTGTTTTTACCCTAATACCTCTGTTTTTGGCAATATAATGATTTTCTGCAAGAATTCATTTCTCACAATGAAGTTTTGATAAACTGAAGAGATTTTACCATAATCCAACATGCGGTTTAACTCTTTACCAAACAACAAAACTTTAGACTTGTCCAAATTGAAAGCATTTGCATGTGAAAAAATAAATGTGAATCAATAAATGAAGCTTAACTTTGGGTAGTTAAAAAACATTGTGAGAAAAGGAGAAAATACTGTTTACCAGCATTTTCTCCTTTCCCACAATGTTTTCAAAGGCCTCCTTCCTCAATTTGGTCATTAAATCTTGGGCTTGTGTGGTTAAGGGTTAATCTTGAATCCAAACAGTTCAAAATTTTGCAAGATGTTCCAGCAACATGGACTTCAACTCTACCTTATGGTGAAATGTTAGACTTTTCCAAACTGAAGAAATTCACGGACAACAAATGAAAAGAAGTTGAAATGATGACTGTTGCCTTTAAAAACATTAATAGAAAAGAAGAAAATGCTGGTTACCAGCATTTTTTTCCTTTTGCAATAATTTTTTCAAAAAGGTCTCTTTCTCAGGGTCATTACAAAGGGTTAACCTGTACCATACCAGATATCTTTTATTTCTTGTTTAAGCCTTTCTAATCTGATGCTGGCCTTTCTTACATGCAAATTTATCCTCATGCCATAATGTTACTTATCCATGTTTTTCAAGAATTTTGATCACAGTTGTCTACAGAAAAGTTGTACACAAGATAAAGAATTCTTGTATAATAAAGGAAACAGATTTTTTCAATAAGTCACAAGAAATTTCCACTTTTACTCCAAACTTGAGTTGTGTCTACTGGATGGTACCTTGTGAACCCTTTATCCCAACAATCCCGAATTTTGACAATCTAGAAGAGGAAACCTGTTTAAAACATTTTGGGGAAAGGAGACAATGCTAGTAACCTGCATTTTTCCTTTTATCACAATGCTAACTATCCTTTCGAAAACAATTTCATTTGTCAGCTGTCATGAGATAGAGCATCGGCCTTGCAACCGTAAGGTCCTGAGTTTGATTTCCAGAAGTAGGTGTCAATTTTGGGGCTGTTTATTGGCCCACACATTGGGCTCGACTAATGATGTACAGAATCCAGAGAGATTAGTATAAGTTGCAAGAACTTGTTTCTCAATCAGTGTAAAATAAATTTATGTTTAAACTAATTTTAGCCATATCTGTCTTCTAAAAAAGCTTTCAACACAGACAAGTCTAAAATTTTGTTGTCTTGAAAAGGGTTAGTGTTTGATTTCAATGACTACCCAGGAAGTGGATTTCTTCATGGGCAACGACTCAGTATCACCTTACTCTAAGGATGAAAGGAAAGTTTAACAATAAATCTTTGTTGTGGCTGTTTTTTGTCAGCGGTATTTGATACATCTGAATGGCCAAAAATTCTAAAACTGAAACTAAACTTTCCGTCTTTAAATTTGTTTTTCATAACATTTTTACTATCTTTTCCAGATTCTGGATGGCTGACTTGTGTTTCAACATTTAGCTGGATGAAATATTGTACACCTTTTCAAATTGTTAGTGTTAGCAGGCTGATCTAATGTGGCTCAAATGCTAGGGTTTAGTCTTCTAAAGTGAAGAATACATTGTGGGCAAAGAAAAAGATGCTACCAACAGTCCTAAATACTACTCTTAGACTGAAATTAAATCCTCATTCTGCTAAGTTGGACTCACTGAAATTTTGTGGACAGTTTAGGTTAAGATCTGATGGCACAGAATGTGCAGTCTGATCTTGGATCTACACTGTGCGATGAGGAGATATTTTTCTTCAAAATGTAAGTTTGAAATTACACTGTTCAGGTTTTTATTATCGCTTTTAAGGTTTTATTTAACTTATTTAGCAGGATTAGAGTTAAAATCAGCCATCTGATTGGCTAAGACAGAACGTTTTGATCTGTCAGGTGACTAGTTCTGTAATTTAGAATTAGAATTTAACCCTTTACCACACGGCAAAAATTTAGACTAGTCTGAATTGAAACCATTTGCAGCTGATAATTTAAATGCCGCTCAAAAGGAAAGTGTCTTTTTCTGAAAGAGTAGAAAACATGGTGGGAAAAGGAGAAAATGCTGATTACCAGCATTTTCTCCTTTTCCTACAGTGTTTTCAAATGCCTTCCTTTCTCAGGGTAATTAAAACTCAGAATGTGTGGCAAAGAGTTAAACAACAAAAATTCAGATTTTTCTACCAACAAAAATTCTGACTTTCCTACACGAAAGTATTTGCAAATGACAAATTGAATGTTGCCTAAATGATGTAATTTGTTTCTGAAAGGTTAGAAAACATTGCGAGAAAAGGACAAAATTCTAGTGTTGCTTTTTCCACAATATCTTCCAAAGTCTGTTAATTTAGGGACATTAAAACTCAGAGCTGTTTGATAAAGGGCTAAGTGTTAATTAAACAGGCATATTTCATAATCTAACTCAAATTACCTATGAATAGGTAATCATTGAATGCCACTCTACCTGAATGCCTATAATCTCTGAGTTATGCTGACACTGACATTAGAATTATCATTTATCTTCATTCATTTTTTTTTTTCTCAGAGATAAAACAGAATAAAGTCAAATGCAAGATTTGAATTACTTTACAGTTTTCCCTCCTTTTTTTTTTTTACCCTTCTACCGGAAAACCTTATGACTTGAAACGATGAAACACCCCCCTCCTGCAACACACACACTCAAGAAATGAAAAATTCAAACTTGTCTTATGCAGCCAGAACTGGAAAGTTGCCTAGGGGCAACATATCTTGAGCCATGTGGAGTAAAGGACCTCATACGCTGCACATGGGAAAAAAAACCTTATCACTCTATGTACACCTATCTTATTTCAGACCCCCTTGTTTTCAAATTTGTACGAGGATGGAGTATTACCTATTTATGAACAAGAAGAAGCTTAATTTATGATCTTCAAGTATGACCTTGATACCACTGAACTGAATAATAACTCAGAGAGACACTAACTACTCATTAAGTAGAAAAGTTGTCAAAAATTTTATCATTTCACCATCAAGTGAAAACTTGACCTTGGACCTACCTGAACAAATTTAGAAATGGCACATCCACTCATAAAGGGGAACAATTGTGTAAATTTATATCGAAATCCATCCATATGTGTAGAAGTAATAGTTCGGACAAGATCTATTTAGCATAACTTAATCGTTTGACCTTAAAGTGTGACCTTGACCTTGGACCTATATAGTCAAATATTTTAAATGGTGCATCTACTCATGAAGGAGAATAATTGTGCCCAAGAATTTTGAAATCCATCTAAAATGTACAGCTCAAGGCTCAGACATACTCCACTGGAGACAATTTTATCATTTGACCTTCAAGTGTGATCTTAACCTTGGATCTACCTGAATAAATGATTCAAATGACTTCTACTGGTAAAGGAGAACACTTGTCAAAAATTACTTTTAAATCCACAGATAAATGTAGAAGTTGTAGCTCAGACAAGCTCTATGTATGACAATTTTACCATCTGACCTTTAAGGGTTACCTTGACCTTGGACTTACCTGAATAAATATTTCAAATGGCACGTCTATGGGTAAAGCAGAGCAATTGCGCCAACTTATTTTGAAACCCATCCATAAAATTGTAGAAGTAATAGCTCGGACAAGCTCTGTGTATTATAATTTTATCATTTGACCTTCAAGAGTGACCTTGAACTTGGACCTACCAGAACAAAATTAATGCACTTCTACTCATAAAGGAGAACAACTGAACCAAATTATTTTGAAATCGGTCTGTAATGTAGAAGTTGTAGCTCGGACAAGCTGTCTATAAGACAATTTCATCATTTGATCTTCAAGTGTTACCTTGACCCGGGACGTACTAGAACAAATGTGTCAATTGTATGGTGTTTAATGCCGTTTTCAACATTATTTCAGTAATATCGCTGCGGCCAGTGCACCTATCCATGCTTTCCTTGAGTTTCTTTTACCACTTCTCCACACAATATTCTTTCCAAGCCACTGGCTGCTTTCCCACATAACCATCGTCGAAACAATGGTCAGCGGTGAGAGAGGAATGAATCCTGTTGCAATGACTATCATCAATCCTCGGAAAGAAATTGGCCAAGCAGGGGATCGAACCAGCAACCTCCTATTCTCAAGTCCTGTATGCTACCGACTGAGCTACGGGGGCTTGGCAACAAATGTGTCAAATGGCACTTCTACTCATAAAGGAGAACAATTGTGCCAACTTATTATGAAATCCATCCATTAATGTAGAAGTTGCTGCTCAGACAAACTATATGTATGACAATTTTATCATTTGACCCTCAAGTGTGACCTTGACCCTGGACCTACTAGAACAAATGTGTCAACTGGCACTTCTACTAGAGAACAATTGTGCCAACTTACTTTGAAATCCCTCCATAAATGTAGAAGGTGTAGCTCAGACATGCTATAATTATGTATGACCTCATGGAAGACAGCTTGCAAAAGCATTTTGGGAAAATATTTAAAGGGAGGAAAAGCTAGTAATCAGAATTTTCTTTGTTTCCCACAATCTTTTTTATCCTTTCAAAGATAAATTCCATGAGTACAATAAGAAATACTGCACAGAGGAGACTGTAGATCAAATTGCACAGTCATGTGTCTGCAGAGATGCCTATTACTGCTCTTAGTTATATCTCTGGTGTTTAACTCTTTACCAAACAACAAAATTTTAGATTTGTCCAAATTGAAAGCATTTGCAGACAACAATTTCAATGTGGCTCAAATGATGGAAGTTGTCTTTAATAGGGAAGAAAACACTGTAAGAAAAGAAGAAAATGCTGGTTACCTGCATTTTCTCCTTTTCCCACAATGTTTTCAGAAGGTTTTTTTTCTCAGGGTCGTTAAAAGTTGGAACTGTGTGGTAAAGGGATATAATATCTCTGGTGTTGGAGTATATTCAGTATATACAGCCTATATTACATGGAAAATTTACAATTTTAAAGCCTAAATGCCTGTTAAACCTTTATCAAATAATCCCCTATTTCAAGATGAAGATGGAGGCTTTTGCAAACATTGTGAGAAAAGGAGAAAATGCTTATACTCAGTATTTTCTCCTTTTCCCACAATGGTTTCCATCATTTCAAGGACAAAATCCATCATTTGAATCAATTTGTCATCTGCAGACCCTTTCAATTTGGTCAGGTCTAAAATTTGTTCGTTTGGTAAAAGCTCAAGCATTTGGCAAATGAAACAGTCTATATCTCTAATGGTATCATTAGTTTATCACACCGAGTTTATTCCTGGAAGCTGTTTGTTAACTCTTCTCCAAATGACAAAATTTCAGCCTTGTCCAAATGGAATACATTTGCAGATGACAAATCAAATGTGGCTACAATGATGAAATTTGTCCTTCATACGGTAGAAAACATTGTGGGAAAAGGAGAAAATGCTGGTTACCAGTATTTTCTCCTTTTCCCATAATGTTTTCGAAAGCCTTCTTCCTCAAGGTCGTTAAAAGTTGGGATTGAGTGGTAAAGGGTTAATGTGCATCCAACATGCAATTGGAAAGTGAAAGATGCTGTTTTATCTCCCATACAGAACAAGAAGACAGAATATCCAGAGATAAAATGAGAAAGATAAACAATTTTAACCCTTAAAGCGCCTTTCACTAATATAGCTGCCTTTGTGGCCAGTGTAGATCAAGATCAGGCTGCACAAAATGTGCAGCCTGATCTTTGATCTACACTGTCCGCTATGTAAAAACAATAAAGGCAAAAGGTAGCCATGAATTTGCAATTATATTGGTTTTATTCTAGAATGAAAATGACCATAGGGTTTATTCGGCACTTTAAGGGTTAAAGCATGCATTACAACTTGGATCAAGTCTGATACATGAAACTTTCAAACCAGTTGATTCGATCTGCATGATACGTTTTTTAAACATTTACCACGCAACCCTGAGTTTTAACAACCCTAAGGACGAGGGCTTTTGAAAACATTAAAGGAAAAAGCGAAAATGCTGATGACTAGTATTTTCTCCTTTTCCCACAATGTTTTCTACGCTCTCAAGAAAATTTCAGTTTTTGATTCACATCTACTTTGTCATCTGCAAATGCTTTTAATCTGGACATTTTTTGTAATTTTACAACCATGGTGGGAAAGAGAGAAAATGCTGGTAACTAACATTTTTCTTCTTTTCCCACAATGTTTTCTACTTTTCCAAAGCTCAGTACCATCATTTGAAATATTTTTAATTTACTGTCTGCAAATGCTTTCAATCTGGATGAGTCCAAAATTTTGTCATGTGGTAAACAGTTAACCCTTAAAGTGCTGGAACCGACTTAAGTTGTTATTGCGTACAGTGTAGATCAAGATCAGACTGCACAGAACATGCAGTCTGATCTTGGATCTACACTGTCCGCTACTTCATTACATGTTCTGGCCAAAACTATATTGAAGTAACAATATTTTTGTATATTTTTCCTGATTGAAAAGGTGCATTTCATTAATGCAGCACTGTAAGAGTTAAAATGTCTAGCCCTACCTGCCCTGCTGTAGAAAACATTGGTAGCTTCTCAGTTTTCCCATTATGTCATTTACTGTCTTTAATGAAAGTTCAGAACTTAATGCATTTTAATAAGTTTATGCAAATTTTCCATACACTTTTAATGAACATCAAAAGTAGAAGCATAACTAAATGTCAGATAAACTTCTTCATCAAACTGCTGATCTATGAATTTGCGAGCAAAATGACCTTTCCAAACCTTCAGCGTTAACCCCTTGTCCAACAATACCAAGTTTTAGCACTCTCAGAAATAAAGCTTTTGAACAAACTGTTGGAAAACAGGAAAATGCAGAGTAACTGGCAATTTCTCCTTTCCAACAATGTTTTCTATCCTTTCCAAGAAAAATCTTGAAATTCGAGGCAATTTCACTTGACCAGTGAATTTATCGACTGTTAAACTCACTGGTATGGAATTTGCAAGAGTTCCCCTATTCTTTGCAAGTCTGACCAAAAAGGGGGTTAGAAGCATAAAATAAATAGAATATTTGTTTCTTTTTTTTTATGAAAGATCAAAATTTATTTCATCTCGCAAATATCGTACAGTAATGTTTCCACTTGTAGCTCATGTCATTCGTGAAAAAATTACCAATGAAGATCACTAAATGAAATCGAAAATCTTCTGTTTAAATGGTAGAAAACTCTACGAAAAAGGAGTGAATACTGATTACCAACTTTTTCTCCCTTTCCAACAATTTTTTCAATAGCCATGTGTCTTGGGGTTGTTCAAAAATGAGATTGATTGGGAAAGCTTTAACGGACAAACCATGTCAAAAGGGGACTTTCTCCATTTGTCAAATTGCCTTAACTCTTTACCACACCACAAAAAAGTAGACTTGTACAAATTAAAAGCACTTGCAGGCGACAACTTAAATGTGGCTCACATGATGAAGTTCGTACTTGATAGGGTGGAAAACATTGTGGGAAAAGGAGAAAATGCTGGTAACCAGCACTTTCTCCTTTTCCCAAAATGTTTTCAAAAGGCTTCTTCTTCTTCAGGGGTCGTTGAAACTCGGGACTGTGTGGTGAAGTATTAACTCACCACCACATAATCCCCAGTTTTGATGACCCCGAAGAATAAAACTTATGAAAACATTGTAGGGAAAGGAGAAAGAGCTGGTTACAAGCATTTTTTCCTTTTCCCATTGTTATTTTTACTCTTTCACAGCCAAATCACATAATTCTAGCCATATTTAAGTTGTCTGCAAATTATTTCAATATAGAAGACTCCAAATTTTTATCATTTGGTAAAGAATTAACTCTTTACCAAATGAAAAAATTTTAGATTAGTCCAGATGGAAAGCATTTACAGCAAACAAAATAGATGTGACTGAAAAGTTGAAATTTGTTTTTGGAAGGGTAGAAAACACTGTGGGAAAATGCTGGTTACGAACATTTTCTCCTTTTCCGACAGTATCTTCAAAAGCCTTCTTTTTTAGGTTCTTTAAAAGTCTGGATTTTGGGGTAAAGAGTTCAAGAAACAGTTTGCTTATAACAGCTTCTTTATCATTTCAGCCTTTCTGTTTAACCCTTTACCAGACGACAAAATTTTAGCCTTGTCCAAATTGACAGCATTTGCAGACGACAATTTCAATGTGGCTCAAATGATGCGATATGTCTTTGTTAGGGTAGAAAACATTGTTGGAAATGCAGAAAATGCTGGTTACCAGCATTTTCTCCTTATCACACAATGTTTTCAAAAGGCTTCAACATCAGGGTTGTTAAAAGTAGGGATTGTATGGTAAAGGGTTAAGAGGCAAGAAAAAAAGGGGATTAAGAATGGTATGCTTCAAAGTGTAAAATTATTATTGCTCTCATTTATCATTTCTTTTTTAAAAAATATTCCGAGCTGATAAATGAGTTTTTATTCAATATAAATATTACTGTTGCAGGTACTTTATGCCTTTCTTTGAAGTTAAAGTATTTCACATAAAATGGGAATAAAACCCAAGATAGCCGTCTACAAAACCATACTTCACAAGCACTGAGATTCTATCTGCGTTTTACCCTTATCCTGCCAAATAAGTTAAAACCTTTCAAGCCGATAGTGAAAACCCAAATAATGTTATTTCAAACTTATTTTTTTGGAAAAAAAAATCTCCATATCGGACAGTGTAGATCCAAGATCAGACTGCATGTTCTATGCAGTCTGATCTTGATCTACACTGTCCGCAAAAGGTCAGTGAGTCACGATTAGCGGCCTAAAGGTTAACTTCAGCAGACGACAAAATTCTAGACTGGTCCAAATTGAAAGCATTTGCAGATGACAAAACAAATGTGACTTAAGAGTTGAAATTTGTATTGGGAGGGGTAGAAAAGATTGTGGAAAAAAGAGAAAATGCTGGTTACTAGTGTTTTCATCTTTTTCCACATTGTTTTCAACAGTCCTGTTCCTTGGGGGTTGTTAAAACTCAGTATTGTGCAGTATAGGGTTAAGTCATCTATATGCTTTCTCCAACATCCATCTTTTAGCAAATCAAGATATTTCTTTTTAAAAAACTCATTAGGTCCTGCAGACATTTTTTTTTTTAATGTTAAAACAGAGCACTTAAATTCATTCAAAGCACTGCATCAAAAGTAAATACATCAGTTCAACTTGAATTTTAATCAAGCAACAAAATTTAAAGGGGGCTTTTCAGATTTTTATAATCTCCCTAAACCTCAAATATGATTCATCACTGAATTAAACATGGCAATTATCAGCTTGCAAATCATCTGAGATAGACAAAATTTTGTTAAGATCTTTCACCGGTACCTCCTTAACTCTTTACCACACGACAAAATTTTAAACCTGTCCAAATTGAAAGTATTTGCAGACAACAATTTCAATGTAGCTCAAATGATGTAGTTCTTTTCTGACAGAGTAGAAAACATTTTGGAAAAAGGAGAAAATGCTGATTACCAGCATTTTAACCTTTCCCAAGTGTTTTCAAAAGGCTTCCTCCTCCGGGTTGTTAAAACTCGGGACTGTGTGGTAAAGGCTTAACCCTTTCCCAAACAAGCCCTGGTTTTCACATGTCTGCAGTACAAGTCTTTTGAAAACACTGTGGGAAAAGGAGAAATTGCTCGTAACAAGCAATTTCTCCTTTTCCCACAGTGTTTTCTACCCTTTTGGAGAACTTTCTGTCATTTTCATCAAATCTAAAATTGTCGTCTGCAAACTCTTTCGAATTCGACCAGTCCAAAATTTATTGTTTGGGAAAGGGTTAAAAGGCTATGTAGCCTCTCAAGGTAATTTTAGATTTTGCTCCAGATATTATGGAAAGGTTTGCGGGAATGTCAAATGATCAATAACATGCATCGATTATGTGGGATTGTATTCAAGTAGGTTCTCCTTTCCCCACAATGTTTTCTACCCTTTTGAAAGCAAAGTTCATCATTAAAATATACACTTCATTTGTTGTCCACAAATATTTTTGATTCCGACTAGTCAAAAATTTTGTTGTTTGGTAAAGAGTTGAGAAAATTTGTGAAACTGTTGCGAAAAATATAAAAAGACCCCTTTAACTTTTTACAACACAATCCCAAGTTCTAACTACCCTGAAGAAGATTAGTCTTTTGAAAGTATAATGGGAAAAGAAGAAAATTCTGGTAACCAGCATTTTCTCTTTTTTCCTACAATGATTTATAACCTTCTGAAAACACATTTTAAATTTTAGGTCACATTTATTTTGTTGTCTGCAAATGCTTTCAATTTAGACAAGTCTAAATTTTTGTTGGTTGGTACAGACTTTTTAACATCTTTTGTTATAGAATCAATCTTTTGTTATAGATGAATTCATACATGAATACATGTTGTGGAAAAATGACAAATAATTGATTAATTCCTTGTAACAAAAATTTAATGTATATGAGCCAAGCTCTGTGAAAAGGGGCTTAATGCATCTGCAAAAGGTATTTGCGCAGTCCACGCAGGCTGACCTGGGC
This sequence comes from Tridacna gigas, assembly GCA_945859785.2. Taxonomy (NCBI): domain Eukaryota; kingdom Metazoa; phylum Mollusca; class Bivalvia; order Cardiida; family Cardiidae; genus Tridacna; species Tridacna gigas. Next base: position 75,133,189 of record OX244032.2, read on the forward strand.
TGAAACTTTTTGCAATTGGTCAATTTTCTGTATGTCAAAGGACCATACTTCCTCATGATTCAGTTGATTTTTAGACAAAATGGACTTTGCAGATCCATGATCATGTGATGATTTGCTTGGTATCATGCATCCTGGGGATGCACTAAGTCCCCTTTTGCCAGAGCATAGCTCATATTCAAATCTGCAACCAGATATAAAAAACAAGATATTTAACTGCCTGCAAGAAAACTTCACCATTTTTCTGAGGGAAATAGTATTCTTATCTTACATTTATCATATCCATATTGTTCCGACTAGACATAGCACTTGTTACCAGCATCTTCTACTTTGCCTATAGCATTTTTCATAAGCCTTCTGCCACACGGTCACCAAAAAACATATAATTGTTTGGTAAAGGATGAACTCATGACAAAACGACAAAATTGTTGACTGGTCCATATTGAAAGCACTTGCAGACGACAAATTAAGGACTGATCGCATGGTAAGATTTGTCTGTGATAGGACAGAAAACATTGTTGGAAAAGGAGAAAATGCTGGTTACCGGCATTTTCTCCTTTTCCAACAATGTTTTCAAAAGGCATCTTCCTCTGGGTTGTTGAAACTCAGGATTGTGTGGTACAGTCTTAAGGCATCCAATTCAAATCCAACAAATCTAATTTATGGTTTTGTTTACCAATAGCTGCTAAGTTTTTTGCACCCAAAGCATCTTCTCGGAAGCAATGAGCACGCAGAAAATTATTATTTGTTAGAATTTTCAAATTACTCTTAGAAAAACAAACCCGATCATTTGAGTCACATTTCAATTTGTCATATGCAAATGCTTCTAATTTGGGTGAATTAAAAATTTTGTTACCTGGTATAGAGTTAACCCTTTACAAAACAGTCCAGAGTTTAACCCTTTACCAAACGACAAAATTTTAGACTTTTTGAAATTGAAAGCATTTGCAGACGAAAAAATAAATGTGACTCAAAAATTGAAATTTGTTTTGGGAAGGTTAGAAGACATTGTGGGAAAAGGAGAAAATGCTGGTTACCAGCATTTTCTCTTTTTCCCACAATGTTTTCAAAAGGCTTTTTCTTCAGGGTCGTTAAACCCCGTGACTGTATGGTAAAGAGTTAAATGACCCTTCAGAAAAGGCCTTTTTAAATCATTGCAGGAAAAGGATAAAATGCTGGTAACCAGCATTTTCTTGTTTCTCCTTATATTTTACAACCTTTCACAGACAAAATCCATTACCTGAGCCACAATCAATTTGTCAATTACAAATGCTTTCAAATTCGACAATTTTAATACTTTGAAATCTAGTAAAAGAAAAGAAATTAACTGCTCTACCATGTAGGAGAGGGTTAATGAGTTTAGCAGTCCTCATCAAATCCAAAGGCAGGCGAGAAATCAGCATTGATGAGCCTAGGAAAAAAGATCACAGTATGTCTGCAAGCACCTGTTGAGTTCAATCAGCTCTGTAACAAAGATGTAATGATGACTGGTTGGATAGACATTGTCCTAGTTAGAAAGGTGCTAACCAGGGAACCATCAGCCTATTTGTGTGGGTCTTAACTCTTTACTGTACAACCAAGTTTCAGACTTTTTCAAATTGAAAGCATTTGCAGACGACAAATTGAATGTTTCTCAAATGACTTGATTTTTCTATGAAAGTTTAAAAAACATCGTGGAAAAAATGCTTGCAGGGTCATCAAAACTGGGGATTGTGTGGTAAAGGGTTAACCTGCAGTCTCTTTGCCAACAAAAATTACCGGTGCTAAACGACAAAATGTAAAATTTTCCAAAATGACAGCATTTACAGACAAAAAAATAAATGTGACTCAAAATTATTAAAGTTGTTTTAGGAAAGGTAGAAAACTGTGGAAAGGCAGAAAATGTATTACTGGGATGCATTAAACCTTCCTTTGCCAGAGCATGGTTCATTTTTACTGGTCATCTAACACTTTCCACTCCAAAGGACATTTAGTCACATGTTCCACTCAAAAGCTAATTAGTCAAACAGTAAATTACTTGCCTCATAAATTATTGCAAGTATTCATTTGTAAATTGGCCATCAGTATAATGTTACAAAAGGCTAAAACCATTCATCAATGCCATAATATAAACTAGCGACAACCTATTATCTAAAAGGCAGTAATTTTTCATTATATGTGAAATCAGAATTTGCTGCCTTTATAAAATTATTGTTTAACACTTTCCCAAACAAGCCCTGGTTTTCACATGTCTGCAGTACAAGTCTTTTGAAAACACTGTGGAAAAAGGAGAAATTGCTCGTAACGAGCAATTTCTCCTTTTCCCACAGTGTTTTCTACCCTTTTTGAGACCTTTCTGCCATTTTCATCAAATTTGAAATTGTCGTCTGCAAACTCTTTCAATTTGGACCAGTCCAAAATTTATCGTTTGGGAAAGGGTTAACTCTTTACCATATGACAAAAATGTACACGTGTACAAACTGGAAGCATTTGCAGACGAAAATTTGAATGAGGCTCAAATGATGGAATTTGTCTTTGACAGGGTAGAAAACATTGTGGGAAAAGGTGAAAATGCTGGTTACCAACATTTTCTCCTTTTCCCACAATGTTTTCAAAAGCTTTCTTTTTGAGGGTTGTCAAAAGTGAATATTGTGTGATAAAGGGTTGAACAATTTTATGATGCTGAGAAAGAAGTCTTTTGACAACATTGCCAGGAAAGGATAAAATTGCCCGTTTTAAGTTCTGAACAAGTTTCATGACTTAGTTGGCTACTAAACATGGCCTCAAGATGACGGTACTCTGGACAGACATGGCTTGATCTGTCTTGATCACTTTCAGCAATTCATGTTCAGGTAAGCTGAAAGGTACAATTCAACCCCAATGCACTAAACAGTTTAGTTCCACATTTACTGTCCGTCTTGGAATTCATAAATAGGTTTTCCTTTGAAGTAATGAGGTCAGGTGTATGAAACAGTTGCAAATGTATAACTTAATTGCTTGGCCTGTGTAGATTTTGTAATAAATGGAATATCTCCAAAAGGTTATCAAATAAATAGGTATGGCTTAACTGTGACGTAAGAAAAATATATAATACATACAACAGAGATTTTTATGAATTAAACTGACAAGTATCTTCAGTAATATTTCTTTTAACCTTTGAACTCTCAGATAAGAATCTGGAAACAGAAGTTACAACATTTGTGTACAAGAAATATGGCTGTACTCCTGGGGGAGTCTGCTCATAAAAGTACAACAAAAAACATCTGTGGTTACAAGCCTTTGTGAAATCTACAAATTTTTTGTTTGAAACCTAATTCATTATTACATAGTGTAACAAGATGCTTCTTACAGTAGTCCTTGCATGCTGTAGGACTACAGGTAATTTTCAGGTTCTAAATTTTAAATGTACAAGAATGCAGTCAAATTCAATTCACTCTCTACCAGATAACAAAATTTTGGACTGGACCAAACTCAAAGCATTTGCAAACAAAACATTACATGCAGCTAAAACAATGATTTTTGACTTTCATGGGGTAGAAAATATTACTGGAAAAGGAGAAAATGCTGTTTACTAGCATTTCTCCTTTTCCTACAATGTTTTCAAAAGCCTTCATTTTCAGGGTCCTTAAAAGTCATGATTGTGTGGTAAAGAGTTATTTCCTGCTTGTGTTAATGGTCACTTTCCATTCGGCCAACCTCAGGTGATGCTGATCAAGTCCCTCAGCTGTATTACATAGCTTGATATGTGCCTTACAGGTACATTTCTTTGCCAGACTTACACTGTTTTACCGTCATTAAAACTGCAAGACTCCTCTTCAAAAAGAAAACATGAGTCACAATTTTCAATCTAAATCTTTCTGAATATATCTGCGTTTGCAAACAGTTTGTACATTCAATTTTTAATGTGTTTTATCAATTCCACTGAATGTTTTCGACGACAGATTGATAGTTGTGAATAACTTCAGTCATTGTTTATTTCACTGCTAATCAATTTAAATGGGCGCTGCCATGTTTCAGATCACGTGATCTGCAGTTCAAAATGGAAACAGCCTTGAAACGGACGAGGTTAGGTGTAGGTATGGAATCGGCCAATTTGTGATGAGTAGGTCACTTTCCAGTATACCAGATTAAAAATACTGTGGGGCCTATGCATTGATTTGGTGATATCCCAGAAAAACAGAGTCATTTCTATCCTTCTCCCACAATGTTTTCAAAAGCTTTTCTCTCAGGGTTGTTAAAAGTCGGGATTGTGTGGTAAAGGGTCAAGAGGGGCAAAGAAAACCAATCCAAACAAACAAATCAATGGAATAATGGAAGAAACATTATGCAATTGCTGTCTGTTTTAGCAGATATTTTCCGCATTGAGTGACCTCCTTTTATTTCTGTTTCACTCCGAAAGTGAATTTGTTCATAAGCAATTTCACAATTACAATACGCAAATCATTCCGCCGCGTCAATTTCTTGACAGGTTACTTGTTCAGGATTGGCAATATATCCGTAAGTTGACAAAGTAAAAATGACAGGGGTTAGATTCAATAGTAGATATCAATTGAATCAAAATGTATAAACCACAAGGTACCCAGTAATTATCTTGTGCAATTTGCCTGAAAATTATATGAGCCATGCTCTGTGAAAAGGGGGCTAAATACATCTGCAAAAAGCATCAACCAAGGTCAGCCTGCACAGTCTGCGCAGGCTGACCAGGGCCAAAACTTTTCCCTACTGGTCAATTTTCTGCATGTCAAAGGAAGGGTGCACCTCATGATTCAGTCAGTTGTTAGACACAGTACATGATTAACCCTTTCCCAAACAACAAATTTTGGACTGGTCCAAATTGAAAGAGTTTGCAGACGACAATTTTAAATTTGATGAAAATGGCAGAAAGTTCTCAAAAAGGGTAGAAAACACTGTGGGAAAAGGAGAAATTGCTCGTTATGAGCAATTTCTCCTTTTCCCACAGTGTTTTCAAAAGACTTGAACTGCAGACACATGAAAACCAGGGCTTGTTTGGGAAAGGGTTAAGTAATGTCACTTGCCAGGTATAATGTATCACAGAGATGCATTAAGCCCCCTTTTTGCATAAAAATTATATACATATGATATACTATGTACTTTTTTTTCCATGATTTGTTGGGAAAATATCATTACAATATGGCCATTAATGGCTCCATTGGAGCAACTACGTTCTAGGAACAGCTGGCAAGACCTGATGTTGATGTAAGATTAATCCCAAATTCTCCAACGGAGTCTTGCATTCTTGAAGAGAAACAAAGGCCATGCCAGACGTTACTGAATTTTAGGCAAAACTCTCAAAAGAAATCTGGAACACACTGGATAAGTTTTTGCCAGAGAACAAAATTTTAGACTTGACCAAAGTGAAAGCATTTGAGGACAATGTATTCAATGTGGCTGAAATGGTGAGATTTGCATGTGAAAGGGTAGAAAATATTGTGGGAAAAGGTGAAAATGCAGGTAACAAGAATTTTCTTTTTTTCCAACAATGTTTTCAAAAGCTTTCTCCATCAGGGTCATTATAATTCAGGAAAAGAAGAGAGCTTCTGAAAACATTGTGAGAAATTTGTGGTAACTGGCCTTTCTCCTTTTCCCACAAATTTTTCTTCTCTTCCAAAGACAAATCCTATTGTTTCAGCTACATTTATTATGGCTGTATAATTCAAAGCCCCAAAAGTAAACAAAGCAGGCATCAAAATGCTTTTGAATTTAAATCAAACCATTTAAAAGTACAGAAAATATTGTGAAGGTGATAATCTATTATTGTACACTCAGTCCAAGTGTTTAAGTGGCTGGCAGATAAAAATTTAAGAACCAGGTACAAAGTACACAAATGATAAAGTGACTGGCAACTTTTGACCTTATTCTGAAATCCATTTTTCTGCCAGCAAGAAACACTTGGACTGACCTTACAATAACAGATTGTCACCTTCACAATAATTTCCATACTTTTAAATGGTATGAATTTGGTTTTACATGCATTTTAACACCCACTCTGCTTACTTTTGGCCACTTTTTGAACTTTAAGTCACCTTAAAGTCACCTTTAATCTGTAATCTGTAAAATGCTTTCAATCTGGACAGGTCTCAGATTTTGTTGTCAGGTAAAAAGTCACTAGTTACAATAAGGATAGATGCCATGTACCAGACTAAGGAAATGAACATAACAGTATAAAAAAAAAATTGGAACATAAAGGTAAATAAAAACAAAAAATAGTAATAAATCATTGCTCATTTGCCTAATAGTACAGCTTATTCCCTCATAAACCATATATCTGAGGAATGTAAATATGATTGAGTGTATCAATGGTGCATGCATGAGAGAATACATGTAATTATCAGCTCTACTGTCATAATGTCACCCTGATGAACAATAAATACATGTAATAAAGAAATCCTTTTCTCTTTACCAGTCAACAAAATTTTAGACTTACCCAAATTGAAAGCATTTGCAGACAAAAAAATAAATGTTACTCAAAAATTGAAATTTGTTTTGAAAGGACAGAAAACATTTTGAGAAAGGAAGAAAATGCTGGTTACCAGCATTTTCTCTTTTTCCCCTAAATGTTTTTAAAAGCCTTTTTTCCAAGGGCCATTAAGAACTGGGATTGTTTGGAAAAGGATTAATGCATTTATGAGAATGTTGCTTCTTTTATTTGACATAATGCAGTTTCTAAACAAAAAAGTCTTCTTCGCTCTTAACCCTTTACCACACAATCCCGGGTTTAACGACCCTGAGGAATTAGCCTTTTGAAAACGTGGGAAAAGGAGAAAGTGCTGGTAATTTGTTACCAGCATTTTCTCCTTTTCCCCACAATATTTTCAACTCTTTGAAAGAAAAAATTCAGCTTTAAAGTATTTTTTCATCTATCGTCTGCAAATTCTTCCAATTTTGGCAAGTCTAAAATTTTGTCGTTTGGTAAAATGTTAAACCCACAGGAGTCATGCTCTGTGAAACGGAAGTTCCAATCTGAAGTAAGTATAGACCCAGGTCTGCCTACACAGCCTGTACAGGCTGACCTGAGCCAAAACTATATGCTATGCATAAAATTTCTGCATGTTAACCCGTTACCAGACCACAAAATTTTAGCCTTGTGCAAATGGAAAGCATTTGCAGATGTTTCAATGTGGCTCAATAGGTGCAATTTTTCTTGAGAGGGCAGAAAACATTGTAGGAAAAGGAGAAAATGCTGGTTACCAGCATTTTCTCCTTTTCACACAATGTTTTCAAAACGCTTATTCTTCAGGGTTGTTAAAACTCGCAATTGTTTGGTAAAGGGTTAAACATTTATTTTACACAGATTGAGGAACAAGTTCTTGTAACTTATACTAATCTCTCTCTATTCTGCTTCCTGGAAACCACACCAGTACTTGCGCCGAATGTGTGGGCCAATGAACGGTCCCAAAGTTGACATCCGTGCCAGGGTGTGGTTAAAATGTTTGGCAACATATTGTTTTACACATATCTTGAAAACATGACATATAGAAAAAATTGCCTACATTTTCAGTTAACGTTTTTTATATTAACATAAATTTTGCATTCAAATACAACATATTTGAGAAGGCCAGAAGCATATCAATTCTATCTATCACAATGAAAATGCATTCATGCAGCCTGTCGATAGCTTTAATCTCTAGACATCTACCATGTTTTTTGGCCAATTTTAATCTCTAAGGCATCTAACTTGGTTCATACTTCACGACAACCCATATCAGATTTGTTTGATATAAAATACATTATCATTCTTTTGGATAGACTATCATCTTTGTTTGAAATAAATGTATTTCCCAGTGCAAGGTTATTTTAAAAAACTGTACAATCGGTGTATTTCCACAAGCAACCGTGTGACCTTCCAGTCTTTTTTTGTCCTTATTTCTAAATACCAACAATGTATGAGCAATGCTCTGTGAAATGGATGCTTATTGCATCTGCAAAAAGTATAGAACCATGTCAGCCTGCGCAGTCCGCACAGGCTGACATGGGTCGAAACTTTTTGCTAATTGTAAACTTTCTGCATGTCAAAGAACCATTCTGCCTCCAGATCTAGTTGGTTGATTTTATAGATCCATAACTAAGTGATGACTTGCTTGGTATAATGCATCAAAGAGATGCTTTAATTAAACCCCCTTTTGCCAGAGCATGGCCCTATATTTTTGACACAGAGTAAGGACCTACACTTTCTTTGGATAAAGAACAGAGCTGGATTTTTGTGATGAATATTCATGATTGTTTCTAAATTATCTCTGTACAACCTAAAAATCTGTGATAGTTTAAATTGCTTCTGACATAATCCCTAACATTCCTAAATGCTGATATAATCCCTTACATTCTTAAATAGCTGACATAGTCTCAAACATTCATAAATGTTTCTGGAGTAATCCCTAACATTCCTAAATGTTTCTAACACAATCTGTAACATTCATTGATGTTTCTGACAAAATCCTTAACATTCCAAAATGTTTCTTACATGCTCCTTAAGTTCTTTAATGTTTCAGACATACTTCCTAACATTCCTTAATGTTTCTAACATACTTGCTAACATTCCTTAATGTTTCTGACATAATCCCTAACATTCCTAAATGTGTTTGACATAATCTATAAAATTCTGAAATGTTCCTGACATAATCTAAAATGTTCGACATAATCCCTAACATGCCTTAATGTTTCTAGTATAATCCCTCACATTCCTAAATGTTTCTGACATAATCCTTAACATTCATTAATGTATGTTTCTGACATAAATCCCTAATATTCTACATGCTTCTGGCAAAATCACTAACATTCTTCATGTTTCTGACATAATTCCCTTACATTCCTAAATGTTTCTGACATAATCCCTGACATTCTTTAATCTTTCTGACATAATCCCCAACATTCCTGAATGTATCTAACAATCTCTAAAATTCTTAAATGTTTCTGACATAATCTTAATTTTTCTAATACAATCTATAGCACTCCTAAATGTTTTCAACATAGTTAAACCTTTACCACACAATCCAAGTTTTAACAACTCTTGATGAGAAGGCTTTTGAAAACACAATGGGAAAAGGAGAAAATGCTGGTAACTAGCATTTTCTCCTTTTCCCACAATATTTTCCTCCTTATCACAGATAAACTTGATCATTTGAGCCACAATTAATCTGTCATAGTTAAATGTTTCAATTCGGATGTGTCTGTAATTTCTTTTGTGTGGTAAAGGGTTAACCCTCTACCAAACGACTAAATTTTAGACTGGTCCAAATTGAAAGCATTTGCAGATGACAAAATAAATGTGACTTAAAAATTGAAATATGCTTTTGGAGGGGTAGAAAACGTGGGAAAAGTAGACAATGCTGGTAACCAGCAAATGCTTTCAGTTTGGTCGAGTGTAAAACTTTGTCCTCTGGTAAAGATTTTTTGACAGAGATGGATTTGAAAACATGGTGGGAAAAGTAGACAATGCCACTAACCAGCATTTTCTGCTATGAGTAATATTCAATTTGTCATCCGCAAATTCTTTCAGTTTGGTGTGTGTAAAATTTTGTTGTCCTGTAAAGATTTTCATAGTAACAGCAAACTTGGAGAGGTAGGGGAGTTCCTTTCAAAAAGACCCAGTCATTGTTATGGGCAACAGAATATGAATCATTTCTACTGACATTTTTATGATCCACTGCTGAATAGAAATGAATGGTGGGGAGAAAAGATTGAGTACAAGTTGATGATACAAGCATTCCCAGACAATATCTCTGCCTAACCCATTACTATACAGTTACAACTCTAATATGCCTCCACAATAAACAACTTCTTGTCAGTACTGTGTTGGAAAAGAAGGAACTTGTTTGGTTTAACCCTTTACCACATGACAAAATTTTACACTGGTCCAAATTCAAAGCATTTGCAGACGACAAATTAGATATGGCTCATATGGTGGATTTGTCTGTAAAAGGACAGAAGACATCGTGGGAAAAGGAGAAAATGCTGGTTACCAAGTTTCATAAGGCCTCTTTCTCAGGGTCGTTGAAATTCGGGATTGTGTGGTAAAGAGTTAACTTCAAGTTTTATCCGCAAGAAAAAAAACACCATTGCCCACATTGCAAGCCTAAAACTGACATATTGACATACTTCATAGGTATATTTATAATTATTTATAGGTTAATGCAAAAGGAAAGAAACGGGACGGTTACCTAGCATAAAATGGTACAAATTTGGCCTTCAATTATTGATTGACTGATTGTATGGTTTTCAACATTATTTCATTTATACCCCGGTTCTCAGTTCACCTATCCATGCTTTCCTGGAGTTTCTGTTACCAGTACTGTGCACAATTTTTTTCCCAAGCCTCTGGCTGCTTTCCCACATTTTAGAAACAACAATTAGCAATGAGTAAGGAATGAATCCTGTAGCAACAAAATTATAAAAATCTGAATAGCCCCTTTAACCCTTTCCCAAACGACAAATTTTGGACTGGTCCAAGTTGAAAGAGTTTGCAGACGACAATTTCAGATTTGATGAAAATGGCAGAAAGTTATCAAAAAGGGTAGAAAACACTGTGGGAAAAGGAGAAATTGCTCGTTACGAGCAATTTCTGCTTTTCCCACAGTGTTTTCATAAGACTTGTACTGCAGACATGTGAAAACCAGGGCTTGTCTGGGAAAGGGTTAATGGAAGTCACAGATAACTTTACTCCATAAATCTTTTCAGATCAATAGACTGTAAAGTGGTCCACATAAGATACTACATATCAATATCAAAAAAGTATCAAAATTTATCACAAAATCATGTTTGTTTCATTTTACCTCAAATCAATCACTGTAAAATTGCATTGCCTGAAGCAAAGGTTTTTAACAATCCCTTCTCACCAAAAGAAATGCATTCGTATTTCATAAAAAATCAAATTATATCCTGTAATAACAAAATGTCTTCATTGAGTAGTTCTATCATTGTTTTTTGTCCATGGAAAAAGACAATTTCTTTTTTTTCCCACGAAGGCAAATGATTTAAACTTGTTTTTTCTTAAACATTTCCTCAAAATTAGATGTCAGAAACTGCTGGTCTGTGGTTTCGTTAGGTGACTCAATCGATGAAATAATAAAAAAAATACCCAAGTACAGTGGTATTTTAAGTTTTTGGTCACAAAACAATGAAAAAATGTATGTTCCTTGCAAAGTTTAAATCAAAATCCTGTGTTGAAAGAGGTGCCAAAGTTTTGCAAAGAATTGTGGGAATATCGCATGTTCAATAACACATGCCATGAATGAGGATTCACATATAAATCAGTATGGTGATGCCACATCTGATAAATAAATATAGATGGAGTCAGCCATTCGGCAATCCTAAGTGCCCAAAATGGGACCATTTGACTGAATGTAAAGTATAATACAACTGCATTTATTTATGTCTACCAAGAAATTTTGGTTGGTTGAATGGTTGCTAGGTTGAATGATGTTTTACTCCCCTTTTCAACATTATTTCAATCATATCACAGCAACAGCTCACATGTCCGTATGTTCTAGGTTCACCAGTACAGTTTTCGACCATGGAATAAAAACTAACTAGGCTCCTTGAAAGACTTCAAAAATTTGTCAAGTGCAGGGATGTTACTAGTTATATTTGCACAGTTATAGGTTAACTTTGTGCAGGGATGTTACTAGTTATATTTGCACAGTTATAGGTTAACTTTGTGCAGGGATGTTACTAGCTATATTTGCACAGTTATAGGTTAACTTTGTGCAGGGATGTTACTAGTTATATTTGCACAGTTATAGGTTAACTTTGTGCAGGGATGTTGCTAGTTATATTTGCACAGTTATAGGTTAACTTTGTGCAGGGATGTTACTAGTTATATTTGCACAGTTATAGGTTAACTTTGTGCAGGGATGTTACTAGCTATATTTGCACAGTTATAGGTTAACTTTGTGCAGGGATGTTACTAGTTATATTTGCACAGTTATAGGTTAACTTTGTGCAGGGATGTTACTAGTTATATTTGCACAGTTATAGGTTAACTTTGTGCAGGGATGTTACTAGTTATATTTGCACAGTTATAGGTTAACTTTGTGCAGGGATGTTGCTAGTTATATTTGCACAGTTATAGATTAACTCTTTACCATGCAAAAAACTTTTGAATTTTCCAGAATAAAGAAAACTTGCTGATGAAAAAAATGAAATGTAACTCATATGATGGGATTTGTCTTTGAAAACATCGTAAGAAAAGGAGAAATCGCTAGTGTCTAGCATTTTCTCCCTTTTCCTACAATGTTTTCAAAAGCCTTTCTCCACAGAGTCATTAAAAGGGTTGAAGTTTGTCATGGTATGATCAACAGATGTTGTAAAATTAATGACCTTGCAGTACTAGAATAATCATGTTTGGTTTTTTTCAACTCTTTACTCTCTGAAACAAAATTGCAGAAGGCCATTTTGAATGTATCTTTGTGAGGTATGGATAATTGAGACAAATTAAGATTTCAATAACTTAATACCAATGAAAACATTCTGACAGAAGAAGAAATTACTTGTTATGAGCAATTTCTATTCCCCAAACCCTAAAAGGAGAAATTACTTGTTATGAGCAATTTCTCTTGAAGTCACAAAGTTTTCCAAATTGTTCTTCTGCATGACAAACGAAGCTGTGGTCTGCCAGACAAAGTGAGTTAACCTTTTACTAAATGCTCCCAAGTTTTAACGACCCTGGAGAAGGCTTTTGAAAACATTGTAGGAAAAGGAGAAAATGCTAGTAACTAGCAATTTCTCCATTTCCCTCGATGCCTCTTGACCTTTCAACGACAAATCATTTAATTTGAGCCTCATTTAATTTGTCATCTGTAAATGCTTTGCATTCGGACAAGTCTACTTTTTTGTTGTCTGGTAAAGAGTTAGCCATGTAATAAAGTCACTGGGGCATTGTAAAAAATGTAACCCGGGCTTTAATTATTGTTACACCATGTTTTTTGATACAGAAAGGGAGATGTTACAAAAAAAAAGCTTGCCACCACTAAAACTAACTTTAACCCTTTATCAGACGACAAAATTTTAGCATAGTCCAAACTGAAAGCATTTGCAGACAACAATTTCAATGTGGCTCAAATGGTGCAATTTTTTTTTGATAGGGTAGAAAACATTGTTAGAAAACGAGAAAATGCCGGTTACCAGCATGCTGGTAACCTGCATTTTCTCCTTTTCCCACAATGTTTTCAAAAGGCTTCTTACCCAGGGTCATTAAAAGGCGGCATTGTACAGTAAAAGGTTAAGTCTTCCTTCTCCATGATAGAATTTCATGTCTTTACAAAATAAATAAAGAATAACAAAATTATAGTGAAGATGCTAAAATATCCAGGAAATTATCAACATTATTCTAGTAATGAACAGTTTCTAGGTTTAACCAAATGACAAAGTTTTAGTCTTGTCCAAATTGAAGGCATTAGCAGAAGATAATATAAAAGTAGCTCAAACAATGGCATTGGTCTTTAAAATAATAGAAAACATTGTGAGTAAAGGAGAAAATGCTGGTTACCAGCATTTGCTGGTTACCAGCATTTTCTCCTTTTCTCACATTGTTTTCAAAAGCTTGCTTTATCAGGGTCGTAAATTGGAGCGGAATTTACCTCGCATCAAGCATATAATAAGCATGAATTGAAAGGACTACATTTTTGTTTTAAATTTGTTCTGTCTCAACAATATCTCTGAAAGCATGGATTTAGCCTTTGGTTTGCCAATTAACAAAATCTTAAATTTCACTTAACCCTTTCCCAAACAAGCCCTGGTTTTCACGTGTCTGCAGTACAAGTCTTTTGAAAACACTGTGGGAAAAGGAGAAATTGCTCATAACGAGCAATTTCTCCTTTTCCCACAGTGTTTTCTACCCTTTTTGAGAACTTTCTGCCATTTTCATCAAATTTAAAATTGTTGTCTGCAAACTCTTTCAATTTGGACCAGTCCAAAATTTGTCATTTGGGAAAGGGTTAAGAAATAAAAAATCATACTTATAGTAGTTTTGATGGTGTCACCCAACAATAATTGTCTCAGTATAGTCAATTCAAAATTTCTGCTTTTTACATTCTGCACTTTATGGGTGGATGGTGTTATTATTAGTGGTGAAACGGTTTACCGATTAACCGATTAACCGCGGTCTATTCAAAGAAAAAACCGAAACCAGTTCGAATTTTACCGTATCGGTATTTCTGCAATATGTCAACTTCTCTTAACTGCATCAGAAAGTCCGGTTTTCCCAAAAATTCTGTCAGAAATCGATCGTTTTTCAACTTACAGTTCTAAAGATTTCCGAAAGCGAAAGTTGTTTATTTTTTTCCACAGGCGGTGTCACCGGTGTTTAGGTAAAACTATGACCACATAAAATTCACGACACGAACTCCAAATAAACGTCGAGCTTTAATGCTTTTGGATCAATGGAGTTTGTATGTTATTCATTTCTTATAACTTTGCTCACACTTATTTTTGCGTTTTCCAGTAGTTAAGCGGCAAAGTATTAGTGTTAGTGCAGTAAGCAACTGAGTAAGTTAGTGCATCGCACTGTCTACTCTGTTGAGCCATGTCCCGAAGTTCGGTATAGTAGCGCTGGTTTTTATATAAACAAGTACGCTCTTGAAGAAAAAAAAATGGCAGATGAAAATCGTCAAGATAGCGAGTGTTAAAGACTAGTCAATTTCAGTTTGTTTTTATTTGTTCATGCGAAACAATTGCTTTTTGGTTCATTATCTTGAAAGAATGGAAGAGTTCCAAGCACATGTACTAGTTTTCTTTATCACCTTTTGAGCATATGCTACCCTAACAGTGACTACAAGTGGTCAGATATGCTAAATGTCAGCATATACAGCATATTGCAATACGTATTGCAATACGGGTCAGCCGTATTGCAATATATTGCAATACGCTTTTTACCATATTGTTTCACCTCTAGTTATTATGCAGGGTATCCAACCTGCACAACCTTCAACCTCTACCACTGTGTCTGGAAACCAGAATTTTCTCCTTTTTCCACAATGTTTTCTACATTGTCAGTAAATTCTAGTTCCTTTGTATGGATTTTGATTTTTTTGTCTGAAGAAGTTTTCAACTTTATGGGGTCTAAAATTCCTTGTTTTCGAAAGGATTAAAGAAAATTTTACCTTTTGATTGACAAATTGATCCTTGGTTCTTCATAGCATTAAAATCCACCACACATAGTTTAAACACAGATATATGTATCAAAAAATTTTAATTCCTGATTTACAAGGTGTACCGTTATCACTGATAAGCCTTCAAATCCACAGATAACTCTATGTAAAGTCTTCAATTCCAGATCACAAGTTTGGCTCTCTAGATCATCTCGTACAAAAATGTATTTTGAACATTGAAGAAAAATCTGAATCCTGTGCCAAATATTTATTTTCCTCAACATCCATGGACTCTTTACCAAACAACAAAATTTTAGACTAGTCAAAATTGAATTCATTTGCAGACAGCAAGATAAATGTGATTGAAAAATTGAAATTTGTTTAAGGAAAGGTAGAAAAAATTGTGGTAAAAGGAGAAAATGCTGGTTACCAGCATTTCCTTCTTTTCCCACAGTGTTTTCAAAAGGCTTCTCCCTTAGGGTCGTTAAAAGTCAGCATGTGTGGTAAGCGGTTAAATACTTAATTAACCCTAACCTTTGGAAATCAACAAAATCAAAATTTTCAGTCAGAAAAAAAAAAAGATCTTCCAAAAGAATTGCTATTTGAAGACTATTGGTCAGAGTGTTTCAACATAACCAACAGTCTAGATCCAAGATCAGATAGCATGAACAGTCTGATCTTGATCTACACATGCTACAAATGCAATGGCAGCTGTGATAAGGATTAATTAATATGCACTAGACAAGATAAGTCCAATTACAGTTGACTGACAGTCAATGAATGAATACTTGATCTCATTCTGGGTTTTTTTTCTCGATCTGTCTACATGCACGACTGACTCCACTGTTTCGAATAACCTCCCTACTACAGTTTAATACAACTATCTAATTTACATATGCATGCACTTTTTTGAGAAGCAGAAAATTACTACATCAGTGCTTTTGTCCTTTAACAAAAGATGAAATTTTGGACTGGTCCAAATTGAAAGTATCTGCAGAAGACAAATTACATGTAGTCCAAATGATGATTTTTGCCTTCAACAGAGTAGAAAACATTGTGGGAAATGGAGAAAATGCTGGTTACCAGCATTTTCTCCTTTTCCAACAATGTTTTCAAAAGCCTTCTCCTTCATTGTTATTCACCCAGGATTGGGCGGTAAAGGGCAAAATTGCAATTTTAGTATCTTCAGTAGATTCACAAATCAAGATCATATCAGACAGAAAATGCAATCTGATCTTGGATTTACATTTTCCAATATTTTAAGGGTCATTCATACAAAAAAAAAATTTTGCAATATTTTACTCATTTTTTTCCTGACTCATTCATCTCAATCTAATTTAGCTTGCATGCGAAATATTAATAATAACTATATTTTTTTCTTCAAAAAAAAACCCCCAGAGCCCTGTCTTTCAAACAGAACAGATTGCAAATAGGCAAAAAAACACTCCATCATACAACGAGCACTAAAACTCCATCCACCTAACAATTTATTTCAGCGATTTATTTCCACAGTGTAAGCGTCCGTATGTAAAACATACAATGAAAACGTATACAAAAAGGTAGATGAATGAAGTTAAATAGGGGTTAACCCTTAAACTGCTAAATAAAATAAAACAAAAAATTAAAATGCACGAGTAAACACCAATATATTGCAATTTCAACCTTGATATAACTGGAAAGAAAACAACGTATCGAACAGTGTCGATCAAAAGATCAGACTGCATGCTTTGTGCAGTCTGATCTTGATCTGCACTGTCCGCAAAAGGTCAGTGAGTCACGCTTAGCAGCTTAAGGGTTAAACAGGAGTTGTATCCCTGTCATTTACTACAACACAGCTTGTCTAGCTATTTTATTGGACTGAAATTTCGCTACTGCTGTCTCCAATACAAAACTGTCTAGAGTCCTGAAAACTTTCGTTTTTCATATTCATTGGAGTTATCATAACCTTAATTGCAGTTGTTGCTTTCCTTTTCTTTGCTTACAGGTTACTAACTTATTTAACTCTTTACCAAATGACAAATTTTTAGACTATTCCAAATCGAAAGCATTTGCAGACAACAAGATAAATGTAATTCAAAAACTGAAATTTGTTTTGGGGCAGCTACAAACATTGTGGGAAAAGGAGAAAATGCTGGTTTTTTTTTTTTCTCAGGGTCGTTAAAAGTCAGGATTGTTTGGTAAAGAGTTAAACTGTGCTGAAATAGCTCTTTTTATCTGTCATTATATAATTGAAAGAGTCTTATTTTATTGTACACTGAAATGCAGATGTGAAGAGAAGTAACGTTTAGAAGATTTTTCTCATCATCCAGTTCAATACTGTTATTAATGGATACATTTAAATGTTGACCAACGGACAAAATGTCAGACATGTCTAACTTCAATTTAGCATTCAAACTTGGAAGTGTTAAAAAATAATGTAGAAAAAGGACAAAGTCTGGTAACCAGCAGCCCGTACCAGCATATTCTCCTTTTCCCTCAATATTTTCAAAAGGCTTCTGTCTCAGGGTTGTTAAAAGTCAGGATTGTGTCGCAGAGAGTTAAACAATAACACTTGTAACTCATATCTATGACCGATTTTATTTCAAATCTTTTTCTCTGAGATTTCCAAATCAAGTTTCCCCAAAAGAAATACTAGCTTTGCAACTGTTTTATGCTGTAAAACCTAAAGAAATTTTCTTCAACTGATTTTAAAACAATCGGTGAGATAAAAGAAGTTTTTGATATTTTTCCTCAATAAGCTGATTTTTGCACTGGTCCACAGCTAAAAGAAATGTTACATTTAGAATAAAGGAAACTTTAGCAAATGTAGAAACCATTCATTGTGAATATTCCGTACCTGCCACAATTTTTTTGAAAACTACTTTTGACGAATTCTCTACAAAACATTGTGGGAAAAGACTACCAGCATTTTCTTCTTTTCCAACGATGTTTTTAAAAGGCTTCTTCCTCAAGTTCTGATCTTGGTCTACACTGGCCAAAAAGGTGAAAGTCTGTACCATATGACAAAAATGTAAACTTGTTCAAACTGAAAGCATTTGCAGCCGAGAAGTTAAATTTTGCTCAAATGACAGAATAAGTATTTGACAAGGTAGAAAACATTGTGGGAAAAGGAGAAAATGCTGTTTACCAGCATAATGTTTTCAAAAGGCTTCTTTCTCAGGATCGTCAAAACTCAGGATTGTGTGGTAAAGGTTTAATAAGAGCGGATTCTGGGGCGCTGCTGTCATAGGACATACAAAGAACCCTTAAATCGCTAAACAACTGGAACAAGATCTAGCATATCAACAATCACAACAAAGGCCAATATAAAAATATTTCCCCCTTTTCTTGTTCTTTATTGATGCATTAAAGAATCTTCATTAAATTATCGTTTATCTTCCCTTGGCTCAGATCTGTCATTTACAATCTGATTGTCTGAACTGCTAAAATAAACTGAAAATCATCCAGTGTCAACCACAAGCTGGTTCCAGGCTGAACACTGTCAGACAATATAAATAAATATAAATAAAGCTGGAGCCAAAATATCCTTTTATATAAAAATAAATATAACTGCAGTTGGAGCCAAAATATTGTTTGATACTATTTTTTTTTTCTTTAAATAAATTTTCTAAAATTTTGTCTATGCATTTATCCTTTACCACACAATCCTGAGATTTTAATACGGTCCTTGAGGAATGAAGCTTTCGAAAATATTGTGGGAAAGGTGAAAATGCTGGTTACCAGCATTTTCTTCTTTTCCAACATTGTTTTCTTCCTTTTTGAAGACAAATTTATTTGAGCAACAATCAATCTGCAGTCTGCAAACTTTAATGATTTCAATCTGGACAAGTCTAATACCTCTTTACCAAATGACAAAATTTTAGACTGGTCCAGATTGAAGGCATTTGCAGACGACAAAATAAATGTGACTAAAAATTTGAAATTTGTTTTGGGAAGGCTAGAAAACATTGTGGGAAAAGGAGAAAATGCTGGTTACCAGCATTTTCTCCTTTTCCCACAATGTTTTCAACAGGCTTTTTCTTCAGGGTCGTTAAAAGTCGGGATTGTGTGGACAAGTCTAATACTTCAATATGTGGTACAGAGTTATTTTGTCAGAATATCTTGAGAAGAGGCAGACAATTTGGATTCACAATCTGACTGCATGTTACTTGCTGTCTGATCTGAATCTACACTGTCCACATAAGCATATAAATCCAGGTGCAGCACTAAAATGGGAAACGTGGAACTTTTATGGAAAAAACATTGAAAAAAATAATGCATCCTGATTTAATAAGGAATAAACAGCCGTCAATTTGAATAACTCTCCTCAAATCCCAAGATGTTCTATAAAGTAAAGTAGAAAAAATGATCAATATTATTTTACAAATTGATGTTACAAATTTCAGTCAGTCAAGACAAAGGAGATAATTCAAACACCTCCAGTTATTCAGTGTAACAGAGGAACATATTTTAACCCTTATCTTGCTAAATAAAATAAATGAAACTTTAAAACCATTGTATAAACCTAAATTTTCATATTTGAAATATATTTTTTCAGGAAAAATATCTCCTTATCTTTTTCTACCTTTTGCAAAGTTTTAACAAAAATAAATGCATTAAAAAACATCTCTATATTAACCCTTAGAATGCAAGACAAGAGGGCAATGATGGCCCTGTATCGCTCCACTGCTTTAAAACTCTTTATTAGACAAAAAATTAGACCTGTCTAAATTGAATGCATTTGAAGCTGAAAAATTGAATCTGGCTCAAATAGCGGCATTTCTCTATGTTAAAGGTGAACTGGTAACAAATTGCATCTATCTGTAATGAGTAAACAAGAGTTATTGCCCTTGATCAGTATATACAAGCTTAACCCTTTACCGCACAAGGCCGCCTTTTGACGCCCCTGGGAAAGAAGCCTTTTGCAAACATTTTGGGAAAAGGAGAAAATGCTGGTAACCAGCATTTTCTCCTTTTCCCACAATGTTTTCTTCCCTATCAAAGAAAAAATGCACCATTATAGCCACATTGAAATTGTTGTCTGCGAATGCTTTCAATTTGGACAAGGCTAAAATTTTGTCGTCTGGTAAAGGGTTAACTCATATAGCCTATAATGGACTACAACCAATCCAAGCTCACAGCAAGGTCCAGCTAATGATTATTTTTGCCATTTTGTAGAGAATTCCAACATGGAGATAAAGATTTTCAATAGTTTTCTGTTTTTATTGGAATTGAATGTTTTGATAGAATTCTGAAAAGGACCATGTAAGGATCATTTCTTTGAAGTTTTAGTCAAAATCAGGTGAGCAGTGTCAGACAAGAAGATGTTTGAAATAAAACTTAACCCTTTAACACATAATCCCGAGTTTAAATGACCCTGGAGGAGAAGATTTTTGAAAACATTGTGGGAAAAGGAGAAAATGCTGGAAACCAGCATTTTTTCCTTTTCCTACACATTTTCTAACCTCCCAAAAACAAATTTCAGTTTTGAGTCACATTGAATTTGTCATCAGCAAAATGCTTTCAATTTGGACAAGTCTATGTTTTCGTCATGTGGTAAAGGGTTGATACAGCCTGACAGACAATTGGATGCAGGGCTCCAGACAGAGGGAGTGATTTTGATTTCAAAATTGAAAATATTAATTATTCTCCACTAAACCCTATCTTATGGGTACTCATTAGAATCGTCTCATCAAAACAGTAACCAGCATTTTCTACTTTTCCCACAATGTCTTCTCCCCTATCAAGAACTATTTTTTTCATTTGAGCCATCGTTAATTTGTTGTCTGCAAATGCTTTCAATTTGGACCGGTTTAAAATTTTGTCATTTGGTATAGAGTTCGCCGTTTACCACACAGCAATATTTTAGACATTTTCAAATTGAAAGCAGTTGCAGATGACAAAACAAATAAGGCTCAAAAATTGAAAATTGTTTTAGAAGCACAGAAAACAGTATGGGAAAAGGAAAAGTGCTGGTTACCAGCACTTTCTCCTTTTCCTAAAATGTTTTCAAAAGCCTTCTTCACCAGGGTCGTTAAAAGGCGGCATTGTGTGGTACAGGGTTAAAGAGTGGAAAACAAAATGTAGGAAAAGGAGAAAATTTTTTTCTTTTCACACAATGTTTTCAATAGCTTTCTCAGAGAATTTAACCCTTTACCACACAATGACCACTTCTAATGACCGTGATAAACCCTTTTGAAAACACTGTGGGAAATGGAGAGAACGCTGGTAAACAGCATTTTCTCCTTTGCCCACAATGTTTTCTACCCTATTGGGGACAGAAATAATTATTTGCGCCACATTCAATTTGTCGTCTGCAAATGCTTTCAATTTGATCCAGTCCAAAATTTTGTCATTTGGTAAAGACCTAAGGGTAGGATTGATTATTCACAAGAGATTGGATTAAATCTCAACAACTAGATAATAATTCATGATAAAAAGTAATCATTTTTTTGCCTTCTGAACTTCAAGAATTTAATTCATCCATCTGTCTAATATAAGGATATATAAATATTTAGACACACTTGAGAGCTATCTTCCTGGGTATGTCAATATTTACTCAAACACTTTCAGTTACAACAATCACTGTCTTAGACTCTTGTCTCCCGTTACGAAAACTTTCATTGACAAAAAAATATAGTAATATTTGAAAGTTCTTTATTTAACCCTTAACCAATGACAAAATTTAAGACTTGTCCAAATCGAAAGCATTTGCAGATAATAAATTGATAAATCAGTTGTGTCTCAAATGATTACATATGCTTTTGAATTGGTTTGAAAACACTGGAAAAAGAAGAAAATGGTCACATTACCAGCATTCTCTCCTTTTCCCACAATATTTTCAAAGCATTCATATTCAGGGTTGTGTGGTAAAGGTTCTTTTTTTACTATAAACTGAGTTTCCCATTCTCAGGAAAAAAAAATAGTAGATAGCTGTAGGTGAAGACTGTCCCTTGAAGAATATCTTGCAAAATACCCAACTTGATCCAAGGTATAATTGCTCATACAGTCCAGTCTGATCTTAATCTACTAATACTAAAGAGAGACAACAGTTGTACATACACTGCTTCAGTTCATCTCAAAAAAAAAACAGTTATGAAAACTTGCAAAATTAAATAATACCAACAGAGTGCAATTTACTCTTTTCATATAGTTTTTTTAATCATGTGTGTATGTGTGTTTGACTTAACCCTTTACCACACAATCCCAACTTTTAACGACCCTGAGAAAGAAGCCTTTTGAAACTATAGTGAGAAAAGAAGAAACTGCTGGTAACCAGCATTTTCTTCTTTTCCCACAATGTTTTCTACCCTTTACCAGACGACAAAATTTTGGACTAGACCAAATTGAAAGCATTTGCAGACGTTAATTTCAATGTGGCTCAAATGGTGCAATTTTTCTTTAATAGGGTAGAAAACATTGTGGGAAATGGAGAAAATGCTGGTTACCAGCATTTTCTCCTTTTCCCACAATGTTTTCAAAAGGCTTCTTTCCTAGGGGCGTCAAAAGGTGTCATTGTGTGGTAAAGGGTTAAGAGACAAATGTTATGTTTTGAGCTACATTTAAAATACTGTCTGCAAATGCTTATATATAATTTGGACTAGTCTACTATGTTTGTCATTTGGTAAAGAGTTAAATACAAGTCGATAATTTATACTTAACCCTTTACCAAACAATCTGAAGTGTCAACAACCTACAGATAAGGCTTTTGAAAACAATGTGGGAAAGGGTAACCAGCATTTTCTCCTTTTCCCAAAATGGTTTCTAACCTTTGAAAAACAAATTTCATGTTTTGAGTAACATTTGTCATCTGCAAATGCTTTCAATTTGGCCTTGTGCAAAATTTTGCCATTTAACCCTTTCCCAAACAAGCCCTGGTTTTCACGTGTCTGCAGTACAAGTCTTTTGAAAACACTGTGGGAAAAGGAGAAATTGCTCATAACGAGCAATTTCTCCTTTTCCCACAGTGTTTTCTACCCTTTTTGATAACTTTCTGCCATTTTCATCAAATTTAAAATTGTCATCTGCAAACTCTTTCAATTTGGACCAGTTCAAAATTTGTCATTTGGGAAAGGGTTAAATGTTTTCAAAGATATCATAAAGAAAAATTAGCTTCTCTAATTCTCATATTCAAAGTTACTTTCACAACTTCTAGTTGCTTTTGCAGCCAGTGTAAATCAAGATCAGACTGCACAAAACGTGCCGTCTCATTTTAGATCTGTCCACAATGTCCTAACATTCTGGCAAGAAAAGTCTTGAAATTTCATTATCAGGGTCTGTTTTTGTCCCGACAGAGAATTCCATCTTGTTACTTTGAAATTCTAGAAGTTAACACATGAAAATTATAAGAATTCAGTCACACCCTCCTTCTCGACTTATCAACATTTTTATCTCACATATCTTAGGATAAACAATCAGAAAACAGAAACATGCTGGAATTCATAGCTATTTTCTGTAACTAGATATACGACTTTTAATAAAATGGCACCGAATAAAAAATGTAATATTAAGTTTGATCCTTTATCAAACAAATAAGATGTCTTAACTTTTTACCACACAATTTCGAGTTTAAACAACCTTAAAGAAGAAGGCTTTTGAAAACATAGTGGGAAAAGGAGAAAATGCTGGTTACCAGCATTTTCTCCTTTTCCCACAATGTTTTCTGTCCTTTCCAAAACAAATTTCAATCTTTGAGTCACATTTATTTTTTTAGCTTCAAATGCTTTCCATTTGGTCAAGTCAAAAATTTTGTCTTACGGTAAAGGGTTAAAGCCAAAAAATGCTGAATTTTCAGAAAAATTGCAGGGGAAAAGGAGGAATAGCTTGTAACAAGTTTCTATAAGATTTTGGTCAGACTCTTACATGGGTTAATTATCACAAACTCATTACACAATATGTTGACTCTTTACCACACAATCCCGACTTTTAACGACCTGAAAAAGAATCCTTTTGAAAACATTGTGGGAAAAGGAGAAAATGCTGGTAACCAGCATTTTCTCCTTTTCCAACAATATTTTCTCCTTTTCCAACAATATTTTCTACCCAGGAGTTGAGCCACATTTTTATTGTCGTCTGCAAATGCTTTCAATTTGGACTAGTCTACATCTTTGCCGTTTGGTAAAGAGTTAACCCTTTCCCAAACAAGCCCTGGTTTTCATGTGTCTGCAGTGCAAGTCTTTTGAAAACACTGTGGGAAAAGGAGAAATTGCTGGTAACGAGCAACTTCTCCTTTTCCCACAGTGTTTTTTACCCTTTTTGTTAACTTTCTGTCATTTTCATCAAATTTAAAATTGTCGTCTGCAAACTCTTTCAATCTGGACCTGAGTCCAAAATTTGTCGTTTGGTAAAGAGTTAAGCAAGGAAGAGGTAGACAATGAAAGGAACAAATTATCACTGACCTATTGCAGTCAAACAGAAACAATTTGTTATTCTAAATTTGTACCAAGTTAATTTCTCATTTGTTACAATCTCATTTGTTCTGGCCTGTTAGCTTTCCATCCTCTTTATTTTTGCACCACTTTGTATTTTGATACTTTATGGGTGAAAATAATTTTCCAACTCTCTATACTATGGGAATACTAAGCCTAGAATTACTAAAAATAAAATTTTAAATCTTGGACAATGTTCGAATTTAAGTCAATCAAAACTTGGAGATATAGCCTACAGGTGGAGTGTAGGCCTCATAATTAGAGGTTTGAATCTTAGGATAAAAATTTTAATAATGGTAAAACAGTGTACTTCTGGTGAAGAAATGTACTGTGTAGGTGCATATCAAGCTACGTGATACAGCCAACGGACTTGATCATCGGATCACCCGAGGTTTGCCGAATGAGAACTCGTGTAACCCTTTATCATACAATTCTGAGTTTTAACAACTCTGAGGAAATAGCCTTTTGAAAACATTGTGGGAAAAGAAGAAAATTCTGGTAACCTGCATTTTCTTACTTTCCTACAATATTTTCTACCTTTCCCAAAGAAAATCTCAATTTTGGAGTCACATTTATTTTGTCATCTGGAGATGTTCTCAATTTGAACTAGTCTAAAATTTTGTCAAATGACAAAATCTACTCTATTCCAAATTGGAAGTATCTGCAGAAGACAAATTTGAAAGTGATGCCAGTGAGCAAAGGTTCTTTCATTAGGTAGAAAACATGCTGCTTACCAGCATTTTCTCCTTTTCCCACTATTGTTTCAAAAGCCTTCTTCTTCAGTCATTAAAACTTGTGATTATAGCAGTATTTTGTTTCTGTATTTCAACATTTTGTTTTATAAAGATCACTCTTGTACCCAGCATCAGTCTGTATTTCAAAACTGTTTGTTGTGAATTAGTTGTTGGTGTTAACCAATCAAACACAAATTGCAACAATATGAGATTTAACTCTTTACCAAACGACAACAATTTTAGACTCGTCCAAATAAAGAGCATTTGCAGACAACTGTGAATCAAATGACCAAATTTATCCTTGATAGGACAGAAAACTCTGTGGGTGTTTTCAAAAATCTTCTTCCTCAGGGTCATTTGAACTCTGGACTATGTGATAAAGTTCAAGTCTGAAACTGTACGTTTGGGTAACCGAGATGAGTATTCATATTAGAAGAGTATCCATGAGTTTTTGCAAGTTTCTAGCATAAGAAGGCTCTACCTATCTGAACCTTCATTTGTTGTGGAAATCAAAAAAGAGATAAGAATATCAGTTGACTTTACCAGTGCTTTGTGGGTCTACTGCACTCTTTACCAAAATTTCAGAATGGTCAAATTGAAAGTATTTGCAGACAACAAATAAATATATTTCAAATTATGGAATTTCTTTATGAAAGGATAGAAAACATTGTGAGAAAAGGAGAAAATGTTGGCAACCAGCATTTTCTCCTTTCCCTCTATGTTTGCATGTCTTTTTCTTCACACTTGTTAAAGCCAGGGTCTTTTTGGTAAAGGGTTAAGTCTTTAGGAACAAAAAATTTTTGGCTTGCCTTAATTGACAGCTTGTGTAGACCAGAAAATAAGTGTGACTCAGAAAGAGAAATTTCCCTTTGAGAAGGTTAGAAAACAATGTGGGAAAAGAAAGAAAATGCTGGTTACCAGCATTTTCTTCTTTTCCCACAATGTTTTCAAAAGGCTTCTTCTATAGGTCTTTAAAACTTTAGATTTTGTGTTAAAGGTTTAAGCAAAAGCAGAAAAGTTTACTGCTAACTTATGTTGACAAGACTCTTTCCATGTCATTCATTTTTTATCAACATCAAAGGTATACAGGGTAAGATGTATGTGACCTGGTGAGACCTCACCATCTAAACTTTCTGTTTGAAACTGTAACTTGACAGTTTACATTTAATTTTTCAAAGGTATCTCTTCATTCATTAGCCATTAATATACTTCCCACTCTGTGCACACAACAAACAACTTGAGCGCAATCTGCCAACAGTGTAGATGAAGGTCAGACTTTTTTTTCAAAACTTGTTTGGAATACCCTATCTCTCAACATCAAACCATTAGACTCCCTCAATAACACATTCAAACACAAATTTTATGCTACCAGCATTTAATATCTAAGTTATAGGTACCACAAATTACAATGGATATTTCATTTTCTATTACCTTTTTTTTTTTTAAAGAGGGCCTCATGGGAGATTAATTTAATGACTAAACGAGTCTTTTCACCCTCTTTAAGGTAAGACCTGTGTAATGGAAAACAGCTATTTCCACTAAAATATCATCCTGCAAAATTAGCTATAATTAAAAATGAGTATTATTGAACTACTTTCACCTTTTCATTTTTTCCATTTTTTCCTTTTTTGAATTATCATTTATAAATTTAAAACCGCTATATTCTCAATTGAAAAAGAGATAATAATTACCTCCCTTTTTAGAAAACAAACAAAAGTATCAAAAAAAAGTTTCAAGATAGACATAAACGGAATTTCTGATCCATTAGAAATGTGCAAAAATATTATTTCGGCATAAATCCTTATTTATCCTTATTTAACTACCAATTAGAATTTTTGCCCAATGTTCACCGGAAGTGCATTACACAGGTCTTACCTTAAACAAAGTACTTATTATTAGTATTATTATAAAGATTTCTGATCCCCACCATAAGAAAATCATGATTGATTGATTGTATGGTGTTTAACACTGTTTTCAACATTATTTCAGTTAAATCATGGCAGCCAGTGCACCTATCCATGCTTTCCTGGAGTTTCTTTTACCAGTACTCCGCACAATATTCTTTCCAAGCCACTGGCTGCTTTCCCACATAACCATTGTCAAAACAATGGTCAGCGGTGAGAAAGGAATGAATCCTGTCGTGATGACTATCATCAATCCTCGGAAGGAAATTGGCCAAGCCGGGGATCAAACCAGCGACCTCCTGTTCTCAAGTCCTGTACGCTACCGACTGAGCTACGGGAGCTTGGCAAGAAAATCATGAACTAGCACTAGTTATCACAATAGGGCACAATAAAGCCATGCTCTGTAAAAATGTGGTTTAATGTATCTCAGTGATCCATTATACCCAGCAAGTCATCATATAATTATGGATCCATAAAATCCATTTTGTCTACCACAGTGTTCTGGCAAGGTAGAAAAAAGTATGGGACAAATGTCTCATGACATGTCAAAAGTTGGGGACATTTGGGAAAAATCAGGGACAATTATTTCAAAACCAAATTTGTAAGCTTTTACTGAACTTTTAATTATTTGAATTTCGTTTTCTTTTTTTTTGACAGGCGGCGAGTCAGTCAAGGATGACGCCATTTTCATGAATCATGGTCGTGTTCGATTCGCACTGAAGGTGAAATTCTACCTTCCAAGTACTTGATAACTAATTCGCTCAGGAATAATAATCTTCGCGTGCAAAAATATCAAATGTCGGAATCTCAGTTTTTTAAATTGATTCGCGTAACATTTATTCATTTTCAGTCATCCAATTTTCGAAAACTCGTCGTTTTATATTTCAGAATAATGGCTATCCATAATCTAAAATTAAAAATCGAATCCGACCTTGAAACGGCCCTGGAATGTTACTTACGCTCATTCCGGGTCAGCGAGTTGAACTCTGAGATAGTAAACAATTTCTATTCGACCTCGCACTGGGCAGGAAGTCATTTTTTGGGTAAATCCTTGTTGCTACTTTCAATTTCTATTACAGAAAAGATCTCTACGGCTGTTTAACTGGAACTCGATCTCGTTATTTACATGGGACAAAAATCGCATCTAGGCAAGATTTTATGCGACATTCACATTTTTTATGCGAGATTGTCGCGGAATCGCGGCCTCGCCAGAACACTGCTACCAACTGACTGATTCATGAGGTAGACTGATCCTTTGACATGCAGAAAATTGACCAACAGCAAAAAGTTTCGACAAAGGTCAGACTGTGTGGACTGTGCATGCCAACCCCAATTGATACTTTATGCAGATGTAACAAAACTCCTTTTCACAGACCATGGCTCAATTAGTTTCGACCAAATTACTTTACATCAATTCTTTACTCTTTACCAAATGACAAAATTTAGGCTTGTTCAACTGTAGACATCAAATGTGGCTCAAATGAAAATAATAAATTTTGTTTCTCAACGGATAGAAAACATTTTGGGAAATGTTGAAAATGGGTAACCAGCGTTTATCCTTGTCCCACAATTTTTTCAAAAGCTTTTTTCCTCAGGGTTTTTAAAACTCTGGATTGAGTGGTAAAGGGTAAATGCCATTGTGTTCTTGAGCGATATATTGGTTGTAACCAACATATGAAAGAACATACAGTTTTGTCTCTTTTTAATGGCCCAGCGGGCGTTCTATTTTCCAAAAGGGGGCAATTAATAGAGGTAAAAAAATGACTTAGATATTTCCTAAAGTTTTTCAAACTTAGCTGACAAATTTTATGTCAGAAGAAGTTTATAATCTTATCCGAAATGTATGTATATTACGACAGTCAGATGTTAATCGCATGACTTTTGTAATGAGAGAAAAAAGTGAAATTCAAATGATCTCCCTTGTTGTATAAAAACTAAGGTTACCAAATTGCAACTGGGTCCTTTTATTTGATTTTCTTTGTTTTTATCCTTGCTTTACTATGAGATGTTGCAATTATAATTTTACTTCTGATGTATAAGATCTTCATGATATTTGCAAATCGAATTTCACACACTTTTACCATTGAAATGCATCAAATAGATCCAATTTTTGGTTTGATAAAGTTTGAAGGAGATATTTAAATCTGAACATTCCTAAAGAGTGCATAGAATATCAAGGATAAAAACCAAGTAATACCTTAACCAGAACCCAGTAAGTAGTGGAGAGCTATCAAGGGAAGTAACTGACTTTTGTCTCCCTTCAGGATTATGTCCATGCAGTTAGTTCATTCCATTTGATTTATTTCAACTTTATCAATAGATTGGCAGTCTGATAAGCCCATTTTCAGTTAGAAAGAAGCTTGGGGAGCATTTATTAGAAGGGGATCGTTAATAAGGGACATTACAAAATGAAAAATGAAGAAAATGCAAAATCAAGCATTTTATCTTCCTTTGTCAATATTTTCAGAAGCAACCAGAAAGCAGTTTGTGCATTACCCCAGCAATACAATATTTTAACCCTTAGAGTGCCAGATAAAACCAACAGAAATGTTCATCCTAGAAATATGACCACAATAATTTCAATTCAATGTTGCTTTTGTCTGCAGTGTTTAAGCAAACCCAACACTGTAGATCAAAGATCAGCCTGCAAATTTTGGGCAGCCTGATCTTGATCTACACTGGCCACAAAGGCACTTTAAGGGTTAAGATCTCCTTGCCAGAGACTGGTTTTGAAAACATAGTTGGAAAAGGAAAGTGGAACTATTTCTTACAACAAGCACTTGCGAAGATAAGCTTCATGGCTGAGTCAGATTCAGCTCAACTTAGGTGGTCTTGAGCCTTATTGGTCCCCAAAGATATCAAATTTTATGACTTCATGAAATTATGTAAAATGCTTTAATAAATAAATTGCTTGTATTAAATCATAATTTTCTAATGGAAAACACACAAAATGAGCATACAGCCGATTTTATCATGATGCACATTGGGTATTAACCCTTAACCACACAGTCCCAAGTTTTAACAACTTCGAGAATAAGGACTTTCAAAAACATTGTGGGAAATGGGGAAAATGCTGGTTACCAGGATTTTTCTCCTTTTTCTCACTACTGTGTTCAAA
Organism: Tridacna gigas; assembly: GCA_945859785.2. NCBI lineage: Eukaryota > Metazoa > Mollusca > Bivalvia > Cardiida > Cardiidae > Tridacna > Tridacna gigas. The sequence goes on from OX244032.2 coordinate 75,163,429, forward strand.
AGCTTTCTTTCTGAGGGCTGCTAAAACTTGGAATTGTAGGATAAAGGTTTAACTTTTTACCATACAATCCCGACTTTTAACGACCCTGAGAAAGAGGCCTTTTGAAAACATGATGGAAAAAGGAGAAAATGCTGATAACCAGCATTTTTTCCTTTTCCCACAATGTTTTCTGCCCTTCCCAAAACAAATTTCAATTCTTTGTCACATTTATTTTGTTGTCTGCAGATGCTCTCAATTTGGACTAGTCTAAAATTTTGTCGTTTGGTAAAGAGTTAAAAAGTTGCTCACAACTATCAATTGCTTTTGCAACATTTCAGATCAAGTTTAGGCGTCTGAAACATGCAGTGGTACTTTGAATCCACAGAATCTTGAATACTTTGTTCTAGCAAAAAAACCCCTTGGAAATGCAATACTAAGATTTTCTTTTTTCTTTCTGATTGAAAATGCCATGTTCACAAACACAAATAGAAGACTGGAATTAACGATTGCATGTTCAAGAGTTAAAATGAAAAAGTGTGACCTTGAATGATCTCTTATCAGATTCAACTTAATTTATTAAAACTTGCAATTTCACTGACAATATAAAGATCAATTGATAGCTACACAACATACTTTAACCATACCAAACATTGCTGAGCCTTGGTAGCTCAGTTGGTAGCCTACATGGGGTCACTGGTTCAATCCCAAGCTCGGCCAATCTCTTTCTGAGGACTGACGATAGTCATTGCGACAAGATTCATTCCTCTCTCACTGCTGACCATTGTTGATAATTATGTGGCAAAGCAGCCAGTGGCTTGGAAAGAATATTGTGCAAAGTACTGGTAAAAGAATCTCCATGAATGCATGGCTAGGTGCACTGACCGCTGTGATATAACTGACATAATATTGAAAACAGCATTAAACACCATACAATCAATCAATCAATCAACCAACCAAACCAAACACTGTTGACAATAAACTAGTCCGAAACATCAATGAAAACAAAAAAGCCAAAGGTTTTTAGACTTGTTCAAACTGAAAACATTTGCAAACAACATTAAAGTGTTGATACATCTGCATATCATTTAACTAAATAGAGAAGCGATGGGTGTAGACAAACCATGATCAGACTACAAGTAACAGCAGTCTGATCTTGGTCCATCTTATCAATAAACTTCATCTTTAATCACATCTGAAGGGATCAAGTAAAAACGGACAAAAAAACTGTGACACTAAGACATCAATCCATACAGCTGTCTGACAATTTAATGGTTGAAAAAGCATGATGTATGGCAGAAGCAGGTAACTTGTCTTCAGCTGGGGCAGCCTGTATTTCATTAGGTGACCATATTAGCATAAAATGTCTTTTATCCAATATTTATTGTTGCTAATACTACAAATGGCTTTTAATAAATTCTATCCCAAAAAGATTTATGGGTTGATATGCTCTAGAGTATTTATATGCAATGATTTCTGTTTCTCTCTGAAGTTTTAGGCGGTGTCAGAGAGGAACACATGTACCTAGCAAAAACATATTAATCATTAAAAAATATCATTCATCAGATGACCTTACTCCTGAACCTAAAAATAATGACAATAGAAATATGTACCCCACCATTAACCCTTTACCACTGCCGTCTTTTAATGACCCTGGGAAAGAAACCTTTTGAAAACATTGTTGGAAAAGGAGAAACTGCTGGTAACCAGCATTTTTTCCTTTTCCCACAATGTTTTCTACCCTTTCAAAGAGAAAATGCACCATTTCAGCTACATAGACATTGTCGTCTGCAAATGCTTTCAATTTGGACAAGGCTAATATTTAGTTGTCTGGTAAAGGGTTAACTCTTATCCTGGGTATGGCAACCTCCAGTATTTCATGCCAAGTCAGTGAACAAGTCTGATCTTAATCTGCTCTGTTTGATTCGCATTAAATTGGTAAAGCTTTTTACCAAGTGTTGCAATTAGCAAAGAGTGAACTATAGGAGGTCGAAAAAGATTTTTATGTCATGTTTTTACAAAAATAAGGTTAAGGTTAAGTAAAGGGTAGGCCTCTTAATGGGAAAACAAAGCTTATGTCTTACGTAATTTCTTACCGATAACTAAATTTTTGAAAGGAAGCCCTCATCCTTTGGGCCGACCAACGTGTTCAGAGCCGGTTCACATGACTGGAGCCTTTGTTGCTTTTTAATTTTTGTGTTATTTCTTTTCAATTCTTTGCAAGTGGTGAATGGAAATGTTCAAGACTATACTTCAATCTTTTGGGACAGCAACACTCTCTCCAATCTGCTACTATTTAACAGCAATATCAGCCTGAATTTAGGTCTGTCGCGTATTATTTTGGCTTCGTTCAATCTATGGAACAAATGATTCAGACAATACTGCACACTTACTACAACTTTCAGTAGTGTATAAAACATGTTTGAAGACTAGGACATTGCATGACATTCTCCTTTTTTTGAGTTTCAAAGACATGAGAATACACAAGTACTAAGAATGACAAGCTTACATGTTTTCTTAGTTGTTGTGAGCTGATATTTTAAGAGCCAGAAGACCAACACAACAATCTGTTATCAGAGCCATTGGCTCTGAATATTAAGTTTCCAACCCGTGACAAGGAAATGTGGGTAACCAGTATTTTCTCCTTTTCCAACCTTTTCTGTCCTTTCACAGATGAATCTCATGTTTTGGACCACATAATTTGTTGTTTGCAAAAGCTTTGGATATGGATGAGTCTAAAATTTTGTTGACAGGTAAAAGGTTAATTGATTAAGGCTGGTTGTACATACAAAAAAAATTTACAATATGATCCTGAAAATATACATGAAGATTAATTATTTCTTTGCGATGTGCAGCAAGTAGAGCAATCCAGGCCCTTTTTGATCTCTTGGTTTTAATAGACTGGCTTTTAATTGTAAAACTGCATTATCTGTTGAGGAAATGTACCATGTGTGAAGATCTATATCTACTATTATAAAGATATGATTTACGGGTGGCACGAAATTTAGATGAGGCAGGTGTCTTGTAAACAGTGAACATGTCAAAAGTACTGAAGTAAACTTTAGCTCCTTACCATAATGATCCTATGTTTTAACAACCCTTAACCCTTTACCACACAATCCCGAGTTTTAACGACCCAGAGACAGAAACCTTTTGAAAACATTGTGCAAATAGGAGAAAATGGTGGTAACCAGCATTTTCTACTTTTTGCCAATGTTTTCTATCCTATCAAAGGCAAATTTCATCATTTGAGCCACATTTAAATTTTCCTCAGCAAATGCTGTCAATTTGGACAAGTCTACACTCTTGTCGTTTGGTTAAGAGTTAAAAACTGTCATCTGCAAATGCTTTGAAATTGGACAAGTCTATAAATCTTTGTTGCCTTAAAAAGAGATAACAAAGCTGTCATTCTTTGCCTCTTTCCCAAATGTAAAAAATTTAGACACCCAAACTTAAAAGCATTTCCAGACAAAACATCAATTGTAACTCATAAGATTTGTCTTTGAATGACAAGAAAACATTGTGGCAAAAGGAGAAAATGCTGGTTACCAGCATTTTCTGCATTTCCCACAAAGTTTTCAAAAGGTTGTTCCTCTGGGTTATTTAAAGGTGTGATTGTGTAAGTACATGTTCACATGGTTTCATGAAGCTTGCGAGTTTGTAACTCAAGTTTAGCATGAGAAACTTACCATTTCTACCTTGCAATACCTTGCAAACTTTTTTTCAGGCAGTGCATAAACATTTCCGATCATTATCTTTGCAAAATGAATGGGGAAACAAACTAGAAAAATAATTCTGCAATTAGGAAAACATCGTGGTAATAGAAGAAATTACCTTTATTTTTCTACTTAGTTTTTGTCACAAGGTTTTCACTGTTTTTCCTTGATGAAAATAAGAATATAACATGCCTAAACATGGAAAAGGTTAATCTATAAATGTATTTACATAATTCTACATATTTTGCCATCAGATAAAAAGTTTCAATTGCAAGTCTGTCAAAATTTATCTTCTTTATCATCTTGGGTGAATTTTATAGCAGATTTAGCCCTTAGAACACCAAATGATATTCAAAATTTGTTGTTGCAAAAAAAAAACAGCCAATTAATATTTCTTTCAAGGTGGCACTTATCAGCATAGTGGGCAGTGTAGAAAAAAGATAATACCATTTTGTGCAGTCTGATCTTGATCTACATTTATCACAAAGGCAACTTTAAAAGGTTCTCTGTATTCTATTCATTACATCATATTTTCCTATCTCAAACAAAATAACCAAAACCATACAATTTTCTACATGCCTAAATGTCTCAGTTTTTGACAACATTGTGCGAAACAAGATGAATGCTTCTGATGAACAACACAGCTTAACAGATGGAAAAGCTCAAAAGATGGAAATTGTCTTTAATATAAACAAAAATGATGTGGAATAAGGAAAGGAAAACCTGCTTACTAGCATATTTTCAACTTCCAACAGTGTATTTGAAAATTTCCATTTTCTGGATTGTTAAAACACTTGATGTTTTGGTCAAGGGTTAAATTAACAATAGCTGCCAAAAGTAAACAAAAATAGTTTTAAAATTTACTTAAATGTAAATCTTACCATTTAAAAGTATGGAAATTATTGTGAAGATGACACTGTTATTTACAATCGGTCCAAGTCTTAGATGCTGGCAGAGTAAATAGCTTCAAAACTAGGTTAAAACTTGCCAGGTTACTCTATCTTTTGTTTACTTTTTGCATGATTTTTCGAACAGTATTCACCAACCATCATAAATAGCATCCTTAGTCTAATTATGAAGAATTTTCTAAATTTCAAAGTAACCAAATGGAAAATGGTTTAGCCAATCAGGGGCCCAGGGACCCCAGCCAGTACACATGCCATGATGTACGTAGTTCCAAACATTCAGACCTGGCTCATCATGTGACTCTAACCCAGAACCTCTGACATGAAAGACTTAAGATTTTATTATGCTAGAAAGCAGCCAGTAGGTTTGAAAGAAATCTGTGAGTAGTGAAAGCACAATAAAGCATCAGAAATATGATTATGAATATAAACATGATCTTAAAAATAAAATAGTGCAAAATAATGGCTGACAAGATATCAGCTGTCAGCCATCTTGCACCTTGATATGGGACTGAATAATTCAGTTAGAATTATCGTTTGTATTTGAAAAGCTTCTCTTAAAGTTCTGACCAGTATGTGGCTAACTCTTTACCAGAAGACAAAATTTTAGACTGGTCCAAATTGAAAGCATTTGCAGATGACAACTTAAATATGGCTCAAATTATAGAATTTGTTTTTGATTGGGTAAGACACATAGTGGGAAAAGGAGAAAATGCTGGTTACCAGCATTTTCTCCTTTTCCCACTTTGTTTTCTAAAGCCTTCTTCGTCAGGGTTGTTAAAACTTGGGATTGTGTGGTAAAGAGCTAAATTACGTGCTCAAGTGACATCCATTCTCTGCTTAGTAATGAAGGCTCCGAACATTCCTCTCTAGTTACTGTATGAACCAATAACTTCTAAAACTTAGGAATGCACTGCTGCAAAGACTTAATATTTTTAACAGAACTGTTATGCCAGGCTATATATTATGTGTTGATGGCTACAGACCTCAATTATTCAAGGTGCTCATTTTTACCCCCTAAAAATCTGGCAATATGCAAAAGTTGGTTCAACTTTGTACCAGAAAAAGCATGCTTGTGTTAACCCTTTGTCATAAAATCTCACATTTTTACAACCGTGGGGAAGGAACCTTTTGAAAACATACTGGGAAAAGAAGAAAATGCTGATAGCCAGCATTTTCTCCTTCTCCCTATGATGGTTTCTACTCTTTCAAAGACAAAAACCATCATTTAAGCCACATTCAATTTGTCATCTGCAAATTAATGCTTTGAATTTGAACAAGCAGAAAGTTTCTCATGTGGTAAAGATTTATAAACACAGAACCTAACAATCTCATTAGCATTCGCATTATACCAGGTGATCTGCGTCCACATCACACCACTACAAGGACTGACAATTGCAAGAAATGTTTGCCCACATCTTATGATTTTCCCTTGACCAAAAGACAAAATTTTAGACATACCCAATTTCAAAGCACTAGCAGACGACAAATTAATTGTGGCTCAAATGATGGAATTTGTGAGTGGAAGGATAGAAAACATTGTGAGAAAAGGAGAAAATGCTGGTTACCAGCATTTTCTCCTTTTCCCACATTGTTTTCAGAAACCCTTTTCTTCAGAGTCATTAAAACTTGGAACTGTGTGGTAAAGGGTTAAATCATTTCAAACACATAGTAACAGGATGCTTTTGTTTGAATAGGTCTGTTCAGACGGCAACTTGTAGCTTGAACAAAGTGAACGGAATAGGTCAAAGAAACATCAATACGTTTACAGGCCCCATGATAGTGACTGATACCACTGCTACTAAAATCAACAGAAAACAACATGAAAACACTCATTCTAGCCATCCAAAATCAACAGGATAGAGCATTTCTATACTCAAAATCTTCAAAGGATTTTCTGGCCACTGGTGTTTGTGAATTCCAAAGAATAGGATGTAACCGGTACTTGTCAAAACAAAAGAGAAATCTAGCCACAAGATGTTACCCTTTTTCCCCCACTGATTTACTCGGAGAATGAGCTAAAAATCAAAATTAAATACATTTGAATCAAGAATGAAAAGTAATATTAATGCAATACTTAGAGATTGCTTCTCTCAGTGAAAGTGCATTATTTGTTAAATATAAATTGCTCCTTGTTGTTGATATTTTGAGAGTTTCTACATGCTGATGATGGGAAAACCCCAAAATGATAAGGGAGAGCTAAATCTGGAACATTCTTTAACTTCTAGACTGCTGTGGGTCTCTAAGAAAGGTTTGTTTGAGTTACAAATTGATCTAGTTAACAAAGAAAACAATCAGAAAAATACTCTTCCATCTTTATTGCAACACCAACTGTAATACTTTGCAAGTAAACACAGACATAAGACAGCATGTGCAACTGTAATATGGTATCTAAACCAATAGCAGTTCACATTCTTGAATTTAGTGTTCAAGAGACCATACTAACAGCATTCTGACTTTACCCTTAGGCTGCTAAGTGCAACTCACTTACCTTTTGCAGACACTGTAGATCAAGATCCTGGATCTATACTGCCCAATAAGGAAATATTTTTCTCCAAAGAAAATAGTTTGAAATAGTATTATTCTGGTTTTTTACTATGGGCTTGAGAGTTTCATTTTATTTAGCAGGATAGAGGTTAAAAATTTTGTTGAAACAGAAAACTTTTGTAGGGCTAATCAAATTTTGCATCGAGTGTTGTTATCATTAAAAGTTGTGACTTAGACAGCCATAAATTCCAAAACAGTTCACACGAAATAGAAAAGGCAGTACATTGTGATAATTACATTTCTGATTATTATTATTTTCTAAGATCAACAGCTGAAAACTAGCTACAGACATATTCTGTAAGCGAGAAAAGGCCAACATACAACTTATTGAAATAATTGTAATGTTTACACGCTAAATAAATTAGCAAAGGCTTCCTAGCAGTTTTAATTATCCTATACATCAGCAATTTGACAAAGGTCATGGAATCTGGCTGATTCAAGTAATTTGGAAATTGGCAACCAGAATAAAAATCAGTGGGTCGAGTAAATTATGCAAATATTTATATGATCCTGCCAAATTTGAAAGAGTTCAACATGTTTACATGAAAGAAAGGATACATTCATGCAAAATATTATGGCATTTCTCTCTACCTGGGCTTATTTTGTGCCGTTATCAATACTAAATTTTGTTGCAAGCTATCCAGCAATCTGCATCACAAACAGGTTTTACCTATTTTCATACACTTTAACATAACTCTTTGAAGACCAGTTTATCACAGTAACAGATTTAACTTTTCAGCAATTTTATGTAAGTAAAGTGGACCAGAAAGATATTTTGTACGTATTTTCGCGTAAAAAGGGTCGCTTATCTTATAATTAGCACCCGATTCCACATGTTCCTTTCGGGTAGTTAACTATCAACGTGTTTTGTTTTCTCACCATATTACACAAACGCCTTGCTCGCTGATTGGCCGATTTCGATTTTTGTAGGCGGAGTCACTGTTTTGTTCACTTCGTAATTGACAGGATTTTTTTTTAAATTCTCTATGTTTTCGGACACTGACGGTGGCAATTATCTATGAGCTTGGACACAAAATAAAATAATTATTTTATTGTGTCCGAATACATAGATGAATTATGGTAGTTGTGATCATTAAAAAAGCACTCTGAATATTTGAGTATATGTCATAGATGCAATGCATGTCTAGATGCAAGAGGTGGTCACACTCGATATAAGGTCTGTTACTTTTGTTTTCAGTCAGATGCATTTTAACCCTTTCCCAAACGACAAATTTTGGACTGGTCCAAATTGAAAGAGTTTGCAGACGACAATTTTAAATTTGATGAAAATGGCAGAAAGTTATCAAAAAGGGTAGAAAACACTGTGGGAAAAGGAGAAATTGCTCGTTACGAGCAATTTCTCCTTTTCCCACAGTGTTTTCAAAAGACTTGTACTGCAGACACGTGAAAACCAGGGCTTGTTTGGGAAAGGATTAACTAGTATTCATAGTGTATGTATTGCAATCTATTCTTTTATGGAATCTGAAATATCCAAGGTCAATGCTAAAAATCTTTAAAATATACAATCAAGCGTGAAAATTGTTAATATTTCAAAATGAAGAGGTGGCTACTTTTTTATGACAGCCAGTATATCTTGCCTAAAAAACAATTATGGCAACAGGTATTATTGACTTCAGAGAGCAAAGATGCCCAATGTAGAGAAGTTTCTTTCTGCATCCCAACAAAACTTTTGAGGCGTCTTTCATCACAACAGGAAACAGGTTGATTTTTGCAAAGACATGCATCCAACATCTGCAAGTTTCATCTTGTGCAGAAAAATGTGTACCTTTCTTGCATCTTAACACTAAGGCTGCTAAGCGTGCCTCAAAGACCTTTAGCAGACAATGTAGATCAAGATCACACTGCACAGAATGTGCAGTCAGATCTTAGATCTACACTGATTGGGAGATACTTTAATCCCTACAGTACCTATGTGATAGCAAAGTTTGGGTTCTTACTATGAGCTTGAAAGTTTCATTTCACTTATTTAGCAGGTTAAAGGTTAAAATTAGAATTGTATCATGGACCAGTCTGTGGTTTTGTCAATATATCTGACACACAATATTTTGACAGTCTGCCGTGGAAACCTTCAGATATATAGATCTGCTGCATCATGAAAAATTAATGTTTTCTTACATGCAATGGCCTCTTTGTTTTCAAAAGTAACAGTCCCTTGCTCTAACAGCAAATGACTTTTGTCTGCGCCTTAATGAACATGTCTAATTACTGAAGACATTTGCTTCAAACTTGCACAATTTGTTAATTATCAAAAAGGGAACCTGCACAATAAAGACGGGTAACAATCAAAGTATTTTTGACACAGTTATGCCCCTTTCTCAACTTAGCATTTTCACTGGAAATCAAGCAACTGCAGCCAGGTATTGGCACCAGCATGCTGTGCTCTTGTTTTGTCTTACATCAGAGTACTTTCAAAAACTGAATGCAAAAGATGAAAATGCTCGTAATGAACAACCCCTTGTCATCTCTTGTATCGATACTACCTTTACCAGACAACAAAAATTTAGACTGTTCCAAACTGAGAGCAGTTGCAGACGATAAATGTTGCACAAATTACGAAATTTGTCAATGAAAGGGTAGAAAACAATGTGGAAAAAGGAGAAAATGCTGGTTACAAAATTGTTTTAGAAGATAATGAGTTAGTTATCAGAGATATACTTTCCTTGAATTTTACTTCCTTCAAAACAGCAGTAGATAAAATAATTAAGTTTTGGCAGAAAAGAAGTTGGCAGACCAAGTCTGACTTATTGAATCTCTAGGCTATAAAATACTACTGCAATGGAAGTAAGTGACAAAGATGATTGGTCTGAAGTCTAAGCCTGGCTTTCACAACTTTAGCTGCCATCAGAGTCCCAAAGATAAAGACCAAACTGCACAATATGTGCTCCCTGATCTTTGATCTACATTGTCTGCTACTAAGAGACATTTTGGCCATAAAGTAGCCATGAAATTATATACAGTTTGGCCTCTTTTTCCTGACGGAATGATTCATGTATATCTTTTGATGCTTAAAGAGTTAATCTTTGATTTCAAATCATTCCTGACATTAAGCCTAGTGAAAGCTTTATTCTTGATACAATGTGAGAAGTTTGGGTGGGAAGTACAATCTGCAGGTCAGATAGGTAATCTAAAACAAAACAGGGGGCCAACACCATCTCTGTCAGTCACAATAATGGAACCAGTAATGAATACCCATACACTTCATCACCTTCCAGACATTTCAACTCATTCTGATTGCTTAAACCCTTTACCCACACAAGATCTCTGGCTAAACTCTGAAAACAGAATCAGATACAAATTGTGGATGGCTGAACCATGGTAGCGCAGTGGAGCTTCAGACCATGGGGTCAATGGTTCAAATCCCCTGCTCAGCCAATTTCTTCCCCAGATCGATGATAGTCGATGCGACAGGGTTCATTCCACTGTCACCACTGGTCATTGTTTTGACAATGGTTATGAAGGAAAGCAGCCAGTGGCTTGGGTAGAACATTGTGCAAAGTACAGGTAAAAGAAACTGCAGAAAAGCATGGATAGGTGCACTGGCTGTCACAATATAACAGAAATAATGTTGAAAATGGCGTTAAACATCCTACAAACAAACAAACAAATTGTGAAAACTGTTTTTATCACTGGGCAGGAAGCTCTGCTGCAGTCACTGTTTGCTTCTGATAACTGTTAAGAATTAAAAGTGAAAATATTTATTTCAGAAGCACTTCTTGTTAAAGTTAATTACCTATTCATCAGATAAAAAGGGTAATAGACAGGTGACCCCCACTGAGCCCTTTGACTAGATCCATTATCAGCAACGCTGCTGGCCCCTTATCTGACCCTCTATCAGTTCAGATTAGCCATTTTTGAAACCATAGCTTCTGAGAAAAGTTACAATTCCTCTTAGATTGTATCTATTTCTTCAGTAATGTTATCCTTTTGGCTGCTAAGTGCGACTCACTCACCTTTTGTGGACAGCATGGATCAAGATCAGACTGCACAGAACGTGCAGTCTGATCTTGGATCTACACTGTCCAATAACTTTCACTGTCCAATATCTTTCCATGAAAAATACCTTTGAAATTGGAAAATTTGTGTTTTTACTATTGACTTGAAAGTTTCATTTCTTTTATTTAGCAGGATAAGGGTTAACAGTGTCTACCATCTTTCTTTTTCAGCTATTCTGGCTCCAAAGGCAACTTTAGCTATTTTTAAAACACTTTCATCTCCAGGGTCATTAAAACACTGAGTAAGGTTTATTTATTAGAGTTTAATGCTGTTTTAACAGCTTAGGTCATATCATGGCAGTCACTGCACCTATGCATGTGTTTCTTGACTTTCTCACACCAGTACTGACACAAATTTCTTTCAAAGCCACTGACTTGACTTCTCTCACATGCGTCAGAGGTCAGATGCAAAAAATCGCCAAAGAAAGTTGGCCTCAACCCCGTATCAAACTCGCACCTACCAGGTCATGAGTCACAATTACGCTAACCACTGAGCTACCTGGCTAGCCAGCAACTTCAGCCCTTTATAGAAAAATTCTGCTTTCTAACGACCCACAGGAAAATGGCTTACGAAAACATAGTAGGAAAAGGAGAAAATGATGCTTACAAGCATTTTCTCCTTTTTCTTACAAAGTTTTCTTCCCTGTCAAAGAAAAATTCCTCCATTTACCCCTTTTGGAAAAGAAAATTTTTGACATGTCTAACTTCGAAACATCTGCAGACGACAAATTCAGAATTGGTACAAATGAGGCCGAGATCTAGAATAGGGTAGAAAACGTTGTAGGAAACAGAGAAAATGCTGATTACCGGCATTTTCTCCTTTTCCCACCATGTTTTCAAAAGCTATCTTGCTCAGGGTAGGACTGTGTGGTAAAGATTAAGTCATATAAAATTTGTCAGGTATGCAGATGCTTTCAGAATGGAACAGTCTAAAATTTTGTCTAGTGAAGAGTTAACTGCTCTTGTTAAGAAAACAGATAAGGATTTAGGGTTTAGGTTTCTGGAATTTTAAAAGCAAAACTTATCATGTTAAAGTTTCAGACAAGGTCATCTGTCTTCACTTATATTTTTTTGTACACGGTTACATAACACTGTTATCATTACTTATCAGTCTGTATCATTAGTCTATTTTCACTGATCCTGCAGTTTGAATTTTTGAAGGCACCTTTGCCAGTGTGTATTTAGATCAGAGTCCTCATTAGAACATGCAGTCTGATTTCTGATTTACTTTATTCTGTCACTTCCCCTGATATTCTGTCTAAAACTGCATTAACCCTTAAACCCCTAAATAAATGAAACCAAACTTTTCATTCAATAGTACAAACCCAAATATTGTGATTTCAGAGTTGATTTCACTTGAAGAGAAAATACTTTATCAGACAGTGTACATCAAGGATCAGACTGCACGTTTTGTGCAGTCTGATCTTGATCTAAACTGTCCGCAAAAGCGCACAGAGTTGCATTTACGGACCTAAGGGGTTTAAATGCAATCAAGGGACTTTTTCTAATTTTTTTTTTTTGGGGGGGGGGGGGGGAATTGTCTTTCAAATAGTTCCAATTATAAAATCTATGAAGAAGACACAGTATGATGTAGGCACAATCTTGACACATTTATTATAGAGAGATATTCAAATTACTTTGACAAACAAAGAAATGGTCAGAAGAACTGTCTTAGTTTTGGCTCTGATATATTTCCCCTAACCCTTAAACCACTTCCCCTAAAACCACAGAAAAAAAGACACTGCAAAGTTATTTCATGGAGTATTTAGTAAAATAATTAGCTGGCACCATGTTTTAAATAAACATTTGTCGTCTCTTTCAAAATTATTCTGAAAATTTGTAATAAATAAATATGAGCTAGGTGTGGAATTCGAGCAATAACTTGGGTTTTTTTGTTTATAAACTTCATGCAAAAAGATCCTTACTCTTTTTTGTTTCTTGAAGCTTTACTAAGCCATCCTGTGTTTCCACAACAATGACAGGGTACTGCATGGCTGTGTTTGACTTGTAACCTGGAGGCCCCAGGTTTGAGCCTCTCTGCAGCACTGAGTCATTTGTGAGAGTGTCCTTGGGCAAGATACATCAGAGTCCTAGCCTAGTGCTGATGAAACCCAGGACATACATGAGTGTGAGCTGTCACGATGATATGACTGACAAAATGTTGAAAGTGACATAAACACCATTCAATCAATTGACAACCATGAGACAGAGGGATTTCTCAAAACAGTCTAGGAAGAGGGGAGATGCTGGTAACATTAGCAATTACTCCCCTTTTCCAAAACCTTCCTGAATCAAAATTGCTGTACTTGACTTGGGAAACATTGTAGAAGATGGATTATCAATTTGAATAAAATTATAATACATGAGCCATGCTCTGTGAAAAGGGGGTTAAATGCATCTCCGTGCTGCATGATACCAAGTAAGCAAACACATACTAAGGAATCCGTAACAGCCACTTTTTTTTAACAACCGACTGAATATTTTGAGGTAGAATGGTCGTTTGTCACATAGAAAATCCACCCATAGCGAAAAGTTTCGGCCCAGGTCAGCCTGCGCAGATTGCGCAGGCCGACTTGGGTCAGTACTTTTCGCAGATATATTAAGCCCCCCTTTCACAGAGCATGGCTCAAATTAATTTAATTTGGAAGCATTGTGGCAGAAGGAGAGCGTTAAGTTTAAGAAATTTTTCAAATGTTCTTTTTTTGCTTGAATAAAATGTTGTCTGGAGAACTAGATGAATTGAATTATGGAGAGGCTTAAGTCTGACTCTTTCCCAGACACAAGATTAAGACTAGAGCAAATTGAAAGCATGTGCAGACAAAAAAATCATCTCGCCTCACACAGTGCAAATTGTCTTTGAAAGGACAGAAACATCGTGGGAAATGGAGAAAATGCTACTCCCTCATTGTTTTCAAAAGCCTTCTTCCTCAGGGTTGTTAAAACATGGGATTGTGTGGTAAAGGGTTAAAGCACACGTCATAATTTAAATTTCCTTAAGAGATGATATAGACGAGGATCAGACTGGGTTCTCACTAAAACCTAAAAATTCTTAACTAATAACATATGGTCTTCTTTAACTCACTACCAAACAACAAAATTTTTGACAATTCAACTGATAATTCTAGACTTGTCTAAATTGAAAGCATTTGCAGAACGCAACTTTGGCTCAAACAATGGGATTTGTCTTTAACCTTTTACCACACAATCCTGACTTTTAATGATCATTAGAAAGAAAGCTTTTGAAAATATTGTGGGAAAAGGAGAAAATGCTGGTAATCAGCATTTTCTCCTTTTTCCACTATCTTTTCTAACCTTTCTGATAGAACCACATCATTTGGGTATTATTTTATTTGTCGTCTGCAAATGCTTTAAATTTAGACCAGTCTAAAATTTTGATGTTTGGTAAAGAGTTAAAAAGGTTGAAAGTATTTTGGGAAAAGGAGAAATTGCTGCAGCGAGCATTTTCTCGTTTTCCTTTATGTTTTCATAGGCTTTCTCCCTCTGGGTTGTAAACTCTTTACCACACGATAAAATTTTAGACTGGTCCAAATTGAAAGCATTTGCAGACGACAAAATAAATGTGACTGAAAAATTGAAATTTGTCACTGAAAGGATAGAAAATATTGTGGGAAAAGGAGAAAATGCTGGTTACAAGCATTTTCTCCTTTTCCCACAATGTTTTCAAAAGGCATCTTTCTCAGGGTCGTTAAAAGTCGGGATTGTGTGGTAAAGGGTTAACCCTTGACTAAACGACAAAATTTTAAACTTGTTAAAATTGAAAGCTTTTGCTATGACGAAATTAAATGTACCTCAAGTTATAACAATCGTCTTTGAAAGAGAAGAAAACATTGTGGGGAAAGGAGAAAATGCTGGTTAGCAGCATTTTCTCCTTTTCCCACAATGTTTTCCAAAGCCTTCTCCCTTAGGGTCATTAAAACTCGGGATTGTGCAGTGAAGAGTTAATCTCACTACACGCAATAGTAACACAGTCTGATCTCAAATTTAGTAGCAGTACATATGTTCCTCTTAAATATATTGTGTATGTGAATGGGTCGAAGTACACCAGTCAAACAAACAAGACTAATCCATTATCAAAAGTCTAGGAATTAACCCTTACCCTGCTATATAAGTTAAACAAAACCCAAATAAAGTCTTTTCAGACTTATTTTTTGAAGAAAAATATCTCCTTATCGAACAGTGTAGGTCCAAGATCAGACTGCATGTTCTGTGCAGTCTGGTTTTGATCTACACTGTCTGCAAAATGTCAGTGTGTCCCGCTTAGCAGCTACAGGGTTAACAAAGTCATTCTAGAGAAAATAGTTGACTCACCTAGCATGGGGATATAATATATCCAATAAATCAATAATTATAGAATATTGATAATAGTATTCCACAAAAAGTGAATCACTCCTGTTGGACAATATTAACACTACACAGTTAGAACTGCAGCTTTTGCTTCCAGCAAATTGATTTTCAATATTAGTTGTTTTGAGTGTTTTTTTTTAAAGGAAAAATAAACTATAGAAACCAGATGCACAGTTTGTCTAGATCTCAAGTATTTCTTTTCAAGTAAAAATTGCAGTTTATCCTTCAAATATCAACACTTTACAAACTCTCTTGCTTGTTTCTCAAATACCTGTATCACTTTCTTGAATTCTAAAGACAGAAAGGCTTTTTTACAGGAAATCTTTATCGTTGGTAAGATTCAATATCTCTAATTTCCAATGCTCTTAATGAGAACAAAATAAACATTAGTTTACTTAATCCAATCAATTTACATCATTAAGGCACTCATGAATGGCGTCTGACTCCTCTAAAATCTCTGTTAGAACTGCCAGAACATGTGTGGAGTCTATCCCGTCTTCCAATAGAACACTCCACTTCAGTAGCAGACTACTTGTTTTGTAAAATTGCATTTTATTGGAAAAACCTTGATATGAATGGGTGAGATTTCATAAACTGCATTTCTCTGTTGTTGTAGGAATTTAATTTTAACCATTTACCACACAATCCTGACTTTTATCATGACCCTGACAGGGGTCCTGGTTTTTATCTGTCCTTCCCAAACACTAAATTTTGGACACTTCAAAATTGAAAGCAATTGCAGATGACAGATTTGTAATTAGCACAAATGAGCCAAAGTTCTCCCATAGAGTAGAAAACAATGTGAGTAAAGAAGTTGCTTGTTATGAGCAATTTCTCCTTTTCGCACAATGTTTTTAAAAACTTTCTTTCTCAGGGTCGTTGAAACACAGGATTGTTAGCAGCCTACGGGTTAAAATAAAATCATACAGCACTTGCATAAAGGCCCAATATTTTAACCCTTAAAGCGCCGAATAAACCTATCAGACATTTTCATCCTAGAAATACGACCCAAATAATTGCAAGTTCATGGTTGTTTTTGTCTCCGGTGTTTCGACAAAGTGGTCAGTGCAGATCAAAGATCAGTATGCATTTTGTGCAGCCTGATCTTGATCTACACTGGCCGCAAAGGCAACCATAGTCGTGAAAGGGTCTATAAGATGACAATCTGTTAAGTTGTGCGGTCCAAGTGTTTGTCCAAGTGTTTGTCGCTGGCAGAAAAATTAATTTTTAAATCAGACAAAAAGTAAACAAAAGATAGAGTGACCTGGCAACTTTGAATCTAATTTTGAAATTAATTTTTCTGCCAGCGACTAATACTAGGGCTGACTAACGCTAGGACCAACTGTACAATATCAGATTGAACCCTTTACCAAATAATTTCTTATTTTAATCACTCTATGGCAAAAACTTTGAAAACATTTGGGGAAAGAAGAAAATGCTAGAAACCAGCCTAATTTCCATTTCCAACAATGTTTTCTTCCTTATCACAGACAAATCACATCTTTTCAGGAGCCTTTGTAATCTGCAAATGCTTTCAAATTGACAAGTCTTAATTCTTTAGCCCAAGACAAAATTTTACAATTGAAAGTATTTGCAGACAACAAATTAGATATGGCTTATAATGGTGAGATTTGTCCATAAAAGGACAGAAAACATTGTGGGAAAAGGAGAAAATGCTGATCACCAGCATTTTTTCCTTTTCCAACAATGTTTTCAAAAGACCTCTTTCTCAGGGTTGTTAAAACTCAGGATCTTGTGGTAAAGGGTTAATTCTTATCAGTTGACAAAATTTTAGACATGTCCAAAATGAACCATTCACAGATGACAAAATAAATGTGACTCAAAAATGGTAATTTGTCCATTGAAAGGTTAAAAAAAAAAACATTGTAGGTAAAGAAGAAAATGCTGATTACCTGCATTTTCTCATTTTTCCACGTTTTCTGCCCTTTTATGGACAAATCTCACAATACTTTCAAGTCTTCTTTGGGATTGTTAAAAAAATGGGATTTTGAGGTAAAAGTTTACAGACCACCCATTGCAGATGTTTCAAGAAAGACTTCCATCTTTCATCAAGACATCAGGATCCCCAAAACAACCAATGAAAACAAAAAACTGTCATTCAAAACTGAAAGAACAGGTTTTTTTTTAATGACTGGCAGAATATGTTGCAGTGCTGCTGCATATAGAAGGACTGATGGCCAAGAGCTTAACCCTTTACCACACAATCTTGAGTTTTAATGACCCTGAGGAAGAGGCCTTCTGAAAACATTTAAGGGAAACAATACTGGTAACCAGCATTTTCTCCTTTTCCCACAATGTTTTATTCCCTATCAAACACAAATTTCATCATTTGAGCCAAATTTTAATTGTTGCCTGCAAATACTTTCAATATGGAAAATATTGAGAAGATGACAACCTGCTATTGTGTGGTTGGTCCAAATGTTAATCATTGGCAGAAAAATGAATCATTAAAGTCAGGTAAAAAGTAAACAAAAGATAGAGCAACCTGGCAACTTTAACATAGTTTTAAAATTCATTATTCTGCCAGCGACTTACACTTAGACTGCCCCGACAATGACAGATTATCATCTTCACAATAATTTCCATACTTTTAAATAGTACGACATAAATCTAAATGCATTTTAACACCACCATTGTTTACATTTGGCTGCTGCTGGGCCTTTAAACCATTACCACACAATTTCTACTTTTAACAACCCTGAGGAAGAAGCCTTTTGAAACATTGTGGGAAAAGAAAAGAAAATGCTGGTAACCAGCATTTTCTCCTTTTCCCACAATGTTTTCTTCTCTTCCCAAAACAAATTTCAATTTTTCAATCACATTTATTTTGTTGTCTGCAGATGCTTTCAATTTGGACCAGTCTAAAATTTTGTCGTTTGGTAAAGAGTTAATGCTGCTGTATTGTTTAAACATTTTTTTTAACTCAAAGAATTCTAAACATTCTACTTCAGCAAAATAATACACGCAATGCACTTTTGCCATGTACATAGCACAGCATGGTTTTTCTCAGACAATCTAGACCCAAGATCAGATATTTATGTTGATTGATGTTGTCCAGCCATTGACATTTCTATGGATTGAGAATATTCATGTATAAAAAGTTAGGGTAGATTTCGTTCCATGTAGTAACATAGCACTTGTCAATTCACAGAATTAGCTAAAATTTCCAAAAAGTCTTAAAATTTGCTAAATCATTATGCATGAGAAAAGCTTCTATGTAACCCTTTATCAAACAATCCTGATTTTTAAAGACCTGAGGAAGAAGCCTTTTGAAAACATCATGGGAACACAGGAGAAAATGTTGGTAACACAAGCAAAGAAATATCCATCATCTGAGCAACAATTAAATTGTCATCTGCAAATGCATCCAATTTGGACAAGTCTGAAATTTTGTCATTTGGTAAAGACTTGACCCTTTACCACACAATGCTGTGTTTTAACGACCCTAAAGAACAATGCATTGGAAAACATTGTTGGAAAAGGAGAAAATGCTGGTAACAAGTATATTTTCTTTTTCCAACTATGTTTTCTACCCTTTCAAAGAAAAATTTTATCATCTGAGCCAGAGTTAATTTTTGTCTGCAAATGCTTTCAATTTGGATGTGTCTACATTATTTTTTTTGTCTGATATAGAGTCCAATGTATCAGAATGGAGTGATGAAAATCTCTCAAGATATTCTTCAAGTCTAAACTTTAAGCACATTATGCAAACCTAATATTCCATTAACTCTTTACCAAATGGGAATAATCTGGACTTGTCCAAACTGAAAGCATTTGCAGACAACAATTTAAATGTGACTCAAATGAGAATAATGTCTATGATAGGTTAGAAAACATATCAGGAAAAGGAGAAAATGTTGGTTACCAGCATTTTCTCGTCCTCCTACAATCTTTCCAAAAGGCTTTTTCCTCAGGGTCATTAAAAAATGGGGTTGTGTGATAAAGGGTTAAGCTATCTGAGATCTCTTTCCTGTTGAGATTTGTTATAGGTTTACAAAAAAAAAAACCATTTCAAATGTACAAAGAAACTGATAATGTAAGGTATTGAAGGTGGCTTCTGAATTTGATGTTAGCTATGCAAATTGTGCTGCAAGGTTCCCACAAAGGAACACTGCATGTACCTTCAGTAACTGCTGTCTATTGGGAGCCTCTGACTCAGACGTTTTGTGAAGAATGCTTGTATAGGAAGGCTAGATGGAGATAGACAATTTGACTTTACTTCAGTATTACTGAAAGCAAAGGCAAAAATAGCTTGTTACATGCAATCAGATATTCTCCTAAAATGTTTTCGCTGCAGGAGCTCAAAATATTAAAAGGGAAACTAGAAGATTGCCCAGGGGCAACATGTCCAGCCCAACACGGAAGAAATAGAAAAACTTGGTACGCTGCACTCGGGAAACAAAAACTTTCACCAGACAACACAGCTTGCTTCGAAATGGCATAGGCAAATATAAGCACTCCGAGAATTTTGTTGTGTAACCATTGGTGCTTTGTATCTGTGCGTCAAATATGGCACACAGTACATTGTTATAGAGCAATATAAATCTTACTAATACAAATGTCATAAAGAGAAAAATTATTAGGGACCAGGTGTTCACGCCTTTACTGTTATTTCATCAAAACATGATAATAAATGTGCCTGAACATTTTTAACACATCTTTATGTTTTCTTCAACACATCACACTATCATGTTCCAAAACCATAGCCAATTCACTGGCTAAGCCATGAAATAAATCACAATATGCTTCACAGAACCCAAAACTGAAATATTATAGATAGACTGTGCACCAGTGTCATCACATATCAAGTCTGAACAAGTCCACAAATGAATATTAATTACATCGGGTGTAGATTTTTTTGGCTATTTTTGCCATTTTACGCCAACTTCAGTACATTGCATTAACCTTCAGTGCAATTACATTTTCAGTGAGTCAAGGCACATCTATCTTATTCCAAATCCCTTTATAATCAAATTCAAATGACGATAGGAGTATTCCCTATTCATGAACGCATGGAAGCCAAAGTATGTGCTATTTATAACAATTTTATAATTTGACCTTAAGAGCAGTGTTCTGCCAAGGATTTTAAAAAGGTGAGACAAATGTCTCACTTGCCCTAAAAAGTTGGAGACATTTCTGGAAACATGGGGACAAATATACAAATTATCATGTACAGCATGAAATTAAATAATGAAAATGAATTACCTTACATTTCAGCTTGTTTCTTTTATTGTTGACTATATTTAACTATCATTTCAAGGTTAGATGTGTTCATGGACTAACTGTCTTTAGAAAATTAACTTGATAAACTCAGGAACACAGTTTTACAAAGTGACAAACAATACCTAGTCAGTGTTTTTTAAACAGAATGTATAGTTCTGGCTAGGATAATAAAACTAATTTGTCAAGAATGACTTCCTTGACTTGCAGCCTCTCAAATGTTCCAGGGCTTTTTTGAAATCAAAATCTTCAACATCTTAACAGCAGTTTTGTCCGAGGTATAGTCAACACATTTGGAAGTTTTCAGATTGTCTACATCTGGACAGTTTAACTGAGATAGTAGTCTGAGCAGCTTGTCATATTTGCGAAGGGCTGTATTCTCTTCTACAATCCAAAATGTAGACTTGACGGCCACTATCACAGCCGATTCTTTCTCGCTCAAAACTCTCCCGACAGACTTTTTGAAATCAACACGTAGGGATTCAGCCATGAGGACTGCCTTGTGATCAGAAATTTCGGCGTATCTGTGTAGGGAAGTAGTTCTAAAATTTGTGTTCTGTTCAGTAAATGAGTTATCCTTACAGTGTTTTTTACATAATTTGCAAGTCATAAATTTTAACTCCTGCTCATATTCTAGCCACGAAAAATCAGAAAACCTTTTATCCTGAAATTGTCGTACTGGTACTTTTTTTGTGTTTCAGTGTCCGTAGACGTAGATGGGACGGGATTTGGATCTGGGGTTGAACTGTCATTTGTCACTTGCTGATCGCGTGACGTGGAAAAGAAATTTAAGATTGTACTTGGCTTTTTCGACGGAGGCTCAGCCTTTTTTGCATGAAACAGACGCAAAAGTAAACAAAAGAATTACTTCTTCTTTCAACGACGATTGATTGGCGAGTTTCTCACACCTAATTATGCCGACATCCAATCAGATTGACCTTTTTGTTACCATATCGTGTAATTTACTTTCATCATGAAAAATACATGGACCCCTCCTTTCTGCCGATGTATTTACCCTGCGACAAAAATCGCTTCTGACTTAATTTTCTTGCGACATTTTCAATTTTTTGGTGAGAAAATCGCAAATACGCAGCCTCGGCAGAACACTGTAAGAGAGACCTTGACCTTGGACATACAAAAAAAAAAAAAAATCTAAATAATACTTTTACTTGTGAAGGAGAAAAACTGTGCCAAACTTTTTTGAAATTTATCCATAAATGTAAAAGTTATGGCTTGGACAACCTCCAATATGACAATCCTAACATTTGACCTTCAAGTGTGACCTTGGCCTTTGACCTTCCTGAACAACTGTCTAAAATGGCACTTCCACTTGTGAAAGGAGAAAAGGAGAAATTGCGGGTAACTAGCATTTTCTTCTATTCCCACAATAATTTCTACCTTCAAAAAACAAATTGTTTTATTTAAGTCAAACATAATTTGTTATCTGCAAATGCTTTCAATTTGGACTAGCCTACAATTTTGTCATTTGGTACAGAGTTAAGCCTTTACGACACAAAAAAATTTTAGACTTTCTCAACATGAAACCATTTTCAAACAACAAATTACATGTCGATGAACTGATTGGATTTGTCTCTGAAAGCTTAGAAAACATTGTAGGAAAAGGAGAAAATGCTGGTTACCAGCATTTTCTCCTTTTCCTTTGATGTTTTTAAAAGGCTTCTTCTTCAGGGTCTTTAAAACTCGTCATTGTGTGGTAAAGAGTTAAAAGCGTTTGTACAGATAACTCATAATTATGAGCATAAGGGAGATGGGTAAACTTTTGTAACATGGTGCCATCCTAACTTAATGGTACGGAAGAAAATCCTGGATCACACAAAATAAACTGCGAAAGGAAATAAAATCAATATTCCAATGGGGAAAAAAAAGTTAGGATATTAACTCTGGTTACCAGCTTGGACCTTTTAAGGTCAACACTTAAACCCTTATGAAGGCAAATCTTAACCCTTTACCAGACAACAAAATTTCAGCCTTGTCCAAATTGAAAGCATCTGCAGACGACAATTTCAATGTGGCTGAAATGGTGCAATTTTTCTTTGATAGGGTAGAAAACATTGTGGGAAAAGGAGAAAATGCTGGTTACCAGCATTTTCTCCTTTTCCCACAATGTTTTCAAAAGGCTTCTTTTCCAGAGGCATCAAAAGGCAGCATTGTGCGGTAAAGGGTTAAAGTCTGTAAAAAAGACAAAGAAATGCCAACTTCAAGACTTTTTCCATCAGAACATAAAAGATAAAATCTGACAATGTGGAGATGTTTCATTTGATTCAACAACTGATTATTCTGTGCAGTCTGATCTAAACCTCCACTCACCAATTTAGTAGCTTTCCGCTATACTTGTAGGTAATATCTACAGGGTAAAGATTTAATCCTTTACCAAACAATCCTATGTTTAAATGACCATGAAAAAGAAGCCTTTAGAAAACAATGTGGGAAAAGGAGAAATTGCTGGTAAACAGCATTTTCTCCTTTTCCCACAATGTTTTCTACCTTTTCAAAGATTGCAATCATCCCTGGAGCTATGTTTCAAATTTGTCATCTGCAAATGCTTTTGATCTGATAATGTCTAAAGTGATGCCATTTGGTAAAGAGTTAAAGCTGGGCTTTCATCTCAATATGTTACAGAAGTAATAAATTGGTATTCTTGAGAAACACTTTACCAGAAGACAAAATGTACAGATTGTCAATATTGAAAGTTTTTGCACAAAATTAATCAACTGTAGTCACAATGATAGAAATTGTCTTTGACCAAGTAGAATACTTTGTTAGAAAAGGACAAAATGTTGATAATCTGTATTTTTCCTTTTTACCACAGTGTTTGTAAAAGCCTGCTTCCCCAATGCTGAATAGTACAGAATCCTTGGTTAACCCTTATCCTGCTAAAAGCTTAACCCTTTACCAGACGACAAAATTTTAGCCTTGTCCAAATTGAAAGCATTTGCAGACGACAATTTCAATGTGGCTCAAATGGTGCAACTATTCTTTGATAGGGTAGAAAACATTGTGGGAAAAGGAGAAAATGCTGGACATGCAGTCTAGTCTTGATCTACACTGTCCGCAAAAGGTCAGCGAGTCCTGCTTAGCAGCTAAAGGGTTAAGGGTGTCCCTAATGAATTGAACAGAAGTTGTTAGTCAGTGAAAGAAAGCCCAAGGTATTTGATTTTAATGCTGTAGGAGCAACCCAAAAATATCAATCAGCATAATTATAATTTATCAAAGATCAGCCTACATGTTCTGCACACCCTGATCTTGATCCACATTGTCAGCATACCAACTTGCCTTGTCCTCAACAACTAAAGGGTTAAATGGAAGGCCTTTACCCAAGCAGTGATGCATAGAATTGCATTAACTCTTTGTTTAGTTTGCATATTTAATCAGCGAAGCTACCTGAAAGCTCAATATGTGTTGAAATTGAAAGAAACTAACATTACCTCCACTGAAAACTGTGGCTATTCATACTAACATTTTGTTTTTAAAAAAAAAAAACAAAATAGATATATTTAGCTACATTCTACTGTTGTTCCTATTTTACATTAAGGGTCTTTAGGCTTCTTGGTGAATAACGTCCCTGAAGTACAGAAATAACTAGAACTGTCACAAAGTGGGCGTATACCCACAACCAGCACCTTGTCACTGAAGCAGCACAATCAGAGAACGGAAATGATTTTCAAAACAAAGTTCACCTGTGACCTTGACCTTTGACCAATGTCACCCCAAAACAATAGGGCACCTCCTTGAACATGGGGGTGGGGGGAGAGACCAAGATACAGGACGAAGCCCATTCTAAGTTATGCCTAGTTCTTTAATGTGCATAGCATCCTTACACAGGACCTGTTTAATGTCTCATCCGAAAGACTTCTAGTATTAGTAAGTTAAGATGGCCAGGCAAGTGGCCCAAGACCTGATGTTTACAAGTCTCTTGCTTTACCAGCATTTCCTCCTTTTTCCACAATATTTTCAAATGCTTTCTTCTCCAGGGTCATTAAAACACTGGGTTAAGGGTTAAATGGAAGGCTGTTACTTAAGCACTGATGCAGAGAATTGTATCAACTCTGTCATTAAGTTTGCGTTTTCAATCTAGGTGGCAATACCTGAAAGCTCAAATAAAAATTGCTTTGAAATAAAATGAATAAAATCTTACAATTGATATCATTTCTTTTGAACACACCACCTCATTACAAAATTTTCAACCAGTTCAAAATAAGCTGTATCGGAGGTAAAGACCTGGAAAAACAGTATGTCTTACCCTTTCTCACAGAAGTTTTAATGACCTTGAAGAAAAAAACCTTATGAAAACATTGTGGGAAAAGGGGAAAATGCTGGTAACCAGCATTTTCGCAAAAATGCTGGTAACCAGCTTTTTCTCCTTTTCCCACAATGTTTTCTACCAGTCCCAAAGCAAATTTCAATTTTTGAATCCCATTCATTTTGTCATCTGCAATTTTTGGAATTCAGTCTAAAATTTTGTTGTTTTGGTAATCATTTTTGTATAGATTAAAGAGATGATACTGAAAGAATTCATCTAAAAAACATTCCTGTTTTCTGCAACTTCCAAATTTGTTGTCTGCAAATACTTTCAACTTAGAAGAGTCTAGACTTCTTTGAAAAAGGGTGAAAGCTCTGCAACTCCATGTTCCTATTGATTTCAGAGTGAGGAATTATTTAACCCTTTACCACACAATCCCTAGTTTTAACGACCCTGGGGAAGAAGCCTTTTGAAAACATTGTTGGAAAACCAGAAAATGCTGGTAGGCAGCTTTTTCTTCTTTCCCCACAAAGTTTTCTGTTCTTCTGGAGACAAATTTCATCACTTGTATTCCGTAAATGCTTTCAATTTGGATGTGTCAAAAATTTTGTCATTTTGGAGAGAGTTAACCTTTTCATTGCCAACAGAAAAAAGAATAGCTTTGGCAGACAGAGTAGATTAAGACCAGCTTGCAAAGAATGTGCATTCTGATCACAGCCTTACAATGGCATGGGGGGGGGGGGGGAGTTTAACCAAAATGCCATTGAAATTGCACAAAATTTGTCTTTTTCTACCAACTGAATAGATTAGTTTCATCTCTTTGAAGCTGAAGGAGTTAAAAAAATATGAGGAAATACTTAAATCAATAATTTAATCTACTGTTACATCACAGGCTGGAATTTCATCAAATATTATGGCTGCCACATGAAAAGAAAGCAAAGGCCAGTTATTGAATATTGCAGAATTGCGCAAGTTTTATTTCCACCTAGGATTAGGAAACTCGAAACTTCAAAAGAAAATTTAAGACTTTTTAGCCCATACTGAAAGCATTTGCAGACAAAAACTATGGCTTATCTTTTGATGGTAAAAATCACTGTGAGAAAAGGAGGGCAGTTTGTCCGCTTCCAACTTTGTTTTCAAAAATATTCTTTCTTATGTTTATCAAAACATGATATCCTTTGGTAGAGAGTTTAATGTCCTGAAGGCTCATTGGTAAGATTTTTACCATGTAGGATCTGGCTACAATATATTAACTGTTTGTTACCCCACAATTTTAACAACCCCAATAAAAAAAACCTTTTTGAAACCATTGGTACCAGCATTTTCTCCTTTTCCCGGGTTTTCAAAAGCCATCTACCTCAGGGATATTAAAACGCATTATTGTGTATTAAAGGGTTAAGGGTTGATTTGTATTATCAGGATAATAATGTTACTTTTTTTTGTATCATGCTGGTGACCAGCATTCTGTCCAGTTTCCACTATATTTTCCATCCTTTCACCTTATATATAATTCATTATTTAAGTCACATTTTGTTTATCTACAAATGCTTTGAAACAAGAGTACCTAAAGTGGGTGCCAATGCTCTGTGGTGGTTGCCTGATTTTCAGTGAAAATTCTTAGTCAAACAAGGGGTATAACTTTGTCGAAAATACTTCGCTGGTTACCTGTCCTTGTTGTATAGGTTCCCCTTTTGATAGTTAACAACTTCTCATAGTTTGAAGTAAATATGTTTAGTTATGACAGAGATATTATAAAATGTCAAAGTTTTTGTACGGCGATGCAGATGACAACAACAGGGCTACGACAATAACTTTCTTTGAAAACAGCAGAGCAAAAAATCTAAATTTTGTTGTGAGGTAAAATGTTAACAAGTTTAAATCCAACATCAGGTTGGTTTTTGGGCATCATAGATCAAGCTCAACATGCAGTCTGATCTCTGATCCACACTGCCCCATAAAAATTATTCTGTGAAATAATCTGACCCTGGCAACTTTGAAATAAGTCTCTAAGTGTCTCCAACTGTTGAGAACATCCATTTCATCTATTTGTGCCCTTACAGTTAATCTCGTACTCGTCCCTGGAGAAGAGGAGAGCAGTTTGTAGTATGACGTAGGGCCAGACAATACTTGCAGGGCTTTACAGAAGAAAAAAAAAGCCAGTGCAATATAACAATTGTCAAATGTCTGGAAAAGACAATCTAGGTTTATGATTAATATCAGACTCCAGTGTTTGATGTGTTTGGATTAGGGATCAACTGTACAGACAGTGCTATCATTTCTCAATTTTCTGATGGAAAGAGGCTTTATGATGGAACTGATTCGATTAAATTCTGCACTGGAACCAAATTCTGGTCAAACCAATCAAGCACAGTGCCACCAATGATATATAAGCTTTGTCAGGGGAATATCTCATCTTCAAATGGGAATTCTTACAGAAATAGGTCACAATATCTCTGGTTCTCAAATGACATTGTTCTGTGAAATCCCTATATCTAGAGTGCATGCTATTTGTACTCTCTCATAGAGTCCTAGGCCTAGTTATGAGCTTCAGTATCAAGGGTGTATCCAAGGATTCAGAATCATGTCGCACTCGAATTGAGAGTGCTATTTCACCCCTAAGCTTTTAGGTATGAGGCAGAGTGCTTTTGGTAAGTGTACATCAAGATCAGACAGCACAGAAAGTCTGATCTTGATCTACACTGTCCGATACTGTGAGCATTCATAGAAAAGAGATAGGAGGAAATCGCAATATTTTGCTTTTTACTATCTTTTGGAAATGTTTTAAATTTACATTTTATTTTCATATGCAGTTTTACGCTCTATAATGAAAATGGAGTTGTTGTACAAAGTGATAAAAGAATGTTTTCCCTGTTCCTATTTATTCTACAATTATGCACTTTCATACTGTGCCTAATGGACAGCACACCCTTGCAATATGAGCTCAAAATGGGACTTTCACTTCACCATTACATTTACCCATACCAACAGTTTTATCCTTGCCTGCTCTAGTGGTCACCTCTGAGTTTACATGCGCAAATAATCTTTAGAAACCTTGCACAGCAATCACGTAAGAGTAAAATGACTGAAATACTATTGCGACCTATGAATGAATGAATTATATGAAGGCATGAATTCTCTCCGTCTTGGATCATACTGAGACAATTAGTTTTGAAATCAGTCTTTGTGTCATAGTTTGACTCTATCCCATATGTCCCAAAGTGTAGCTTAGTCAACCTATTTTCGAGGGTATAGTTTTCAAATTATTGTTTTCAAATCCAAAAGATACCAAAGTTTTCTTGCAAACTATGCTGTGAACGTCACTGTTTTGTGTAAACATTATCTAAAATTTATGTAAACAACTAATTCACTGCTGAAAATGTGACCTCTAGGGTACACACAATATTTTTCTAAGAATTGGGCCCATGACCTACTTTTTGACCCTACATGATCCAATTTCAAACTTGTCTGAGACTTTATCAAGACAACTTTTCTGACTGAGTATTGGGCTGAAAATGTGTTCTCTATAATGCACAAAAGGTAAATGTTGAAGACTGCACAATGCATGTCGCATGACACACAACAGATGCTCAAGGCAAGCTATTTTTATCGTGCTGTGTTTGACACAGCACGATAAAAAAAGCTCACCTTGAGCACTTTGTGCTCCCTAGAGCTAAAAAGTAAAAAAAAAAATCATACATATTGACAAATCCTTATTACCTTTACGATTCTATTTCACTTCAAGTTCAAGACGTGGCATAGTCAGTTTTGGTGCTAAAAGGCCATGTGACCATACTAGAGTAATGTGACAAGATTCCAATCTATAATTAGATCAAAGAATTTTTTTTAACTATTATGTTCAGTTACTCTGACAGAACAATTTTCTGGAACATGCTAAATGGATAAACTATAAATGAGAGAAAACATATCCAATCCTTTTGTTTCAGATGTTTTATAATAAAAGGTGTTTTTTTTTAAATCAACCCTAATCTGTCCTCATAGATGCATACAAGTTGATAAAAAGGATAAAAATGCCATAATTTTCGCTGTTACAAGAGTAAGTATACATCATGACATTCACCCATCCCTTTTATTGCTATCTAAATATTGAAGATTGTTGACTTAGACTGTTCATTTAGATTGTTCAAGGCAGTTCCATCTTATGGTAACTGGAATTTTAGTTGAGTTTCAGCTTATCTGATGTTTTCCTGTTATGTCCTAAATTTATGAACTTTACCATGAATGCTGAAAGCTTCTACAACAATTTGGGTTTCTTTTTACCCCATTTCCGTATCCAGCAAAAGATTGTGGGTTGAAATATATTATTACCTTTTAATGTGCATAATTCAAGCAGAATTTACGGTTTTAAATATTTGGTTATGAAATGTTTATGGTCATCACCAAATCATTATAATATGTGTATTTCTAAACAGAAATCATGATTTAACCCTTTACCACACAATGACGCCTTTTGACGCCCCTGGAAAAGAAGCCTTTTGAAAACATTGTGGGAAAATGAGAAAATGCTGGTAACCAGCATTTTCTCTTTTTCCCACAATGTTTTCTACCCTATCAAAGAAAAATTGCACCATTTTAGCCAAATTGAAATTGTCATCTGCAAATGCTTTCAATTTGGAGAAGGCTAAAATTTTGTTGTCTGGTAAAGGGTTAAGTCTCCAAAACTTGTTGGTCCATGCTATTTGAAAGAAAAGTCTGCAAGGTAAGCCACCATCATTAAATTATGAGCATCTGAAGTTGCAGACTTTCTCAACACATTATGACACCTCAAGAAAATGCTAAACAAGAACAGATTATAAATGTTTTGTTTATTCAGGAAATATTAACCAATTTCTCCTTCAAAAAAAAAAGCCAGATTAATGTATCCTGATTATGTGTAAAAGCTTTCTTTTTCTAAAATTTCAAACAAAAAATGACAGACTGAAATCAAATGAACTGATGGACTTATCAGTGCTTTGCTGATAGTGTTATCAGTTTCTCTCTTTCTTCACCTCTGTCAGATGCTTGTCTTTGTTTTGAAACAGACCAGTTGCGAACATTGTGGTAGGAGAGAAATTGCTCTTAACTCTTTACCACCTAATCCCGAGTTTCAACAACCCTTCCGAAAATGACTTTTGAAAACAACCAGCATTTTCTCCTTTTCCCACAATGTTTTCTACCGTTTTAACAGAAAATTGCAACATTTGCACCACATGTAGGTAGTCGTCTGCAAATGCTTTCAATTTAGACATGTCTAAAATTTTGTAGTTTGGTAAAGAGTTAACCCTTTACCACACAATCCCGACTTTTCACGACCCTAAGAAATAGGCCTTTTGAAAACATTGTGGGAAAAGGAGAAAATGCTGGTTACCAGCATTTTCTCCTTTTCCCACAATGTTTTCTACCTTCCCATAACAAATTTAAACTTTTTGAGTCATGTTTATTTTGTCATCTGCAAATGCTTTCAATTTGGACTAGTCTAAAATTTTGTCGTTTGGTAAAGAGTTAAGACTTAATGAGGAACTTCTTCCTGTATTGTAATCTTTTCCTATGAGTTGATAAATTAAATTTTTGTTTTTGGTTGATCATACAGAAGGTCACCATCTTTGTCTACTGCAAATGTTTATAAGTCATATGGTACAGAAGAGTAGGTAAACCACTTTTTCAAAACAACACAAAAATAACAAGCCAGACAAATTTCTGTAATTAAGCGGATTTGTATAGCAAATCTGCCTACTGTGATTGTTCTGACCGGAACCAAATACATCATGTGTAACGACGCATGTGCGCTCACACTGTACTATGATATCAGATTGACCGGAACCATTCACGCTTGCTCCCATTGTACTTTCAGTTTCAGCTGATACACATCAACCTCGCTTTTGTCACTACCATATATACTGTCCTTCATGTGTATACACATTTATTCAGAAATCTAATACCACCAAAAAACCTGCTTAAGACTGATGGATCAAATTACCACTCCTTAATTAAACAGTAGGAGAATAACTCCCGCTTGACAGAATAATTTTGACTTTCCCTGCCTTTACTAACACCATTTTAAGCTGATTGCACATGTGTTGCATGTGATATTATTTTTTATTAAAACATATTACAGCTTTATGCTACTCAACAAATCCACTTTCCAGGACTTTGAGTTCTTTGATTTTTTACTTCTTATCAGAAAGAGGAACTTGTCAGTGTTAGTAAATTCTCCTGTTTTCTTCTCATTTCTGGTCCTTTTCCTGTGAGTCGATAAATTAAACTTTTGTTTTTGATTGTTCATATTATAGAATGACACTTTTGTTGTCTGTTGCTAAGTGTATTTCAGGCAGTAAAGAAGAGAAAGTATACCGTTTCTTGAAAACAACACAAATATAATAAGCCACACAAATTTCTGTAACTCTCTAGTTCTTATCAGAATGAGGAACTTGTCACTATTAGTAAATTCTCCAGTTTTCTGCTTATTTCTAGCCAATATGATGCTGTGTGCAAGTCTGACAAGTAATGAACTTCCATTACAAAGTATATAATTGGGAAGAGAAATATTTCTTAACCCCTTTACCACATGACAAATTTCAGATGTGACCAAGTTTGAAAACCTTAGTAGATGACAAATGAAATGTGGATCAGATGAATAACTTTGAAGGGATAGAAAGTATTTTGGGAAAGGGAAAAATGCTTGTCACCTGCATTTCCTCCTTTTCCCACATTGTTTTAACCCTTTACCAGACGACAAAATTTTAGCCTTCTCCAAACTGAAAGCATTTGCAGACAACAATTTCAATGTGGCTCAAAATGGTTCAACTTTTCTTAGATAGGGTAGAAAACATTGTGGGAAAAGGAGAAAATGCTGGTTACCAGCATTTTCTCCTTTTCCCACAATGTTTTCAAAAGGCTTCTTTCCCAGGGGCGTCAAAAGGCGTCATTGTACGGTAAAGGGTTAAAAAGCCATTTTGCTAAGAGTCGATAAAAGTCAGGATTGTGTGGTAAAAGGTTAGGGTTAGCTGTAACACTGGACAAGTGAACAGGCTGAAATGGTCTACAGATATGTCTATGGACAAGTAAAAAAAATATAAATTTCCATAATTTTAAAAGAGTGCTATGAAACTCGTTCACACTGTAAGCCTTTTCAACATAATGCTGTGTTTTAACAACAACCACAGGGTAGAAAGCTTTTGCACACACTGTGGGAAAAGGAGAAAATGCTGGCAAAAAGCATTTTCTACATTTCCTACATATTTTCAAAGAAACTTTCCATCATTACAACCGTGATCTGCCATTGCTTCAATGTGAACCAGTCTAAAATTTTGACATCAAGAAAAGGAGTTTATAAAGCCTCTTTTCCAAGCACTTGTTTTTTTTTTTTGTGACATAAAGACGACCAGTGTTCTATTTGCCTAAGATTTTGTCAAGTACATGCAAGTCAGTGTCGCTTAAAAAGTTGAGTCCCCATGAGTTCCTTCTCAGTCCCATTTTTACTTGTAACTACCATGGACAAGTTCTTCAGTGATAGTTAAAAACTTTTTTTTTACATTCTTTTCATTAAGTACTAGACATAACTGATGTAGTTTGATTTACTTAATGTTTTGACTATGTACCATATGCACTTGCCAAATGCATAATCTCACAACAAGGTCAAAATTTCCTTAATTTGTATTTTTCAAATGCCATTTTCTGTTGGTATTCTCATGAAATTGCTTCAAAAGCAAACATGACCAGATGTGTATTTTCTCATGGTCAGTGTCTATTCTACAGACTGAAAATGAGGGGGATATCCCCCCATCCATCAAAAAAGGTGTGGTGGGGGGGATTTTCAAAACAATAGGCGGAACAATTTTTGAACTGATGGAAAACATATAGGTCATACAACAGACATTTGTTCCTGTCCAAGACTATAAGGTATGCTAATTGACCTGTTTAAGTGTCAAAAGACAGTTCATGGAATATCCTTCTCTAGGAACTCTGATTAAATTCATTGCAATACCATTGCAATAGATAAAGTGGGCCGTCCTGGACAGGGTTGTTTTGGAGGTGGTTGTTTTGACCAACTTCCTGTCAAGGAAGGTTACATAACTGGACATAATATGTTGTAAGAGCTTCGGCAATGATTCTGTTTTATTTAAAACAGCAGTATTTTCTTCAGGGCAAGAGTAAATTTTTCGTTTTTAGGACTTTTTCGTGGTTTATTTTTTATGCTGGACTGCCACACATCGGGTCTGAATTTATGCAGGATCTGAAAAAAATTAGCAATCGCATGTCCTAGAATTGTCACTGCATGTTTGTTAATATAGTATTATAACAAGTTATGTCACAGTATGTTTGTGTCTTTTTGTGAACTGCAATGACGCCATTATCAAACTCTGTGCTGGTGCTTGCCTATGGCATATGTAATACTTGCAAATTCCTTGCTACACCCCCGCACCAAGTTTTATCTTTACCAAGGTTGCTAATCCACATTCACTAGTCTGTCAGTACTTTCAGTACTTTGAGGATGCTTCTAAAGTTTGAAACTGAATCAACTACATCTGAGATAAACTAATCTTGTTGGAAATGCACCAAAATTCAAATCTACATCATGATAGTGTTTTGTAGAGATATACTGCGGTAATTATGGCCAGTATAGATGGAAATCAGACGATGAAGTCTGATCTTTGATTTATACAAGCTACTTGGCTGAGATACTCTGAAAAACAAGCAGCAAAAAAACTGTTATTATTTGGTTTTAATTTCTACACTAAAAATGCTGGGTTTATTCGGCACTCTAAAGTTCAGTCAGGTTTTTAGAAGTCCAAATTGATTGAATATTATTGAAGTCTCAAACCATTATTACTTCACCAAAATCAATGTTGCTGGTACTCATTTGAATTTTTCAAAGAAGACACTTCTGTTGAGAAAATTTTCATGCATACCAGTCCCGTGGTTTTAGTGAAGAGTTACAGACATAATTAGTTTACTTTGAACTCCGATGGTGAAAATCTTTCCTAACTGATTAAAATCTAATGTCCACAAGTATGAAGCTTCTTGTGTTTTCATGATAATATGCCAAAATGTACAAAGTATTAGACATCTTCTCGCCAAACACACACAATCTTTTCAATCTGTATTTCAGCACAGCTACATAAAATCTAACCAGGATCTGGATAAACTTAAGTAGAATATTCCACTTTGAGTGGCATATATGAGAAACTCTTCCAGGCTTTCCTTCACCCTTCACAATGGCCTTTAGACCATAAAATCATAGTATCTGAATAAGCTCACTTTCAACCTACCGTTAGTTATAGAATGAAATAGATCTTAACCCTTTCCCAAACGACAAATTTTGGACTGGTCCAAATTGAAAGAGTTTGCAGACGACAATTTCAAATTTGATGAAAATGGCAGACAGTTATCAAAAAGGGTAGAAAACACTGTGGGAAAAGGAGAAATTGCTCGTAACGAGCAATTTCTCCTTTTCCCACAGTGTTTTCAAAAGACTTGTACTGCAGACACGTGAAAACCAGGGCTTGTTTGGGAAAGGGTTAAACATTTTGTAATTGTCTAATGATAATGTAAACTCAGTAAAAAAAAAGTGACAGTAAATGTAGAATTTTAGCAATATCTGAGAAGTATTCATGACTGAAAAATATGTAATTGATCACTGTATCTATGTATAGTTGTCCTAAATGGTGAAAGTGGTACAAATGAACCAAAGTTCTTTGATAAGGCAGAAAACATTGCAAGAAAAGGAGCAAATGCTGGCTATAAACATTTACTCCTTTTGGCACAATGTTTTCAGAAGCCCTCTCTCTCAGGGTCATTAAAACTCAGGATTGTGTGGTAAAAGGTTAACAGACACAAATATTGCAACGACAAGGTTGGGTTGGCCAGGATTATCTCACCAAATAATGGACAATGTAGATCTATGATCATATTGAAAATTCTGCGCAGTCTGATCTTAATCTACTTTGTCCACAAAATGATTTGCGGATGTCATCAGTATGATGTAGGTTAACTTCAACCTAATTTTTTTCAAACTTTCCAAACTCATAATTTTCTTAGACCCGATACACAAATCAGTCAAAAAAATATGACAGAAATCGGTTGGAACTTCATTACCTCTATAAATCCTGTGTTTGAATACCGAGTGTTAGAAAAATCTTCAAAACTAATATGAAGCAATTACGACTGAATGCCATATCTAAGTTTGATTCCGTAGCAGACAACGATAAAAAACTGCTTACACAACAAATCATTCCTGAAGGCACATGAAGATGAGGGTCGAAGCAATTTACCAAAGTTTGGAAAACGGTAGAGAGTAAATCAATAATAACTGAATAATTTCACATCATATCCATATTCATTTAGACCAAATCCACACTGCCATAACTTCATTAATACGATCTAGAAAATGTTGAAACAGTATTTGTAGCTGACATTTTGTCAGAGCAAGAGAACAAGCAGATCTTTTATCAGTAGGCTAGGATCCCCCCTTTATTTTCAAAAAGAAACAAAACACCTGTGAAAAGAGAAAGAAAATATGTGTATGTTCTAATAAGGTTTGTATTTTGTGACCTGATAGACTCATTTTGCAACAGGAGTTGTCAGACAACAAAGTCGGCCAGATCTAGACCATAGATTTCTTCAAATCAAACCTACCTAAACAACATTTATTCATTAACCCTTTGCCACATGGCAATATTTTAAAATAATTTCCAACTTGAAAGCATTTGCAGATGACAAAATATGACTCAAAAACTGAAAATTGTTTTTGGAAGGACAGAAAACATTGTGGGAAAAGGAGAAAATGCCCGTTACCAGCATTTTCTCCTTTTCAAACAATATTTTAACAGCCTTCTTCATCAGGGTCATTAAAAGGCGGCATTGTGTGGTAAAGGGTTAAACGGGAGCACTGTATGCCGATGGCAATGCTCAGTTGTGCACAGTTGCTTGATTTTCCGTGAAACTTGTCTAAAAAGGGGCATAACTGTGTCAAAAATATTTTGAGAGTTATCTACCCGTGTTGACCATGTCCTCCTTTTGATAGTGAACAATTTGTCTGAGTTTGTTCTCAGTAATAACAGAGACATTATAAAATGTCACAGTTTTTGTACACAGAAGAAGACCATGCAGATGTCGACAACAACACCAGGGCTACAACAATAAACTGATGTTTTCTTTCAAAATAGCCAAGCTAAAAATGTTCATCAAATATGACTTATTGGTCAGATTTTCATTTTCAATTTCAGCAAGTGACCTTGACCTCAAGTGAACTGATGCAAAAATCAGTATCAAGCTAGCTCTTTAAATAAATTACCAAAACAGCAAGCTTCATTCATACATGCTCCTAGTATGAGTTATTAAGAAGAGACACTTTTTCTATTTCTAGTGACCTTGACCTTGTATGCACTGACCCTACAAAACATTCCAAAGCCAGCTTTTCCTGTAAGTATCAAACCAACAAGATTCATTCATAAATGTTCCATCAAACCCAAGTTAACCCTTTACTACACAATCCTGAGTTTTAAAGACCCTGAAGAAATAGCCTTTTGAAAACTTTGTGGGCAGAGGAGAAAATGCTGGTAACCAGCATTTTCTCCTTTTCCCACAAAGTTTTCTAAACTTTAGACAAATACCATCATTTCAGCTGAATTTGTCATCTGCCAATGCTTTCAACACAATCCCAAAATCTATCCAAAGCTAGTTCCTCATGTTACCTCCCTTCACAGAATGGTTTATTCATAGATATTCATTATCACATAAGTTATTGCAAGAACACATTTTCTAATAACAGTGACCTTCACCTTGCATGCACTAACCTCAAAATCATTTCTGAGCTAGCTCATATATGCATCCTACAAATTTAAGTTATTGAGCAGAGGAACTTGATCTATTTTTAAGCAACAGTGGCCTTGACACTATACACTGACCCAAAAATCAACCCCTAGCTCACTTTTTTTCATAAATATACTACACAGTAAATTTCATTGATAAATGTTAATTTAAATATGGGTAATTAAGAAGATTTTTATTTCTAATTTCAGCATAAGTGGCTTAACCTTGCATGCACTAACCCTAAAATTTATCCCAACCTACCTTTTCATATTACCATCCAATACAGCAAGTTTTATTCATTGTATGTTGACTGAAAATCAAATCATTGTGTAGAAAGTATTTTATTTGGTAACAGTGACCTTTACCTTGCATGTACCAACCCTAAACTCAATCCCAAGCTAGTTTTTCATGTAAACATCCTACAAAGCATAATATAAATCATAATTGTTCATTCAAACATGAGTTATAGAGCCAAAAACCCTTTTTTTCTACTTTCAGTGACAGTGGCCTTGACCTTGCATGCACTGACTCCCAAACTTAATCCCATGCTAGCTTTTCAGATATTTTTTCTTTACATCCTATGTATACTCTACAAAATCAAAGTACTGTAAGTACATATAGAAGGTGATGGTAGAATTTTGCAATCAAATCAGTTTTAACAGACCATTTCATTAAAAATTCATCTAATTTATGGTTGACAACATATTCTTCTAAGATTGATAGCATTAATTCATGACTATTTCCCATCAAAATGTGTAACTAAGCATTTTGCGTGCAGTTTTAGCTGTAAGGAAAGTGGTTTGGGGTGTACTGACAGTGGTTTTGAGTGTTTTTGAGTGGTTTTTGGGTGTTTCTCTTACTTATTCATCTGGGACGTAGACTTTGTAAACTAGGTCATGTCAAAGCTGTGAAACGAGGCTAACTTAAAATTTAGAGCTAATTCTATGACATTTAACTTTGAAGTTCACTATTTGTGTATTTGGCTTAAACAGATTTTTAACCCGTTGTTATTTTCACATATCAAATGAATTTCAAACAGAGGATTGATTGATTGTATGGTATTTAAAGCCATTTTCAACATTATTTCAGTTATATCGCAGCAGCCATGCTATCCATGCTTAACTGGAGTTTCTCTTACCAGTACTATGCACAATATTCTTTCCAAGTAACTGGCTCCTTTCCCACATAACCATCATTGCAACAATGGTCAGCGGTGAGAGAGGAATGAACACTGTCTCAATAACTATCATCAATCCTTGGAAAGAAATTGGCCGAACCGGGGATCAAACCAGCGACCTCCTGTTCTCAAGTCCTGTATGCTATCGACTGAGCTTCCAGGGCTCAGCTTGAAACAGAGGAGTGATTCATCTTCATGTCTGATGGTTGCCATTAGAAGATGAGACCTGAAAGGTCATCACCTTCTAAAAAAGATGAAACCTATAAGTTGTTTAAGTTTACAGAATGTTATGAAGATGACACTTGCCAACAGCTAGTGTGATATCTAGACTTGATTTACATGAGACATGCTTTACCAGAACCAATGTCAGGCTGGATCAAAGGCATGTAAACCATCCCTTTTTTATCTTCAATGAAAATTTCAATAATTGAACTGTCTGCCTAGTTTTCTACCACATAATTGACATTAATTATATTCTATCAGACCTTCTCTCATTTCTGTTAGACATAATGGAAATTGTCACACAAATGCACATGATAATTATTGTTGTCTCGAAATGGTATAATATCCGCTCTACTGCTGCAAGTGGCGTATACATCTATCTCAGTCTGCCCTTTTATCAAACATCCTGTTTTACGGATCCTGAGGAAAAAGACTTTAGAAAACATTGTAGAAAAAACAAGAAAATGCAGGTAACCAGAGTTTTCTCCTTTTACCACATTGTTTTCTATCCTTTCAAAGGCAAATCCCAATATTGGAGCTATCTTGAATTTGTTTTTCTGCAAATGCTTTCAATTTGGACAAGCTTAAGATTTTGTCCTTCAGTATGATTTAACACTCTAGTCCTTTAACCCTCACCAGATGACAAATATTTGGTTTAGTTTGTATTGGAGTTTAACCCTATTTTAACAGCTCAGGTCATATCATAGCGGTCAGTGACGCACCCATGTGTTTCCTGGCTTTCTCCTACATGTACTGAGACAACTTTCTTGTCCAAAGCCACTGACTACTTTTCTCACATGCATCAGAGGTGAGAGGCGAAAAATCGCCGGAAAAAAAGTTTGCCTCAACTGGGTATCAAACTTGCAAACACCAGGTCACAAGTGAGATACGCTAACCACTGAGCTACCCCAGTGGGGTGACAAATATTTAGTTTGGTCTAATTTAATGGTATCTGTAGACAACAAATTAAATGTGGTTGAAATGATGGAGTTTGTTTTTGATAAGATAGAAAACATGGTGGGAAAAGGAGAAAATGCTGATTTTTCAAAAGCTTTATTTCCAAGGGTTCAAGTGATTGTTTGGTAAAGGATTAATCCAATACTAAGCAGGCTGATTCGAGACCCAGAAAAAACAAATACAGAGTAATGACATGCATGTAAACACCTTCTTCCATTTGCCTGGAAACCACATAGGGAAAAGAAGGAAATAATTGTGAGGAAGACCTGCATCTTTTCTCTCTATGTCTTCAGATGCTTATTATCTTGCAGGTACTTCAAAAGTTTGCTATCCTACTTTAACCCACTTTAACCCTTTTCTACAAAATCCCAAGTTTTAACAACCTTGAAGCAGAAGCCTTTTGAAAACATTGTGGGAACTGGAGAAAATGCTGTTTATCAGCATTGTTTTCTATCCCTTCAAAAACATAAATCATCATTTGAGCTACATTTAATTTGTTGCCTGCAAAATGGTTTCAGTTTGGCGGAGTCTAAAATTTTGTTGTTTGGTAAAGTGTTAACCCTTTACCGCACAATGCCACCTTTTGACACCCCTGGAAAAGAAGCCTTTTGAAAACATTGTGGGAAAAGGAGAAAATGCTGGTAACCAGCATTTTCTCCTTTTCCCACAATGTTTTCTACCCTATCAAAGAAAAATTGCACCATTTGAGCCACACTGAAATTGTCGTCTGCAAATGCTTTCAATTTGGACAAGGCTAAAATTTTGTTGTTTGGTAAAGAGTTAAACCTTTACTAGACAACAAATTTTATACTTACCCAATTTGAAAGCATTTTCAGATGACATATTAAATAGGGTTGAAACGGTGGAGTTTGTCTTTGATAGGGTATAAAATACTGTGGGTGAAGGAGAAAATGCAGGTTTCTGTCTGGGTCAACAAAACTCGGGAAGAATGGTTGTGATATGTCTTGTTTCTGAATATTTCATCCAGAGTGCCAACCACACTTTCAGTAACTGTAGGGGACAGTGTAGGTCAAGATTAGACTGTCAAGAAGAGGCAGTGTAATTATGGACCTATTATGTCCCTTATTTGACGAGATATTTAGACAAAACAGTCTTGCATGCAATCTCCTGTATTTTATGTGATTGGTGCTTTGAAGTATGATAAATATTGCAAATTTTATGACTCAATCTTGCATAACTCTTTCAAGATTTTTTTTTTTCAGAGAAAAGCTACCATTAAAATTTGTTGATAAAATGACAGATTTATGTTTCTCTAGAATTGGAGGGTATGAAAACCTAATTTATTCATTTACCAAAGCTCTTCCTTTCCAAGTAATTTTAACCCTTTACCACACAATCCTGAATTTTGACGACTTTGATACAGGTGACTTGAAAATGTTGTTGAAATGGAGAAAAATACTGGTAACTAGCATTTTCTCCTTTTTCCATAGTGTTTTTACTCTATCCTTTCCCACATAACCATCATTGCAACAATGGTCAGCGGTGAGAGAGGAATGAATCCTGTCGCAATAACAATCATCAATCCTTGGAAAGAAACTGGCCGAACCGGAGATCAAACCAGTGACCCCCTTTTCTCAAGTCCTGTACGCTATCGACTGAGCTTCCTCGGCTCAGCTTGAAACAGAGGACTGATTCATTTTCATATCTAATGGTTGCCATAAGAAGGTGAGACCTGCATCAAAGATAATTTCCACAATTTGAGCTAAATTTGATTTGTTGACTGCAAATGCTTTGGAACTGGACAAGTCTAAAATTTTGTTGTGTGGTAAAGGGTTAACTTAACTCTTTACCACACAATCCCGACTTTTAACAACCGTGAGAAAGAAAGCTTTTGAAAACATACTGGGAAAAAGAGAAAATGCTGGTAACCAGCATTTTCTCCTTTTCCCACAATGTTTTCTACCCTTCCTAAAATAAATTTCAATTTTTGAATAACATTTGTTTTGTCGTCTGCAAATGCTTTCAATTTCGACTGGTCTAAAATTTTGTTGTGAGGTAAAGGGCTAACTCAAAACATTCTGAAACAAATTTGAAGCAGATGACTTTTTTAACCCTTATCCTGCTTGATAAGTAAAATGCAATTTTCAGGCCAATTGTAAAAACCCAAATTTTCCTATTTGAAAGGGTTTTTTGGAGGAAAAATTATCTCCCTATTGGACAGTGTAGATCCAAGATCAGACTGCACTGAATGTGCAGTCTGGTCTTGATCTATAATGTCAGCAAACAGTCAGTGAGTTGCACGTAGCAGCCTACGGGTTAACAGCCTTGCGAAATAGAGATAAGAAACATAAATTGGAGTTTAATATTGAGTACATGTGAAAGCAATGGTTAAGGGTGAAACTGCTTACATTGAACAGTATTTCCTTTTGCAGCAATGTTTTAAAAACCATGTATGGTGCAAGACAAAGTAAGTTGTCTGCATGGGGTAATGTGTTAACCATTTACCACATGACAAAATTTAAGACACATCCAAATTGAAAGCATTTGAGGATGACAAAAGAAATGTGGATTAAATGATAAATTTTGCCCTTGAAAGGGTAGAAAAGATAGTGGGAAAAGGAGAAAATGCTGGTACCATCGCTTTTTTCTTTTCCCACATTATTTTCAAAGGCCTTGTTCTTCACGGTCATTAAAACTCGGGATTGTTTGGTAAAGGGTTATAAACCAATTGCATTTAATTTGCTCCCATTTTTATGGGATTTTTATGTCCTTTCCTTATACATTATA
The DNA here is from genome assembly GCA_945859785.2 of Tridacna gigas. Classification (NCBI taxonomy): domain Eukaryota; kingdom Metazoa; phylum Mollusca; class Bivalvia; order Cardiida; family Cardiidae; genus Tridacna; species Tridacna gigas. The sequence continues at coordinate 75,205,365 of OX244032.2, forward strand.
CAGGAATATTGCAGTGCCAAATGCCCATGACTCAGGAACATTAAGGGAATGTGTTTTAATTTTGAAAATTTTACCATATAAGTTGATTTCAATTGATTTTCTTCCTTTCATTTCAAAGGCAATTTAACCCTAAATCCTTTACCACATAATGCCGAGTTTTTACGACCCTAAGGAAGAAGCCCTTTGAAAACATTGTGGAAATAGGAGAAAATACTGCTTAACCAGCATGTTTTCTACTCTTCCCAAAATAAATTTCAATTTTTCAGTCACATTTATTTTGTCGTCTGCAAATGCTTGCAATTTGGACTAGTCTAAAAGTTTTTGTTTGGTCAAGAGTTATAGCACTGAATTAATGATCTGGACCTTTTAAATAAGGAAAAAACAGCCAGAAATATTGAATATGTGACATAGCAGCAGACAGTGTAGATCTAAGATCAGACTACATGTTCTGTGCAGTCTGATCTTGATCTATACTGTCTGCAAAAACAACCTGAGTTGGTTCCAGGGCTTAGGGTTAAATGGGTCTTTTGATGTTACAAGAGAATTCAGAAGAGGTGGTACAATCACAATTAATTTGTTTTGAATTTGTTTCAGTCATAAAGAAGTAAATCAAGCATCATCCATTAGACTTCACCGAAAAAGAACTTCATAAATTATAAATGTATCTTTTTATACAGCCAGCAGAAAGAAGCCTAGAACAAACATACGAGCCATACTCTGGCAAAAGGGAGCATAAAGCATCTCAATAATGCAGAGTACCAATCTAATTCACCACATAATATGGATCAATAAAAGCTACTTTTTTTTTTTTTTAATGATTGACTTAATCATGAGGTAAACTGGTCTTTGGACATACATAGAATATACAAATAGCGAAAAGTTTTGGCCCAGGTCAGCCTGCACAAGGACTGAAACTTTTCACAGATGCATTAAGCTACCTTTTCACAGAGTATGGCTCATATATTTTAATAACCATTCCTTCATAATCATAAAGTGACAAAGAGACAGATTGTCCGCTTTCAGTGTGGACTAAATAATTTAACTCTTTACCACACAATCACGGGTTTAAACAACCTGAAAAAGAGGGCTTTGGAAAACATTGTTGGAAAAGGAAAAAATGCTGAAAACTAGTATTTTCTCCTTCTTCAAAATATTTTCTACCTTATCAAAGCCAAATTCTCTTATTTGAGTCACATCAAAATTGTTGTCTGCAAATCTCTTTCAATTTAGACAAGTCTACATATTTCTCATGTAGTATAGAGTTAAATTCTGCTGTCTTAATAGACAAGCTTACCTATCACATGACATGCGTCTTTTAGAAGTGAAAGACACACACAAAATTAATGACTATACTGGCTGATGGGGAAAAGAACAATTACTTGTACTAATGCCCCAAACAGTGGTCAAAAGTAGTCAATGCTGGTGTGAAAACACATGTAAATCTAAATCATATCATTTAAAAGTGTGGAAATTATTGCGAAAAAGACAATCTGTTATCGTATGGTCAGTCCAAGTGTTAGTTACAGGCAGAAAAATAAAATTTAAAAGTAAGTCAAAAGTTGCAAGGTCGCTGTATCTTTTGTTTCCTTTTTACCTTGTTTTGAAATTCGATTTTTCTGCCAGCGACTAACACTTGGATTAACTGTACAATAAAGAGATTGTTATCTTCACAATAATTTCTATACTTTTAAAACGTATAATTTAAAGTCAAATACATTTTAACACCTGCATTGTTTACTCTCTGCCGCTATTGGGGTTTTAATAATCTGTCCCCTCTTACGCAATAATTTTCACTCTGAAAACTAAACATCTAGATCTGGTGAGACACAATGTCTCTGCTCAGTGCTAGTAAGAGTATAATGATATTCTCCTGATCAACTGTTATAATGATCCATCAATTTTTTACAAAACAATCCCAACTCTTAACAACCCTGTGTGAGAAAACTTAGGAAAAAATTGTGGGAAAAGGAGACAGTGTTGGTAACCAGTATTTTCTCTTTTTCCCACAATGTTTTCTAACCTTCCAAAGACCTTCACAGACAAATATTATTATTTATGGCACATCTACTATGTCATCTGCAAATGCCTTCAATTTGGACCAGTCCAAAACTTTGTCATTTGGTAAAGAGTTATTCTGTAACTGGGCACTTACCTGTAACATCAAAGTAGACTCATTTTGCACAAGTGCTGTATTTGCCATCTTCTATGAGTTTGAAATACCACAGTCTGGATCCAAGCTGTAAAATTCTGCCAGCAAAAAACAATGTCTGAAGAAATGAAAAATTGCTTTGTAAAATTTGCATTCAAGCTTTTCATGACATGTCTCTCCAAGAGGAACATTGAGCAGATAAAACTGACATATTAACAAATTATACTGGTTCTCTGTTTACCATGCAACAGTGATGATTGACTCTGTAACACACTTGCTCTCAATCAAACTCAAACATACTGGAACCAAGCAGAATAATCCCTGTATCAAAAACAAATTTTTCCTCCCAAAATTTATGCTCTTTCTGTTTTTTAGAATCTATCAGAATATAAATAATAGCACTGCTACGAGGATAGACAAACCCAATCTTACTAGCAGGACATTTTATCAATCTTGACCTTGACCTTTGACCCTAGTGATTCAATTTATACAGTCTTCTTGTGTCACATCAAAAACTTTCATCAACCTTTGTATTAAACCTTAACCATTCAATCTAGAGTTTTAACAGCCCAGATGAAATGGGCTTTTGAAAATATTGTTTAACAAGAGCTTCGCAGAGTGGCGCATATACGCCCGAAGGGGCTTGTCAGTGAAATGAGTTGAAATGAAGGATGGGCTGTGAATGAAGAGTAGTTATTCTCCATGATAAAGAAAGTAAGTCTTGATTGTCTGTAATAGTTTATTGAAGGGAAAAAAAGCATTTAACCCTCTACTGCTATCAGTGTTTGAAGTTTCAAGTTGAGAGCTTTTATATTTTGGAAGTTATGGCCCAGACAAAAATTCAAAGTAAAAATTTAAAAATAAATAAAGGGCAATAACTCAAAATATAAGGGTATCAGAGTTATGGCTCTTGTGCATGACACTTCTCCACAACCTGTTCTATCAGTGTATGAAGTTTCAAGTTGATAGCTTTTCTAGTTTGGAAGATGTAGCCAGGACAAAAATTCAAAATGAAGTTATTAAAGGGCAATTACTCAAAAACTTAGGATGACAGAGTTATGGTTCTTGTTTACTGCACTTCTCCACAATCTGTTCTATCAGTGTATATTGTTTCAAGTTGATAGCTTTTATAGTTTGGAAGATCTGGCCCAAACAAAAATCTAATGTGAAAAATATTAAAGGGCAATAACTAAAAAAATAAGGGTGGTACAGTTACAATTTTTGTGAATTGCTCTTCTCCACAACGTGTTCTATCAGTCTTTGAAGGTTCAAGATCATAGCTTTTATAATTTACAAATTATGGCCCGGACGAAAATTCAAAGTGAAAACTAACAAAGGGCAATAACTCAAAAAGAAGGGTGGCAGAGTTACGGTTCTTGTGCAGTGCACTTCTTCATAATGTGTTCTATTAGTCTTTGAAGTTTCAAGATGATGGATTTTAAAGTTTGGAAGTTATGGCCTGGACAAAAATTCAAACTGAAAATTAACAAAGGGCAATAACTCAAAAAATAAAGGTGGCAGAGTTATGGTTCATTTGCACTGCACTTCTCCATAATGTGTTCTATCAGTGTATGAAGTTCCAAGTTAATAGCTTTTATAGTTTGGAAGTTATGGCCTGGACAAAAATTCAAACTGAAAATTAACAAAGGGCAATAACTCAAAAAACAAGAGCAGCAGAGTTATGGTTCTTGAGCACTGCTTTTCTCCATAATGTGTTCTATCAGTGTATGTAGTTTCAAGTTGATACTTTTTATGGTATGGAAGTTTTGGCCTGAACAAAAATTCAATGTGAGAAGTCGGTTATTTCAGAAATCAAGGGCAGATAATTTTAGAACGCAAACAGCGGTCCAAATTCTAAGAGTCAGGTGCACAACTAGACATCATGGAGATTCATTGTGGCAAGTTTCAAATAATTCCAATGGAAACTGTAGGAAGAGTTGCGCACACAAGAAATTGCTAACAGACGGACGGACAACCGGGGGTGTAACATAATACGACCCTTTGGGCGTATAAAAAGGAGAAAATGATGGTAACCAGTATTTTCTCCTTTTCCCCAATGTTTTCAACGCTTCTGATCACAAATCACATTGTTCAAATGGTATTAAATTTTTTGTCTGCAAATGCTTTCAGTTTGGATGAGTCTGAATTTTTGCTGTTTGGTAAGAGTTAACTCTTTACTAAACGAAAAAATTTTAAACTTGTCTAGATTAAAAGCATTTGCAGACGACAAAATAGATATGACTCAAAAATTGAAATTTGTTTTGGGTAGGGTGGAAAACATTGTGGGAAAAGGTGAAAATGCTGGTTACCAGCATTTTTTCCTTTTCTTACATCGTTTTCAAAAGCCTTCTTTCTCTAAGTCCTTAAAATTTGGGATGTGTGGTAAAGGGTTAACCCCTTACCACACAATGCCAACTTTTAAAGACCCTGGCAAAAAAGCCTTTGAAAACATTTTGGGAAAAGGAGGAAATGCTGGTAAGCAGCATTTTCTCCTTTTCCCACAAGGTTTTCTACTTTATTGAAGAAAAATTGCACCATTATAGCCACAGTGATATGTCGTGCGCAAATGCTTTCAATTTAGACAAGGCTAAAATTCTGTTGTGTTGGTAAAGCGTTAAATAGTCTTCGAGTTAGAGAACACAGGATATAAGACATTTACCTGGCACTTTCTACTTCTGTTTTAGTTTCTGGTACTTCAGCAATTATCCCTAAATAATTATTTTATCTCTTTACATCTGGATAAATAAAATGTTTATTTTCAGACAATAAATACTTCAATCTGAATGCTGTTTTGCAAGGCATATCTCCCAAAACAATCTTGCAGTAAGGATTTTTAGACCGTAAGGTAATTACATATAATTATGAGAAGTATCTAATTCGTGGTACTACAAGGAAAGCAATATGTTTCTTAGTAAAGTTGCACCAGTGAGGCAAGACTCAAATACATAAATCTAAATACCATGAAATGTTCAGCATTTTTAGAAAAAAATGATACAGAATCAAAAATGACTAGACTGGGAAGCTGAATGACATGGCCTGAAAAACTTCTTGAAGATGAGAAAATTGGGAGCAGTTGTGGCTGATGTATCATAAAGTCATGTGCCATCTAAACAAAAGGAAAATTTCCAGTTGATGATTGATTGTATGGTGTTTAAAGCCGTTTTCAACATTATTTCAGTTATATTGCGGTGGCTAGTGCATCTATCCATGCTTTCCTCAAGTTTCTTTTACCAGTACTCCGCACAATATTCTTTCCAAGCCACTGGCTGCTTTCTCACATACCCATCGTCCAAACAATGGTCAGCAGTGAGAGAGGAATGAATCCTAACACAATGACTTTCATCAATTCTTGTAAAGAAATTGGCCGAGCCGGGGATCGAACTAGCGACCTCCTGTTCTCAAGTCTTGTACACTACTCACTGAGGTATTGGGGCTTGGCTTGAGTTGGTGAAACCGCTATTCTGACTATATTACTTTTTGCCAAACAAGAGATCTGCATATGGATGCCACCCCTCCATTGCAGCTGCTTTTAGATATAGATTGATTTTCAAAATTTGAAAAATCTAAGTTGAAAAAGGGTGTCAAAAAGGGTGTCATAATGGTGTCAAAATTAATTTTGATGGCTACCTGCCCCTGGTGTATTGGCTTTTTCCCCCGATGTTTTCTAACCTTTTAAAGATAAAATCCATCATCTGAGATAAATTTGTCATATGTAAAATTATGCTTTCATTCTGGGCAAGTCTAAAATGCACCATTTGGGAAAGAATGACAGGGTGACATGATCACTATATCTAAGAATTTTACATAACATGATTAACTCTTTACCAAACGAGAAAATTTTAGACTGGTCCAAATTGAAACCATTTGCAGACAACAAATTAAATGTAATCTTTCATAGGCTAAAAAACATTGTGGAAAAAGGAGAAAATGCTACCAGCATTTTCTCCTTTTCCCACAATGTTTTCAAAAGCCTTCTTTCTCAGGGTTGTTAAAACTTGGGATTATGTGGTAAAGAATTAAAAGCAAATATAATGGTCCTCTTCACACATATTTCTTTTCTCTTTTCATTACAAATTAATTTTATGATCTTCTTCTATCAAAAGATATGCACTTCACAACATTTACAGGAAATTTCATCAACGCATTAGCTTAATCCTGGTGCAGATTCTCATATTAACCCTTTACCACACAACAAAGATGAAGACTTATCTGGATTGGAAGCATTTGCAGACTACATTTTAAATGTGGCTGAAACTAGAATAACTATCACTAAAGGTGATAAATACCCCCGCCCCTATATTTCATGTCACAGGGGCAATAACTCTGCAATGTCAATTTAGGGGCAATAACTCCGTAATCATTAGGCCAACACTCATGAAATTTGTGCTTTGCACATCTACTGTTCCTGGTGAATATCATGACAAATATCAAGTGAATAAGACTTAAACTGAAGGAATAGTTCTCTGGACAGGAAGTTTTGAGTAAATTCAGGGGTAATTAATTTGGCAAACATTTGAGAAAAATGCATCTTGAACCTCTACTGCTCCTGGTGAATATTTATGCAAAGTATCAATTTAATTGGACACAAAACTAAATGAGTGTAAAAAAGTGTAGACCATGATCTGACAATATGTCTGAGACACAGCGGCTGGTCTGGATCCACACTTGTTGCAAATGTCCAAAGGTGCCTTTTCGCATAATGTTGGCCAACTATACATATGACAGAAAAGACCTCCTTAAAGTGAATCAGACAGAAACTGTAGGAGGAGTTGTCCGGACAAGCATTTTTAAGTCAAATCAGGGGCAATAACTCAGTAATTCCTGATGGAATTTTCACAAAATTTGCGTCTTGCACATCTACAACTCCAAATGGACACTTCTGCCAAGTATAAAGCGAATCGGACTGAAATTGTAGGAGGAGTTGTCCGGACAAGCATTTTAAATGTGAATCAGGGGCAATAACTCATTAATTCTTCTTAGAATTTTCACGAAAGTTGCGTCTTGCACATCTACAACTCCTAATGAACACTTATGCCAAGTTTAAAGTGAATCAGACAGAAACTGTAGGAGGAGTTGTCCGGTCAAGCATTTTTAAGTCAAATCAGGGGCAATAACTCAGTAAATCTTGATGGAATTTTTACAAAATGTGTCTTGCACATCTACAGCTCCTAATGAACACTTCTGCCAAGTTTAAAGTGAATCAGACAGAAACTGTAGGGGGAGTTGTCCGGACAAGCATTTTTAAGTCAAATCAGGGGCAATAACTCAGTAATTCATGATGGAATTTTTACAAAATGTGTGTCTTGCACATCTACAGCTCTTAATGAACACTTCTGCCAAGTTTAAAGTGAATCAGACAGAAACTGTAGGAGGAGTTGTCCAGACAAGCATTTTTAAGTCAAATCAGGGGCAATAACTCAGTAATTCCTGATGGAATTTTCACGAAAGTTGCGTCTTGCACATCTACAACTCCAAATGGACACTTCTGCCAAGTATAAAGCGAATCAGACTGAAATTGTAGGAGGAGTAGTCCGGACAAGCATTTTAAATGTGAATCAGGGGCAATAACTCATTAATTCTTCATAGAATTTTCACCAAAGTTGCGTCTTGCACATCTACAACTCCTAATGAACACTTATGCCAAGTTTAAAGTGAATCAGACAGAAACTGTAGGAGGAGTTGTCCGGACAAGCATTTTTAAGTCAAATCAGGGGCAATAACTCAGTAAATCTTGATGGAATTTTTACAAAATGTGTGTCTTGCACATCTACAGCTCCTAATGAACACTTCTGCCAAGTTTAAAGTGAATCAGACAGAAACTGTAGGAGGAGTTGTCCGGACAAGCATTTTTAAGTCAAATCAGGGGCAATAACTCAGTAATTCTTGATGGAATTTTTACAAAATGTGTGTCTTGCACATCTACAGCTCTTAATGAACACTTCTGCCAAGTTTAAAGTGAATCAGACAGAAACTGTAGGAGGAGTTGTCCGGACAAGCATTTTTAAGTCAAATCAGGGGCAATAACTCAGTAATTCCTGATGGAATTTTCACAAAATTTGCGTCTTGCACATCTACAACTCCAAATGGACACTTCTGCCAAGTATAAAGCGAATCGGACTGAAATTGTAGGAGTTGTCCGGACAAGCATTTTAAATGTGAATCAGGGGCAATAACTCATTAATTCTTCATAGAATTTTCACGAAAGTTGCGTCTTGCACATCTACAACTCCTAATGAACACTTATGCCAAGTTTAAAGTGAATCAGACAGAAACTGTAGGAGGAGTTGTCCGGACAAGCATTTTTAAGTCAAATCAGGGGCAATAACTCAGTAATTCTTGATGGAATTTTTACAAAATGTGTGTCTTGCACATCTACAGCTCCTAATGAACACTTCTGCCAAGTTTAAAGTGAATCAGACAGAAACTGTAGGAGGAGTTGTCCGGACAAGCATTTTTAAGTCAAATCAGGGGCAATAACTCAGTAACTCTTGATGGAATTTTTACAAAATGTGTGTCTTGCACATCTACAGCTCCTAATGAACACTTCTGCCAAGTTTAAAGTGAATCAGACAGAAACTGTAGGAGAAGTTGTCCGGACAAGATTTTGCGGACAGACCGACCGCCCGACCGACCGACAGGCTGATTCCAGTATAATAATGGAAAAGGAGAAAATGCTGGTAACCAGCATTTTCTCCTTTTCCCACAATATATTCCACTCTTTCAAAGACAAATCCAATCATTTTACTTCTGTCTGAAAAGTCATCAGAAAATGCTTTCAATTTGGACCAGTCTAAAATTCTGTTGTGTGGTAAAGATTCAATTCCTTACCAGATCTTGTCCATGACAATCTACTTTCTCCAAGCTGTTACAAAAATGATTAGAGTTGACGGACTTCAAACTTCATTCTACCATCACCATTGACTCCGTAAATTCTGCTGACTCTAAAAAATTTTACATGCCTCTTTACCTTTTGAAACAAGTTGATTTTGAACATAATTATCTTGGTGAAATATTGATTGATTGATAATATGGTGTTTAATGCTGTCTTTATAACATTATTTCAGTTATATTGCAGCAGCCAGTACACCTATCCATGCTTTCCTAGAGTTTCTTATACCAATTCTATGCACACTATTCTTTCAAAGCTACTGGCTGCTTTCCCACATAACCATCGTTGAAAAAAATGGTCAGCAGTAAGAAAAGAATGAATCCTGTCAGAATGACTATCATCAATCCTCAAAAAGAAATCGGCTGAGCCAGGGATCGAACCAGCAACTCCTTGTTCTTAAGTCCTGTACGCTATCGACTGAGCTACTGAGGCTTGGCTTTGCAAAATATGGAAAATTAAGTTTAATTAAGGTTAGGTACAGGGCCTGTATTCATCAAACCTTCTTCTTCAATCAGAAGTTGTGTAACTTTCAAATTTAAAAAATCTTGCAGAATAAAACTAAGAACATTCTTGAAGTTCCCTAATTACTAACTTTAAGCCAAATATAACCTATTTCGTAGACATTTTATCAAATGTATAGTCATTCTTGTGGCTTCATGACAAATATTACACCTGGTGGTTTAGCGATAAACAATCACGATCCCCCCCATTGTTTACAATTTTGACTCAACGCAATTTTCTCCCACTAAAATTCATTTCTAATAACAAATATGACACTTCTTTTTCATTCTTTGGGGCCAAACAGATACTGCCAATTTATTGATTTGATCACACATGTCTGACTTCCTTAAATTGGGTTATAACTGACTGATCGAGTAGCATAGTTCCTTTAAAATTTAGAAAATCTTGGAGAATAAGACTAAGAGCATTCGTAGGAATAATTAGTGAGTATGGACCCTGGATAAGATTTGAAAATATGGCCTGGAGAAAGTGCTTTGTATGAGCAATTTGTATATTTAAACAGTGTCTTCAAAGAAGGTCTCTTGCAAGACAAAACAAACACATCGCATGGGTGCCAATACTAGGCTGCAGCTGCTTGTAGTGAAAATTCTAAGTTGCAAAAGGGGTATAACTGTGTCAAAAATATTCTGATGGTTACCTGCCACTTTTTGTATGGATTCCCTTTTGATAGTTGACTAGTCCGGAGTTTGAAGTAACTATCTTTGGTAATGACAGAGATATTATAAAATGTCAAAATCTTTGCATGGCCACATGGACGATGCCAGGGCTATGACAAAACCTCAGCTTTTTCTTCAAAAACAGTGGAAACAATAGTTACCTGAAGGAAGACTGCGATACTGTAAGACCAATGTTTGCTGCCGTCAAAACTGAAACCAAAATCAAACTTACATGTAACAGCATGTAATAGATAAATTGAACAAAGAAATCCTTTCAGATTTATCTGCATAAAACCTGGTTTAAATTACCTATCTATCAGTATAGTACACTGTCTGAAAGAGTTTTAAATTTATACCTCCAGAAGATGTTCAACCCTTAAAGCACCTTTTACAACTGTAATTGCTTCTGCAACCAGTGTAGATCAAGATCAGACTGCACATGTGTGCAGTCTGATCATTGATCTACACTGTTCGCTTCTCTAAAACACTATAGACTAAAACCATCATAATATGGCAATTATTTGTGGCTTATTTCTAAACTGAAAATGTTTGTTGGTCTTACTAAGGGCTCTGAGTGTTAAATTCTCAAAGCAAAACTTTCTGTAATTAACAACTCTTGCACCTGTTCTTGGTTTTATCTTTTTCAGCCCTTATCCTGCTAAATAATTTAACTCTTTACCACACAATCCCAACTTTTAACGACCCCAAGGAAAAAGCCTTTTGAAAACATTGTGGGAAAAGGAGAAAATGCTGATTACCAGCATTTTCTTCTTTTCCCACAATGTTTTCAACTCTTCCAAAAATAAATTTCAATTTTTGATTCACATTTATTTTGTTGTCTGCAAAAGTTTTCAATTTGGACTGGTCTAAAATTTTGTCGCTTGGTAAAGGGTTAAAATGAAACTTTCAAACTGATAGTAGAAAAAAACAAATATTGTTATTCCAAACTTATTTTTTGGGGAAAAAAACATTTTCATACTGGACAATGTAGATTCAAGATAAGAATGCACATTCTGGACAGTCTGATCTTGATCTATACTGTCTGTAAAAGGTCTTTGAGTTGCACTTAGCAGCCTAAGGATTAATGTGTGGAACAACCCAAACATCATAAAATTTTTATTGAGAAATGAGGGATGCAGTCTCCATTGTTTTCACACAGATATAATTTACTTACAGGTAATATTATAAACCCTTAACCATACGATGTAATGTTTTAACTCCTCACTAACCTGAGTTGTAAGGTCCCCATGGAAAAGGATTTTTGAAAACATTGTGGGAAAAGAAGAAAATGCTGGTAACCAGCATTTTCTGCTTTTCCCACAATGCTTTCTACCCTTTCAAAGACAAATTTTCTAACGTGTTCAATGTTTGGTGACTCATCTGCTTGGACCATATAAAATGTAGTTGTTTGTAAAGAGTTAAAGACCCTCAGAGAGCAGCCTCTTGAAAACATGGTGAGAAAAGTAAAATAAAAGCTGGTAACCATTTGGTTTAGCCAATCAGAAGTTGTGTTAGTTTCAAATTTAGAAAATCTTGGAGGATAAGACTAAGAATGTTCTTTAGAATAATTGGTGAATATGGACCCAGAACATTTTTGGGCAAAATACAAGTTAGCATTTTAGGTTTGAATATCTTTTTTCATTTTGTTATTTGTAAATTTTTGGCATGTCCAAAGGTCCTTCTAGCTCCAGACGCAGTTGACTGTAAGATTACACGGATTTTACAGATAATTATGTGATGATTTACTCGGTATAATGCATCACAGAGATGCATTAATCCCCTTTTTCCAGAGCATAGCTCAATTATTGCTTATATCCATTTCATAGGGAATTTATTCTATATATCATTCAGTTGATAAGTTTTCTGACACAAAGAATTAAAGAACATCCAGATATCAAGCAGTTAATTGGCGTTTCATTCCTTCAGGATTAGCTGACCATTAATATTAGGAAAGGTTATTTATTACAGCAATATAACATTTGCTGCCATATTGCTTGCCGCATGCAGACAGGTGACTGGATTCTCTGTTTTCCTTTAGATTTATTTCTATTCTTTGTATTGGAGTTTAGCGCCCTTTAGAACAGCTTAGGTCATATCGCTGCAGTCAGTGCACTTACACATGTGTTTCCAGGCTTTCTCACACCAGTACCGACATAACTTTCTTTCCAAACCACTGACTACTTTTCTCACGTGCATCAGAGGTGAGAGGCAAAAATCACCTTAAAGATGGTTTACCTGAACCAGATATTGAACCTGCAAACACCAGGTCACAAGTCAGATACGCTAACCACCGCGTTACCAGGCCAGGCTGAAGATCTATTTCATGGTTATGGTTTTGTAAGGATGATTGCAGTAATAACTTGATCTTCATCTGCTACAGGGTTATATTTTGACAGAATAATAGGACAACAAAAGTAAGTCTCACAAGATATAAAACATATATCTAATCTTACGATGGTCAGGGCACAATCTGATTTGATTATACCACTCCCTGACTTGTTGTCGGGGTTACAGTTAGCTAGCTTTGTTTCCTATCAAGGGAATACCACCAACAATTCATTTTCCAATATTATACTTTATCTACTTATCAATAGATCATTAAGTACTGACTTACTGTACTCTTAACAATATTTCCCTCCAAGTTAGAACCATGGAAACCTAGATACCCCCCTTTAATAATATTGATTATCCTGTCAAAATGATCTGATCAAATTAATGAAGAGTGGGCGTAATACATTGAGGATATTTGTTTTTTTCGGTGAATGATCCAAATTTATTTCGTCGAAAGAACATCATCAGTAATATTTTCATGAGTGGCACATCATCAAAATATTACCGATGATGTTTTGCTCAGTGAAATAAATTTTGATCTTTCACCAAAAAAAAATACAAATATTCTATTTATTTCATGCTTGTAACCCCTTTTTATGTTGGGACTTCCATCAAAATCCAGTACAGTTGTTTTCGGTCATTCCGGTGACATACCTCCCTTGCATACCAATGCATTACAATATTACATAAAGCGTGAGAAATATAGGGTAAATGGGCGTACATTACATCATAATTTCCCTCCAGTTGAATAGCAAGCACTGTTTACCTAGGTAACAAGTGTGCAGGAACTATTGTTTCTGCCTTCAATTGAAGAGTGAAAATATGAAATCAATATTTTTCACTGGTCTTAACCATAGAATATCAAACCATAATCCACCATTATTTCTCGATAAATTACAGAAAAGCTGAAATAAAAGATTTTTCATAGAGCTGACCTACCTGTACATCTAATACTCTACCAAATACCCAAGGTGACCCATTTTTATACTAATCCAAAATATTATCTTGATAGATATTTTGACCAACCTTTATCAGAATTGGACTAAAAATGTTTTCCTCAGATTTGACCCTATTACCTTATTGATCTTTTTTTACCCACATCATGATCCATTTTTTCAATTGTACAAGCTATCAAGATGGATATGCATACCAAGGTTCATATGCCTTGTGTTGAAACTGTTACTTCCACAGTACAGAAACTTATTTTTCAAAATTGATTAAGTGACCTACTTTTGGACCTCAAATGATCCATTTTCAAATTCATCAAGAAATATTTCAAGATATACATTCTGTCCAAGTTTCATTAGCAATGGACTGATAATGTGGCCCCTTGAGTGCAAATAGGTAAAAAGAGCACCACATGCAGGTGCCACCACTTGGCTGCAAGTGCTTGATTTTCATTGAAAATTCTGTCAAAAAGGGGCATAAATGTCTCAAAAATACTGTGACGGTTACCTTCCCCTGTTGTACTGGTTTCCCTTTGGATAGTTAATAACACGTCCAAGTTTGAAGTAAACATCTTCAGTAATAACAGATATTACAAAATGTCAAAGTTTTACATGATGACATTACGAAGACAATGCCAAGGCTATGACAGTACCTGTTTTCTCAAAAAAAAAAACTGAGCTAAAAATGAATGTAGAACCATGCAGCATAGACCACAAGAGTCAGACCCCATTGCAATCACAAAATCTCAAATTGAGCATGTTTGTCCTCAGACCAGCTCACACACACACACAGAGAAGAGAGAGAAAGAGTAAAATTATTTGTACTACAAGCTAACTCAGTATTTTGCAACTGGCAAAAACAGCAATGAAACAAATTCCTACATTAATCTGTGTGTTCTCAAAAATTGTTCCGACACTGAAATTTCTTTTGACTTCATACAACTCATTGGAACATCTGTGAGAAATGTGTCAACAGAACTTCTGTCACCTATAGAAACCAGTTAGGCACTTCAAAACACAAGTGTAACAAAATGATGTGTCTTTCTGAATTGAAGTATATCTGATATGCTGATTGCCGATCTTGATAAGAGTTTTGATGCTACTGGTAACAGGAAAGAAAAAGAAGAAATTTGTTGCAAGTAACTAACATAAAACATTATGTAAACACATTTTTGGGATGTATCTAATTTTTTACCAGTGCTTCCCTAGTCAGTGAGGATTAAGTCTTTACCACACAATCCCGAGTTCAACAACCCAAAGAAAGAAGGCTTCTGAAAACATGGTAGGAAAAGGAGAAAATGCTGGTTTCCAGCATTTTCTCCTTTTCACACTTTGTTTTCTACCCCATCAAAAATGAAGTCCATCATTTGAGCCACATTTAAATTGTCGTCTGCAATGCGTTCAATTTGGATGAGTTTAAAATTATGTTGTTTAGTAATATAAAGAGTTAAGAAGAAAGTTTGCTTGAAGTTGCCTTCCTAGGTGGGCTTTCTATCCTAATCCCAGAGACTTTTGCAGACTGATTTTACAAATAATCATGAGAGACTGATTGAAAAGTTCTGTGCTCTCTGAGGGGTAGTAAACGGCTTTTCACTGTACACAATGGCTAGGTCTGCTCATCATTATCTCCCCTTGATATGCAAAAAGGATTTCCAATGCCCATGTAGTGGACAACTTTTGACCATAGCTGAGGGAAAATGAGCAATTATATAATAGACTTTTTATCCTTTCCTCCATTTCTGTTTTCCTTTCATCATTTTTTCTAGTTTTTGTAGAGTCATAACTACTCCAATGTATCAGGACAACTGGAAAATGTGTATCTTTCTGAGTGGATGCTCATTTTGATCTAGTCATTAAGTTGAGAGTGACATTTCTGCCTTTATTACTCCAAGTTTTATATGATTGCTAATATCTAAAAAGAACAAAAAATATCAAGAGAGAAGATGATGGAAACTAATTGCTTACACAGAAGTACTCAAATGTAATGAATTAGAAAGAAATTTGGGATAAAAGGAACCTAAAAGAATGACAAATTGTTTTGAATTTACATTGGACCAGTAAAACCAATGCAAGTAACAACATAGATTTCTGTATAGCGTTGCTGATATAAGGATAAAAAATTCAAATTTTATCTGGACCTTTGTGTCACACATAACCACCTGCAGACAACTGGAAAATTTCTCTTGTAGTTGCGAGTTCTCCTTTAACTCTTTACCACGCAGTCCCAAGTTTTAACAACCCTGTAGAAATAGCCTTTCAAAAACCTTACGGGAAAAGGAGAAAATGCTGGTATCCAGCATTTTTTTCCTTTTCCTGTAAGGTTTTCTACACCTTGACAGACAATTACCATCATTTCAGCTAAATCTAATATGTTGACTACAAATGCTTTCAATTTGGACCAGTCTAAAATTTTGTCATTTGGTAAAGAGTTAAGCACTATGTCTTCAATTGGACAAAGATCCTTCCAAAGTTATCTACTGCAAATCAAAATTCCGAGGGGATGGGGTGTTGGGGGGTGTGTGGGGGGGGGGAGGGGGGGTTGTAGTAATGACTTATGCATTGGAAATCAATTCCAGAAGCAGAACAACACAATAATATGAAATATGGAAGAGATTTGTAATTGCAAATTTCAGATGAAATTATGTTTTGGCATAAAACAGAGAATGTATCAATATTGGCAGCAAAGTTAACCCTTAGGCTGCTAAGTGTAACTCAAGGACCTTTTGCAGACAGTGTAGATCAAGATCAGACTGCACAGAACATGCAGTCTAATCTTTGATCTACACTGTCTGGTAAGAAGATATCTTTCCCTCAAAAATACCTTTGAAATAGCAAAATTTTGGTTTTTACTATCGGCTTGAAAGTTTCATTTTAGTTATTTAGCAGGATAGGGGTTGATTTTATATTTATAAAATCTTAATGTTATCTTCATTCATCCAGAAAGCTAAGTCCTAGTAGCAGCAAAAAAGTAAACAATTTGGAAATTGTTCAAACACATTTAAATTTATATCATACCGTTTAAAGTATCGAAATTATTGTGAAGATGAAAGTCTGTTATTCACATGTAAGGTCGGCCCAAGTGTTAGCCACTTGTACCAAAGTGAATTTTAAAACCATGTAAAAAGTAAACAAGAGATAGAGCAACCTGGCAGCTTTTGATCTAGTTTTAAAATTCATTTGCCAGCCAGTGGCTAACACTTGAACTGACCAAACAATAACAGATTGTCCTCTTCACAGTGCTTTTCATACTTTCAAATGGTTATGATTTCATTCCCCCTTAGTTTACTTCTGGCTGCTATTTGGCCTTTAGCTTCATGTATAGCTATTTTCAAGTTTCTATTGTGTATGTTTTTGAAGCAAGAGGGTCCTTATGACCCTCATATCCTTCACCTTACATTTCAACATCTGAAATAATCAACTTTTGGCAATTCTTTATATCTGATCTCTGAACATGAAAATAGCTACAGGATTGCCCACAGCTACAAATTTGTTATAATTGAAAGCAGTTTGCAGATGACAGAATTGAAAGTGGCTCAAATTTGTAAGATTTGTTTTTGGAAGGATAGAAACAGTGCAAAAATTAGAAAATGCTGGTTACCAGCTTTTTCTCCTTTTCCTTCAATGTTTTCAAAAGCTTCTTCCTCAGGGTCGCTAAAACATTTTTTTTCCGATTATTTGGTAAAGGGTTCAAGCCTGATAAATCACCTGTTTGATGTCGGTGCCAAAATTCTTCAGAAATGAAAACAAAATAGAGTTCCCTCATGAATATTCTTTTAGAAATGATTGTAACTGACACAGGAATATACTTTACTCATTTTTCTGGGGTAAGTATCATGAAATCATAAAATTGCGGTTGACACACGCTTCCCCCTCCCACCCCGCCCCATCCCCACTTAAAATGCCTATTCATCTGCCTCTCTGAAATCTCTGAATTACAAGAGCTAAAATAAAGCAATGGACAGAGAAATATAGTTAGAATAACACCTATCTTGCCTAATTTGTTCTGTTGATACCCACAACATAAATTCCACTGATCCATTGGCATTTATTAGAATTTTATATCTAATATAATTAAAGGAAACAAATTCTGAAGATGAAGATATCACAGCTTTTTATGTTGTTTTCAGTGATGGAGGACTTATCTGTCAATGCAAATAGGTGAACAATGAAAGAGAAGATTAAAAGAACTTATTGATTACAGACAATGACAAAGCCCTCCCTATAATGTGCTTGACGATATCAGTTGAGCTTCCAAACAAGAGCACAGCAAGCAGGTGCCAATTTTTGGCTGCAGTTGCTTCATTTTCAGTAAAAATTAAGTAAAAAAGGAGCATGCCACATGCCCTTGCTCTTTTTCTGACAATTTTCTGGTATGATTCTGGAAAAAGTCATTGTAACTTCTTTCAGTATTGTTTCTCCTTTACATGACATACTAGTTTAAGTCTTTACCAAACAACAAAACTGTAGACTAGTCCAAATTGAAAGCATTTGCAGACGACAAAATAAATGTGACTGAGAAATTGAAAATTGCTTTGGGAAGGAAAGAAAACATTGTGGAAAAAGGGGAAAATGCTGGTTACCAGCATTTTCTCCTTTTCCCAAAATGTTTTCAAAAGGCTTCTTTCTCAGGGTCATTAAAACTCGGGATTGTGTGGTATAGGGTTAAAGTTGATGAAACATAATTTTCGACTTGTCAAAATTATTACAAGTATTTGCAGCTAGTAAATTAAATATGGTCCAATTAAGTGATGGTTTTTCTCTTTGAAAGGGCAGAAAATATTGCAGGAAAAGCATTTTCTCCTCATCCAAAATGTTTACAAGAGCTTTCTTCTTCAGGGTTGCTTTATCAGAGAATGGATGCTAAAGGGTTAAATGACCTTGCTTATTTATGGAGATAGTTTGACAGCATGAAAATCCAGCTTCCTGCCCTAATTGGCCACTTCAATGAAAAAACATTTAATCTAATAGAAAAGCATCTTACTGGTGACCTTACACCTCTAGAGGTCAAAAGGATGATACTGACCTCTAGGTGTGAAAATGCCCATCAAAATAACAAGTTTGGGAAGGACTTCTCCATGCCAATACTTGATACATATTGTTCCCTAGCAAAGCAGCACATACTGGGAAATATGTACTTTAGGCTTCTTCAAAAGCATCCCACTGGTATGATTTCATTAAAAAGTACTTTACAGTTTACAATGGTCATTAAGTCTTGTCATTTCAACCACCTCCCCTGTATTAACCCTGTACAAGACAACAAGACTTTAGACTAGTCGAAAATAAAAGCCTTAACAGGCAATAAATTAATTGTGACTCAGTTGGTGCAATTTGTTTTTAAATGGGTAGAAAACATTGTGGGAAAAGGAGAAAATGCTAGTTACCAGCATTTTCTCCTTTTCCCACCAAGTTTTCCAATGACTTTTCCCTCATGGTCATTAAAACTCTGGATTGTGTGGTAAATGATTAACCCCTTACCTAACAATCTTGTTTTTGAAAAATCCTGAGGAAGAAGGCTTTTGATAATACTGGCGATAAAAAGGGAGAACAATTCTGGTTACCAGCTTTTTCCTCTTTCTCCCACAATATTATCTACCATTACATTTAAAAAAT
The DNA here is from genome assembly GCA_945859785.2 of Tridacna gigas. Lineage (NCBI taxonomy): Eukaryota > Metazoa > Mollusca > Bivalvia > Cardiida > Cardiidae > Tridacna > Tridacna gigas. Next base: position 75,224,469 of record OX244032.2, read on the forward strand.
CTTATCCTTTTAGCCAAAACTAATTTTCAATCTGCAAATGCTTTCAAGTTGGACAAGTCTGGAAGTTTGTTGTCAAATGACTAAATTTTAGACTGGTCCAAAATGAAAGCATTTGAAGACGACAAATTAAATGTGACTCAAATCTGAAATTTGCTCTTGAAGGGTTGAAAACAATGCAGGAAAAGGAGAAAATTCTGCTAGCTAGCACTTTCTCCTATCTATACATTGTTTTCCAAAGCCTTCTTCCTAAAGGGCGTGAAATCTCAGGATTGTGTGGTAAAGGGTTAATGTTTTTTTTTTATCTGCAGAGGGTTGAACACATCTATTCTTGCAGACAGAACAATCATGCAGCCTGATCTTGGGGTACTGCTGTGTTGAGATGCTGTGCCTGGTAGCTCAGTCAGTAATGTTTAAGGCTTGATACCATGGGTAACTGATTCGATTCCTGGCCTGACCAAACCTTCCTTGGATTGCTTGAAGTCACTGAAACTCCAGGAAAGCATGGATAGGTGAACTGTCTGCTTTCAATATTCATTCTGTAGGACGCCATCCATCTTTGTTTAACTCTACCAAACGACAAAATTTTAGACATGTCTAAAGTCTAAACTGAAAGCATTTGCAGACGACAAATTAAATTTGACTCATAAACTGAAATGTGTTTCTGGAAGGGTAGAAGACCTTGTGAGGAAAGGAGAAAATGCTGGTTACCAGGTTACCAGCATTTTCTCCTTTTCCCAAAATGTTTTTAAAAGGTTTCTTTCTCAGGGTCGTTAAAAGTCGGGATTGTGTGGTAAAAGGTTAAAGACAATTCTTGTTATCCCTACAACATATTTATACTCCAAAAAAAAAAGAACACAACTGCAGATAATAAATAAAATATGACAAATTGATAAGATTTATGTTCTTATATCAACCAGCTTCTCCATCTGCTATAATGTTTTAGTATTTCTCTAAATTTATATGCCCTTATACTCTGGTTGCTTTTCTCTTTGTACCCAAATTTTGGTAAAGTTAGGCCAGCCCCACATAACTTAAATAATCTTAAAAATGGTGTTAAACACCACACAATCAATCAGTCATAGACACCTTCATATTGAAAGCATTTGTAGACGACAAAATAAAATGACTTTGAAAAGGTAGAAAACATTGTGGGAAAAGGAGAAAATGTGTATTACCGGCATTTTCTTCTGTTACCACAGTATTTTCAATAGCCTTCTTCCTCGAGGTCATTAAAGCTCATGATTTGAAAAGGACAAAAACATTGTGAAATAGGAGTAAATGCTGCTTACCCTCATTTTCTTCTTTTCACACAACATTTTCATAAACATGGGTGGATAAAGCTCATGATTGTGTGGTAAAGGGTTAATGCATTCTAAAGAAACATTTGTCATTGATTAGATTTCTTGATCTGTATGCAAAAGAAGTGTCACTTTAACCCTTAAGCTGCTAAGTGCGACTTACTGGCCTTTTGCAGACAGTGTAGATCAAGATCAGACTGCACAGAACGTGCAGTCTGATCTTGGATCTATACTGTCTGATATGGAGACATTTTTCTCCAAAAAATAGTTTTGAAATAACATATTTCTGGTATTTTACTATCGGCTTGAAGATTCATTTGACTTATTTAGCAGGATAAGGGTTAATGGAAGTTCTGATATTCAACATCAAAGGGGTACTAAAAAAGTAGAGGATTTATCATTATTTTATTATTTGTATAACTAATTTGTTGTTGAGGGTAAAAGATCCTATGGTCACATTTGTTACAGTAATGTAGGGGGTGGGGCTCTAACCCATATGGTCCCTAGCTTGGCCCCATCAATCACCCCACCCCTTTTATACAGCCCAGCATTATACACAACCCTAATCTCACCTCTCTCACCTGCCCTTTTCCCCCTTTCATTTGAGCCAGTATGACCGAGCTTTGAAGTTTTTTTAATCGGAAAATTTTATGGGGTAAAATGATATCCTATTCCTGTTTCATCAAAAAAATCCTTTTTTGTTGCTAGGGTAATATGACTAGTAAAATATTTTAATTGACAAATAATGGAGTAATCCTAGATCAGGTCTCTACAACTGTCAACAATTCCTGAATCCCTTTGTGTGACTGAGAGTAGATTAATGAGTATGAAGTAAGCTATCCTTGAATTTCTTCAACCCTTTACCAAACAAACCACCATAGTTTTAACGACTGGCAGAAGAAGCCTTTAGAAAACCTTGTGGGAAAAGGAGAAATGCTAGTAACCAGCATTTTCCCCTTTTTCCCACAATGTTTGCTATCCTATCAGAGTCAATTCCATCATTTCTGCCACATTTGAATTGTTGTCTGCAAATGTTTTTGATTTGGATGTGTCGAAGATTTTGTTGTCTGGTACCCTTTAACTCTTTACCTCATAGCAAAAATGTAGACTAGACCAAATTGAAAGCATTTGCAGATGACATTTTAAATGTAGCTTGAAACATTACATAATGTCTGTTAAAGGGCAGAAAACATAGTGGGAAAAGAAGAAAATGCTGGTTACCAGCATTTTCTTCTTTTCCCACAATGTTTTTGAAAGGCTTTTTTTCTCGGGGTCGTTAAAAGTCGGGATTGTGTGGTAAAGTGTTAACTCTTTATTCAAATAACCCCATATTGAAACAAACCCGGAAAAAACATGCTTCTGGAAACATTGTGGGAAAAGGTGAAATATTATTTTCTACCCTCTAAAACCCAAATTTCATCATTTGAGCCACATTCAACTTGTTTTCTGCAAATGCTTTCCATTTGGACAAGTTTAAGATTTTGTTATGTGGTAAAGGCTTGATATTTGTATCTTCAAAATTTGTCATAATTTTCTGGAGATGTAGACAAAGTATGTGTCTACACACAAACAGCTGCAGGCTTTTTTCATGAGAAAGATAATCCACTAAACATTAGAAGCTGCACCAGCCTGGGTGCATAAAACTTAAATAATCTTGATAAGTCATGGCAAAAAACATGGAAATTAGTTTTCCTCAAGTGGTCCCTCCCGCCCAACCCAAGAAATGTACTAATTAGTCAGTCACTTACTGGATTGACTGGATTATTCCAAAGTCTTATAACAAAAGTAATAGCCTATAGGTGTTAATATTTATCTTCCGTTAACCCTTATCCTGCTAAATAAATTTAACAGAACTTTCAAGCTGATAGTAAAAACTTGAATAATGTTATTTCAAACTTATATTCTGGAGAGAAATACCTCGTTATCGGACAGTGTAGATCCAAGATCAGACTGCACGTTTTGTGATCTTGATCTAGACTGTCTGCAAAAGTTTAGTGAGTCACGCTTAGCTGCTTAAGGGTTAATACTGAAACATCTATTATTTCATTTCTGATATGAAAAAAGCATATCTTATAAGACTTGGTTGTAACTATGAGAAGTTATCTTATCACCTCTTTAAAATATCATTTGTACTCTATCTGATGATGTTATCTTTTTTATTTCTATAATCATCATTTTTATCATCATTTTCATCATCATCTTTGCTATCAGTTTTATCAGGAACCATTATAAAGTTATCTCAAATAAAAGTTTATTAGCCAAGCAAGAAAGGGACAGGAATTTATTGTTCAAAATACAGGCATGTAAAGTTCATCAACGAAACCCATTTTGGAAATATATCAGCGAAAATGTCTCAACAAAGCGATGTCAATGAGTAACCACAACATAGGTTTTAGTCTTAGTTACTTGAGTAATGATGCCGCCACAAAGCTCTTTCTCTGTATTATCCCTTTACTAACCAACAAAATTTTAGACTCGTCCAAATTGAAAGCATTGGCAGACAAAAAAAAAATCAATGTGACTTAAAAATTGAAACTTGTTTTTGAAAGGGTAGAAAACAGTGTGGGAAAAGGAGAAAATGCTGGTTACCAGCATTTTCTCCTTTTCTCACAATGTTCTCAAAAGGCTACTTTGTCAAGGTCGTGAAAATCCGTAGATTGTTTGGTCATGAATCCAATAAATATGAAAACTGAGTGAAAATCTGTGAGAATCAGGATTTATTCAAGGTCTTAACTTTTTACCAGACAATGAAAGTTTACACTTGTCCAAATTAAACAAATTTGCAGGTGAAAAATTGAATGTTGCTAAATTAATGGAAATTTTGTTAGAAAGGATCCAAAACATTGTAGAAAAAGGAGAAAATGCTGGTCACCTGGCTAAAAGACCTATTTCCTCTAGGTTTTTAAAATACAGGGCTGTATGGTAATAATTCATTATATACTTACTGGTCTCTAATGTCTATTGCTGAGATCATTGTGTGTTGACTGCTTTACATTACTTGTTCAAACTGAAAAGATCTGAAAATAGAGTAAGCTTTTTCAACAGTTTTTTACACCACTTACAGCATCACAACAGTCATGTCACACTCAGTGCAGCCACAACTCACTTATCCATGTGTGACCTGGGTTTCACCAGTACAAGGATGGGGTTCCTGAGTGGTTTGCCCTAGGACTCTCTCACACAAAAAATAAACAGCACTTCAGGAGAGGATCAAACCTAGGACCTCCAGATTGCATTTCCCACAACTTCAGCACTGAGCCATTCAACATCTTTCCTCCCCACCCCGAAAAAAAAAAAAAAGGTGAGGTGCTTGTTTAACTCTTTACCAAATGACAAAATTTTAGACAAGTCCAAATTGAAAGAGTTGCAGATGACAAAATAAATGTGATTGAAAAAATGAAATTTGTTTTGGGAATGGGTAGAAAACATTGTGGAAAAAGGAGAACATGTTTGTTACCAGCATTTTCTTGTTTTTCTACAATGTTTTCAAAAGGCTTCATTCCCAGGGTTGTTAAAAGTTTGTGTGGTAAACAGTTTAATGGTGTTTTACACTGCTTTCAAAACTATTTCAATCACAAAAAGTACAGCATTTCAACCACTACAGAAAAAGCTCACTACTTCCTGTCCTTCATGGGTTTCACCAGAGAACTCAGCTGGTGCACTGCAATGTCATGCCAAAGGACACCACAACACAGCCTACGCCACTAGCTAAACATTCACCAAACATTCTTGAGAACATTCTCAGTCAAATTTCCAGAAATTTTCTACATTTGAAAGTAACACAACTTCTGATTGGCTAAGCCAAATAGTTTAGCCAATCAGAAGTTGTGTTTTTTTCCAGTGTAGAAAATCTTGGGGAATAAGACTGAAAATGATGTTAACCCTTTCCCAAACGACAAAATTTGGACTGGTCCAAATTGAAAGAGTGTGAAGATGACAATTTTAAATTTGATAAAAATGACAGAAAGTTCTCCAAAAGGGTAGAAAACACTGTGGGAAAAGGAGAAATTGCTCGTTATGAGCAATTTCTCCTTTTCCCACAGTGTTTTCAAAAGACTTGTCCTGCAGACACGTGAAAACCAGGGCTTGTTTGGGAAAGGGTTAAGAATGGTTGGTGAATAAAGAACCTGGTTTTACTTCCAAAAATAGACACCCAGCTTCAAAAGCTGATGCAATAATGGAAACATGGTGGTACCTTTATCATTGTAAAACATTTGGTATGTTTCTGTGAGATACAATCACTGAAAGTGCTGCTATATTTATATAAATAACACGGTTTTGTGTTTCAAAATAAACACTATTTCAGCATTCAAATTACAAAATATAACATCTGGATCAAATATAAGTCTTTCATCCTTTTACCGCATGACAACATTCCAGTCTTGTCCAAATTAGCAGCATTTGCAGACAACTAATAAAATGTGGCTCAAAAATTGAAATTTGTTTTTGGAAGGCTAGAAAACATTGTGGGAAAAGAAGAAAATGCTGGTTACCAGCATTTTCTTCTTTTCCGACAATGTTTTCAAAGACCTTTTTTCTCAGGGTCGTTAAAAGTCTGCATTGTTTGGTAAAGGGTTAAACATGTTAACTCTTTACCACACAATCCCGACTTTTAACAACTTTGAGGAAGAAGTCTTTTGAAAACACTGAAGGAAAAAGAGAAATTGCTGGTAACCAGCGTTTTCTCCTTTTCCCATGATGTTTTCTACACTATGAAAGGCAAATTTTCTGATTTAAGTAAGACTTAATATGATGTGTGCAAATACTTTCAACTTGGACAAGTCTAAAATTTTGTCATTTAGGAAAGGGTTAATCAAATTGTGCCTATCATAACTTCAGCTAGTTTTATACACAGTGAAGATAAAGTAAGATGCAACTGCATAAAATGTGCAATCTCATCTTGGATCTACTCTGTTAGATTGTGCAAATTGAAATTTTATCACCTAAAACCTTCTTCAACAGTCTATTAACTCTTTACCACACAATCCTGACTTTTAACGACCCTGAGAAAGAAGCCCTTTGAAAACATTGTTGGAAAAAGAGAAAATACTAGTAACCAGCATTTTCTCCTTTTCACACAACGTTTTCTACCTTTCCAAAACAAATTTCAATTTTTGAGTGACATTTAATTTGTTGTCTGCTATTGCTTTCATACTGACCAGTCTAAAATTTTGTTGTTTGGTAAAAAGTTAAACCCATGACATATATGCTAGAGTTGTTGGTTTTTCCTGTCATGGTTCTGGTTAATTTGTATGTAATGTGATGCCGACAAAACCAACGCTAAAATATGCCGGAATTTGTACTACTTAGCCATTTCGTGTTGCTAAGACGTACACACGTGGAAATTTTTATGGTTTTCATGTTAAATAACAACAAGAAATGCGAAGCAAGGTATTTGAAATTATTAACTTGCGGAAAACTTTCGATTTACTCCTTCTGTAAACTGTTTCATTCAACTTTCGATGTAAATATCACAGAGCTATCTTCTTGTATATGTACAAATTTCAAACCTAACTACATCTGTAAACATGGATCCATGAATGGTATATAGGCTGAAGGTGATGATGCAGAATACTTGTTTGTCTGTCATTCATTTTATGAGATAAACAGAATCTCACATTCATGTTTATGTAATATCATTTTTATCAAACTTGACTGGTTCATTACAATGTATCTGATGTTTACCAAGGCTCCCATCATACAATTTTCGTTAACTTGTTTGATAGAAGTGGCAATACATATCAAGTAAGATCTTCTACTTAAAGTTGTGAGCACATCTGAGTTAGTTTATTAATATATGAGCCATGCTCTGGCAAAAGGAGGCTTAAGGCATCTCCGTGATGCATGATACTAAGCATGTTGTTACATACTTATAGATCCATAAAAAACATTTTGCCTAACAACTGACTACATCATAAGGTATACTGGTCCAGTTTGACATGCAGAAAATTGACCAATAGCGAAAAGTTTTGCCCCATTTAGCCTACGCGGAGTGAGCAGGCTAACCTGGATCAATACTTTTCGCAGATACATTAAGCCCCTTTTTCAAAGAGTATGGCTCATATATAATTGCAGTTCAACAGGTTAAAGAATAAAAGATGGAAGATTGAACAAACCCCAAAATAATTAACTCTTCATCACACAGTACCATATATATTAACAACCCAGAGGAAAAAGTCTATATAAACAAGAGGGCCATGATGGCCCTGGGTCGCTCACCTTAGTAGAGTGCCTTTAAGGTTTTTCTTTAATTTGACCATGTGACCTAGTTTTTGACCGCAGGTGACCCAATTTCAAACTCATATTTCATGAAGACAAACATTCCGACCAATTTTCAAGTCAACTGAGCAAAAAATGTGGCCTTGAGTGCCCTAAAGATATTTCTTTAATTTGACCTAGTGATCTAGATTATGACCCCAGATGACCCAAATTTGAACTGGTCTTTGACTATATCAAAAGAAACATTTTAACCAATTTTCAAATCAAATGAATAATAAATGTGGCCTCTAGAGTGCCCACTAGCTATTTCTTTAATTTGACCAAGTGACCTAGTTTATGACCCCAGTTGACCCAAATTCAGATTCATGTGAGATTTTACAAAGACAAACATTCTGACCAATTTTCAAGGCAATTAAGCAAAGAATGTGGCCTCTAGAGTGCCCACAAGGTATTTCTTTATTTTGACCTAGTGACCTAGTTTATGGTTCCAGGTGACCTAAATCCAAACTCATCTGGTATTTCATCAAGACAAACATTCTGGCCAAATTTCAGGTCATTTGAGCAATAAATGTGGCCTCCAGAGTGCAAACAAGGTATTTCTTTAATTTGACCCAGTGAACTAGTTTATGACCCAAGTTGACCCAAATTAATCTTATGTGAAACTTTATAAAGACAAACTTTCTAACTAATTTTCAAGGCAATTGAGCAAATAATGTGGCCTCGAGAGTGCCAACAAGGTATTTCTTTAATTTGACCTAGTGACCTAGTTTATGACCCAAGATGACCCAATTTTGAACTCAATGAACTTGTTGCGCTTAGATGGGCAAACAAACTTAGAAGAGAATCACTACATACCAAATATCAAAGCTCTACGCCTTCCAGTTTTAAAGAAGAATTTTAAAGTTTTCCTTCTTTGTTCCTATGTTCGAACTTGTGACCCCCGGGGCTGGGTCATTTTTAACCCAGGGGCATCATATGAACAAACTTGGTAGAGGTCCACTAGGAAAAGCTACATACCAAATATCAAAGCTCTACACCTTCCCATTTAAGAGAAAAAGAAATTTAAAGTTTTCCTTCTTTGTTCCTATCTTCGAACTTGTGACCCCCGGGGCGGGGCCAGTTTTGACCCAGGGGCATCATATGAACAAACTTGGTAGAGGTCCACTCTGAGATGCAACATACCAAATATCAAAGCTCCACACCTTTTGGTTTCAGAAAAGAAGAATTTTAAAGTTTTCCTTCTTTGTTCCTATGTTCGAACTTGTGACCCCAGGGGCTGGGCCAGTTTTGACCTAAGCAGCATCCTTGGAACAAACTTGGTAGAAGTCCACTAGGAGATGCTACATACCAAATATCAAAGCTCTATGCCTTCCCATTTAAGAGAAAAAAAAAATTTAAGTTTTCCTTCTTTGTTCCTATGTTGGAAATTGTGACCCCCGGGGCGGGGCCAGTTTTGACCCCAGGGGCATCATATGAACAAACTTGGTAGAGGTCCACTAGGAGATGCTACATGCCAAATATCAAAGCTCTACGCCTTCAAGTTTCAGAGAAGAAGAATTTTAAAGTTTTCCTTCTTTGTTACTATGCTCAAACTTGTGACCCCCGGGTGGGGCCAGTTTTGACCCCAGGGGCATCATTTGAACAAACTTGGTAGAGGTCCACTACGCAATGCTACATACCAAATATCAAAGCTCTACGCCTTCCAGTTTCAGAGAAGATGATTTTTAAAGTTTCCCCTCTTTGTTCCTATGTTCGAAATTGTGACCCCCGGGGCAGGGCCAGTTTTGACCCCAAGGGCATCATATGAACAAACTTGGTAGAGGTCCACTAGGAGATGCTTCATGCCAAATATCAAAGCTCTATGCCTTCTAGTTTTACAGAAGAAGATTTTTAAAGTTTTCCTTCTTTGTTCCTATATTAGAAATTGTACCCCCGGGGCGGAGCCAGTTTTGACCCCAGGGGCATCATATGAACAAACTTGGTAGAGGTCCACTAGGAGATGCTTCATGCCAAATATTAAAGCTCTACGCCTTCAAGTTTCAGAGAAGAAGATTTTTAAAGTTTTCCTTCTTTGTTACTATGCTCAAACTTGTGACCCCCGGGGTGGGGCCAGTTTTGACCCCAGGGGCATCATATGAACAAAATTGGTACAGGTCCACTAGGCAATGCTACATACCAAATATCAAAGCTCTACGCCTTCCAGTTTCAGAGAAGATGATTTTTAAAGTTTCCCCTCTTTGTTCCTATGTTTGAACTTGTGACCCCCGGAGCAGGGCCAGTTTTGACCCCAAGGGCATCATATGAACAAACTTGGTAGAGGTCCACTAGGAGATGCTTCGTGCCAAATATCAAAGCTCTATGCCTTCTAGTTTTACAGAAGAAGATTTTTAAAGTTTTCCTTCTTTGTTCCTATGTTGGAAATTGTGACCCCCCGGGGCGGGGCCAGTTTTGACCCCAGGGGCATCATATGAACAAACTTGTTAGAAGTCCACTAGGAGATGCTACATGCCAAATATCAAAGCTCTACACCTTCAAGTTTCAGAGAAGAAGATTTTTAAAGTTTTCCTTCTTTGTTACTATGCTCAAACTTGTGACCCTCGGGGCGGGGCCAGTTTTGACCCCAGGGGCATCAAATGAACAAACTTGGTAGAGGTCCACTAGGAGATGCTACATACCAAATATCAAAGCTCTGCGCCTTCTAGTTTCATAGAAGAAGATTTTCAAAGATTTTGCTTTTTTTTCCTTTTTGTTGCCATGGCAACCAGAGTTGTGGGTGGAATTCAATTCTTTGAACAATTTTGGTAGAGCTTCACCCAAGGAACATCCCTGCCAAGTTTCATCAAGATTGGCCGAGTGGTTTAGGAGAAGAAGATGTTTAAAGAAATTGTTGACGGACGCCGGACGCCGGACGCCGGACGATCACAATAGCTCACCTTTAGCACGTTGTGCTAAGGTGAGCTAAAAAGGTTGGTAGGAGAAAAATGTGAAAATGGTGATAACCAGCATTTACCCCTTTGCACACAATGTTTTCTACCCTTTCAAATACGAATTTAAGCTATATTTGACTTCTCTGCAAATTCTTTAACCGTTTGGCTACTAAGCACGTGTCGGGATGCCTTTGAGGACAGATTATATCAAGGTCAGACTGCACAAAACCTGACGTCTGATCTTTGATCTACACTGTCCAATATGGTATTTCATTTCTTCCGAAATTAACTTTGAAACTGCAATATTTGGGTTTATTCTTTTGAGTGTAAATTTTAGTTTTATTCATTAAGCAGTTAAAGGGTTAAATTTGGACTACTTAAAATTTTGTTGTTTGGTGAATGTGATTTAAATTATACAGATACATGCAGCTCTCTGTTCCTCCCACACTAATTAAATATCTTATTTACAATGGATTCTGGGTAGGCAAATACTGATTATGAGAATTTCAGTTAGCTCTTAATCACACAGTGCTGCCTTTTAATGACCCTAGGAAAGAAGCATTTTGAAAACATTGTGGGACCAGCATTTTCTCCTTTTCCCACAATGTTTTCTGCCCTATCAAAGAAATATTGCACCATTTGAGCCACATTGAAATTGTCATCTGCAAATGCTTTCAATTTGGACAAGGCTAAAATTTTGTTGTCTGGTAAAGGGTTAATGATTGATTGTATGGTGTTTAACACCATTTTTCAACATTATTTCAGTTATATCGCGGCGGCCAGTGCACCTATCCATGCTTTCCTGGAGTTTCTTTTACCAGTAATCCGTACAATATTCTTTCCAAGCCATTGGCTGCTTTCCCACATAACCATCGTCGAAACAATGGTCAGTGGTGAGAGAGGAATGAATCCTGTCGCGATGACTATCATCAATCCTCGGAAAGAAATTGGCCAAGCCGGGGATCAAACCAGTGACCTCCTGTTCTCAAGTCCTGTACGCTACCGACTGAGCTACTGGGCCTTGGCGTTGGTAAAGGGTTAAAGTGATTTTCATGTAATTTATAACATTTCTCCATAAAAAAAAAAAACTTAACAGGTTTGAGAAGTAATCAAATTTTCTTACTTCGTTTATCTCTTATTGAATTTGGATGTTTTTCATTTCTACATAATTTTGTGTCATTTGAATGCGAATATGAGGCAAGGGAGATAACCACACCAATGTTTCAAAACTCTCACCTGAGGGTTGGACATTTTCATGGAAATTTGGATCAGAATACCTCCACAATATTTCATAATGTATGATCCAAGATAAGATTGCAAATTTTAGGCTGTCTAATCTTGATCTAGAAAGTCTACTAAAACAACCCGATATACTGTCTTTACATTGTCTTCATACACGTTAAAACTGGATGGAATGGGCATCAGTGCTAGTTACCAGCATTTTCTCCTTTTCCCGCAAGGTTTTCAAAATCCTACTCTTCACTATGGTCATTATAACATGGGACTTTGTGGCAAATGGTTAGAGACTTCCTGTGATTTGTATTCACTAATAATTTGAATTTCTTAATTTCTGTCACAAAGTAAAATTATCAGTTTTTCTGCACATTTCATCACTAAATAATGGGTGGTACAAGAGGACCTTTACAACCCTAAACTGCTCACCTGAGATCGGTACAAAGTCAGAATTCACATAATATACTGATGTTATAATTTAGAGAGGCAACCCATGTAACACATTGCAAAGTAGAAGATTGTACACTCCAAAACCTTTTGCTTTCAAAAATGCATAGGAAAAGGAGCATTTGCTTATTGTGAGTAGGTGAAAGGTCAACTTATGACCTTAAAGTGTGACCTTGACCTTAAATCTTCTTCAATAAATATATCAAAGATAATTTCTACTTCTAATGGAGAACAGTAATGCCAAATTGTTTTACTTGTGTAAAATTGTGGCTTATCAGTGACAAAACTGAACAACGCTCTTCTAAAATATGACAAAGTGTCTGCAAAACATGGTTAACCCTTTACCACACAATCCTGACTTTTTAGGATCCTGAGGAAGATTGCTTTTGAAAACATCATAGGAAAGGAGAAAATACTGGTTATTTCTTTTTTCCCAAAATGTTTTTAAAAATTAATATCAATTTTTAAGTCACATTTAATTTGTCAGCAAATGCTTTAAATTTGGACAGCTTAAAATTTAGTCATGTGGTAAAGAGTTAAGGAAACATGATTAACAAGGGCACCGCATGGGGGTGCCAACCCTCAGCTGCCAGTCCTTGATTTTCAGTGAAAACTCAAGTCAAAAAAGGGGCATAACTATGTAAAAAATACTTTGATGGTTATCTGCCTCTTGTATAAGTTCCCCTTTTGACAGTTGACCTGTCAAAGTTTGAAGTCAATATCTTAAGTGATAAAAGAAGTCTTACAAAGTGTCAAAGTTTTTGCACAATGACGACACAGACAACGCCAGGGCTATGACAATAGCTTGTTGTTTTCTTCGGAAACAGTTGAGCTAAAAATATGGTGGTAAAACTAAGATTTTTAAAGCGTTATGGTGTCTCTCTAATATCCACTCCATAGGGGAAGCAAAATGAAAAAGTGTAAAAAACCTGATGATAGATGAAATGAGATTGACAAGAACAGGTTTTCTCTGGGAAAAATCCTCCTTTCATGGACCATTTGAACAAATATGTGCAAATGTTTCCTTATGTTTGCTTATATCTATTAATCTTCAATAAACCTGGAGTCTGGAATCTCCATTCAAATGTAAACTTCTCCCAAACATCCAATCTTTATCAAAACCACAATGATTTGAGTATATACCTTTTCGTTCTATAAACACCACTTCACTATGGCAGTTCCCTTCTGAATATACTGAGGAAAAAGAAGCTAGCTATTAAGCATAGGCAATAGCTGCTGCATGCAACCCTTTCAAACCCTCTACCTCTTTATCAAACAACAAAATTTTAGGCCAGTCCAGATTGACAGCATTTGCAGATGACAAAATAAATGCGACTCAAAATTTGACATTTTTTTTTTCTAGTTGTAGGGTCGAAAACACTCTGTTAAAGTGTTTTCAAAAGGCTTCTTTCCCAGGATTGTTATAAATCGGCATTGTGTGGTAAAGGGTTAACTCAGTCGACAAAAATGTACAATTAAAAGCATTTGCAGACGACAAAAAAAGTGTGATCCAAATGTTGGAACACCTCTTTGATAGGTAAGAAAACATTGTAGGAAAAGGAGAAATTGCTGGTTACCAGCATTTTCTCCTTTTCCCACAATGTTAAGCAACTGGGTGTGCACTTGCAGACAATGCAGATCAAGATCAGAATGCAAAAAATGCAGTCTGATCTTGGATCTACCCTGTCAAATACAGTTTTCATTTTCCAGGTGAAATCAACTTTGAAATCGCAATATTTTGATTTTTTAACTATTGGTTGGAAATTTTCGTTTCATTTATTTAGCAGTTTCAGGGTTAAGATCAGGCTGCAGTTTTAGCTAACAGGTCTAATCATAGTGAGTATTAGCTAATGAAAATGCCCATGTTCTTTTCTTTCCCATTGGGTTCCAATTAGGCTTTACTATTTTTTTCGCGTTGACAAAAGCACCGCATGTGGGTACCAACACTCGGCAGCAGTTGCTTTTAGAAACAGATTGATTTTCATAGAAAATTCTAAGTTATAGAAGGGGCATAACTGTGTAGTACCAACACTCTGCGGCAGTTAATTGCTTTTAGAAATGTATCAATGAAATTAGAAATGATTTTTCAGAGAAAATTCTATGTTGAAAAAGTTTTTGCATGATGACGCAGACGCAGGCACAACAAAGCTACAACAATACCTCTCCTTTTTCTTTGAAAACTGCTGACCTAATAAATTAAGGCTTAAACTGTTAATTAATTAATTATTTGTATGGTGTTTCACGCCGTTTTCAACATTATTTCAGTTATATTGCAGCAGCCAGTGCACCTATCCATGCTTTCCTGGAGTTTCTTTTACCAGTACTACACACAATATTCTTTCCAAGCCACTAGCTGCTTTCCCACATAGCCATTGCTGAAACAATGGTCAGCTGTAAGAGAGGAATGAATCCTGTCGCAATGACTATCATCAATCCTCTGAAAGAAATTGGCCAAGCTGGGGATCCAATAAGCGACCCCATTTTCAAGTCCTGTACACTACCGACAGAGCTACTGGGGCTCAGCAGTTCAAACTGTAGGATTTGTATTGGAAAAGGTAGCAAACATACTGGGAAAAAGAAAATATGCTATGTTAGTTACAAACACTCTCCTCTTTTCCAACAATGCTTTTAAAAAGCCTTCTTCCTAAGGGTTGTTAAAACGCTAAACCTCAAGATTATTTGGTAAAGGGCAAAAACAATTGACTGGCTGGGTGTCATGGCATGGAAAATACCACCATGTCAAGCCTGATAAATCATTACAGTTGGTGTTCAGGGTCATTATCTTTCTACTCCATAAATCTGCTGAGGCAATGCCATGACTTTATTAACCCTTTACCAGACAATCCCAAGTTTTAAGGACCTTGAGGCAGATTTTTGAAAACACTGTGCGAAAAGGAGAAAATGCTGGTGACCAGCATCAGATCTCCTTTTCCACATTTTTTTCAAAAGACTTTTCTATCAGGTCATAATTCTGGGTTGTGAAGTTTAGGGTTAATATTGACAGTGTTTAACCCTTTTAAAAGGGGAAAAGGAGATAATGCTGATTACTACCATTTTCTCCTTTTACCATAATGTTTTCTACCTTTTCAAAGACAATTTTCATCATTGGAGCCACATTTATTTGTCAGCTATAGAATGCTTTCAAATTGGACAGGTCTAAAATTTTTTGTGGTAAAGAGTTAAGAAAAAAACATATGCCAAAACTATTTTTCAGAGATATAAGTATCTGAACCCTAACCATGAAATGGTAAATTTGGGCAAAGCATCTACTACAAATTTTAACTGATAGAAAATATGAATATTAACCCTCAAAGCACCTTTCACAACATCAGTTGCTGTTGTGGCCAATGTAGATTAAGATGAGACGGCACAAAACATGCAGTCTAATCTTTCATCTACACCATCCTCTTTGCGCAGACATTCTAGACAAAAATCAACCTTGATCTTGCATTTTTTTAGGTCTTATTTCTAGATATGCCTCTTTGCTTTAGCCGGCACTCTAAGGCTTAAAAGTTCATTTGAAGAATTCAAGTTTGTAACAGTACTTTATTCCACACTTTACATGCAATTACTTCATTTTCGAGAAACACTTTTTCCTCAAAAACATGTAATTAGTAATAAAATTTCCCGACAGATTGGAAATTCAATCACGCCTCTTGAATTTTATGGCCAATGTGAAGATGCACTTATTTGTGAACACTTTTCATCATTAGCAGGATTTGGAGTCACGTATCTGAACATACCTCCAGAATTTGCTGTAATACAGTTTTGATCAGTTACAAATGCTGTAAGAACTGCTTGTACAAGGAACTCTCACACATGACACAAAAGAAATTTCATCCAGGTATTCACCTTTCATCAAACAAAATTTAAACTTAATCAAATTCAAAGCTTTTGCAAACGACAAATTAAAGGTGGCAAAAATGGCGGCATTCCTGGGTGAAAGGACAGAAAACTTTGTGGGAAAAAGAGAAAATGCTGGTTACCAGCATTTTCTCCTTTTCCCACAATGTTTTGAAAAAGCCTCTTTCTCAGGGTTTTGAACACTGGGGATTGTGTAGTAAAGGATTAAAGGTCCGACTTGGATGATGAAAATGCTTTACAAAATGACTGATGAAACTTAGCCCCTGAGGTGCGAAGTAATGAAATGGGCTTTCTTGGTCTGTACAAAAGACGAAGCTATTTTTTGTAAGAATATCTGGCAAAATAGCAGATGGTGCAGATCCAAGATCAGACTGCATGTTCTGTGCAATCTGATCTTGGTTACAGTGTCTGCAAAAGCCACAAAATCCAGGTTAAGGCCTATAACTCTGAAATGGTTAGGTTAAGGCCTATAACTCTGAAATGAACTTTCTCAGTAATTACAAAAGACATAGCTATTTTTGTATGAGTATCTTGCAAAATAGCAGACAGTGCAGATCCAAGATCAGACTGCATATTCTGTGCAGTCTGATCTTGATCTACACTGTCTGCAACAGGAAGCAAGTCCAGGTTCAGGACTTAAAGGGTTAACTTTAGATGTAAAGAGCAGAGCAGACCTCATCAGACTAAAGTACACAAACGTCTGCAGCATATGGCTATTAAATACCTACAGAATGCATGCAAAGCAGTTTGGAGCAATAAAAAGCCAATAAATACACATAAAGGATAATAAAGTATAAAGTTAAGGAAATTGACAAAAAACTCGGGTATAGCCATGTGGGATCTCTTAGAAGTTGTGTAAAAAAGCGTGGAAAATAACTTCATCCTCCATTCTGTAATTAACGAATTCCACCTTCCGGGCCTTTTTGATGACTGCATAAATCCCAGACACGCTCACTGCCATGACAATATAAAGCATCATACAAAGAAGCAACAATCTAGGAAAAGGAGGTTTAACTCTTTACCATGTAGTATATGTAGCATAATCCCAAGTTCGATTCTAGGAAGCGGCTGTCAACTTTGGGAATTTTCATTGGCCTACAAATTTGTCGGGAGTACTGGTGTTGTTCCCAAGGAGCAGAATCTAGAGAGATTAGTCTAAGTTGTATAATTTGATTTTCAATCAGTGTAAAATAAATGTTTAAACTAAACTCTTTACCACACAACAAAATTTTGGACTATACCAAACTGAAAGCATTTGCAGAAAACAAAATTGAGAGTACCTCAAATGATGATCTGTCTTTGATATGGTAGAAAACATTGTGGAAAAGGAGAAAATGCTGGTTACCAGCATTTTCTCCTTTTCCTATAATGTTTTCAAAAGGCTTTTTCTTCAGGGTCGTTAATACACGGGATTGTGTAGTAGAGAGTTAATGCATCTTCATAATGTGTTATACCAAGGAGCTTGTCAAATAACATGGATCTATTGTAACAAAAGATGGCTGAATCACGAGGCAAAATGGTCCTATGACATGCAGAAAATCTAACAAAAGCAAAAAGTTTCAACAATCATCAGCATGTGCAGAATGCTCAGGCTGACTTTTTGCAGATCTGCATTAAACCACTTTTTCATAGAGCTTGACACAAATATTTGAAATTTTGCACAATGGTTTGGTTTGGTTTGTATTGGAGTTTAACGCCATTTTAACAGCTTAGGTCATATTATGGCGGTCAGCGACGCACCTATGTGTTTCCTGGCTTTCTCACACCTGAGTACTGACACAACTTTCTTTCCAAAGCCACTGACTACTTTCCTCACATGCATCAGAGGTGAGAGGCAAAAAATCACTGGAAAGAAAGTTTGCCTCAACCGGGTATCAAACTCGCAACCACCAGGTCACGAGTCTGACATGCTAACCACTGAGCTACCCGGTTGGGCTGCACAAATGGAAACTCCGTAAACCTCAGACCTGTTTTGATAAAGTTAAATTAAACTCTGAAGTTTGGTCTGTAAAGGATTATGTTGAGGTCCCATTTCTGTGTACAGTCAATTGTCTCATGCAAGATCTATTTATGGTTATTTTATTGTTTGACCTTAAAGGGTGACCTTGACCTGAGACCTTCATGATGAAAATATTTAAAATTGCACATCTACTCATGAGAGAGAATAATTGTGCCAAATTATTTTGAAATCCCTCTAAATGCAAAACTTATGGCTATGACGTTCTATATCATCGACAATTTTATCATTTGACCTTTCAGTCTGACATTAACCTTGGACCTAACTGAACAAATGATACAAATGGCACTTCTACTTGTATAGGAGAATATTTGTGTAAAAATATTTAAAATCCATCAATAGATGTAGAAGTCTACCTTGGATGTATGACAACTTTATAAAGATAATTTGGCACAATTGTTCTCCATTACCTGTTGAAGTGCTGTTTGCATGATTTGTTCAGGTTGGTCCAAGGTCAGGGTCACACTTATAAGCTCCATTTATGACAATTCTATCATTTGACCTTAAAGAGCGACCTTGACCTTGGGTCTATCTGAACAAATGTTTTAAGAGGCACTTCTACCTATGAAGGAGAACAATTGTTCAAATTCTTTTGAATTCATCCATAAATGTAGAAGTTATGGTCCGGACAAATCCTGACGGACACATGAACACACTAACACATGCATTAACTCACGCACATACACCAGAACAACATGATAACTAATCTAGCTCATCGCAAGTGGACTCAACAAAACCTTGAATTGTAATATGTGCTTCACAGAGTCAATTTTAGGCTGCTTTTGCACAAACAGGGCACCAAGTGTGGGTGCAAATGCCAGACTGCAGTTGCTTTTAGAAATAGGTTGATTTTCAATTAAAATTCTGAGTCAAAAAGGAGCATAACTGAGTCAAAATATTTTGATGGTTATGTGCCCCAGTTGTATGGCTTTCCCTTTTGATAGTCAGCAACTAGTACGAGTTTGAAGTATACATCTTCAATAATGACAGGGATGTTTTAAAATGTCAAAGTTTTTGCACAATGACAATGTCGACAATGACTGGGCTATGACAATACCTCAACATTTTCTTTCAAAAACAGCCACGCTAAAAATGTGTTTGTAGTTTGCAAATATGAAGTAGATCTTGATCTATGCCATTGCAAAAGTCCCTGTTTTGACCTCTGAGCTTTATGGTTTAACTGTTTACTACACAATCCCATTAGTTTTAACGACCCTGAAAGAGAAGACTTTTGAAAACATAGTGGAAAAAGGAGAAAATGCTGGTAACCAGCATTTTCTCCTTTTCCCACAATGTTTTCTACCATATCAAATACAGAAATCACCATTTAACTCTACCACACTGTCCAGAGTTTTAACGACCCTGAAAGAGAAGGCTTTTGAAACATTGTGGGAGAAGCATTTTCTCCTTTTCCCTCAATATTTTCTATTGTATCAAATACAGAAATCACCATTTAAGCTACCTGTAATTTCTTGTCTGCAAATGCTTTCAATTTGGCCCAGTCCAACATGTTGTCATATGGTAAAGTGTTAGTTAAGTAAAGAAATTTTTATATGGTGAAAGGAACTTACATACAATATAGGAAGCTTTGGATGGCAGACTGCCTGAATTGTTAAAATGGCATCGGTTCTAGCCCAATTAAACACATGAAATTCCATCCTGTAACATTCTGTAACATAATATATTTGGCATTTGAGTAATTTTTCTGCAGACCAATTTTCTGTAATTCAAACATCATTATCCCGCTATCATTATATAATTGAGCCATGCTCTGTGAAAAGGGGGTTTAGTGCGTTTGCGAAAATTATCGACCTAGATCAGCCTGTGAAGTCTGCACAGACTGATCTGGGCCAAAACTTTTTGCTTTTGGTAAATTTTCTGCATGTCCAAGGACCAGTCAACCTCAGGCTTCAGTCTGTTGTTTGACAAAATGGATTTTATAGATCCATAATTATGTGATAACTTGCTTGGTATCATGGATCACAGAGAAGCATTAAGACCCCTTTTTCCAGAGCATGACTCATATAATTATAATAGCAATGGCATTACCTTAACCCTTTACCACACAGTCTCTACTACTAACTCTTTACCACACAATCACGGGTTTTAACGACCCTGAAGAAAAAGCCTTTTGAAAACATTGTAGAAAAAGGAGGAAATGCTGGTAACAAGCATTTTCTCTTTTTCCCACAATGATTTCTGACCTTCCCAAAACCAATTTCAGTTTTTGAGTCACACTTATTTTTGTCCTCTGCAAATGCTTTCAATTTGGACCAATCAAAATTTTTGTAAAGAGTTAACCCTTTACCAAACAACAAAATTTTAGACTGGTCCAAATTGAAGGCATTTGCAGATGACAAATTAAAGGTGTACCAAATGATAAAATTTGTCACTGATAGGTTAGAAAACATTGTGGGAAAAGGAGAAAATCCTGGTTACCGGCATTTTCTCCTTTTTCCACAATGTTTTCGAAAGGCCTTTTTCTCAGGGTCTTTAAAAGTCGGGATTGTGTGGTAAAGGGTCAAGACCCTTTTGAAAACATTGTGCCAAAAGGGAAAATTGCTGGTAAGCAGCACTTCTCCCTTCTCTGATGATTTTTGTTTATCCTCTCAAAGACACAATATTCATGTTTTGAGTACATTAAAATTGTCTTTTGCAAATTAAATACTTACAATTTTGACATGGCTAGAATTTTGTTGTCTGCTAAAGTACAAAAAAAACTTTTTTATGCCCTGGATTTTCAACATTTGGGTTAACCCTTTACCACACAATCCTGACTCTGAGAAAGGTGGCTTTTGAAAATATTGTGGGAAAAGGAGAAAATACTGGTTACCAGAAAACGATGGTTACCAGCATTTTCTCTTTTTCCCACAATGTTTTCTATCCTATCAATGGCAGAAATCATTCGAACTACATTTATTTTGACATCTGCACATGCTTTCAATATGGTCAAGTCGAAAATTTTGTCATTTGGGTTAAACACTGTGGGAAAAGCAACAGTTGCATGAGACAAAGTAACATTCTAATTTCCTTCTGCACTTTTAACTTGTGAAATAAAAAAGAATTTACCAACTTTACATTTAATGTCCGAACAAAATAAAATAGAAATAATCTTTGGGTAAAAAGGTTGTAACTGTACTTTCCAGACTTTTTTAGGTCTAAAAAATCTTGATTTAAATAAGTACAAAAATGCATAGATTGACTATCATGCCGCAAATTATTCTGTCAAGAAAAAAAGTCCTTATTACAACTCGTTGTAATTCAGTAGCTGGTAAGTGCAGCTATCTTAGTACATTCCTTGTGTTTCTTTTACCCTGTACCACACATTCCCAACTTTTAATGACCTTGACGAAGAAAGCTTTTTAAAACAGAATGGGAAAAGGAGAAAATGCTGGTAACAAACATTTTCTCCTTTTCCCACAATGTCTTCTACCGGTCTGAAAACAAATTTCAATATTTAAGACTGTTATTTTGACATCTGCAAATGCTTTTAATTTGCACAAAACCTAAAATTTTGTCATATAGTAAGGAGCTAATAATGCAAAACCAAACACTTCCAAGCTGTGGGCTGCTTTTCATCACTTTGATCTTGAATCATGCCAATGGTCTTCTTTAATGCTTTATTTAGCTCTTTCAATACCATGGGTGAAACCAGGGGCTTTTGCAGAAGGCACAGATCAAGATCAGACTGCACAGAATGTCAGTTTTTTTTAGTCAAGCCTATATGATAGAAATCTTTCTTAGTTTCAGTTGATTGTAGTGCAGCCATCGGAAGAGATCAAGTTTATTTATTTGGTGCTGATAGAGTTAACTCCTTGCCAAACGACAAAATTTAGATCCAAATTGAAAGCATTTGCAGATGACAAATTAAATGCGGCTCAAATGAGGGAATCTGTTTGTGATAGGGTAGAAAACATTGTGGGAAAAGGAGACCAGCATTTTCTACTTTTCCCACAATGTTTTCAAAAGCCTGTTTTCTTGGGGGTCATTATAACTTAAAATTGTGTGGTAAGGGGTTAAATCTTCACCAAACAACAAAATTTTAGACTGGTCCAAATTGAAAGCATTTGCAGACGACAAAATAAATGTGACTGAAAAAATTGAAATTTGTATGTTTTCAAAAGTTTTCTTTCACATGGTCAGGATTGTGCAGTCACGTAAAAGGGTTAAAGGCCTGATCTACTTCATGAGGGGAGATACAGAGATGAACTAAAGGTGTGAAAAGGTTGTTTACCTTCTCTTGGTTTCAGGTAAACAGTGGAGGGGAAGCTACAGTAGGGGATCTTTAGCTGTCTGACACGACACCCGACACCCGGGTGGTAACTGACTGATGATCCATAGGGCCAGGCTGTTACTAGCGTGTGCTAAAATCATCAAATCTATAATAAAGATAACAAAAAATAAAGAGGTGATAACGGTGGTTACGCATGTCAGATTTTCGGCTCTTTATATTTCATTGATGTCTGCGGATTTCATTACTAAGCCCTGCAGCAGTTAGATACACTTTGATTATTTCCTCCCTCTAGTTTGACTTTATGGTATAGATAAGCCAAGCCTTTGGGGGTTCGAAGAGTTATATCTCTACTTTTCTAAAGTCTATGTTGTGGGTACTCATTAACTCTTCACCAGTCAACAATATTTTAGACTTGTTCAAATTGAAAGCATTTGAAGATAAAAATGTTGCTCAAATGATAAAATTTGTCTTAGATAGGGTAAAAACGTTGTGAGAAATGGAGAAAAAACTGGTTTCCACTGGAACTTTCTTGTATTCCTACAATGTTATCCTAAGCCTTCTGTTGTGTCCGAAGTTGTGAGGTAGAACATTGGCCTTGTAACCATAAGGTCCCGAGTTTGATACCCAGGAGTGGGAATTGTTCATTGGACCACACGTTCAGTGTGGGTACTTGTGTAGTTCCAAGGAAGCAGAATCAAGAGAGTTTAGTACAAATTCTAAGACCTTGTTTTTCAATTGATGTAAATAAATAAACTAAGCCATCTTACACAGGGGTGTTAGTGAACTCTTATCCTGCTAAATAAGTTAAAAGAAACTTTCAAGCAGATGGTAAAAGAACAAATAATGCTATTTCAAACTTATTCTTCAGAGAAATTATCTCCTTATCAGACAGTGTAGATCCAAGATCAGACTGCACAGGGTTAGGGTTAGGCTGCTCTTGATCTACACTGTCCGCAAAAGGTCAGTAAGTCGCAGTTAGCAGCCTAAGGGTTAAACGGCAGGATTGCTTTACCCTTTACCAAATAATCCCAAGTTTTAACCAACCTGAGAAACATTATGGGAAGAGAAAATGTTGGTAACCAGCATTTTCTCCTTTTCCCATAATGTTTTTTACCATAACAAAGACAGAAATCATCATTTGAGCTACATTTAAGCTGTTGTCTCCAATTTGGACCAGTCTTAAATTCAATGTTTGGTGAAGAGTTAAAGATGGTGTATGACCTTACAACAACAACTCTCAACAGAACAGCAGTGTATCAATGTAGGGGATATAAGACTGGTTAAGAATTAGATACAAAATGTCAAGGACACATTAACATGTGAACTATTTCAGTTATAAAGTGTACACTATGTTGAAAGCACATAACCCTCTTATCAAAAACAGGGAAAGAAAAAAGAAAAATTCTAATATTTGCTATTATGGCAAATAGTGTTACAAAAAAAATCATAGAATGCCAAACAAATGAATATTTTCTGTAAGATCTCATCAAACAAACAAATGATTTAATCACCCTGGGGTAGAACACTTTTGAAAACCTTTTGGAAGAAAGAAGAAAATGCTGGTAACCAGCATTTTCTCCTTTACTACCCTTTCAAAGACAAACCCCATCATTTGAGCTACACTTGATTTGTTGACTGGAAATACTACCAATATATCAGATCACAACTCATATTACAACTTTTAATGATCTTAGGAAGAAGACTTAAAAACATTGTGGAAAAAGGAGAAAGTGCTGGTAACTAGCATTTTCTCCTTTTCCTATAATGCTTTCTATCATATAAAAGACAAATTCCAAAATCTGAGCAACATTAAATTTGTTGTCTGCAAAAGCCCTGGGTTTGGAAAAGTCTAAAATTTGTTGTTTGTAAAGGGTTAAATATGAAAAAAAAAAATGTTGACTCTTTATCAAATGACAAAATTTTAGGCTCGTTGAAATTAAAAGGTTTTCCAGACAACAAATTATATGCGGCTCAAATTATAGAATTCATTTCTGAAAGGGGAGAAAACATTGTGGGAAAAGGAGAAAATACTGGTTACCAGCATTTTCTCCTTTTCCCACAATGTTTTCAAAAGCCTTCTTCTTCAGAGTCGTTAAAACTCAGGATTGTGTGGTAAAGTGTTGAGCCATTAAGATAAATATTTTCAGAAAACAAATGAACTTTTTTACACTGAACTGAGAGGTTTTCTAGGAATGTGAATGTAATCAAATGTTAATAAAGCGTCATGAATAATAATCCTGCCAAACTTTTCCCATATTTTCCCCCGAGCCCAGTGAGCTATTTCCAACAGCAACAGCTGCCTACAGTAGTATCTCTTATATTTTCATCAACTTACAATTTGAGCCATGCTCTATGAAAAGGGGGCTTAATGCATCTCCTTGCGCCATGATGCCGATGAAGCTATCACATAATTATGGATCTATAATAGCCACTTTTTTTTGAGAATGGACGTAATCATGGGGTAGACTGGTCCTTGGATATACAGAAAATTGACCAAGAGCCAAAAATTTCGGCCCAGGTCAGCCTGTGTGGAGTGCGCAGGCTGGCCTGGGTCAATACTTTTCGCAGATGCATTAAGCCCCCTTTTCACAGAGCATGTTTCATTTTCATCAACCTACAAATACAAGAGGAAGGGAAGAGAAAGCACTCTATTACTCAATTACTTGACGTATTATTTTGGATTTTATAAGAAAATCACTTGCATTTGCAGATATGCAACCTTAGATGTGGCTGTGCAATAAATCTACAATTCATTCAGTAAAGTAAAAATCATCTCTGGGATAAATTGGCTTTTTGCAGTCACAGGATGTTGATTATGATCTTTTATTTACTACAAAGTAAAAGATTGAAAGATAAAAGAAATTTAATTTCAACATGTTCTAACAGAAATATTTCAAGTAATATAATCAAAAATATTCAACTAATACATTAAAAATCTCTGAAGATATATTTAGATTTATATCTTCTAAAATCTCTGAAGATTTTCTGCACCAATGAAAAAAACGACAGAACTTTGAATCACATTTCCTTTCTTCTGTAAGTGTGTGTGTGTGTGTAGGGGGAGGGAAAGTCTGTCCAACAGAAGGCAAGACTGATATTGCAGCTGCAAGGCTTATTTAGTCCTTATTACTGACAAAATACTGTATATTTCTAAAACCAGACTGCAAGTTCTGTGCAACCTCGAGTGATCCCCATGGTTTCAGAAAACAACTCAAGTCTTCACCAGACACCAAAATTTTTGACTTGCCAAAATTAAAAGCATTAGTAGACGAGAAAATGAGCGTGAATCAAATGATTGGATTTGTGACTGATAGGTTAAAAAATAGCGCTGTGGGAAAAGGAGAAAATGCTGCTTACCAGTATTTTCTCCTTTTCTCACAAAGTTTTCAAAAGCCTTCCTCCCATGGGTTGTTATAACTTGGGATTGTGTGGTAAAGGGTTATTTTTTTTCCAGGTCATTTTGTGTTGTCAGATATCACAAGATAAAAGATTCCAAGGTATTAAAGAAACTTAAACCTCAAAGTACTATCCATAATATTAGCTGCCTTAGCAGTCAGTGTAACTTGAGATCAGACAGGACAGAACAAGCAGTCTGATCTTTGATCTATTCTGCCCAGTTTGCTGACATATTCTGGTCATATGCAACTTTGAAATTGCATTTCTTTGAGATTAATCTCTAAACTGAAAATGCCACTTGGGTTTATTCATGTTCTAGGAGTCAAGTTTCAACATTTTGTGGCAAATTAATATTTTAACAAATCTGAAGAGTTTCTGCCATTAGAAAGAAATCATGGTATTTTAAATAGCTTTATTTTGGGGCTCTGACATAACTGAAATAGAACTTTTTTGTTAATTCATGATACGACTGAGTTGCAGCTGCAAGACTCTTTTGGCGTTAATATCCGATAAACAATGAGCTCATCTGAAATCGGTCTGCAAGACCTGTGCAGCCCCAGTTTGGATCCCCGCAATCTGGAAAAGCAGCTTAACTCTTTATCTGACCACATAATTATGAACTTCTCCAATTGAAAACATAAATTATGAGCCATGCTCTAACAAAAGGGGGGTTTAATGCATCTCTGTGATCCATTGTACCAATTAAACCATCACATAATTATGGATCCAAAATAACCACTTTTTTCTAACAACTGACTTAACCCTTTCCCAAACAAGCCCTGGTTTCCCCGTGTCTGCAGTACAAGTCTTTTGAAAACACTGTGGGAAAAGGAGAAATTGCTCCTAACGAGCAATTTCTCCTTTTCCCACAGTGTTTTCTATCCTTTTTGAGAACTTGCTGCCATTTTCATCAAATTTACAATTGTCGTCTGCAAACTCTTTCAATTTGGACCAGTTCAAAATTTGTTGTTTGGGAAAGGGTTTATCATGGGGTAGACTGGTCTTTGGACATACAGGAAATTGACCAATAGCAAAAAGTTGTGGCCCAGGTCAGCCTAGGCAGACTGCGCAGGCTGACCTATGTCAATACTTTTCACAGATGCTTTAAGCTCTCTTTTTACAGGTGACAAATTCCAAGTGGATTAAATGATATCATTAATTTTGTTTCTGAAAATTTGTATGACATTGTGGGGGAAATAGACAAAATGCTGGTAACCAGCATTTTCTTAATCTCCCAAATGTTTTCAAAAGCCCTTCTTCTAGAATCAAAATAGAAGGTTATTTGATCACTTTAAGACAACCCAGCTAGTGCCCACAACATAGGTTTCAATGAAGTACAAAAGTAATTTACTCTTTAAACCCCAAAATACTCACCTCATCGGATCTCTGAATCCAATCAAGTTCATAAGATTATCAACTTATTTTGGTGTAAATGGTACTGGTGTTTACTCCCTCAAATTGAAATGAGCCATCACTGGTACCAATATGGTGATAAAAATTGGCAGGCACAGTACTAAATCTGCAAAAATTGAAAGAAATTTAAGAATATCAATTTTTAGTTCCATTAGGTCTCAATATAAAATCATTGCATTCTTGCTCAGATGTGCCCAGGAGCTTGAAACTAATATCCTTGTATTCTAGTCTTAATGTCGTAAATCCACAATAAAGCTTCTACATGAGGATGATTAGAAATGACAGATAACTTTATTTTATTGCAATAACATATTGCCAGCATCATCCAGAGAAGTTCATCTGCAGTCAGATACCAAATGGCCTTTAATAAGCTAGTTATTTCAATATGCACTCCAACGGAATCATAACAATTTAATTAACAATCACATGACTTACTATGTTGCTGGTTCTGTACTTAGAGTATTCCTGCCTGTGGGTGCCAACTCTCAAATACAGCTGTTTTCAAGGTGAATAGTCCAAGCTGAAAAAGGGGCATAACTGTGTCAATAACATTTTGAAGGTTTCCTCCCCTTCTTGCATGGATTTCTCTTTTGAAAGTTAACTAGCTCAAGTTTGAAGAAAATAGTGTAAGTCTTTACCACACAATGCTGCCTTTTAATGACCCCATGAAAGAAGCCTTTTAAAAACAATGTGAGACATTTGAGACACACTGAAATTATCATCTGCAAATGCTTTCAATTTGGACAAGGCTAAAATTTTGTCGTCTAGTAAAGGGTTAAGTCTTGAATTTTTGTCTCCGAGATCTACTGTAAGAGCATATCAAGACAAACTTAACTGTGATTTGTAAGTATCCTTGGCAACAGTAGTCCTTATCAAAAGATTCTTATTATCCATCATTTGTTATGACTTCCAGAAAATGAATATTCAACCCTCTACCTCACACCAAAGTCTGAGATTTGTCCAAGTTGATAGCATTTGCATACAACATATTTAATTTTATTTAACTCTTTACAACACAATCCCGAGTTTTAATGACCCTGAAAGAAAAGACTTTTGAAAACATTGTGGGAAAAGGAGAAAATGCTGGAAACCAGCATTTTCTCCTTTACTCACAATGTTTTCTACCATGCAAAAGACTGAAATAATCACTTGGGCTACTTTTAATTTGTTGTCTGCAAATGCTGTCAATTTGGTCCAGTCCAAAATTTTTTTGTTTGGTAAAGGATTAAATGATGTGATTGGCCTTTGGAAGGATAGAAGACATTGTGGGAAAAAGAAAATGGTGGTTACTGGTGAGTATTCTCTCCTTTTCCCAAAATGCTTTCAAAAATTTTCAAAGGGTTATTAAAACTGGGGATTGTATGATAAAGGGTTAAGTCTTTACCAAACAATCCTGAATTTTAATGACTTTGACTCGAGACGGTCTTTGAAAACATTGTGGGAAAAGGGGAAAATGTTGGTAACCAGCATTTTCTCCTTTTCCTACAATGTTTTCTGTCCTGTCACACACAAATTTCATGATTTGAGTCACATTCAATTCATTGCCTATGAATGCTCTGAACTTGGATTAATCTAAAATTTTGTCATAAGGTAAAGATTTAACTCTTTACCCACATGACAAAAATGTAGACTTGTCCAAATTCAAAGCATTTGCAGAAATCAATTTAAATCTAGCTCAAGTAATGGAATTTCTATTTGATAGGGAAGAAAACATTGTGGAACAAGAGCGGCAAATTGTCGCAAGATACGCCCGTCTTACCCCAAGTTGTAAAGTTGGGGCATAATAATGATAAAGGGGAGGTATAGAAAAATAGTAGTGCAGAATATTTTTTTTACTGTTGATTGAAGATAATGGCAGTGTATTTGTGTTGACGGAACTCTTGTTTATTATTGTATTACTATTAACTCTTTACCACACAGCAAAAGTTTGGACTAGTCCAAATTGAAATCATTTGCAGTTGACAAACTAAATGTAACTCCAAAATTGAAATTTGGTTTGGAAAGGGTAGAAAACATTGTGGGAAAAGGAGAAAATGCTGGTGCATAAAAAATAAGCAATTTATATTTCATGTGCACTGCACTACCCCTTGATGAGATGTATCCAGCCCTAAAATTTCATAACCCGAGGTAGTATAGTTTGAGAGATATGCATCATACAAAATTCAAGTTCGAAAAAAAAACAAGAAAGGGCAATAACTGAAAAATTAAGCAAGCAAGAGTTGAAATTTATATGCACAGCACTTCCCGTTGATGGAATGTATCCACGTATGAAATTTCATATCCTTAGCTAGTATAGTTCTGAAGATATGCACTGGAAAAAATTAAAGTTTCAAAATAAAGAAAGAGCAATAAGTCAAAAATTAAGCAAGAGTTATGGTTCATGTGCACTGCACTCCCAGTTGATGAGATCTATCTACGCATGAAATTTCATAGCCATAGGTAGTATAGTTTTGGAGATATGCTCGAGACAAAATTCAAGTATGAAAATAAGTCAAAAATTAAGGAAGGAAGAGTTATGATTCCTGTGCACTGCACTCCCCCTTAATGAGATGTATGCAGGCATGAAATTTCATAACCCTAGGTAGTATAGTTTTGGAGATATTCACCGGAGAAAATGCAAGTATGAAAAAGAAGAAAGGGCAATAACTGAAAAATTGAGGAAGCAAGAGTTATGATTCCTGTGCACTGCACTCCCCCTTGATGAGATCTATCCACTCATGAAATTTCATAACCGTAGGTAGTATAGTATTGGAGATATTCACCGGACAAAATTCAAGTATGAAAAACAAGAAAGGGCAATAACTGAAAAATTAAGGAAGCAAGAGTTATGATTCCTGTGCACTGCACTCCCCCTTGATGAGATCTATCCATGCATGAAATTTCATAACCGTAGGTAGTATAGTTTTGGAGATATGCTCCGGACAAAATTCAAGTATGAAAAACAACAAAGGGCAATAAGTCAAAAACTAAGGAAGCAAGAGTTATGATTCCTGTGCACTGCACTCCCCCTTGATGAGATCTATCCACTCATGAAATTTCATAACCCTAGGTAGTATAGTATTGGAGATATTCACCAGACAAAAATTCAAGTATGAAAAACAAGAAAGGGCAATAACTCAAAAATTAAGGAAGCAAGAGTTATGATTCCTCTGCACTGCACTCCCCCTTGATGAGATCTATCCACGCATGAAATTTCATAACCGTAGGTAGTATAGTTTTGGAGATATACTCCGGACAAAGAACTGGACGCCGCCCGCCCGGATGCCCGCCCGCCCGCCACGGGTGATCCCATAATACGTCCCATCTTCGACGGGAGTATAAAAAGGAGAAAATGCTGGTAGCCAGCATTTTCTCCTTTTCCTACAAAATTTTCAAAGGCTCTTTTCTTAGGTGGTTAAAACTCGTGATTGATTGGTGAAGAGTTAATAAAAAGAAATATTATAAGCTTATCTTCCAGGCAATTTTCTGAATTCTGCTTCCACAGACAGACCTACAGAATCTGATGTATAACAGCAGAAACTGATTATTATCTATAAAATATGACTGAAATAATAGAGTCATTGCTTTCATCTAGCATTTAATTTTACAACATCTGTAAATATTTGTAAATCTATACTTTTTTATGATGTTTCAACCTAAGGCTAAATGTACCTTTTCTCTCTTGTGCCACAAAATTCTTAATGTAAAAGATATGAGTCATGCCCTGTGAAAAGGGGGCTTAATGCATCTGCAAAAAAGTATCGACCCAGGTCAGCTTGTGCAATCTGCACAGACTGACCTGGGCCAAAACTTTTTGCTTTTGTTCAATTTTTTCGCATTTCAAAGGACCTATGTACTTCATGATTAAGTCTGTTGTTAGGGAAAAAAATTATGGATCCATAATTATATGATGACTTGCTTGGTATTATGGATCACGAAGATGCATTAGGCCCCCTTTTGTCAGAGCATGGCTCATACCATATGGTTAATATTGAAAGGAATTCAAACTGAAACTCTAAATGAAGATAATGGCAAAAGACCTTGCCTATTTGTAGATTCAAGGGCACATAACTCTAGAGCGTATTATAATACAGGATAAAAAATTCAACAGTGAAAGTTACACATTTTGGTAATTTTTAGATAAATAAAAACAAAAGCTGTAACATAAGAAAACTGCCAAAATTGCCTTTTTCAAACTTCAAAGGCAATAAATTTGGAATAAAAATGCAAAGTTTACAATTAACTTTCACATGGATACACAGTTTAACTCTTTACCACACAATCCCGAGTTTTAACAACCTGGGGAAAAAGCCTTTTGAAAGCCTTGCGGGAAAAAGAGAAAATGCTGTTAACCAGTATTTTCTCCTTTTCCTACAATGTTTTCAAACCTCTCAGAAACAAACTCGAAGTATTTGCAGACAGAAAAGTAGAAGTGTTTCAAACTATGAGATTTGATCCTGAAGGATCAGAAAATATTATGGGCAAAGGAGAAAATACTAGTTACCAGCATTTTTTTCCTTTTCCTGTTTTCAAAATTGATTGATTGTATGGTGTTTAATGCCGTTTTCAACATTATTTCAGTTATATTATGGAGGCCAGTGCACCTATCAATGCTTTCCTGGAGTTTCTTTTACTGGTACTACACACAATATTCTTTCCAAGCCACTGGCTGCTTTCCCACAGAGCCATTATCAAAACAATGGTCGGGAGTGAGACAGGAATGAATCATGTTGCAATGACTATCATCAATCCTCGGAAAGAAATTGGCCGAGCCAGGGATCGAACCAGCGACCTCCTGTTCTCAAGTCCTGTATGCTACCGACTGAGCCACTGGGGCTTTGCCCTGTTTTCAAAAGCTTTTTGTCAAGGCTAATAAAACTCAGAATTGTGTGGCAGAAGGTTAAAAAACAAACAATTATTGGACCAAAAAGATTACTTCATTCTTAACTTGTGGATGCCCAGGACAACTGCCAGAGTTAGCCTCAATTCCAAGAAATAGAGGTCTGATTTAATATTCCAATCCTCAATTTCGAAACAGGAACAACCAACATTTTCTGAAAAAAAAAACCATCAATAAGTAATTATCAACTTTAACATAATTATGAATCATGCTCTCTTAAAAGGGGTTAAATGCATCTGCGAAACTTATCGGCCCAGGTCAGCTTGTGCAATACGCGCAGCCTGATCCACGTCAAAACTTTTTGCTATTTGTAAATGTTCTGTTTGTCAAAGGACCATTCATTCTACTTCATGATTCAGTTATTTGTTAAACAAAATAGTTTTTATGGATACATAATTATGTGACAACTTGCATTACTCCCCCTTTTGCCAGAGTGTGGTTCATATTTATTCTTTATTCTGGAAAAGAAAGTATCGACACAGTTCAGCCTGCGCGGACTGCACAGGCTGACCTGAGCCGAGACTTTCTGCTGTTGGTCAATTTTCTGCAAGTCCAAGGACCAGTTTACCTCATGATTCAGTTGGTTGTTAGATAAAATCAAAGTCCTGGAAAGCGGATTTGTGGAGTAGCATAAAGCTGTAACGTGTTGTAATAAAAAAAATAACACCACATGCAACACGTGTGCAATTATTTTAAAATGGAGTTAGAAAGGACAGAGAAAGTCATTGCTGTTCTGTCCAGCAGGCTGTGCCGTAACTGTTATTTTACTACTGTTTAAGGATTGGTAATTTGATCCATCAATCTTACGCAGCTTTTTGCTGGTATTAGATTTCAGAAGAAATATGTATACATGTGTAGGACAGTATATACGATAGTGACAAAGGCGAGGTTGAGGTGTATTAGCTAAAACTGAAAGCAGACTGGGTAGAGCGCAAGCATGAATGACAGTATATTGAGTTCAGGTCAAACTGATATCATAGTACAGTGTGAGCGCGCATGCGTTGTTACGCATGATGTATTTGGTTCCGGTCAGAACGATCACAGTATGCGGATTTGCTATACAAATCCGCTAAAAAGGACTTTGTGGGTCCATGATTATGTCATGACTTGCTTGGTGTTATGCATCATAAAGATGTATTAAGGCCCCTCTTGCCAGAGCATGGCTCAAATATATGTGCCACACTATGGCAAAAGGGGTTTAAAGTGTATAATATTTTATTTTAGAGGAACAATCCCAAGTTTTAACGACCCTGAGAAAGAGGCCTTATTAAGACTTTGTTGAAATGGGAGAAAATGATGGTACCCAGCATTTTTTCCTTTTCCCACAATGTTTTCGGTCCTTTTACAGATCAATCATATCATATGAACCACATCTAATTTGTGGTCTGCAACTGATTTCAATTTGGACAAGTGTAAAATTTTTGTGGTGTGGTAATGTGTTAAAAAGGAAAAAAATAGACAAAAACTATTACTTCATTCCTAACTTGCAGAGGCCATGTACAACTGCCAAAGTAACCCTCAATTCCATGAAATAAATGTCTGATTTATTCCAATCCACATTTCTGATGCAGGAACAGAAGACATTATCTGAAAAAAAATATATAATTGGTACCGTTAATTAAGTAATTATCAACTTTTATATACATTTCATTTTTTGAGGCCTTGGACCTGTGAGACAATTACCAGTTTCTCTGTGCTAGTGAGGAAAGTTTTTCACCAGCATTTACAATGATTTATCAATACCTTAACCCTTATCCTGCTAAATATGTGAAATAAAACTTTTAAACTGATAGTAAAAACTTGTATTTTACCATTTTAAAGGTATTTTTTGGGGGGAAATAAGGTTGTTATCGGACAGTGTAGATCAAAGATCAGATAGACTTTGTGGGATCCATGATCATGTGATGACTTCTGTGCAGTCTGATCTTGATCTACATTGTCCACAAAAAGGTCAGTAAGTTGGGCTAAAGCAGCTTTAGGATTAAAGGGCAGCACACATGACCATGCAGTACAGATGCTACAGTCAATCCTGGCTGCTTCTAACACAACTGCTATAAGTACTGGGTCAAGCAATTAGAAAAGTATGATTCCTGTTGAAAGGACTTCCATGATACTCGGACAATAACTTTGCCAAACCAGGGATACAAAGTCCCTACAAAGTAACAGGAAATGAAAACATGCATTATGAGAGGAAGTGTTGGGAAAATACCTCGTAACTCTTTACCAAACCAGAAAATTTTAGACTTGTTCACAGTGAAAGCAATTGCAGATGTCAAACTAAATCTGACTCAAAAACTGAAATTGAATTTGGGAAGAGTAGAAAACATTGTGGGAAAAGGAGAAAATGCTGGTTACCAGCATTTTCTCCTTTTCCCACAATGTCTTCAAAAGCTGTCTTTCTCAGGGTCTTTAAAAGTCAGAATTGTGTGGTAAAGGGTTAACTGAATGGAAAACATTGTTTCAAGCAATAGTTCATTTTCCCACAATGTTGTCCACAACTTTAAACAGCATGCCTGTCAATTTCAAATGTCATATTGTACAGCAATTGCTAGAAAAACTGTTGAAAAATTCCTTACCAATCTATCCCCTGTTGCAACCTCCAGAAGGCTTTTTAAAACTATGAGGGAAAAGGAAAACATGCTGATAACCGGTACTTAACTCTTTACCAAATGGCAAAATTTTAGACTTGTACAAACAGACAGCATTTGCAGACAATAAATCAAATTTGGTTCAGATAGGCGAAGTTTTCTTTCAAAGGGTAGAAAATATTGTGGAAAAAGGAGAAAATGTTGATAACCAGCAGTTTGTCCATTTTTCACAATGATTTCAAAAATTATATTTCTAAGGTTTGTTAAATCTCGGGATTTTGTGGTAAAGGGGTAACCTTCTCAAAGTCAAATCCCATCATTTCAATCATATTTCTTCTGTTTTAGTTTGTTGCCTGCAAAAATTTTCAGGATGGACAATTCCAAATTTCTGTCATCTCATAAAGAGTAAACCCTTTACCAGATTGACAAAATTTTAGCCTTGTCTAAATTGAAAGCATTTGCAGATGACAAATTAAATGAAGCTCAGATGATGATTTCTGCTATTGATAGGGTTGAAAACACTGTGGAAAAAGGAGAAAATGCTGGTTACTAGCACAATATTTTCAAAAACCTTCTCTTTCAGGGTTGTTAAAATTGGGAAAGGGTTAACTGATTTTCTGGTATGCACTCAACAAGTAAAGTGTTTTCAATGAAGTTTCATTTGCAAATTGAAGCAATACATCAACAAGTAAACAATTTAATTAGATTCCAGAAGCTGCAGGATGGTCAATAAAATCCTGGTAAATTGCTCTGATGATGCAGTGATCAATTTAGATAAGGCTAGCATCCCTCTTTATAGGCCTCTTGACTGGAACGCTGAGAAACATTCTGATTATTATCAATCAGCAATAAACTTTTGATTTTTCTAATTTAAAAATGAAACCATTGTGGTACTGTGAAAAATTCTTTAGTTTCAATATTCTTTTAGACTGTTTGACATCACTGAAACTGAATAAACATGTTTGTGAAGCATAAATGGATTTAACACCAAATATAAAATTTTTCATTGCTGTTTCTGGTATAAATGACTTATGCCAAACCAATGTCCATCAACAGTGGAAAATTGAGCTTCATTAAGTCAATCTCTGTGTCAATAGAACTGAGTCATTCTCTGTGAATAGGGGGATTAATGCATCTGCAAATGGTATTGACTCAGGTCAGCCTGCACAGTCCACGAGGTTGATCTGTGCCAAACTTTCTGCTATCAGTCAAGTTTGCGCATGTCCAAGGACCAGTTTGTCACATGATTCAGTCAGTCGTTAGACAACGTGGATTTATGGATCATGTGATGACTTGCTTGGTATCATGCACCATGAAGATGCAATAAAGCCCCCTTTTACCACGGCATGGCTCAACTATATTTTTTTCACTTATTCACAAACAGTGCAATCCCAAAGAATGTATTAATGTCATTCAGATAACATTAGTGCATATTAATTTTTGGACTGCTCAAACATCAACAGAAGTTCTTCGGCCAGAGGCAAAGATTGATGAGCCAAGCTCTAGCACACGGAGGCTTTAATGCATCTCTGTGATGCATGATGCCAAGCAAGTCCCCACATAATTATGGATCCATAAAATCCATTTTTTTTTCAAACAACCAACTGGATTATGATGTAGACTTGTCTTTTGCCATGTAGGAAATTGATCAATAGCAAAACTAAGTTTAACCCTTTCCCAAACAAGCCCTGGTTTTCTTGTGTCTGCAGTACAAGTCTAACGAGCAATTTCTCCTTTTCCCACAGTGTTTTGTACCCTTTTGGAGAACTTTCTGTCATTTTCATCAAATCTGAAATTGTCGTCTGCAAACTCTTTCAATTTGGACCAGTCTAAAATTTATCGTTTGGGAAAGGGTTAATAATAACTAAGTTTCTTTCAAGTTTATCATTTATTCATTCGGTTAACCCTATGTGACCTATGTGACTTCAGACTGAATGACTTCATACTGAAAAGGTATGTATGAAAGACACTAAGTGGTAAAAAATGTAACAAAAGTAAATATCACGAAAAAAAATATGAGCTGTGCTCATGCATCTCTGTGATCCAGGATACCAAGCAGGTCATCACATAATTGTGGATCCATGAAATTCATTTTGCCTAAGAAGCGACTAAATCCTGAGGTAAAATGGTCCTTTGACATGAAGAAAATTGACCAAAAGCAAAAAGTTTCAGCCCATGTCAGCCTGCGCAGACTGCACCAGCTGACATGGGCCGATACTTTGTGTAGATGCATTAAGCCCCCTTTTCATAGTGCATGACTCTGTTAAAATGAACAATTTCAGTCATTTGGTACATTGGAGTTTAAGGCAGTAAAGGGTTATTATGGCAGTTGCTGACATACATATCCTTTACCCTTAGCTAAGCAAACAAACATACAGATCAATACAGTTAAAAACAGGCCTATGAAATTATACAAATGGTAAACAAAGCTCCCAAGCTGACTAATTTTACCTAAGGCTAGGTTCAGTCTTACAAAAATGACAATTATGAAATCTAACGACTTCTCATGTCTGATTAATTAACAACAAATTATGTTCTTACCAATTTGGGGAACTAGGCGAGTTCACACTCCACAATGTTTCAAGCAGGTTCTCTCTCTCTGCATTTCAGTGACTGCTAGTGCTGAAAATTTTAATAAAAGATGTATAGGCCAGGGAAAGGTAAGAAACTGGTTAAAAAGAGAATTGCCTTTCTGTTTCAAAACAATCTGGATCAAAGAGGATGAAAACAACAGTTACTGTTAAGGGTAAACTGATCAAAGAATTAAAAGACTTTCAAAACTTCATGAACAAGTTAAGACTTGGAAATGACTAGAAAACCATCCAAAAATGTAACTTACAACAAATTCCTTCCTTTTTCCACAACAACTAGATTCTAGAAATACAACAATGGTTTTCCACATGTAAAGCTGAAAGACTGAAGTGGAAAATGAAAAAAAGAATTCAAAAGTCATGTGATTGATTGGAGAGAAATGATTAATCAAGCAGAACACAGGTAAATGCAGACTGACCGTATAGACATGGCATATAAAAAGTGACCCTACTACAACAGTTACTGTAAGACTTTTTTTCTTTTTGAAATTAATGTTTTCAAATTTTACAGTAATGCAAAAGAACCAACAATCAACATAGGTTTTTGATTCATGGAAAGGACAATGTGCTTTCAATAAGAAATAATATATAAGATACCACAGTTCCTACTTCACTGTGAGGACTCCTGTTTTGTTGAATTACATAGATTGATTGATTGATTGTATGGTGTTGAACGCCATTTTCAACATTATTTCAGTTATGTCACGTGGCCAGTGCACCTATCCACGCTTTCCTGGAGTTTCTGTTACCAGTACTCCACACAATATTCTTTCTAAGCTACTAGCTGCTTTCTCACATAACCATCGTCCAAACAATGGTCAGCGGTGAGCGGGGAATGAATCCTGTTGCAACGACTATCATCAATCCTTGGAAAGAAATTGGCTGAGCCGGGGATCGAACCAGCGACTTCCTGTTCTCAAGTCTTGTATGCTATCGACTGAGCTACGGGGCTCGGCTAAATTACATACATATTAGTTTCAAAAGAATATGTGCTTTAGACCAAAGCTCCTGAAGGACAGTTTGTTTGCCAATGCAGCAAGAGTAGACTAAGATCAGACTGCCCGGCATAGTAAAATTCCATTCACATTTTAGCGCTGTATATATGATAGTGAGAAAAGCAATGTTGAGGTGAATTAGCTAAAACTGAAAGTAAAAACGATTGGAGCACAAGTGTGTATGACAGTATTTGGTTCCGGTCAGACTAATCACAGTGAACCATTTGTTACACAAATCCGCAAAAAAGGAGCAATTTTGTGAGTTTAGATAAAGGGATGGTCATTTTGCAATTGGTAACTCCGTCTTTTTTCATTACATCATTTTGACATCATCAAACTGATTAGAATAAGAATCTTTGTAATCAACACTTGTTATTGATCATGTAACATTCCAACAGGTATTTGGGAAACTGGCGCGAAATCTAAAAATACTTAAAGAGGTGACCACTATGAAAATACAAGTACTACAGTAACTGATTTCTTTTTTTGTTTAACTTTGTCGTTTTCTTTTACTTATGATTTACCAGCTATTGGCTTCCTTAATTCAGTGAGATTTTTTTTTAGTTCAGTAGGATTATAAAAATCTAAAGAGCTACCTTTAAGGACAACAAAAAATGTGTTCTGACAGAAAAAGGTTGATGTTGAAGATTTTTACGTTCAATTTAGAATGGCCTGAAAAACATGTTTAGAATATGGAACAAGACTTTAAGTACTGAGCCCATCATTGACTGAAATCTGTGAAATGGAATGGATAAATCCAGAGGCAAACTAAGCTAATAATTAGCCAGCAATATTACAGATCAAAGATCAGTATTAAGTCTACCATGGAATCTACACAATTAATTAGCTTTACAAAGATAAGTACAGAAAAATCTGCCTCAAAACTTAAGAGTTTTTACCTGAGAAACACAGAAAAAATGGCATTCATCCCATTTGCTTCTGGAAGATAAATATGAGCCATGCTCTGTGAAAAGGGGGCTTAATATATCTGCAAAAAGATCTACCTAGGTCAGCCTGCGCAGTCCTGGGTCGAAACTTTTTGCTTTTGGCCAATTTTCTGCATGTCCAAGGACCATTCTACCTCAGGATACAGTTATTTGTTAGAGAAAATGGGGTATAACGGATCCAAAATTATGTGATGACTTGAATGGTATAATGCTTCATGAAGATACATCAAGCCCCCTTTTGCCAGATCATGGCTCATATATAAATGTTGGAGCCTATTGCATCTATTATCAACATTAATGCACAGGCCACAAAGCTCAGTCCCAGTTGCTTTATCGCTTTACCAAATGACAAAATTTTGGCTGGTCCAAAACAAAAGAAATGGCAGTTGACATATTTTAACCAGGCTCAAAACATAAAATTTGCCTGTGAGGGTATAAAACATTGTGGGGAAAGGAAAAAAATGCTAGATACAAGCATTTTGTCTTCTTCCCACAATGTTTTTTGAGGTATTTTCCTTCAAGGTTGTGTGGTAAAGGGTTAAGCCTTGAAACCCCCCCCCCCAAAAAAAAAACCCCAAATAACCCATGACATTTTCAGTCTATAAATAGAACAAAAATAATAGCAATATATCGTGCATGTTTGTTTTTGACCAGAATGTGACAGCAGTGCTGACATTGTAGAACTAAGGTAAGACTGCATTTTTGTGCAATCTGATCTTGATCTGCACTGACCTAAAAAGCGACTAAAGGTGCTTTTGGGGTTAAATGTAGATCTACATTTAAAGAAAAAATTGTATGGCACCCTGCAGTTTGATCTCAGATCTGCGGTCCGATATGAATCTACATCGAGAAATTTTGCTGTAGCCTATGCACAGTGTTTAAAGTCTTTTTCCCCTCTGGAAGTCCTTTGCTTTATACGGTTTGAATAGCTAAACAGCTGAAAACAGAAAATGTGAAGCTCTTACTTCACGACAAATTTTGAAGAGATTTCAACTGCCAGTCTAGATCTTACTAGTAGGCCTAAACGAAAATCAATTCCGGCTTCTACTGCTTTAGAAATTTAAATTCCAGAGTGAATAACCTGCATCAGTCGATTTGATGATGTGAATTATTTACTTTATGTATTTTTTACATATCATATCGACGTATCCTCGTCCATGCAGAGATAACATTAGAGAGTTCGTAAAAAAGTACAACATGGCCGCTGCCATGGATTCCATCTTGACTTGCAGACGACAATATCTTGGAAATGCATTCCGCACTTACTATGTTTTATGAAAAAAAAATTAATGTGAAATGTAAACTGGATATAGCATTTTGTTCTGTTTTTTTCGATGTAAATGGTTGCAATTTCCACTTGATTACTTGATTACAGAAAATACTTTGATGATAAGTTTTTTCCCGCCGCAGAAATTTGGGTCAGGTATAAACATGACGGAACGGGAATTGTCGTTGTCGTCGCCGGGTTGTTTGCGTATTGAGAATACGATGCAGGTTACTTAGAGTTAAAAAGTGGGGACAGACTAAAGAAAATTCAGTCCTGTCTGTTTTTATAAGGTGCTTATCATATGTTGAACGGGTGGCGACCCCAGATTTATCAAAATGGGGACTACTGTACTTCCTTTATAAACTGTCAGCCTGTTATCAATCTAGTATTTGATCAACCTTGGCCTCTGGTTATACTACATAGGCTTAAATTAGATTTTCTTGCATTATTTGTGCTAGTGGCTCAGTGTTTGATCTACATTTCAATTATGGGGACAGATGCACAGATCCTGGCAAAGTTTGGCTGAGAATATGAAAGTTATGGCCTGTTTTAACTTGATTTAGGTTTGATGGGAATGGACATCCTTACCAAAAAAATACGGAAATTCTGACGAAAACTATGGCTCCTAAGATCTACTAATTTAAAAAAAAAAATGCAGACACAGTTATCATAATGTCTGTAGTCATCGTGGAGTATGCCGAATTTTGCGATATGCGTATCCAAGTATGGTAAAGTGTATACTAAAGTGAATCGACATCATCGTATTCAGATTTTGGAACATTAGTGCGCCGAATTTCAAAACTAGTTATGGGTATTTTCTAAAAAAAAAAAAATATGGTTCAAACATAGTAGCTG
Source organism: Tridacna gigas (assembly GCA_945859785.2). Lineage (NCBI taxonomy): Eukaryota > Metazoa > Mollusca > Bivalvia > Cardiida > Cardiidae > Tridacna > Tridacna gigas. Next base: position 75,265,639 of record OX244032.2, read on the forward strand.
CATGAAAATGAAATCAGGCTTAACTTTTTACCAGACGACAAACTTTAACACTTTACCAAACGACACATTTTAGGACTGAACCAAATTGAAAGCATTTGCAGACGACAAATTAAATGTTGCTAAATTGACGATTTCTGTCTTTGATAGGATAGAAAACATTTTGGAAAAGGAGAAAATGCTGGTTACCTGCATTTTCTCCTTTTCCCACAATGTTTTCAAAAGGTTTCTTCTTCAGGGTCGTTAAACGTCAGGATTGTGTGGTAAAAGGTTAAGACTTGTCAAAACTGGAAGAATTTGCAGACAACAAATTGAATTGTTGCTAAAATCGCCATTTTCCGCGGAAAAAGACAGAGCAGAAAGTTTTCTGTTTATAAGTTTCGTAAACAGCTTTAGTACAATAGCAATGGAAACAAAAACAATGATTGCAAATGAAGCTCGGAAAGATTCTGTGGGCGTCCAGGGCTGTTGTTTGTCGCTCCAAATAAATATAGATAGCCTTAAAAGTAATGTCCCCCCCCCCCCCCCCCCGTTTTTCCTTTGTTGGTGTATGCAGCAGCCAGATTCTAATGTCCACCCCCATTTCATATCATTCACGCCAGAAAATCAAACCCGGTAACTCGTCGTATACTATGGATTTATTTCATCTTTAAAACAGTTGAGTCATGAGATAAAATCGTTCTTTGGCATGCAGAAAATTTAGCAGTACCAACAACTTTCAACTATGGTCAGACTGCACAGGCTGACCAGGGTCCGTATTCACCAACCATTCTTAAGACTATTCTTAGTCTTATTCTCAAAGATTTTCTACAGTTGAAAGCAACACAACTCCTGATTGGGAGTTGTGTTACTTTCAAATGTAGAAAATTCTGGGGAAGACAAAGAACATACTTAAGAATGGTTGGTGAATACGGACCCAGGTCAACACTTTATTTAGATGCACCTTTTCACAGAGCAGGACTCATTTTATCCACACATTTTGTGTGTCCAGAATGTGTAAAGGGAGGTAACTAGTACAGATACCTTATTCATTGTTTTGTTGGAGTTATTTCCCTTACAATTTTCAACACTGCATGAGAACCGGAGTCAAGTCCAGTTTCGCCGAAGCAGACTGTTTTGTTACCAGCATGTTTTTCTTTTCTCTCACACATTATTTTCAAAAGCCTTTTAATTAAGGGTCATTAAAACATGAGATTATTTGGTAAAGGGTTAAATTTTTTTACATAAATGTTAGAATCACTGATTTATATGCTCCAAGAGAAGGCCGTGTTTCAATCAACCTTTCATGGACGACATTTCCAACTCCTCTGTATTGAAAGCCTTTGCCGATGTTGACTCTTACACTATTACGGGAAACTCAAGGACCTTTTGCGGACAGTAGAGATCAAGATCAGATTGCATAGAAGATGCAGTCAGGTCTTGGATCTACACTGTATGATATGGCGATGTCTTTTCCAAAGAAATACTTTTGAAAAGCAGAACTTGGGTTTTTCACAGTTTATCAGTATAAAAGTTTCAGTTCACCTATTTAGCAGGATAAGGGTTAACTTGAATGTGACTCAAATGATGGGACTTGTCTTTGAAAGGGTAGAAAACACTACATGATTAGGAGACAATACTGTTATCCAGCATTTTCTCCTTTTCCCAAAATGTTTCCAGGGCATTGTTTCTCAGGGTTGTCAAGACGCCAAATTGTTCAGTGAAGGATTCATTCATAATCAAACAAATAAGCTTATTTCAATCGTTTTAATTTGTCTCCTTATTTCATGTTAGTAAACTTACATGTGAGCCATGCTCTGACAAAAGGGGGCCTAACACATTTCGGTGATGCATTGTACCAATGAAACCATCACATAATTACGGATCTATAACAGCCACTCTTTCATAACAACCGACCGAATCATGAAGTAGACTGATCCTTAGACATACAGAAAATTGACCAAATGCAAAAAGTTTCCATCCAGGTCAGCCTGCGCAGACTGCGCAGGCTGACCTGGGTCGATACTTTTCGCAGATGCATTAAACCCCCTTTTCACATAGTGTGGCTCATATACATGAATCTCTTGCCTCAGAGACATATTTCAATGATACAATGATACAAGACTTTGAGCAATGAATGCATAAAAATGTTGAATTCAGCTGTCTCCTGATGTAACCTTCAGCATATCATTTAACCATGCTCTGGCCAAAGGAGGTTGAATGTATCTGTAATACATTATACCAAGCAAGTCATCAATAATTATGGATCCATAAAATCCAGTTTGTCCAACGACTGACTTGAATCATACAGTAGACTGGTCCTTGGATAAGCAAAAACTTGACCAAAAGCAAAATGTTTTGACCCATGGCAGGCTGACATGGGCCAATACTTTTTGCATATGCATTAAATCCCCCTTTTCACAGCCCATGGCTAAATATTAATACTTGTCAACTTGCATCACTTTTAGGGCTTTCCTCCGTATATCATCAACGGATCTGACTCGACTAGAAAAAAAGAAATTCAAGCAAAGTGTTCACCTCAGATTAAGTACGAGTTCCTTAACCCTTTTCTACACAATCCTGACTTTTAACGACCCTGGAAGAGAATGCTTTTGAAAACATTGTGGGAAAGGAGAAAATGCTGGTAACCAGCATTTTTTCCTTTTCCCACAATGTTTTCTACCCTATGAAATGCAAAAATCACTGTTTAAGTTATATCTAATTTGTCATCTGCAAATGCTTTCAATTTAGTCCAGCCAAAATCTTGTCGTTTGGAAAACAATTAAGTAATCAAAATGCAAAAGAAGAAGCATCAACTTTTCACCAGTTATGGACAAATTAACTCTTTCAAAGATGATTTCAGACTTGTCCAAATCACAGGCATTTGCAGCCTAGGAATAAAATTTTACTTTAATTTGCTTCCAAAGGCACACAAAGCACTGGAAAAAGGAGAAAATGCTGGTTACCAGCACTTTCTTCTTTTCCCACCATGTTTTCAAAAGCCCTCTACCTTAGGATCATTAAAACTCAGGACTGTTTGGTAAAGGTTTCAGGTTCTTTTGCAAAGACTACAGATCACAGAAACACTGTACATAACATAAACTTCAAGTGTTAGGCAAACAGAATTAGTCTTTACAATACTACACACATTTCATAGTTCTTTTGCAGCTGAAGTGGATCAAGATCACACTGTAAAGAATGTAGTCTTGTCTTGATCTACACTGGTTGAAATATCTTGTACAATTTGGTGACCAAAAAAGCCTGGATATAACAATATTTCTATCTTTTTCATGTAGTTAAAATGTCCTCTTCATTTACACCACAATACAAAGGTTGATATAATTATGCTCCATGATGACTCTGACAAAAGTCCAACTTTTCAAACACAATATTTATAAAACTCCAAAGATAAGAAAAAACTGCCAGTTAATAAATACGGTCTTTAACAACTCTGTGTAAAACTGCTACTGCATGGTCCCAAGGGTGGTCATTGCTTGTGTTAACTTCTCTATTTCCAAGGAAAGCTCACTTTGCTGGAAAAAAAAAAAACCAAGAATTAAATGTTCAATAAGAGCACCAAATGCGGCTGCCAATGCTGGAATGCAGGTGTTTTCTCCATGAAAATTACAAGTTGAACAAGAGCGGCAAATTGTCGCAAGATACGCCCGTCCCACCGCCAGTTGTTGAGGGGGATAATAATCGTAAAGAGCAGGTAGAGGAAAATAGTAGTGCAGCAGAAATCATGTAACTGATTGAAATAGGCATGAATGTCTCTGGCCAGAGCATAACTTTGTCATCTCCAGTCTGAACATCTTCAAATTTGGAATGCATGATTGTTGAAAAATTATGGAGTGCAGTGCACAAGAACCATAACTCTTCCTAGCATGAACTTTGAATTTTGACAAAGAACTGGACGCCACCTGCCTGCCCGGACGCCATGGGTGATCCCATAATACGTCCCGTCTTCGACGGGCGTATAAAAAGGGACACAACTGTCAAAAATGTGTTGAGAGTTACCAGCCCCCCCTGTTCTGGGTTCTACGGTTTTAATGTCCTGAACCAAATAGGCTCTTTGAAAAACATTAAGGGACCAGATGAAAATGCTGGTAACCAGCATTTTCTTCTTTTCCCATAATCTTTTCTGACCTTTCAAAGAATAATCCCATCTTTTGAGACACCTTAATTTGTCATCAGTGCATGAACAAATCTAAAACTTTGTCATCTGGTAGATGATTAAATTGCTAACCTGACGTCAATTTCTGATAACCCATGTCTCTAAGTTTATGAAAAGTTTGCCTGCTGAAAAACAGCTATTTTGACACCAGTATCATAACTGCAACAAACCTCATTAAGGTTCATTAGATGATGTCCCCTACAAAATATCAAAGCTCTGAATTGTGTAACTTCTTACAGCAAACAACTTACCTTTTCTAAATTCTTTTTTCTTATATCTTCTGGGACTTTATTTTCGTAGTCTGCTATCGACATCGCATCTTCCACCTTCTTCAGCTGTCCTGCCAAGCGATCCTTTTTAGATGCCAGCTTTCCTAATTCTTTATTAACATCTATCAAACCCTGTCAGTTTGAAGGAAAATAAAATAAAACATAATTTAAAATTTTATCACACAAGCACTTCTATCATAGGTGCTTCCAAAGATTACAGGTTTTGAAAACACCGTAAATCCTTCACCACACAACAAAATTTTAGACCTGTCCAAACCCAAAGCATATGCAAACAGTGAATTAAATCTGGCTGAAATTGTGGAAGTTGTCTTTGATAGGCAAGAAAATATTGTGGGAAAAGGAGAAAATGCTGATTACCAGCATTTTCTCCTTTTCCCACAATGTTTTCAGACGTCCACATTCTCAAGGTCGTTAAAAGTCTGGATTGTGTGGTAAAGGGTTAACGACCCTGGGAAATAAGTCTTTTAAAAACATTGTGGGAAAAGAAGAAAATGCTGGTAACCAGCATTTTCTCCTTTTCCCACAATGTCTTCTACCCTACCAAAGAAAAATTGCACCATTTGAGCCACACGTAAATCGTCGTCTGTAAATGCTTTCAATCTGGACAAAGCTAAAACCTTGTTGTCTAGTAAAGGGTTAAATGCAATTGTTCCTCTTTCCACAAGTTTCTACATATCACTGGTAAAAAAAAATTTTACTTCACTTTGATTATCTCTCTTTTAGAGTCATCAAACCCTTTACATCAAACAATCTGAAGTTTTAACCAGCCTGAGAAAGAAAGCTTTTGAAAATATTGTGAGAAAAGGAGAAAATGCTGGCTACCAGCATTTTCTCCTTTTCCCACAATGTTTTCTACTCTATCAATGACAAATTCCATCATTTGTGCCATGTCATGTTTCATTTGTTGGTTGCTAATGTGGACTATTTGTAAATGATAGGTCTGAGAATAGCCTGTATAGTAAATACTGTCATTCTACTACAATTACCACAGTCATTTCAACCCTTAGGATGCCCAATAAAATCAACAGTAAAGTTTATCCTAGAAATAAAAACCAAATAATAGCAATTTCATGGTTGCTTCTGTTTACTGTGTTTCAGCAAAGTGGCCAGTGTAGATCAGATATCCGCATGCTTGTTTTGTGCAGCCGGATCTTGGTCTATATTGGCTGCAATGGCAACTATAGTTGTGTAAGATGCTTTAAGGGTCAAGACATTCTAAGAAGTATTTCAAAGAACCAAAGGTGTCATGTCTTCTTTTTATGATACAGAAAAACATTGAGGGAAAAGAGCAAATGTTGTGTGTCAAATGGATCTACCTTTCCCATAATTTTTTCTTAAAGTATGGGCTATAATTAACCCTTTACCACACAATCCCAAGTGTTAACAACCCTGAACAAGGGTGCGAAAAGGAGAAAATGTTGGCAACCAGCATCTTCTCCTTTTCCCAGATTGTTTTCTGCCCTTCCCAGAACAAATTTCAATTTTTGGATTACATTTATTTTGTTGTCTGCAAATGCTTTCAACTTGTACTGGTCTTAAATTTTGTAGTTTGGTAAAGAGTTAAGTCACGTATTTTTAAAGTAATGTGTTACATATAACACGTTCTTCAAAGCAACCACAACAATAAGCACTTTGCTAATGCACAAACAGTCCACCAGATACCTACACATTGACTTGCCACAGCAACAAATGAAGGCAAGAGATTTCTCCATCTGAAACTTTTTACCCACATCTAAACATTATAAAACCTTGTGCTGGCTGAACTAATTTGCATAATACATATAATACATAAAGAGAGGTAAGAAGGTATACATAAAAAATAATCATTTACTTTAATCATGAGGTGGGTTTCACATTTAGCAGACACAGTTTGGACAGCACATCCTGTTGGTGGGGACTGGTTCACCATTATCTCTACACCACTTGTCAGTGCAAGGACACGGATCAGGTCTGGATGTGTGCGTATAAGATTGGCCGTTTCTTCATCTGAGCACTTGATGTACACTGAAAAAATAAACAAACACATCTTGACTGATACTTTAACTCCTGTAGGTATTTGGTCCAAGTGTTAGTTGCTAAATAAATCTAGTACAAAGTAAACAAAAGGTACAATGGCTTGGCAACTTTTAGCTAGTTTAAAAATTCATTTTTCTTCCAGATACAAACTTTGACCAACCATACAGTAACAGATTGTCATCTTCACAATAATTTCCACTTTTGAATAGTATGATTTGTTTTCACACCCACATTGTTTACTTTTGGTTGCTATTGGGCCTTTAAGTATTCAGTATATCAAGTCTGAGGAGAATTACATAATTATATGTCTCCTGAATAATTAAACAAACATAACAGCCATGCTCTGTGGAAAGTTGGCTTAATGCATCTGTGAAATGTATCGACCCAGGTCAACCTACGCAGTCCATAGGGACTGACCTGGGCTGAAAAGTTTTGCTATTGGTAAATTTTCTGTATGTCAAAGAGCCATTCAACATTATGCTACACTTGGTTGTTTGACAAAATGGATTTTAAGGATTCTAATCATATGATGACTTGCTGAGTATTATTTCATAACAGAGATGCATTAAGCCACCTTTTGCCAGAAAACAGCTCCATTAACTTTTTTGTCAGATTATACAAATCCTATGAAGAAATGAGGATGATTATAAATTCGTACCAAAAAATCCATCTTATCTGTTTATTGAACAATTCTATGCTTTAACAACCCTAAAGAAGGTTTTTGTAAACATTGTGGGAAAACGAGAAAATGCTGGTAACCTGGACAAATCCAATCACTGAGCCATATTCGTTGTCTGCAAATGCTTCCAGTTTGACTAGTTTTGAATTTTATCATCTGGTAAAAAGCTAACCCTAAACTTGTCCAAACTGCAAGCATTTGGAGACAACACATGATATGGCTTAATGATGGGATTTGTCTGTGAAGGGTAAAAACATTGTTGGAAAAGGAGTAATGCTCGTAACCAGCATTAACTCCTTTTCCAATGATGTTATTAAAAGTGTTCCTTCCCTGGGTTATTCAAACTTGGGATTGTAAGGAAAACAAATAAATGATCCATGCTCTGGCAAAAGGGGGCTTAATGCATCTCTGTGATGTATGATACCAAGCAAGTCCTAGTATTATGGACCCATAAAGTCCATTTTGTGTAACAACTGACTGAATTATGAGGTAGATTGGTCCTTTGACATACAGAAAACTGACCAATACAAAAAGGTTTTGGCCCAGGTCAGACTGCGCGGACTGCGCAGGCTGACCTGAGTCAATACTTTTTGCTGATGCATTAAGCCCCATTTCACAGAGCATGGCTCAAATACACTTACATTCAGGTTTCATCTTGGTTGTAATGTTGTAGTCACCTCTAACAGATCTTACAGATTTTACAACATTCTGGACAAACTCTACCTCTTCCTCCAGTTTGGTGTCTCTCCACTTGGTCTGAATGGTGAAAATAACCATAAAACAATAAGTGCATAGCATGTGGGTGCTAACACTCAATTGTGGGTGCTTTTATAGCGAAAACTGTAAGTCGAAAAGTGACGTAACAGAAATGTGTTGAAAATTACCTGTGCTTCTGGTATGCAATCCTGCTTTTGAAAGTTTACCTTAGCCCCACTTTGATGTAAATATCTTCAGTAATAACAGAGATGTGAGAAAATGGCAAAGTTTTCACACGTAAACATAGACAAGATGTGGCTGACAACACAGACGATGTTGACAACATATCTATGACAATACCTTGACATTTTCTTTAAAAACACACAAGCTAAAAATGACCAGTTATATAATCCTTGTAATTTTGGTAAAATAAATGAGCCATGCTCTGTGAAGATGGGGTTTAATGCATCTGCAACAGTATTGACCCAGGTCAGCCTAAGCAGTGCATACAGAATGACCTAGGTATAAACATTTTGCCATTGGTCTATTTTCTCCGTGTGCAAGGTCCACTCTACCCCATGATTCAGTTGTTTTTTCTTCCAAACACCCTGTTTGGCAGGATTTCACTGAATGAAAAGGCATGATTGCTTCTTACTAACATTTGATCCTTTTTCCACAATATTTTCAAAAACTACCTATTGCATGGGCTTAAAATGTCACATATAAAGTGATTGATCCTGCCTTTACCTTCTAAAACTAATACAAAAGACAACGGAGAAACTTTGAGAAAAAAGATAATTTTTTTTTTTTTTCAATTAAATGCAAATGCATGAGGTAAGATTAGCAATTACTCTCTAACAGCAATAATTGCTCCTTTTCCCTCAATGTCTTCAAATAGGGAAGAGTAGGGCTGCAAGAGGACATCTCTGCTTAACTCCTCCCATACAAGACTTATCAATCAGCCCTTGTAATTGAATTACTTGGTAACAACAATTGCCACTTTTTCCTCAATGTCTTCAAAAGCTGCTTTTTTGCAGGGACGTAATAGATCATATTTATACAGTAATCAATTAACAGACCTCTTCTGGAAGTGGGTATGGCGTAACACACAAACTAGGGGGTTCGTTTTCTGTTCTTCGTGGTAATCTTTGGAAAAGCTCCTCCGAGACAAATGGCATCATGGGATGTATAAGGCGTAGCCCGGTGTCCAAACATGTATACAGTACATCTAGCGTAACTTCCTTTGCTTCTTCGTCTTCCCCATAAACGATAGGTTTGATATACTCCTAATTTTGGGAATAAAGTCAAAATTCAGTAAAAGCTTGATCACAAACATTTGAGCAATGCTCTGTAAAAAGGGGGGTTTGATGTATTTGCGAAAAGTACCGACCTATGTCAGTCCGCACAGGCTGCAATGGGTCAAAACTTTTTGCCATTTTTAAAATTTCTGCATGTCCAAGGACCATCCTACCTCATGATCCACTCATTTGTTAGACAAAACAGTTTTTATGGATCCATAATTATGTGATGTCTTGTTTGGTATAATGTAATACAGCGATGCATTAATCCTTTAACACACAATCCCGACTTTTATTGACCCTGAAGAAGAAGCCTTTTGAAAACATTGTGGGAAAAGAAGAAAATGCTGGTAACCAGCATTTTCTTCTTTTCCCACAATGTTTTCTACCCTTTAAGAGACAAATGTTATGTTTTCAACTACATTTGAAATGTCATCTGCAAATGCTTTAAATTTGGACTAGTCTACATTTTTGCCATATGGTGAAGAGTTAAAACCCCATGTACCAGAACATTTCCTATTTTTGCTCATTTCATTTTACTATTTGAGTAGTTCAAAAAGTAATGATCATTAAATTCTAAGTAACATTTCATTTTACTATTTGACTAGTTCAAAAAGTAATGATCATTAAATTCTAAGTAACATTTCATTTTACTATTTGAGTAGTTCAAAAAGTAACGATCATTAAATTCTAAGTAACATAGAAAGGTAGACATTTGATGTAGTACCAAGCACGTCAAACTCTAACCTTTTATCACACAATCCCAACTTTTAAGGGGAAACTGAGGAAGGAGGTTTTTGAAAACATTGTGAGAAAAGGAGAAAATGCTAACCCACAATGATTTCTACGCTTTGAAAGACAAATTTCATGTTGTGAGTAACATTTGTCATCTGCAATGCTTTCAAACTGGACAAAGCTAAAATTTTGTTTCCTGTTAAAGAGTCACATAGTCTTGGTGGTATACAGTAAAAATAGGGTATAACTCTGTCAAAAATACTCTGATGGTTACCTTCCCTTGCTGAATAGGTTCCCCTTTTGATAATTAACAACTTCAGTAATAACAGAGATGATATAAAATGTCAAACTTTTCTCAAGCCATGCAGATGATGCCAGGACCACAATACCTCCATGTTTTCTTCGAAAACAGCCGAGCTAAATATGGTTATCTGGAAGAAATTTTCTTACCAGGTACCAGTCACACAGCTCATACAACCAGAAATTATAGCAAGCCTGTGTCACTGCCGGGAAGTCATAGTTGTCAAACCCTGTTTTACAGCTCTGTACTACAGCGGACAGTTTACTCAATATCCACAAGTCCATCTCTTTCTCTTTGCCACTCAACTGACCGACAGAAATATAATAAAGATAGCATATAATTCATTTCTACACAGGTAGCAAGTGGAAAGATTGTGGGAACAAGATTAATTGCTTGCAATTAGTTATTCTTTTTCAACAATGTGTTCCATACATGTAAAACCACAACTTTCCTGTTTATGTGTAAAGTAAAACATGTTTTAGTGCTCAAAGGTCTAAAGGAGACCAATAATTTTCTGTCAGACAGAAAAACAGTGTTTACCCTTTACCAAACAATCCTGGATTTTAAATGACTCTGACAAAAAGGCTTTTGAAAACATTGTAAGAAAATGGAAAAATGCTGGTAACTAGCATTTTCTCCTTTTTCCACAATGTTTTTTTTACCTTTTCCAAGACAAATCATGTCACTTAAGTTGGCAATCCCTTTAGATTTGGACAATTATACAATTTTTTGATGGGTACAGAGTTACTATTATACTACCAAGTCTGTTCAGGTCAGAACATCTAACAAAATGCTGTAGGTCAGACTCAAAATCTATGAGCCATGCTCTGTAAAAACGGGGCTTCATGCATCTGCAAAATGTATCGACCCAGGTCAGCCTGGGCTGACCTGGGCTGAAACTTTTTGCTATTGGTCAATTCTCTGTATGTCAAAGGACCAGTCTACCTCATGATTCAGTCAGTTGTTAGACATAATGAATTTTATGGATTTCTAACTATGTGATGTCTTGCTTGGTATAATACGTCTAGGAAATGCATTAAGCCTCCTTTTGCCACAACATGGCTCATATTGTGTCTACACAATGTCATGTGTCTACCTGACTATGGATTCCACATAAGCTTATAACTCTTTATCAGATGACAACATTTTTAACTTGTCCAAAATGAAATATTAAGTTGAAATGGCTCAAATGATGGGCTTTGACTGCAAAAGGGTAGAAAGACATTGAGGAAAAAGGGCAAAATGCTGACTACCAGCATTTTCTTTCCTTTTCCAATAATGTTTTCAAAATGACTTTTATAGTAAGTTGTACATTCTAAAGCCCCCTTACCAGCATTTTCTCTTTTTCCCACAATGTTTTCAAAGGCTTTCTCCTTCAGGGTCTTTAAAACTCGGGATCACGTGGTAAAGGGTAAAGGGTAAATTACTTCACACTGACCTCTGATGTGGGTTTTGGATTAAACTTCTCTCCAAGGACATTTAGGGCAAACTTTGTAGCATTCCACAGTTTATTGCAAAAGAATCTGTAGCCTTGTACACGAAGAACATCCAGATTGATATCTCTGCCTGGTGAAATATATATCACTTTACAGATACGTAGGAGACGGCTTTTATAAACAATGTGGGAAGAGGAGAAAATACTGGTAACCAGCATTTTCTCCTTTTCCCACGATGTTTTATTGGTTTTACTAAGCAAATCTTATCATTTCGACAAACAAATTTTATTGCAAATTATTTTTGGTATGTCATCTGTAAATGCTTTGAAACTGACATGTCTAAATATTTGTTGTCTGGTTAAGAGAAATTGCAGGCAGCTTTAAAAATATCCAAATAAATAAAATATGGAAAATCATATTAAAATGGGGTTAATACACAAAGATATGTGAAAACATTAACGTTTTACCACATGAGAAATTGTAGTCTTGTCCAAATTGAAAGCATTTGCAGACAGCAATTTAAATGTGGCTCAAATGAGTAAATATGCATTTCATAGAGTAGAAAACTTTGTGGGAGAAAGAGAATATGCTGATTCACTATGCTTTCAAAATGTTTTTTCCTCAGGGTTGTTAAACCTCATTATTGTGTGGTAAAGAGTTAAAGCGAATGGAGAAATATCTTGTTTCCACAAAATTCTTCTCTAACATGGTCTGTTAAAACTTTACTACAGGCAAAACTGAAATGTTGCAAAGTGGACAAAAATACCCCCACCAGCACCTTGTCATTGAAGCAGCACAATCAGAGAAAACAAAGTTCACCTCTGACCTTGGCCTTTGCCCCCCAAAACAATAGGGCACCTCCTTGGGTATTGAGAAATACTTGTATGAAGTTTCAGGGTACTAGGTCAAACGGCTTTTGAGTTAGAGAACAGAAACAAAAACAAGATGGATGGATTGACGGACAGACAGACGAACAGATGGACAGACAGACAGACAGACAGACATGGTGAAACCAGTATACCCCCCTCTACTACGTAGGTGGGGGGTATGATAAATATTCTAACCCATAATGTGCTTGTACCGACTTAAGTTGCTTTTGCAGTGTAGATCAGGGTTAGGGATCTACATTGTCTGCTACTTCGTTACACATTCTTGTCAAAACTACCTTAAATAATATTTCGGATGTTTGTCCTGGTTGAAAAGGTCCTTGTCATTAATTCAGTGCTGTAAGGGTTAATTCTTAGAAATAAACTTGGCATACAAGATTTATTTACCTTGTGCAGTATACGCAATGAGGGCAAATCTCAAAGCATCTGTGCCACATTCAGGAATTCCATTTGGATAGTCAGATTTCTGTAATAGGTATACAGAGTACTAACATTTTAAGACAGTTATGGGCAGAATATCTCATGATATATCAGTTTAGATTAAGGACAACAAGCCTACCCCTGTGCAGTTTGATCTTGACCTTCTGTCCGTAACTCTTTACCAGACAACAAAGTTTTGTCTCAGAAAAGGCAGAAAACATAGTGGGATAAGAAGAAAATTCTGGTAAACATTTTCTCCTTTTCCCACAATGTTTTTAAAAGCCTTATTCTTCAGGGTCGTTAAAAGTCCAGAATGTGTGATAAAGGGTTTAGACTGTACTAAGCAGAATATCTCATCAATATACCAATTTAGATTAAAGACTAGACTTCATCTTCTATGCAGCCTGGGTCCGTATTCACCAAACATTCTTAGAACATTTTTAGTCTTATTCTCCAAGAGTTTCCAAATTTGAAAGTAACACAACTTCTGATTAGCTAAACCATTTGGTTCAGCCAATCAGAAGGTGTGTTAATTTCCATTTTCAAAAATCTTGGAGATAAAGACAAAGAAAATTCTTAAGAAGGGTTGGTGAATACAGACCCTGATCATGGTTCACTATCTATAAAGTACTCCTGCTAAAATTGTGCTCTGAATTAACAGAGTTAAACCATGATTACTGTAAAGGTAGGGCTTTCTATGCCCCTAAAATTTACATCTTTGAAAAACAGAGCAGGAGAAGCAGCTGTTTTCAACAAGCAAATGCTCACTTTTAGAAACAAAAGTTCCACCCTGTTGATCAATAATTTTTCCCTTTCCTCAAAAATGTTCCTATTTTGTACTAGGTTTTGTTAAGTTTAAAAATGATTGTACAGATACAGATTAACCTTATCTTTAGAAAAAGTTATCTAACCAAAATCAAGTGACTTGACAAGGCTAGTTAGGAACTTAACTCTGTACCAAACAACAAAATTTTAGACTTGTCCAAATTCAAAGCATTTGCAGACGACTAAATACACTGACTCAAAAATTGCAATTCATTTTAGGAAGGGTAGAAAACATTGTGGAGAAAGGAGAAAATGCTGACTACCAGCATTTTCTCCTTTTCCCACAATGTTTTCAAAGGGCTTTTTTTCATCAGGGTTGTTAGAACTCGTGATTGTGTGAATATGACAAATTTGATCACCTGGCCAGCTTTTGCTCTTTCGACTTCCTTCTCATCTAAATTGCCTTCCAACAGTCTGGTATGGAGATTCTATGAAACAAACAACACATAACAATTAAGCATTTGAGTGGCACTCTGGTAAAATGGGGTTTGATGCATTATACCAAGTCATCACATAATTATGAATCCTTAAAATCCATTTTGTGGTATAGCAAACTTAGTTATGAGGTAGACTGTCCTTTGATACAATAGCAAAATATTTTGACTCATGCCAGCCTGCATGGACTGCGCAGGCTGACATGGATTGATCCTTTTTTCAGATGCATTATGAGCTCACATGCATTTCATGTCTGACAAAGATTGTGTTTACCCCATACTTAACTCTCTACTGACCTGAAAAATTTTTGACTTGTTCAAAGCATTTGCAGACTATGGAATAAAAGTGAATGAAATGATCTGAACTGACCTTTAATTTGTAGAAAACATTGTGAGAAAAAAAAATAAATGCTGGTTAACAGCATTTTCTTCTTTTTCCTCAATGTTTTATATGCTTCTTTCTTCAGAGTTGTTGAAACACAGGATTGTTTGGTAAATGATTACTTTCAATGGCTCCTAACAGCCACAGCTGACCTTAACTTAGAGCTCACTATTTTAATGACATCAACCCTGTAGACATTTACGCTTGACTCATGTCACTGACGACATAAACCTGGCTTCACAGCACTGACTACATTTATCTAGGTTCAGAACATTACTGACAAAACAACTGACATCATGAATGTGGCACATCATTTCAGAATTACATCAAATAAAGTGACAAAAATATGATTTCTGACTCTTTTTAGAACATATGAAATGAAAAAATTTTACTTGTTCTGCAATCAAGATATATTTTAGTGCTGGACAAAAAATATGACAGAATGTGCAAATTTTGTGCCCAACAATGAAATAGATAAAAAATTATCATTAAATCTAACATTTCTTACCTCTAAACTAAAATCTAACATTTCTTACCTCTAAACTAATTCCTTCTATAACATCTAGAGGATCTACAACATTTCCCAGTGTTTTACTCATTTTTCTACCATGGGCGTCTCTGATCAATGCATGAAGAAACACCTACAGGGATATATAGAAAAATATTTGCTTAGTTCTCATTCTTACTCAGAAATATTCAAAATCATTTCTAAGCTCAAACTTTGACTAAGAAATTAAACACATTTCCAGCTTTACAAACCAATAAAGCAGATTTTATGGCTCTATAACTCCCACTATGCTAGTCTTCTTATCAAGGTGCAAATATTTGTGAAATATTTTCACCACCAGATCAGGAGTTAAAAAGATATGGAGTGGACACAATTAAAGAGCATGTGATCTTTGACCCTTTGCTGTAACCTTGACCTTGAAGCCTTGGCTCTGTTCTGTAAGTCATTCATCAAGACACATACATGTGCAAGATTTTTCAAAAATCGGACCTGGGGATCAAGAGGTATGACAGGACACAATTAAAGATTATGTGACCCTGGACCCTATGCTGCAACCTTGACCTTGGAAATGGGCTCTGCAACCTCTGCTTTACACATCATTTCATCAAGGTGCGTAGAAGTGTGAAATATTTTCAATATCAGACTGTGGCTTCAATAGATATGAAGTGGGCACAATTTAAAAGCATGTGATCTTTGACTCCCATGCTGTAATGTTGACCTTAGATTTGTTTGTTTATATTGGAGTTTAAAATTATTTTAACAGCTCAGGTCATGGCAGTCAGTGATGCACCCATGTGTTTCCTGGCCTTCTCACACCAATACTGACACAACTTTCTTTCCAAAGCCACTGACTACTTATCTCACATGCATCAGAGGTGAGAGGCGAAAAATTACCGGAAAGAAAGTTTGCCTCAACTGGGTATCAAACTCGCAACCATCAGGTCACAAGTCAGATACACTAACCACTGAGCTACCTAAGTGGGCTTGACCTTGGAGGTTGGGGTCTGAAACCTTTGCTCTCAAAGTCGTCTCATCAAGGTACAGAGGGATGACCAGGAGCATAGAATAATACATTCCTTCGGGCATATGCAAAGCAATTCTTAAATCTTAATGTGCAATAAATATTTTCCTTGAAAAAAGTGCTACAGCCGTTCTGATTGCTGCCAAAATCTTCAATTGAACTACTTGTAAAACAATAATCCAGAATTAAAAGTTTGTTACATTGACAAAATTACCTCTTTAAAGGGGAGATCACCTAACAGTGTGGAGCCTATAGTAACCATTCTAGCAACCCAGAAAAACAAGATGTCATGTCCAGTCTCCAGCAAGGTCCCGGGATAAAACTTCTCCAACTCTGATGTCTGAAATTTATAATGTTTTCACATATTTGCTGTTTGTACAAGCTCTTTTCCCCTACAAATGTATCAAATTTAGAAAGAGAACTGATTAACGCTTCACCAGTCAATCCCAAGTTGATGAGATTCCAAGTCTAATGTAGTAAAAGAAACTCACTCTTTACCAAGCCACAAAATTACAGACAGGTCCAAATTGAAAGCATTTCCAGATGACAAAAATTGAAGTGACTCAAATGATGGAGTTTGTATTTGAAAGGGTAGAAAATGAAGTGGAAAAAGGATAAAATGCTGGTTACCAGCATCTCTGCCTTTTCCCACTATGTTTTCAGAAGGCCTCTTTCTCTGGGTCGTTAAAACAAAGGATTGTGTAGTTAAAGGGTAAAGGTGATGCCAAGTTACCTTTGACTCTTTACAAGATGAAAAACTGTTAAGATTAGTCTATAATTGACCCTTTACCGCACAATGCCGTCTTCGGGAAAGAAGCCTTTTGAAATCATTGTGGGAAAAGGAGAAAATGCTGGTAACCAGCATTTTCTCCTAATCCCACAATGTTTTCTATCCTATCAAAGACAAATTGCAACATTTGAGCCAAACTGAAATTGTCATTCGCAAATGCTTTCAGTTTGGACAAGTCTAACATTTTTTCGTCTGATAAAGGATTAAACTACTTGCAAATTCAATGTGATTCAAACTGTTTTCTGTCTGAAAGGCTTGAAAATATCGGAAATGCAGAAATGATGGAAAATACTGTGGGGGAAAAAAGGAGAAAATGATGATTACCATTATTTTCTCTCCCCTTCCCATAATGTTTTCAAATGGCTTCTTCTTCAGGGTCACTGAAATACAGATTGTTTGGGGTAGGATAGTTGAAAAATTACCTTGTCTGGCCATCCAAAGATGGAAAATGGGAAAAGTGCTGAGGAGAACCAAGTGTCCAAAACATCTGGGTCTAAAATTGAAAAGAAATGAGCTTGAACAATTTCATATTTATAACTCTGTTGTTAAAAGGATAAAAAACTTCCAGTGAAACATCCTACAAGTGTTTTTTTATGAACACTTTTGTTCATTTAAGCAACAGAAGAACTTTCATGAGTATGTTCTATAATTTTCATTAAACAAGAGGGCCATGATGGCCCTGTATCGCTCCACTGGCTTATAAATATAAACCATGAAGAGAAGTCTTCACTATATAAGCCCTTATAAAACTTTGACCCCAGGGCTACAGTCGGACTAAATGGGGAATATGTGTATTAGAAGAATAACATGCCAAATTTGGGAGTTCTTGGCCTTATGGCTAGTAACAAGACGGTTTCTGAACTTTTCACTCCATAAACCCATGTAAAACTTGTGACCCCTGGTGCAGGGCCAAACTTGATCCTAGGGCTGTAACTTGGGCCCTCTTTGTAGTTGTCCACTAGATAATGCTATAATTATGCAAAATTTGGTAGCCTAAGCCTTATGGCTATGTACACCAAGATTTAAAAGTTTTCCCTATGTAAGCCTATGTAAATCTTGTGAACCCCCCCCCCCCCCACCCAGCATGAGGCCAAATTGACCCCAGGACTATAATTTGGGCACTTTTGGTAGACCCCAACTAGATCAAGCTAAATGCAAAATTTGGTAGCTCTAGGCCTTATGGCTAGGTACAGGAAGATTTTTAAAGTTTTCTCTATATAAGCCTATGTAAAACTTGTGACCCCTGGGGCAGAGCCAATTTTGACCCCAGGGCTATAATTTCAGGAAACATGATAGAGGTCTACTACATAAAGCTACATGCCAAATTTGGTAGCCCTATGCCTTATGGTTTCAGACAAGAAGATTTTTAAAGTTTTCTCTATATAAGCCTATGTAAAACTTGTGACCCCTGGGGCAGAGCCAATTTTGACCCCAGGGCTATAATTTCAAGAAACATGATAGAGGTCTACTACATAAAGCTACATGCCAAATTTGGTAGCCCTATGCCTTATGGTTTCAGACAAGAAGATTTTTAAAGATTTCCAATATTTTTCAGTTTTGTTGCCATGGCAACCAGAGTTTTTGAAGGAATCAAATTCTTTCAAGAAATTCTGAAGAGGACCATGGCAGGATCATTTCTGTGAAGTTTCATGAAAATTGGATGGGTAGTTTCAGAGAAGAAGATGTTTGAAATAAAAGTTAACGCACGGACGGACACACGCACGGACGGACGCACGCACGACGGACACCGGGCCATGACATAAGCCCGCTGGCCTTTGGCCAGTGGAGCTAAAAACCTTGATCAAAGTCACATGACACCAGACTTGGTGAACTGAACAAAAACATTAACTTGAGCCATGCTCTGGCAAAGGGGGGCTTAATGCATCTCCGTGATGTATTGCACCAATCAAACCATCGCATAATTATGGATCCATTATAGCCAATTTTTAAAAAAATAACTGAATCATGAGGTAGACTTGTTCTTGGACATACAGAAAATTAACCAATAGTGAAAAGTTTCTGCCCAGATCAGCCTGTGCAGGCTCACCTGGCTCCATACTTTGAATAGATGCATTAAGCCCCCTTTTTATGGAGCATGGTTCATATATAAACACAAATATGAGATTCTATTGATCAAATGCTCGCTTTCTTTTCCACAATATTTTGAAGTCTTCTTCAGGATCGTTAAAACTCACTACTGTTTGGTAAAGGGTTAAAAAGGACTTCTTTCGACACACTTTCAGCCCAGTGTTAGCAACTGTATGTAGTGTTCCTGTTTAAACTTACCTTGTACAAGTTTAATTTTATCCAAAGAGACTTTGAATTTGTCTGCCACTTTCTGTTTTGCCTCATCTTCAGTTCTGCCGGTAAACCAGTATTTATCATCCGTATCCTTACCAGCGGGGACATTTGGGTCGTCAATGATGGCAAAGTATGCTGGGATACGATGACCCCACCATAACTGACGGGATATACACCAATCTCTGTTAAAAAAAATCAGTTTTCAGTTTAATTCTATGTTAGGAATCTGACATTTATTTGCCAAACAGACTTCAAACATCTATTTTAATAACTGGGTGATTACATTAAACATGAGAAAAGTTAAATGACATTTTATATTTATTATCCTTTTTCCATTTATAAATAAATTGTTTATGATTTGTCAGTTTCAGATTTTTTGCTTCTTAACCCTTTACCGCACAATCCCGACTTTTAACAATCCTAAGAAATAAAACTTTTGAAAACATTGTGGGAAAAGGAGAAAATGCTGGTAATTTTCTCTACCCTTCCCAAAACAAATTTCAACTTTAAATTTGCATTTATTTTGTTGTCTGCAAATGCTTTCAATTTCAACCAGTCTAAAATTTTGTCATTTGGTAAAGAGTTAAAGACGGGTTACAGAATTCAAAATGTTATTGACATTCTGATCCATGAGATGTTTTCGTTTTTTTTTTTTTTCTTCTTCTTCAATTTCTTGTTATAGCAGGTTAACCTTTTACCACACAATCCTGAGTTTTACTGACCTTGGGGAAAAGCCTTTTGAAAACAATGTAGCAAATCGAGAAAATGCTGGTAACCAGCAACTCTCTTGTTCCCACAATGTTCTATACCCTTTCCAAGACAAGTCCCATCATTTGAGCCATACTGAATTTGCCAGTGCTTTCGATCTGGAAAAAGCTACATTTTTCTCATGTGGTAACCAGTTAATCAAAATACAGTGCAACAATCAATAGAGACTGTGTATCACCTTGAATTTTCCAACCAGTGGTACCAAATTTTCTTGTGGGATTCTGGTATAATTTTAAGCTGGTCCTCTCTTACAACCTGAAGTAGAAAATTTTTGTGATTCCTTTGTGTATAGTTTGACACACTTTCTGTTCCTTCTTTTGTTTCCAGATATTGATTATAGTTTTTTTTACAGCAAACGAACGAACGAACTAAATATTTTAATGACAATTACTTACATAGTTTAAAGTCATAAATATAGATACAGTCAAACCTCAGTAGCTCGAACACGAGAATCTTCGAACACTACCGAAAATTCAAACAAGAATCTCAGTCCCGACAGAAAATGCTCTTAATTCAATGAGTTCGACTTCGGAAAACTCGCACACTCGAACACATTTCATGGTCCCAAACGTAAAATCACTTTACTTTTTACCTGGGGAAGGTCGAACAAAAGGTTGACCGATAAATTAGTTGACAAGTGTTGGTGAATTTCACACATGTAGGTTGTTTATCTGTTTATGACACCTTACTGTCCACTGATTGAAACGGTGCGTAATATTAACCCGTTCCGTGAAAAATAACTAGCTTTCATTAATTAACGCTGATTAATAATGATTGTATTTTTTTCTTGATTGGATGTTTGCTCTGCCTTTAATCAATTTTTCACGCCTTTTGCATCAAACTGTGGTGTTCGACGGTATTTAAGAGGAGAATTCTGAATCCCAGTATCTGTTTAAATTTGACTTGAAGAAACGCTCCACACGCCAGACTAGCATTCACAACTTTTTTAAGCATTGATATGGATATTCATTACTTTCTTCCTTTTTTCTTGCAAACTGAGACCGTATATTAAACTTGTGTTCTATAAATAGAATAAATGTACATGTAAATAGAAAAGAGGATGTTTCAATGGTTTTATATCTTGTGTATGTAATTCTTATTAAAAATCAGATGATATTTAGATGACATGTGCTAAGTTAAGTACATGTAAATAAAAGTTATTTTCCTGAACAACTGCTTTGTTTGTAATTTTTCCGTGTGATCATTTAAAATGCTATTGGGCATAGGTAATGTCGGACATAATCTACTGCGGACATAATATATTTCTTGATCGAATCTGGCGATCTGTGAATGATCTTCGGCTCGGTCGAACTTCCGATAACTCGAACAAATCGGCTGGTCCCCTGGGTGTTCGAGCTACCGAAGTTTGACTGTATACATAAACAGACAGATAACAAGTTTTAACTCTTTAACAAACCAATTTTTTTTTATCTGTCCTAATTGAAAGCATTTGAAGACAACAAATCAAATGTGACACGAACACTGAAATTTCACTTTTGAAGTTAGAAAACATTGTGGGAAAAAGAGAAAATGCTGGTAGCCAGCATTTTCTCCTTTTCCCACAATATTTTCAAAAGCCTTCTTCCTTAGGATTGTTAAAAATCCGGAGTGTGTGGTAAAGGTGGTACAGGGTTAAATTAACAAAACATTTTTCCTTGGTGCTTATTCAAAAATGCAACCATTTTCTTTCAGTGCAAAACGTAACTATAAAATGAAAATCTGAGAACTATAGGTCCCTCCCTCCCCCTTTCCTTGAAACATTACTGTTTTATTTAGAGGCTGTTTGACTAACCTTTTACCACAAAATCCTGTGTTTTAAAAACTGAGAAAGGCTTTTGGAAACATTGTGAGAAAGGAGAAAATGCTGGTGACCAGCATTTTCTCCTTTTCCCACAATGTTTTCTACCCAAACAGAAAGCTAAAGTTTGTTTGTACCGATCTCAAATTTGTCACCTGCATTTGCATTCAATTAGAAAGTGTCAACAATTTTTGGTTTGGAAAAAGGTAAAAAAAGCACTTTTTGCTTTCCCTAGAGTAGTCAGTAAATACAAGACAGACTGTATGTTCAAAAGTACATCAAAGTCTTGCTCTGTAAAAAACTGGGTTTCACGCATCCTTTGAAGGAAGTCATTACATCATTATGGATCCAGAAAAAGCATTTTGTCCAACAACAGACTGACTTATGAGATAGAACGGTCCTTGGAGGTGAAGAAAATTTACAGATCACAAAAAGTTCCAAACCCTGTCAGCATGCATGGACTCCACAGGCTGGTGTGGGTCAATACTGTTTGCAGATGCATTCAACCTCTTTTTCACACAACATGACTCATATACATATGCCACATATGTTAACACATTTAAGTAATTGCTGTGTCTACATAGCCTTTATCATAAAGGATTTAACCCTTTCCCGAATGACAAATTTTGGACTGGTCCAAATTGAAAGAGTTTGCAGACGACAATTTTAAATTTGATGAAAATGGCAGAAAGGTCTCAAAAAGGGTAGAAAACACTGTGGGAAAAGGAGAAATTGCTCGTTACGAGCAATTTCTCCTTTTCCCACAGTGTTTTCAAAAGACTTGTACTGCAGACACGTGAAAACCAGGGCTTGTTTGGGAAAGGATTAAAAGCCTACCTTTACAGCCTGTGCACTCATGTCCTTCATATCTACATACCACTGAGGTTTTAACAGCGGCTCTATCACATCTTTAGATCGACTGAAAATGAAAATATGACGCAGTATGTTATTGCCATTCAGTATTCTACGGTAGAATTGACACAAGAAAGTTCTTTGCATTTAATGCAATGTAAGAAGTGATTACTCAAACATCCAAAATCCTTTTACACAGTTATCTCCCTTAGACAAACTGTCTCATCTTATGAAGAATCAAGTTCACTCGCTTGCAAAATTCATTGTTCATACATTCAAGAAGCCATGAAAATTTAACTATTGCTAATTTCTGGAAGTTTATAATTTGTTTATTATCCAACATGTGAGTTAGTGTGCCTACAGTTGTTTAAAACTGACAGACTCACAGGCCCAAAGGGCTGGGTCTATGTTTGTCATTAATATTGTTGTATTTCTTTTGTATGTTATTCTGTACACATGTCACTATAGTAAACTACTTACTACTGTTATACTGCTACTACTACTACTACTATGTCATACAATAAGCAGCATGCACATTTTACTTCAAATAATAGATAACATGCATATTTTAATTTTACTTCAAATAATAGATAACATGCATATTTTAATAAGACAAATGTAGCTTGAGCACAGTTTTTCTTGGCAATCAAAGTAACGTCCCTCTAAAGCTTCCTTTGTCCCATTTTTTTTTTTGAGTTTTCAGGAAATAATTAAAGACCTACTACATTTTTGTAAAAACACAATTCTTTGCAGACATAAAAAAATGTCATTATCAATACAAAATGAAATATTTTATACCTGCATATAGGTACAACCATAGGGTTATCTTTTGTTTCTCTGTAAAGTCCCTTCTCTTTCAGAGCTTCTAGAACAGCTTTCCTGGAATCAAAACGCTTCATACCCTGTCGTAAAATGAGAAGTCTTTCGTTCATCAAGTCGACATAGAAATAAAGGGGGGGATTTACTAACCATTTACCAAACAATTCGGTGTTTTATCAACTTTGTGCAAGAAGGTTTTTGAAAACACAGTGGGCAATGGAGAAAATGCTGGTCACCAGCATTTTCTACTTTTCCCACATGGGTTTCTACCTTTATAAAGATAAATCCCACCAATTCAGATACATTCAATTTGTCTGCTTGAAATGCTTTCAGTTTGAATAAGTCTAAAATTTTGTCATCTGGTAAAGAATTATGCCAATAAGCAAGATTCAAATACTGACTCATCTGTTACTATATGAATAGAAATTTTCATATCCCAGCTATAGATTACATTTTTAAAAATTTTCAGGAAAAGCAGCAATTTCCCACAATGTTTTCCTACTCATTCAAGAAAGATATACTGTTTTCCCCCACATGTTTCTCTTTTGACAACTGTCAGTTTGTCCAAAGAGCTTTCCCAACGATAAAAATTTAGGCATGTCAAATGTGAAAACATTTGCAGACAACAAATGTGACTCAAATAATAGGATTCAATTTTGAATCAGAAAAAAGTGTTCTGGGAAAAGACGAAAATACCGGTCACATCTTCTCCTTTTCCCACAGTGTTTTCAATAGTCTTCTATATCAGGTTTGTTAAAACTCAGGACTGTTTAGTTAATTAAAAGTTTTCAAATTGGTTATACAGTACATGCCTAACAACCATGACCTCTTGTTAACATTTTGTCAACAAACTAAACCATGAATGAATTTTCAGCAAGTACAAGTCACCTTTTATGATGTAGTCAACATCATTCATGGTGTTATTATTACAGCTAATCCATACCTGATGTAACTGAACAGATCTATTTCACTTGAAATAAGGCACATATTTTTCACATCTTTGTCACAATTTGTAAAAAATAGACATTAAAAGATATATATGATAGGTATATAGCATTCTCTATATACACATCAAAAATGAGGCCCTAATAAATATGTGCGTGTTCTAATGCGATTCTTTTTTGCCGGTCTTTAGAGTACCATCTGTTCTATGACAGCTTTTCTTGCATCAAAATGCTATAATCAAATCTTTTGTTGCACTGCTTTCCAACAACATTTAGTTCAGCCAATCACAAGTTGTGTTACTTTCAAATTTAGAAAATCTCAGGTGTAAAGAATAAGACTGTTCTTATGAATGGTTGGTGAATACAGCCCCTGTTGTTGCTTGTATTAATGACTTAAGCAGTTAGAGAGTTAAAACTTCCTTTATTTGTCAAAACAAACACAATATCTTTCTTCTTTGCAATTTTTTTCATTCTAACTGACATTACAAGTAATAGTTTAACCCTCTACCACACAATAACAAGTTTTAACAACGCTTGACAGAGAAGGCTTTGGGAAACATGAGAAAAGGAGAAAATGCTGGTAACCAGCATTTTCTCCTTTTCCCACAATGTTTTCTGTCCTTTCACTCACAAACTCTTCCATTTTAGCCATATTGAATTCGTCATCTTTGAATGCTTAGTTATTGGACAAATAAAACATTTTGCCATTTGGTAAAAAAACCTACTGCAAATTGTCCACAATCTCCAGTAATGATGCCTTTATCATCCATGATTGTAATAAATGGCAGGCTGTGTCTCATTCCAACTTCATAATCATTGTTGTCATGAGCTGGTGTGATTTTCACAGCACCTGTAACAAATACATTTTATGTATACACTACACACCTGCATTTCATGAAAGCACATAATTATTGGCATATCAAAAGTGCTGATTCTTTTTTACAAATAAAATGAAAATTATATTTCATATACACCTGTACCAATTTTTTCATACTCCTGTAATTTTTACCTGCTGTATCTCGTAACAAGGTAAAGACCCATGGAATATTGTAACCATTTATTTCAAAACTGTGAGTGATACACACCAGTATGGCAGATAGAAATGTTTTGGACATCACTTAAATGTTCCACTAACAAAGTTATTTTCCCCAGAATTTACCAGAAATTTGAGGTTGATTGCACATGAAGTCAGGCCCCAGCAGCTCAGTCTGTAGTGTACAGGACTTGAGAACAGGCTGTCCCTGGTTCGATCTCCAGCTTGGCCAATTTCTTTCCGAGGATTATTGATAGTCATTGAAACAGGATTCATTCCTCTCTCAACTCTGACCAATGTTTCCATGATGGTGAAGTGGGAAAACAGTGTAGATGTTTCTTTTGTGCTGTTCAACAGTTTACAGAAATCTAATAGTGTATTATATCCTTACAATTCACAGGTGAATTTTATAATTCACTGGGGAATGTTATACCTTTTGTTTTTGACATGCCACAGACAATTATTGAACAAGAATGAATTTTTAGCAGGTAAATGTCACGTTTAATGCCATACTCAACATCACTCATGATGTCATTTTTACAGCTAGTTCATATCTAACTAGATTGACTAGATCTATTTCACTTGAAAAATGCACATATATTCATGATGAGAAAAAAATTAGGCTTGAAAAGAAAGGTAAAAGTGAAGAGCATAAAAGAAATAGGATGATTGTTTGTTTTGGTATATGATTGAAATTTCTTTCATCTCGTGAAAAGCACAGGCCATATTTTCACTCGTGGCTTCCCTACTTGTGAAAATATCACCTTCACTTTTCACTTGACGAAAGAAAGTTTCATCATACACAGAAACAGATAATTATCCTCTATATCTTCTACTGCCTACCTGTACATCATATACAGACACAGATAATTATCCTCTATATCTTCTACTGCCTACCTGTACATCATACACAGACACAGATAATTATCCTCCATATCTTCTACTGCCTACCTGTACATCATACACAGATAATTATCCTCCATATCTTCTACTGCCTACCTGTACATCATACACAGACACAATAATTATCCTCTATATCTTCTACTGCCTACCTGTACATCATATACAGACACAGATAATTATCCTCTATATCTTCTACTGCCTACCTGTACATCATACACAGACACAGATAATTATCCTCTATATCTTCTACTGCCTACCTGTACATCATACACAGACACAATAATTATCCTCTATATCTTCTACTGCCTACCTGTACATCATACACAGACACAGATAATTATCCTCTATATCTTCTACTGCCTACCTGTACATCATACACAGACACAGATAATTATCCTCTATATCTTCTACTGCCTACCTGTACATCATACACAGACACAATAATTATCCTCTATATCTTCTACTGCCTACCTGTACATCATACACAGATAATTATCCTCCATATCTTCTACTGCCTACCTGTACATCATACACAGACACAGATAATTATCCTCCATATCTTCTACTGCCTACCTGTACATCATACACAGACACAATAATTATCCTCTATATCTTCTACTGCCTACCTGTACATCATACACAGACACAGATAATTATCCTCTATATCTTCTACTGCCTACCTGTACATCATACACAGACACAGATAATTATCCTCTATATCTTCTACTGCCTACCTGTACATCATACACAGACACAGATAATTATCCTCTATATCTTCTACTGCCTACCTGTACATCATACACAGACACAGATAATTATCCTCTATATCTTCTACTGCCTACCTGTACATCATATACAGACACAGATAATTATCCTCTATATCTTCTACTGCCTACCTGTACATCATACACAGACACAGATAATTATCCTCTATATCATCAACTGCCTACCTGTTCCAAACTCCATGTCCACAAACTCATCACAGACAATAGGCATCTTCCTGTCTACCAGGGGATGTTTGACAAATTTTCCATGTAAATGTTTGTACCTGTCATCACTGGGATGTACAGCCACAGCTGAGTCTCCCAACATTGTCTCTATACGGGTTGTAGCCACAACAATCTCCTCATCTGGAACAAACAGGTAAATATCATTAAACCTTTCCCATACAATCCTGAGTTTTAATAAGCCTAAAAAATAAAGAGACTTTTGAAAACATTGTTTGCCACACAATCCCAAGTTTTGAACACCCTAAAAAAAGACCGTAAAAAGAAGCGACTTATGAAAACATATAGGAAAAGAAGAAAATGATGGTAACCAGCATTTTCTCCTTTTCCCACTATATTTTTACCCTATCATAAACAAAAATTCTATTATTTAAGCCACATTTATTTATTGTCATCTGCATATGCTTTGAATTTGGACTTGTTCAAAATTATGTAGTTTGGTGAAGAGTTAACCCTTTACCTGACGACAAAACTTCAGCCTTGTTCAAATTGAAAGCATTTGCAGACGACAATTTCCATGTGGCTCAACTGGTGCAATTTTTCTTTGAAAGGGTAGAAAACATTGTGAGAAAAGAAGAAAATGCTGGTTACCAGCATTTTCTCCTTTTCCCACAATGCTTTCAAAAGTCTTCTTTCCCAGCGTCTTTGTGCATTGTGCGGTAAAGGGTTAAATTTTACAGAGAGCTGATGCATTCCTTTTGGAACTTGCTATGATAAGTCCATGTTCCACATTTATTTCATATTGTACATAACAGCCACCAGCTTAA
Source organism: Tridacna gigas (assembly GCA_945859785.2). Taxonomy (NCBI): domain Eukaryota; kingdom Metazoa; phylum Mollusca; class Bivalvia; order Cardiida; family Cardiidae; genus Tridacna; species Tridacna gigas. Next base: position 75,293,699 of record OX244032.2, read on the forward strand.
CATTCCAACTACATGTCATAACTTATATAAGATGGGTAAGCAGAGCTCCAGATAGAGGGAGTGATTTTGATTTCAAATTTCAAAATATTAATCACTCTCCACTAAACCCTATGTTATGGGCACTCATTAGAATCGTCTCATCGAGAAGATTCTTATGAGTACCCACAAAATTGGGTTTGGAAGAGAAATAATGGATTTAGAATACTATGACTCCCTTCTATCTGGGGGTCTGGCTAAGAAATTGTGGCTTACAGGAAATAGTGTAAGGTCCTCAATGAGAATAAACACCACAACTCAATGCAGTCTTGAAGTTTACAACACGAGAGAGAGAGATCGCCGGATTTCTTGCTCTCTGCTTCACTAGAGATATCCAGGGCTTGCCTTAAATTCAGATTAACCCTTAAAGCACCTTTCACTACTTTAGTTGCCTTAATGGCAAGTCTAGATGAATCAGAGACCACAAAACATGCAGTCTGATCTTTGATGTACACTGTCCTCTCTGCTAAGACATACTCGGTAACAGAAAACATGAAATGACTCTTACAAGGGTTTTTTCCTATAATGAGACTGTGGGTTTTTTTTTTTTTCAGTACTCTAAAGGTTAAAACAAACTCTCACACATACCAGAACCTTCTACTGGATATGCAAACGAGACTAGAACTCCAAACTCCACTTTTTCTGGATACCCAGGTACAGGTAACAGTGTTCTGCCAGTCAGCTCCTTCTTGTCCACTTCTATATCTGATATAGCTGAGTTCAAGGTACAGGACCAGTTGACCAGTCGGACACTTCTGTAGATCAGACCCTTCTCATGCAAGCGAACAAACGCTTCTGTTACAGCCCGACAAAGTTTCTAGAATACAAAATTCGTGATACTGTCAGCCTTTTTTCTTTTCTCCGTTCTTACCAAACAATACCAAATGATACCACACAATCCTGTATTTTAACAACCCTGATGGCTTTTGAAAACATTGTGGGAAAAGAAGAAAATGCTGGTTACTAGCATTTTCTCCTTTTCCCCAATGTTTTCTACCTCATCAAAGACAGAAAGTATCATTTGAGCCACATTTCATTTGTCATCTGCACATTTCTTCAACTTTGTCTGGTCCAAAATTTCATTCTTTGTAAAAGGTTAAACAGTACAAATATGGAAATAACACATCCTGTATGGGATTAACTGTTTACCAATCAACAAAAAATCAAGCCTTTTTCTGAATTTCAAAGCATTTCCAGACACCAGATTAAATGTGGCACCAAAGATCAAATTTGTCTTTAAAAGGATCAAAATTATTGTAGGAAAAAGAAGAAAATTCTGGTTGCCAGCATTTACTTCTTTTCCCACAACGTTCTTGTAAGCCTTTTTTCCCCAGCGTCTTTTAAACTTAGGATTGTGTGTTAAAGGCTTAAAGCATTGAAAAATACATAAATCAAATGGTTGTTTTGCACCTGTATTAAAATAGAATCCAAATGTTACATCCAAAATATCTCAAAACCTTATACATTGAAGATCCCAGATCAAACTGCTAATTCTGTGTAGCCTAATACTGATCTATGCCGTCTGAAAAATCATCTTTAATAGATAGATCCAAGACCCAATGGCACTCTTAGCCATGAATTAATGAAACATGCACAGAAATTTTAACCCTTAACCTCCTAACTAAGTGACAACAGGCTTTTAAGCTGATAGAGCCCAAATTTAGCAATTTCTACTGTATTTTTTGGGAAAAATATCTTCTAATTGGACAGACTACAGAGTTCCAGATAGAGGGAGTGATTTTGATTACAAAATTGAAAATATTAGTTATTCTCCTCTAAACCCTGTTATGGGTACTCATTAGAAACGTCTCATTGAGACGATTCTAATGAGTACCCACAGCATAGGGTTTGGAAGAGAAATAATGAATTTAGAATACCATCACTCCCTCTTATCTGGAGCTCTGTCCGCAAAAGGTTTTTGAGTGAGTCTTGGCACCCTAAGGGTTAAGGATGTTCTTTCCATTTTTTGTAAAATGTCACAAACAATTTCTCGACCGTTTCACTTTACGTAAGTTTTTCCTTAGTGGAAAAAGTTTGATCTACTTGCATGGAGTAGTTTTTGAAACATTCTGAAATCTGATCATTTTTTAATTTTGAGCATTATTTGCCACAAAGTTTTCTAGACTACCTCTTAACCCTTGAAGGGCCTTTGACAAGTATAGTTACCTTTGTGCCAGTGTAGGTCAAATCAGACTATATAAAACATGCAGTCTGATCTCTGATCTACACTGTCCACTTTACTGAGATTCTACATAAAAACCAACTCTTAAAACTGCACTTGTTTGGGTCTTATGTTGACAATGGAAATACCTATTTGGTTTACTTGACGATCTAAGGGTTCATAAGAATAATACATTATTCTATTAATCTTATTTATCTACAAGTGTTGTTAATTTACAGTAACCTCAAGCTTCCATACATGGTACATGATAACTAATTGTTACAGTTAGCACTAGTGTTGGCATTTATTTTTCTTTTTTCACCGAGTCCCATGGACTCACTGCCTATCAGAAAATTAAGTCCCATCTAGAGCTCACTGAGTCCCTGGGTATTATCAACTCGGGGAGAGAAAAAGAAAATAGACTGAATAATTTGAAATTTTCCGTAAATATGTGTGGCAATATTATTTTTACCTTAAAATACACCCATTTTAATTGACAAAATAATAAGTCAGATGCTGATTCTTTGGCTAGTTGGATGCATTTCAGTAACAATTCTTTGGATTTTCTTATTTCAATTGCATAGCTGTGCCTGTCCGAAAAAGCATACCTAGCTAGCTTCGATCTTTGAAAGTCTGTGTATCCATCAGTAAACACGCTTTTCCCTTCAATATCTTAGCAAAACAAACATTTTCATAACAATATTGTTTTATGATTTAGTTTCTTTCACTAGCCATGGCTTAAGTTTAGGCTCTTTCAGCCAGGACATGTTGTTTCCTCTTTGCCAGGATTCTATGTTTTGTCCCCAGTGAATTTCATTGCATAAAAAGACATGTTTACAGCGCAAGTGCAAACTCTGATTAACACCCAACTCAGGACAGACTAGGACATTACTTACAGGATCCATGGTGAAACAAGCCCTATCCCAGTCATAGGAACCTCCCATCATTTTTAGCTGATGATATATTCTGTCACCTTTTCTGAAAACATACAAAAATGTTCACATTTATGAGCCATGCTTTGTGAAAAGGGCATCTGCAAAAAGTATCAACCCAGGTCAGCCTATGCACTCCACACAGGCTGAAAAGGGATGAAACTTTATGCTAATGTTAAACTTTCTGCATGTCAAAGCTCATCTTAACTCTTAACCACACTGTCTCGAATTTTAACGACCCTGACGAAGAAGGCTTTTAAAAACATTGTGGGAAAAAAAGAAAATGTTGGTAACAGCATTTTCTCCATTTTCCACAATATTTTCTACCCTATCAGCAACAGAAATCATCATTTGAGCTAAAGTTAACTTATTTATTGTATTTTTGTATTTTTTGTATCGTTTATATTGGAGTTTAACGCCATTTAACAGCTATGATCATTTCGTGACGGTCAGTGCACCTACACGTGTTTCCTGGCTATCTCACACCAGTACTAACACAACTTTCTTTCCAAGTCACTGACTACTTTTCCCACATGAATCAGAGGTGAGAGGCGAAAAATCACGGGAAACAAAGTTTGCCTCAGCCAAGTATGGAACTCACAACCACCAGGTCACGAGTCAGATATGCTAACCACTGAGCTACCTGGCCAGGCCCATTTAATGTCATCTGCAAATGCTTTCAGTTTGGTTGAGTCCATAAGTTTGTCATTTGGTAAAGAATTAAATCTTAATCCGTGTTCATGTCTGTGTTCATGTTCCATATCCCGAAGGGAGTTTCATAGTTGTATGCTTTAAGTTTGTTTCATGGGCATTATGCACTAAACTGATTTACTTACAAAACAATCCTCAACTTTAACAACCTTGGAGAAAGAAGGCTTTTTGAAAACATTGAGGAAAAAGGAGAAAATGCTGGTGATCAACATTTTCTCCTTTTCTCACAATGTTTCCTACACTTTCAAAGACAAATCCCATCTTATGTGCCTACATTAATTGGATGCCTCCTAATGCTTTCATTTTGGTAGAATCTAAAATTGTCCTGTTTGCTAAGGACTTAACCCTTTACCACACAATCCCAAGTTTTAACAGCCCTGAGAAAGAGGCCTCTTGAAACCATTGTGGGGGAAAAGGAGAAAATGCTGGTAACCAAAACTCTCTCCTTTCCCCACAACGTTTTCTATCCTTTTACAGACAAATCTCACCATATGAGCCATATCTAATCTGTCATCTGCAAATGCTTTCAATTTGGACAAGTGTACAACTTTGTCGTGTGGTAAAGAATTCAAAATGGAGTATACAACATACAGATATACTAAATACATAATTAACATTTCCTTTTAGCTATACTTTTATAAAAGATGAAATAAATTACTCATTTTTCCATTTCCAAACTTGTTCCACAAACTTCTCTCTGCCCAGATCATGCCGTGTTAGTTTCTGTTCTTTCCAGAGTTTCTTCTCCACAACCACCTGGGTGGCTATACCAGCATGATCGCAGCCTGGGTTCCACAACACAATCTTGCCATTCATTCTGTGCCTGTAAATAACAAGAATTCAACCTTCATTTAGGACCTTAACTCTATACCAAATGACAAAATTTTAAACTAGTCCAAATTGAAGGCATTTGCAGACTACAAAATAAAGGTGACTGAAAAATTAAAATTGTTTTGGGAAGGATAGAAAGCATTGTGGGAAAAGGAGAAAATGCTGGTTACCCACTTCCCCTCCTTTTCCCCCAATGTTTTCAAAGGCTTTCTTCAGGGTTATTAAAACTCAGGATTGTGTGGTAAAAGGTTAAACCTATAACAGAAATATAGTTATTATGCACATTGCATGGACTGGTTTTGTACCAATGTGGATAAAGTACACGTGGAGGGAGATGCTTCTATTTACATCAAGTTTCATTCATAACTCTTTAACAAATGACAAAGATTTAGACTGGTCCACATTGAAAGCATTAGCAGACAACAAAATAAATGTAACTCAAAAATTGAAATTAGTTTTGAGAAGGCTAGAAAACATTGTGGGAAAAGGAGAAAATGGTGGTTACCAGCATTTTCTCCTTTCCCCACAATGTTTTCAAAAGGTTTCTTTCTCAGGGTCATTTAAAGTCAGACTGTGTGGTAAAGACTTAATTTCCTTCAAGCAGTTTCTTATCATTGTGCCTGATTCAAAATTGATTTATACTATAAAGGTAATTTGAATCTGTTCTACTATCTACAGACACACACGTACATGATCTGATAACTTGGCATTGGAGATTATAATATTTGGCAAAAGGGGGCTTAATGCATCTCCATGATGCATTGTATCAATCAAGCCATCACATAATTATGGATCCATAAAATCAATTTTGTCTAAAGATCGACTGAATCATGAGGTAGACTGGTCCTTGGACAAACAGAAAATTGACCAATAGCGAAAAGTTTTGGCCCAGGTCAGTACTTTTTGCATATGCATTAACCCTTTACCAGACAACAAAATTTTAGCCTTGTCCAAATTGAAAGCATTTGCAGACGACAATTTCATTGTGGCTCAAATGGTGCAATTTTTCTTTGATCAGGTAGAAAACATTGTGGGAAAAGGAGAAAATGCTGGTTACCAGCATTTTCTCCTTTTCCCACAATGTTTTCAAAAGGCTTCTTTCCCAGGGGCGTCAAAAGGCGTCATTGTGCGGTAAAGGGTTAAGCCTCATTTTCACAGAGCATGGCTCATTTCTATAGACAAGTTTCATAAAATTTTGAAAAGGCAAAGAATGGCAGATTCTTTTTATCACAAGATCAAAGGATTCAATATGAAAGTTTCCATGGGTAAATTGACAAAAAGTAATCTGCATCATCATCAAATGACAGTATCATTAATTTTGTAGACAACAACAACAACATGCTTACCATCTTGAGAGACAGTCTTGGACAGCGCTGGTCAATGCGTGTCCAAGATGGAGGGAGCCTGTAACATTGGGTGGGGGAATAACTATCATAAACTTTTCCCTTTTGGTCAAATCCATTTCTTTATCCTGTAATGTGAAGTGGAAAACAACTGTCTCACATCCTGTGTATCAAACAGAGCCCAGTTTCACAACAATTCTGTTCATATTTAACTTAAACATCAAACACAAATTTGCAGAACAAGATCAAACAGTTTTTAAAAATATCCTATCTTGTAATTTGTAAGATATTCTGAATAAAACAGCCTTATCCTTTAACCACACGGCAAAATTTTGGACAACATCAAATTGAAAGTGTTTGCAGATAACTATTCAAATGTTTTTCAAATAATAGTATTTGTTCTTGAATAGACAGAAAATGTTGTGGGAAAAGGAGAAGATGCTGGTTAACAGCATTTTCTCCTTTTCTAACGATGTTTTTTTTTTTTTAAATCCTTCTTCTTCAGGGTCATTAAAACACAGGACTAATTGGAGAAAGGGTAAAATGTCAATCTTGGCCTTTTTTACCAGCAGAATAATTTATGTTCATTTTATTCATTCCATGCTCCAAAGATCAAAGCCAACATCACTGTCTTTACATTGCAATCTTTCTTGAAAAGCCTCCTATTCGACGGGCTGATTGCATCATAAACATCCAAGAAAAAATATCCAATTCAAGTGACGAATTATTTCTTTGAACAAAGTCATACTATATGTAGTGACTTCCAATTGGGACAAATTCCACTTTCAAACCTGTCAGGATGCATATTTTGAAAGCATCATAAGAGGAGCACCGGGTGCCAACCCTCAGCTGCAGGTGGTTTTGGTGAAAATTCCAGAGTCCAAAAATTTAAAGTAACACAACTTCTGATTGGCTAAACCAAATGGTTTAGCCAATCAGAAGTTGTGTTACTTTCAAATTTAGAAAATCTTGAAGAATAAGACAAATAACGTTCTTAAGAATGGTTGGTGAATATGGACCCAGGTTGAAAAAGGGGCATAACTGTCAAAAATATTTTGATGGTTACCTGCCCCTGTTGTATGGGTTCCCATTTTAATAGTTAACAAGTCCGTGTTTGAAGTAAATATCTTCAGTAATGACAGAGATATTTAACAATGTCAAAGTTTTTGCATGATGATACAGACAATGTCAGGGTCATGACAATACCTCCAAGTTTCCTTCTAAAACAGCCGGGCTAAAAAATAATGTGTTACCTACGTAGACATTTTACTCTTTTGCCCATTACTACACAGTCCCATGTTTTATTGACCCCAGGGCAAATGGTTTTTGAAAGTACTGTGGTACAAGAAGAAAATGTTGGTAACAAGCATTTTTTCCTTTTCTCCTTTCAAACGCAGATTCCATCACTTGATTCACATTTATTTGTTATCTGCCAATACTTTCATTTTGGACATATCTAGATCCTTTTTGCTGGTGACAAGTTAACCCTTTACCACACATTCCCGAATCTTGACGACCCTGAGAGGGCCCTTTGAAACAAGACGGCCATGATGGCCCTGTATCGCTCCACTGGCTTATAAATATAAACCATAAATACTAAACATTTCAATTCTGAGCAAAATGGTTTCAAAATGAAGACTTACAAAGTTTTCTCTGTAAAAGCCCATGTGAAAGTTGAGACCTGCTGGGAAAAGCCATTTTGATCCCAGAGCAATAATTACTTGAACCCTGGTAGAGGTCCACAAGATAAAGCCACATGCCAAAATAATGCAAGTCTATGCTGTATGGTTATAAATAAGGTGATTTTCAAGTTTCATCCATATGAAGCCTCTGTAAAACATAAGACCCCTGATGCAAGGCTAATTTCTAAAAAAAAAAAAATCAAAAGTGATCCAGATTTGGTAGCCCTTGGGTTTGCAGTTAGGAGCAAAAGGATTTTTTGAATGTTCACCCTATAAGCACATGTTTATGACCAAATTTGGGAGTTCTTGGCCTTATGGCTAGTAACAAGACGGTTTCTGAAGTTTTCACCCCATAAACCCATGTAAAACTTGTGACCCCTGGTGCAGGGCCAAACTTGATCCTAGGGTTGTAACTTGTAATAAAAGTTCACGCACGGACGGACGGACGCACGACGGACACCGGGCCATGATATAAGCCCGCTGGCCTTCAGCCAGTGGAGCTAAAAATTGTGAGAAAATGAGAAAATGCCGGTAACCCAGGACTTTCTCCTCTTCCCACAATGCTTTCTACCTTTCCCAAAACAAATTTCTATTTTTGGAACACATTTATTTTGTTGTCTGCAAATGCTTTCAATTTGGTCTCGTTTCATATTTTGTGGCTTGGTAAAAAGTTAAACAACTTACATAATATTCTGGTTTAAAGAAGCCTTCCTCCACCCACCAATCATACCAAGCAGCTTCCACATAGGCTGGACTGTAACTGTCTGGCATTGGACAATTTGTATCTAAAATAAATGTGTAATAGGTCTGTCAACTGATATAATCATTTTTCCACTAGAACCTATATTGTGGGTACTTATCTGCACAGGAATGGACTATAGCTGTCACAGTCAGGCACTGGTTGAGTTGCTTCAAAAACAAATGAACAGTGACAGAGGTTCAAACAAGACAGAGTTATCCAGACTCTTAAAGGCCCAACAGTGGCTAAAAAATCAATGCAGGTGTTAAAATGCATTTGAATTTAAATCACACCAGTTAAAAGTATAGAAAATATTGTGAAGATGACAATTAATTTTGTTAATGAGTGGTCTGTCAAAGTGTTTCTGGCAGAAAAATGCATTTCAAAATCAGGCATTGAGTAAACAAAAAATACAGTGACCTGGCAACTGTTAACCGACCGGTAGTTTTGAAATTGATTTTTCTGCCAGCGACTAAAAATTGGACCGACTGTACAAAAACAGACTGTCATCTTTACAATAATTTCCATAGTTTTAAATCAGTCGCCGAAGCCCAAGGTTCGACCTACCCAAAAGTAAGTCAAAAATCAACCAATGAAAATGAATTTACACATTTTTTGTTGTACCCTTGACATGGATTAACCCTTTACCGAAGAACAAAATTCTAGAATGGACCAAATTGGAAGCATTTGCAGACGACAATTTAAATGAAGCTTAAATGGTGATTTATGTATTGGATGAGGTAGAAAACTTTGTGGGAAACGGAGAAAATGCTGGTTACCAGCATTTTCTCCTTTTCCCACAATGTTTTCAAAAGCCTTCTCTTTCAGGATCATTAAAACTTGGGATTGTGTGGTTAAGAGTTAACCCATTACCAAACAATTCCAAAGTTCTACAACCCTGAGGAAGAACTCTTTCGAAGACATGGTAGGAAAAGGAAAAAATGCTGGTTACAATATTTTTTACCCTTCCAAAGATAAATTCCTTAACTGAGCCACACCTGATTTTTCTTCTGCAAATGCTCCCAGGCCTAAATTTTTGTCGTCTAGAAAAGAGCTAACGTGCCAGGTTTCAATGCCATCTGACTCTTAGTTCTTTTGGAGGACTTTTTTTTAAAAGATACCTCCTTACAGCCAAAGAGAGAAACTGCTGTTAAAACTTGATAGTGTGTAAAATGGTTCAGAATTTAGTCAGCTGGGTAAACAAAGATAAACTACCAATATATATGGTGTAAAAGACAAAGAAACTCAAGGAATTTGTCTTTGATTTAAAGCCTGAAATGACAACAATGATTTCTTTGATAGTCCCCAAAAATTTAAATAAATTTTCTATCTGTCATAATCTGTGCAACATTGCAACCATAAAGGGCAACACTTAGCATGAAAACACAAGAATGATTTTAGTTTCATGAACTAATCCAATGCAGTGGCAACAAGATACAACACTTACATAATATGTCTGTTTAATGGAAAACGTAAAAAGTGAATCTAACTTTGATTCAATCTTGACAAACATAGGCCTAGAAAAAGTATGAAGTTTGTCAAATGTTTAAACTAAGGTAGAGGTCCTGCGGAGAGTGGAACAAACTTTCTTACTCTTTACCAGACAACAAAATTTTATGCTGGTCCAAATTCAAAGCATTTGCAGACGACAAATAAAATGCAACTCAAAAAAATGAAATTCCTCTTTGGAAGGGTAAAAAACATCGCTGGAAACGGAGAAAATGTTGGTAATCGGCATTTTCTCCTTTTTTTACAATATTTTCAAATGCATTTTGTATCAAGGTTGTTAACACACAGGATTATGTGATAAGAGTTAAAAATCATCTCTTCACTAAATCCTGTATTTTGGATATTCATATAAGAACTGGCTCATACATGATTGGTGCAATCTTAATGAGTGCCAACAACATTGGGTTTACTGAAGAAGTGAGCAGGCATTAGACTCATTAGTTTAATGTACAGTGCTATTTTCATCTTTTTTTGCTGAAATTAAAATGTGAATTCTCTTTTCAGAAACAGATCCTTACCTTTCTTTTGTCCTTTTGGTGTTGGAATATCATATGTTATCTTCTTCTTGGTTTCTTGCCCATCAGATTCCTTTAAATTGACATGATTTTGTTATAAAACTTATATATACATAAGTAATAAAGCAAGTCAACCTATTGGCTCTCATTAATCCTTTACCAGACAACAAAATTTTAGCCTGGCCCAAATTGAAAGCATTTGCAGATGACAAATGTTACTCAAAACATAAAATTTGTCTTTCATGGGGTAGAAACCATTGTGGGAAAAGGAGGAAATAATGGTTTCTCCTTTTCCCACAATGTTTTCAAAAGGCCTCTTTCCCAGGGTCATTAAAAGGCGGCATTGCGCGGTAAAGGGTTAATAAACCAGCTGGAAAGTTTTTATTCCAGATGCTTTACAGACTCTGTAAGCTTAACCCTTTACCGCACAATGCCGCCTTTTGACGCCCCTGGGAAAGAAGCCTTTTGAAAACATTGTGGGAAAAAGGAGAAAATGCTGGTAACCACTGGTAACCAGCATTTTCTCCTTTTCCCACAATGTTTTCTATCCTATCAAAGAAAAGTGGCACCATTTGAGCCACACTGAAATTGACGTCTGCAAATGCTTTCAATTTTGACAAGGCTAGAATTTTGTCGTCTTGTGAAGGGTTAAACAAGCAGTTTAGATCTGATTATTACACAAAATTTGATTTAAGAACTTCTTTTTTACAAGACGGCAAAGTGAAATAACTTCTAAAGACAAATCTCTATTCCAGATGACAAATTTAATCTTGAATCAGCTTGTTTGTCAAATGCTTACCTTGTCCATGAACAAGTGAGATGGATATGTTTATTTGCCCTGAATCAAGTATGATTTAGTCAACTAATTGCACCACCTGAAAACTGCTTTAGTGCAGTTATTTCATTCAAGGACATCAAAATAAGCTGTCTGCATTGTCCAACAGCAAGCATGGATTGCTCTTCAAGAAATCATCTCTAAAACTACTTCACATGCAAGCCTATGATGAATTTTCATTTACAGACAGGTATGTCAAGCTGATTGCCACTACTGTTAATTTGTGATGCCCATAGATACATCTATTTGGGGTAATATTCTTATGTACACTGGTGTTACAATTTCCAAAAGTAAGATAGTGACATTCTTAAAGATAATAATTATCAAAGCAATACTGCTATAGCACAATTTGCAAGAAGGTATAGTGTGAATCCTTATATACAAGCAATACCCAGTTCAAAAGGTGTTCTAGTTACTGAAGTTTGACTGTATTTCAAAATCTGTGTCACAAGCAGAAACATTGATACTGTGATAATGTAATTCTTTTTTCAACAATATTTCAGTCATCTTGCAAGGCAACTGGTATTGAGTCTACCCAATGCCAACTACAACACCCCTCCCCTCTCCTTATTTCCTGGGAGTCACCAACTCCCTCTACAGATCACATGGACTGCCCCCCCACACTCACCAACTGGCCTTGTCACCCATGAAGTAACTTAGGGGAGGAAAGTGTGTCCCATAAGGGACTCAAACCCACAACTCCCAAAACACTACAACCGCAGCTCTACCAACTGAGCTAGCCTGGCAACTGGTTGTGCACCTACCGAACACAGACTACAACAAATCTCTTACTTAGCCTTCGGGCTAAATGTGAACTGTCAACTTAACAGAAATTTTGGGGAGACAACTATCAGTATTTCCAATGAAAGTTACCTTTTTCTCTTCCTTTGGAACCTTCTTAGGTTGTTCTTTCTCCTTCTTTTGTTTCTTAGCTTCAAACTTTGCCATCTTCTCCAACTTCTTTTTCTCCTTTGCAAGCTGTTTTTCAGTTTTCACCGGGGTGCCTGCTGATTCACCACCTGGCCCGGCTCCAGTACCATCTCCATTGTCTGCCATACTACGACAATACGTCTCAAAGTTATCGATTGGAATTAATTTTCACCTGTCTTGGTCTTGTTTTTTAAGCAATGATGCTTTAATTATGAAATTCTATGCAATGGAAACCGACAATGTTGCGTGAGACAAAGGTCAATTTTTGACCCGGAAGTAATCAAAACCATGATGTATTAATTGCTGATAAAGCTTATGGATGTCTTTTTCAATTTAAATCATTAATTTTGATTTAATTCAACACTTTTTAAAGATTTTTGATCATTTTTCGGATATTAAAAAGTATTCACTCAAAATTAATAGAATTATTTCTTTTATATTTATTGTGCATTGTGAAACAAGTGGGTAAGGCTAAAATCCGCCCGAACGAATATATATACTGTAGTATACAGACTACTCGAAAATCGAAATTTTATCTAACTTACAATTATGTAAAGTATAGGCTGAAACTATCATCGAAACATAATCTATGTGAAAAGTCGAAATTAACGAAAACGCGAAAAGAAAAAAAATAGCATACTGGCCAAAAGTCTTGACAGGAAAAGCTTTCAAGGCTACCACTCAAAATGAAAAAAAAAAGTAAACATTTTTGCGGACGATGTTGATCAAGATTCGACCACATCAAATATGCAGTCCGATCCTGGATCATTAAGTGACATTAAACTTTTTTTCCAAAGCCGGGAGTAAAAGCCCAGATTCTGCTATTTCAAAGGAATATTGTTGGGACTTGTTCAAATTGAAAGCAGTTGCAGACGACAAATTACATGTTGCTTAAATTATTAAATTTGTTTCTGAAAGGTTGGAAAACATTGTGGGAGAAGGAAAAATGTTTTCAAAAGCTCTCCTTTTCAAAGTCGTTAAAAATCGGGAACTTGTGGTAAAGGATTAGCAGCTAAGGTCATAGCGATCAGTGCACCTACGAATGTCTTTCCTGGTTTTATCATACCAGTACTGACAGAACTTTCTTTCCAAATCACTGACTACTTTTCCCACATGAATCAGAGATGAGAGGCGTAAAATCACTGGAAAGAAAGTTTGTCTCAGCCGGGTAGAGAGAGATGGATACACTTACATAATCATGCATGCTACTGTTGACTGAACTCTGTTACATATACCTGCATTTTCTCCTTTATCCACAATTTTTTTCAAAAGCCTTTTTCCACAGGGTAGTTAAAACCCAGAATTGTTTGGTATAGGTTAATTCATATAGCACTGTATATGTGAACTGCGTAAAATGTAAAAATGAAAGTGTGAACGCCTATGTATAGAGTGCCCAGTCATTGGATGCCCACATTTTCTCCTTTTCCCTTGATGTTTTCAGTAGTTAGCCATTTTCCTCAAGGTCGTTTAAAGCACTGTTTTGTTCCGTAAAGGGTTAGTTCATATAGCACTTTAAGGTTTTATAGTTATTTAAACCGCGTCCAATGAAATGAAGATGTAAATGTTTACATGTAAACAGTGTGCAATAAATGTAACGGATACCCTTTTTCAGTGAGAAATTTGAATACCGCAGAGTAAATTTCGTAGATTTGCCCTTAACCCTCCAGCTGCTAATGGCGACTCGAGGCGCTTTTGCGGACAGTGTAGATCAAGATCAGACTGCACAAATGGTACAGTATGATCTTTGACCTACACTGTCCGGTACGGTATTTTTCCCCCGTGAAATCAACTTTGAAATCGCAATATGTGTTGGTTTTTTTTCTATTGAGTCAAACTTTTCGTTTCAATTTATTCAGCAGTTTAAGGGTTAATTTTTCCAAGAAGTATCGGGTTGTTGAAATTTCTGTGCTTCTGATCTTGATCTACACTGTCGTAGAGCAGTTAATCCTTCATGTACATATCACAACTTCAGAGTTGCCCTTGCGGCAAGCGTTGATTAAGGTCACACTGCACAAGATGTATGCAGTCTGATCTGTGATCTACACTGTCCGCCTTGCTGACATCCTGGACAAGAGGACAGGGGCAGCTATGAAGTTACAATTTGGCCATGCTCTGGCAAAAGGGGGCTAAATGCATCCCCAGGATGCATGATACCAAGCAAATCATCACGTGATCATGGATCTGCAAAGTCCATTTTGTCTAACAATGAACTGAATCATGGAGAAGTATGGTCCTTTGACATACAGAAAATTGACCAATTGCGAAAAGTTTAAGCCCAGGCCAGCCTGCACGGACTGCGGAGGCTGACCTGGATCGATACTTTCTGCAGATGCATTAAGCCCCTCTTCACAGAGCATGGCTCTATTATTTGGGTAGTTTTTCTAGACTGAAAATGTCTGCCAGGCATATAACCCTTTACCACACAATCTGGTGTTTCCACGACCTTGAAGAAAAATGCTTTTGAAAATATTGTGGTTACCAACATTTTCTCCTTTTCCAACGATGTCTTTTTACCCTTTTAAAGATAATTTCCAAGACTTGAGCCACATCTAATTTTTTGTCGTCTGCAAATGCTGCATAGTTTGATAAGTCCACAATTTCGTCGTTTGGTAGAGTGTTAACCCTTTACCAACCGACAGAATTTTAGACTGGACCAAATTCAAAGGATTTGCAGACGACAAATTTATTCTCGCTCAAGTGATGAGATTTGTCTTTGATAGAATAGAAAACGTTGTGTGAACAGGAGAAAAGGCTGAGAAAAAACCATTTTCTCCTTCTACCACAGTGTTTTCAAAAGGATTCTTCCTCAGGGTCGTTATGACACGTGATTATTTAGTAAAGAGTTAACCCTTTACCGCACAATGCCGCCTTTTAACGACCCTGGGGAAAAAAGCATTTTGAAAACATTGTGGGAAAAGGAGAAAATGCTGGTAACCAGCATTTTCTCCTTTTACCACAATGTTTTCTACCCAATCAAAGAAAAATTGCATCATTTGAGCCACACTGAAAGTGTCGTTCGCAAATGCTTTGAATTTGGACAAGGCTAGAATTTTGTCGTCTGGCAAAGAGTTAAGGGTTTTACAGCAGTTTGTCAGAGGTCGGTTTATTGTGAGGATTCAAGTTTAGCAGGATACAGGTGTGCAGATGTAGGGAACTTCCATAAGGTATAGAATATAAGAGGTAAGATAAAAAAAAAATCTAATATTTTCTAGATGTTCTTCATATTTGAGCCACTCTCTGGTAAAAGGGGGTTTAATGCATCCCCGTGATCCATGATTCCAGTCAAGCCATCACATTATTATGGATCCATAATAGCCATTTTTTTTTTTTTTTTTTTAAACAAATTACTTAATCATGAGGTATACTGGCCCTTGGACATAAAGAAAAAAAAAGAATGACCAGTAGCGAAAAGTTTCGGCCCAGGTCAGCCTGCGCAGTCCTCGCAGGCTGACCTTGGTCAATACTTTTCGCAGATGCATTAAGCTCCCTTTTCACAGTCCATGGCTCATTTAATTAGATGGATTGTTGAAGAAGAAAAGAACTTAATTACACCCTTACAGCCAGAGAGACAAAAAAGAAAAAACGCTGTTAAAATTTGATAGACAGTAGAATGGTTCAGAGTTTAGTAAGCTGTGTAAATATAGATGAATTCCCGACATGTACATGGTGTAATGGATAAATACATACATGTAAATCGGTAATCTTCGATCACAACATTGATTTCTTTGATTGCCTCCAGAAAATGAAATGTATTTTCTATCGGTCGTTATCTATGCAACCTTGCAGCCGTCAGGGGCAACTTTTGGCATGGAGATACAAGATTGGTTATAGTTTGATAAGATAAAGATGAAGTGAGTTAAAAACTGGCTGAAAATGAGTATAGATGTATCTTTAACCAATTAGTAAAAACCAAGGAGGATAAGGCAGCGATTATTTTACTTGAGAAATTAGAGTCATTTATCAACAAATACTTTGTAGTTGGGACTCAAAAAATTTAGGCCTATGTTAGCGAGCCCAAAAGGCTCATTAACCCTTTTATCACATAATCCCTAGTTTTAACGACCCTCGGAGGGGGAAAACCTTTAGAAAACATCGCGGGGACAGGATAAAATGCTGGTTATCAACGAATACAAAGCATATCCTTTTCCTATAATGTTTTCTATCCTATTAAAGACAAATGTCATGGTTTTGAGCGGTATTTAACCCTTTACCACACAACAAAATTTTAGACTAGAACAATTTCAAAGCAGTTGCAGACGACAAATTTAACTTTGGTACAAATGAGCTTAAACTCTCTGATACAGCAGAAAGCATCGTGGGAAAAGGAGAAAATGCTGGTTATCAACATTTTCTCCTTTTCCCACAATGTTTTCAAAAGCCTTCTTTCCCAGGGTCGTGAAAACTAGGGACTGTTTGGTGAAGGGTTAATTTGTCGTCCACTGATACTTTGGATTTGGACAAGTCTAAAAATTTTTGTTGTCTGGTAAAGAGTTGAAACACGACATTGCCATTAACCAGTGTTGTTTGGGCTCCCTTTATTACACTTACATAGTTGGGTTCACTGTGATAGCACCCAGTCGGTCCCTGGACATATGGATAAAAACTGTAAGTAAATCATTGATTTTCGGAAGTGAAAAAGAAGATTATATGACATGGCAACCCTTAAACATTTACCAAACAGTCCCAACTTGTAGCGACATGGAGAGAGGTTATTAAAAGTGTCGTCAGAAAAGGAGAATATACTGGTATCCAGCATTTTCTACTTTTCCCCCAATGTTTTCTACCCTTTTTAAATCAAACTCCGTAATCTGATCCACATTGATTTTATCGATTGTGTTCTACATTCATTCAAAGACAAACCACATAATTTGAGTCATCTTTAATTTATCGTCTGCAAATACTTCCAATTTGGACAAGTAAAAAGTAAAAGTAAATGTTCGCCATACGGCTGTGATTTGTCGATTTCGTATTCAAGAAATTCTTTGTGTATTTTCAAATAACTTCAGATTGAAAAGATAACATAAAAACCCAACACGCAGAAATGCGATACGTTTGTGTGATTTTTTGCACTTTTGACGTGCATGGCAAAAAACTGATTTATTCGCCGTTTGCAAGATTGAATAAACGTGTATACTGGTCGTCAGATGTAAAGCTGATTCTTGTGGGTATTTTAGATTGACCCTTTACCAAACAATCCCGATCCATAGAAGAAGGCTTTTGGAAACATTGTAGGAAAAGGAGAAAATGCTGCAACTAATTTTGTCAACTGGTAAAGGTTTGATCCTTGTAATGCTGAACTAGGATTTAATTGCTTATGCAAACAGTGTAGATCAATATCAGACAAAACAGAACGTGCAGTCTGATCTCAAATATACACTGTCCGTTTCTTTGCTAAATATTTTGACAAAAACAGCCTTTAAAATTTCAATATCAACATCTGAACGACTGACTTATGTTCATCTCATTTATATAGTAACCCGGCCGGGTAGCTCAGTGGTTTTCCTTTGCCCTGAGTTTTTTTAACTCTTTACCAAACGACAAAATTTTAGACTAGTCCAAATTGAAGACATTCGCAGACGACAAAATAAATGTGACTAAAAAATGAAATTTGTTTTGGGTAGGGTAGGAAACATTGTGGGAAAAGGAGAAAATGCTGGTTACCAGCATTTTCTCCTTTTCCCACTATGTTTTCAAAAGGCTTCTTTCATAGGGTCGTTAAAAGTCGGGACTGTGTGGTAAAGGGTTAAGAAGCTTCTTTCTAAGGGTCGTTGAGAGTCGGGACTGTGTGGTAAAGGGTTAACTCCAGATATCCAGAAACAGATCTGCGGAAGACGTGGCTTAAATCATGAATTTTGTTCTTAAATGTGTATTTAATATTCAGAATCAGAATCAGAATATTTTATTGACTTAAACTACAGAGTTTTTCGTCATCAACCACAAAAATTGACATAAATCTATTTTGGTATAGGTCTGTGTCACATATAGAGACTTTTAGCGTAAACAACATTGCTGCTCTAGACATTTCTACAATGTTAGAAGAGAAGGAAAAAAGAAAAAAATGAATACATGGTGAAAAGTAAGGTAAAGACATGGGAAAAAGTAGGGTAAAGCTAACAAAAAATAGGGCAATAGGAGGAAGAACAGAATGTCATTTGAAAAAAATAATATTATCACACTAAATAAGTAACTGGTTACCACACAGTCCCGTATTTTGACGACCCTGAGAAAGAATCCATTTGAAAACATTGTGGGAAAAGGAGAAAATGCTGGTAACCAGCATTTTCTCCTTTTCCCACAATGTTTTCTACCCTTCCCAAACCAGATTTCAATTTTTCAGTCACGTTTATCTTGTCGTCTGAAACTGTTTTCAGTTTGGACTTGTCTAAAATTTTGTTGTTTGGTAAAGTTAAATGAAACGTTCAAGCCAACAGTAAAAACCTAAATGTTACTATTTTAAAGGTATTTCTATTATTATATATATTTTTGGGGGGATGTCTGCTTATCGGACAGTGTAGATTCAAGATCAGACTGCACATTTTGTGCAATCTGATCTTGATCTACACTGTCCGCAAAGAGTTTTTGTGTTGCGCGGCCTAAAGGTTAAATAAGTATTGTTGTAGAAGTAAGTAATGCTGGTTACTTGCATTTTCTCTTTTTTTTCAACAATGTTTTCAAAAGCTATCTTTCCCTGGTGTGTTTAAAACGCGTGATTGGTTGGTAAACAGTAACATGTAACCTTATATGTTTCAGTCTGTCAATTTTTTTCCCGGTCGTATCGGATCAAAAAACATCCGCTTTCGCATTTTTTTGTCTGTTTGTCCGTCCGTTCGTCCGTTTGCTAGTCTTCCAGTATTGTCTCGGCACTTTGTAAGTGACACGCAGTATGCCTTCCTATTCATCAAAGAATCTTAAACTTTTGCTCAAAACTTTACAAGGATAATTATATACTTGGGGAAAAATACCGGTATTGCAATGGACGAAAAGGTGAAAACTAAAGAAACGGAAATATACCTGTCTGGGGTTTTTGTTGAAAACATTGGGGGCGGGGGGAAGAAACAATACTGCTTGTTGCAAGTAGTCGCTTCTTTTCCTCACAATTTCTTTCAAAAAGTCAACTTGCCATTCGCCTGCTAAAAGGCGTACTTCACGATAGTAAGTGAATTAGGTTGAGATACCGACGTTGAACCCCGTTGGCTGCTAAACAGTACGCAATGCCTATTTTTGCAGACATGGTAGATCAAGATCTTGTGCAGTCTGATCTAGGATCTACGCCACTCAATACGGTGAAAAACTTCCGGCAAAAAGCAGTATAAAATCGCAAAATTTTGGGTGTAAATTTCGACTGGAAGTATTCATTTTCTGTACATGTTCATATACCGGTGTTTAGTTTCCAAAGGGTTAACTCTTTACCAAAAGACAAAATTTTGGACCTGTCCAAACTGAAAGCATTTGCAGACGTCAAATTACATGTGGCTAAAAAACTAAGATTGTATTTGGAAAGGCAGAAAACATTGTGGGAAAAGGAGAAAATGCTAGTTACCAGCATTTTCTCCTTTACCCAAAATGTTTTCCAGATCTTCAAGGTCTTTAAAACTCGTGATCTAGCGGTAAGGATTTAATCCTTAGGCCGCTAAGCGCGACTCAGAGGCCTTTTGCTGACAGCGTAGATCAAGATCAGACTACACAGAACATGCAGTCTGATCTTAGATCTACACCGTCCAATAAAGAGATGTTTTACCCCCCCCCCCCAAAAAAAAAAATCATTCCGAAAGAGCAAAATTTGGCCTCTTATTGTAGGCTCTAAAGTTTTATCTCGCAGGTTAAGGATCTAAAGGCCACGCGGTGCACTTCCTGATCGGTTCTCGCCGGATATATTATTTTGAAAGCGCAAGATTATAGATTGTTTTAAACAATTAAGACCTCACCTAGGTGCGTTTTTCGAGGAATAATAGTTTAACCCTTTCACCGCGATAAGCAAAATCATGAACTTTTGCGGACTGCATAGATCAAGACCAGACTGCTCAGAACGTGCAGTCTTGATCTTGGATCTATACCTTCAGCTTGATTAGTCAAGCCTCTAAGATGAAAAATCTTTCAGGAATTTAATGGATTGTATTTTGAAATAGAGTCTACATTCAGGTAAATGGCGTTGATTGAGTTTACCTTTGTCCTGCTAAATAAACTTAACCCTTAAGCTGTTAAGCGCGACTCACTGACCTTTTGCGGACAGTGTAGATCAAGATCAGACTGCACAGAACGTACAGTCTGATCTTGGATCTACATTGTCCGATATGGAGATATTTTTTCCCCCAACAAATAACATTGACAGAGCAAAATTTGGGTTTTTACAATCGGCTTGAAAGTTTCGTTTCATTAATTAACAGTGTAAGGGTTAATGAAATTTTCAAGCCGATGGTAATAGCTAAAATGTTGGTATTTCAAAGTTGTGGGGGTTGGGGAAATATCTCTTCATCGGACGGTGTAGATCTAAGATCATACTGCACGTTTTGTGCAGTCTGATCTTGATCTACACTGTCCGCAGAACGTCAGTGAGTCGCGCTTAGCAACCTAAGGGTTAAAATAGAAAATTTCGTCATGTCATCACGTGTACGGGAAGTAAACTAACCTACTTTCACAAATTCATTCTGTGAACGTGTATTTTACACGTGAGTATATTTTTCATTTCATTTTTATGTTATTTCATTTATAATTCAGTAATACAGACCTCCAGATAAAAGGGAGTGATAGAATTCTAAATCCATTATTTTTCTCTCTAACCCTTTGTTGTGGGTACTCATTAGAATCGTCTCGATGAGACAATTCTAATGAGTACCCATAACATAGGGTTTAGTGGAGAGTGATCAATATTTTCAGTTTTGAAATCAAAATTACTCCCTCTATCTGGAGCTCTGGTAATAGATTTCTTTTTGTAAATCATATATATATAATATGGAAGCTATGCTGTTTGGTTTTTTTTTACTGCGGATAAAATTCTAACCCTTATACTGCTATATAGGTCAATTAAATGTTCAAGCCGATAGTAAAAGCCAGAAAAATGCTATTTCAAATTTAGTTTTTGGATATAAAAATCTTCTTATAGGACAGTGTAGATCCAAGATCAGACTGCACGTTGCAGTCTGATCTTGATCTACGTTGTCCGCTAAAGGTCATGGGGACGCGTTTAGCAGCCTCTGGGTTAACTATGTAGCGTTCAGATTATTTCTAGAAAAACAAAAATTGGTCAGAGTGACAAAAAGTAACGGGTAGCCATTTGAAGGAAAGAAAAATATCTGTGTTGAATGATCCATGAAAAGTATCCACGGAAAGCATCGTGGAAAAAGGATAAATTCCTTCATGGGTACACGCATTTGCTTCTTTCCCGAAAATATTGAAAAATTTATGACAAGGATATAAAGGGTTGTATTTGTGTAGTTAGGATTAAACCTTACTTATAGACTGATCTTACTCTTCACATAACGAGAAAAAATTTAGACTGGTTCAGACTGAAAGCAATTGCAGACGGCAAAAACATTGTGTCTCAAATGATGAAATTTATCTTTGAAAGGGAAGAAAACATTGCGGGAAAAGGAGAAAATGCTGGTTGCCAGCATTTTCTCCTTTTCCCACAATGTTTTCAAACGCCCATCTTCCTCAGGTTCGTGAACAGTGTTGATTGTGTGGTAAAGTGTTGAAGACTATTCTAAACGATAACAATGCTCGATGACTAACAATGCAACGATAATATTTTGAGTCATTATGCAGACGACATTTTTATAACTCTTTACCAGACGACAATATTTCAGATTTTCCGAAACTGAAAGCACATGCAGACGACAAATCATATACGGCTCAAATGATGAGAATAGTCTCTCTCTTGCACTACGGATCATTCCCATTCACCTCTGTAGTTTGCTCCGAAAGTAGTCCGTCATCACGTGATATTTTCGTCACATGACCATAACTCAAAATGGCGACACAAACGCCGGTGAAAGAAAGACCAATCGATTGTTTTGTGTGCTGTTCAAACAGCATGCGGCCAATCAGACTTAGTGGTAGGAAATGTGAAAAAGAGGGATTTTCTGAAAAGCTTAAATGTCTTTTAAAGGACAATAACTTGTTTTTTTAATTCTGTTTAAATTGTCATCATTCATGGGCGCAGCCATTTTCTTTTACAATTGGCGTAAGATTCTGATCAGTAAAGAAGCTTGAAAAAATGTATACAGGTAAATTCATCAGTTTGAATGCACCTATAATGTATCCGGAATCATATTTCCTTTGTCTACTTTATTATGTTACACATGAAACAGTTAAACAGTAACAAAACATGTTTTCCTCGGTTTGACAAGATTCTTGTCATTTAGCCCGTTGCAGAGATGTATGGTGAGAGTAACGAACGTCAGCTCTGCTCGGAGATTGGAGAATAGTGTGTGTATGGTTAAGAAAACATTGTTGGAAAAGAAGAAAATGCTGGTTATCATCATTTTGTTCTTTTCTCACAACATTTTAAAAGTCTTCGTGTCTGACCGGTTAGCTCAGTGGTTGACGTCCTGGTGGTTGCTGGTTCGATACCCAGTTGAGGAAGACATTCTTTCCGGCGAGTTTTCGTATCTCACCTCTAATGCATGTGAGAAAAGCAGTCAGTGGCTTGGTAAGAAAGTGTTTCAATAATGGTGTGAGAAAGCCAGGAAACACATGTGTAGGTTCACTGACCGCCATGATATGACCAAAGCTGTTAAATCAGCGTTCAGCTCCAATACAAATAAGCCATGCTCTGAGAAAAGGGGCTTAATGCATTTCCGAAAAGCATCGACCCAGGTCAGCCTGCGCAGTCC
Organism: Tridacna gigas; assembly: GCA_945859785.2. NCBI lineage: Eukaryota > Metazoa > Mollusca > Bivalvia > Cardiida > Cardiidae > Tridacna > Tridacna gigas. The sequence continues at coordinate 75,316,755 of OX244032.2, forward strand.
GTGCAGGCTGACCTGGGCCGAAACTTTTCGGTATTGGTGAACTTTATGTATGTTACAGGACCATTCTACCTCATGCTTCAGTCGGTTGTTGGACGTAATGGACCTTATGGATCCATGGTCATGAAGATTTGCTTGGTATCGTAAATCACGGGGATGCCGGAGCATGGCTCAAATAATTTAATTTTTTTTTTCTTCTGGGTCATTAAATCACGGAATTGCTTGGTAACGGGTTAAAATGCCAAAAGCAAAAAATGGACATTTTCAGTCCAAAAGATTATTAAAATGTTGGAATTTCTAGCGCGTGTTTGAGCAGAATATCATTACACAGCAGGCGGTATAAAGATTGGACTGCACGTTTTGTGCAGTCTGATATTGATCTGTACCGTATGTATGTTGCTGGAATGAATTATCTTTCATACTGTTATAAGAGATCATCTGACCCAGCCTTGGTTTGAACACACAACCATATGGTTCGCAGGTTTGCATCATTCATTAATAAGGCTTATCCTTTCATTATCGACCATTTCCTAAACGGATACTGTCAACATCAGGATATTTCAAGCATAAAGGAGATAAAGGTGTATCTGTTTTTTACAGTTCTTGTTTAACCCTTTCCCAAACAAGCCCTGGTTTTCACGTGTCTGCAGTACAAGTCTTTTGAAAACACTGTGGGAAAAGGGGAAATTGCTCGTAACGAGCAATTTCTCCTTTGCCCACAGTGTTTTCTACCCTTTTTGAGAACTTTCTGCCATTTTCATCAAATTTAAGATTGTCGTCTGCAAACTCTTTCAATTTGGATCAGTCCAGAATTTGTCGTTTGGGAAAGGGTTAAGCCGAGCAAATATTTAACTATTCAGCACCAAGTATATAAATTGACGGCTGTTGACGGTTTGAGTAGTACAAATACAAGCCACTGAGACTTGGAAAGATTTTCATCTCGGCTTGAATAAACAAACGGGCGGTATAGGTCAAGATCAGACTGCACAGAACGTGCACTCTGGTTGGTCTATGCTGTCCGCAAAAGCCCTTTTTTGCATATGGTGCTGAAAAGGTAAATTTTGACTTTGGTATTTTCTTATGACTGAAATAACGCTGAAAGCGGCGTAGACCACCAATCAATCAATCAGTCAATCAATTCTGTCAGTTTATCAATCAAATTAGCGCTACACAATTTAATATTTGAGCCACGCTCTGGCAAAAGGGGGCCTTAATGCATCACCGTGATGCATGATACCAAGCAAGTCATTACAAAATCATGGTTCCGCAGTGTTCAGTATTGGGTCCATTTTAACTAAAACCCGACTGAATCATGAGGTAGACTGGTCCACTGACATGCAGAAAATTGACCAATAGCGAAAAGTCGGGGCAGGCTGACCTGGGCTGAACTTTTTAGCATGTGCATTAACCCCCCTTTTCACAGAGCATAGCTCATATCTATTCTGTCGGTAAAAAATACATCTATTATATGGATAATTGCAACTTCATAGCCATAAAATCCCAAAAAGTTATTTACAGTGTGGATCCAGACGTTGATCAGACTGCATATTCTTTACGGTCCGACCTTAATAGACTCCGTGCCCTGATACGTAGTCTTTTAACACTTAAACCGCTGAATAAATGAAACGCAAATTTTAAAAACCTAAACATTGCGGTTTCAAAGTTGATTTCACCGGAAAGAAAATACCGTATCGGACTGTGTAGATCAAGGATCAGACTGCACGTTCTGTGCAGTCTGATCTTGATCTACACTGTCCGCAAAAGGTCAGTGGGTCGCGATCAGCAGCTTAAGGGTTAAGGCTGACTCCCTTTTCAAACATTCTGGGTTTTTAAATGACATTCAGTTTTTAAATGACATTCAGTTTTTAAATGACATTCAGTACTGGGGCTGAGTTTCAATAAACTCCGTACATTTACGCAAATTATTTTGGGATTGTAAATATATACACATATACGATCCTTGCTTGACCAAAAGGCATGAGCTGACGTAAAGTTATGTAAATATTTAACCAAGTTATACAGTTTAGTGAAACTTGTTTTCGGATTTGATGCTTACTTAACTAAACTCGTGACCTGCATTATTTTCCTTTTCCCACAACGTCTTCGACCCACTGAAAGGCAAATTCCATGTTTTGATTATCATTTAACCCTTTACTACACAATCCCGACTTTTAACGACTCTGAGGAAAAAGTTTTTTGAAAACATTGTGGGAAAAGGAGGAAATGCTGGTTACCAGCATTTCCTCCTTTTCCCACAATGTTTTCTTCCCTTCAAAGGCAATTTCCATCATTTTAGCCACATTGAAATTGTCGCTTGCAAATGCTTTCAATTTGGAAAAGTTTTTGTCGTGCGGTAAAGAGTTTAATTATCGTCTGCAAATGCTTTCAATATACATGTATTCAAATCTAGATGTTTCAGTCTCGTAAAGAGTTATTTGGCCGACGGACTATTTGACTCTCCACCAAGACTGGTCCACATTTAAAGCATTTGCAGATGACAAATTGAAAGTAGCTCAAATGATGGTTTTTATCTTCGATGGAGTAGGAAACATTGTGGGAAAAAAGGAGAAAATGCAGGTTACCAGCATTTTCTCCTTTTCCCTCAATGTTTTCAAACGTCTTTTTCCTCAGGGTCGTTTAAACTCGGAATTTATGGTAAAGGGGGTTAAGGTACATTTACAAGCAATGTACAGATAAAGATCAGTCTGTCCAGAACACGCAGTCTTATCTAGAATCTAAAGTTTACTATATGATATCCAGGACAGCTCGGCCATGAAATTGGAATATTGGTCGTTTTACTGACTGAATATTGTGAGTCATGCTCCGGCAAAAGGTGTATACCAAGCAAGACATCACATAATTAGGGATCCATAAAAGTCATTATCTCTGACAATCGACGGTATCATAGGGCAGACTGGTCCTTTGACATACCGAAAACCGACCAATAGCGAAAAGTTTCGGCCCAGGTCAGCCTGCGCGGACTGCGCAGGCCGACCTGGGTCGATACGTTTCGCAGATGCATTAAGCCCCCTTTTAACAGAGCGCGGCTTTCATGTATATCACATCAACTCGGCGCAATAGAGAGAGATAAAAGGTCACCGCTCGTTCCCCAGGTACTGCAGTTACCGTCGGGATTTTAACCCTTAGGCTGCTTATCGCGACCCATCGACCTTTTGCGGACAGCGTAGATCAAGATCAGACTGCACAGAACGTGCAGTCTGATCTTTGATCTACACTGTCCGATAAGGAGATATCTTTCCTCTAAAAATACCTTTGAAACAAGAAAGTTTTGGGCTTCTACTTTCTACTATAAAGTTTCATTTCTTTTATTCAGCAGGATAAGGGTTAAAAGTTCAATTCAGGATATTGGAGACTCTATTATACATTGGATGTCATTGTCGGATATATAACGTTTTATAGACTCAGGTATTAAAATGAGCCATGCTCTGTGAAAAGGGGGCTTAATGCATCTGCTAAAATTATCGACTTTTGTCCGCCTGCGCAGTCTGCGCAGGCTAACCTGGGTCGAAACTTTTTGTTTTTTATAAATTGTTCGTATGTCCAAGGACCATTCTACCTTATGATTTAGTCGTTTGTAAGACAAAATGGATTTTATAGAACGTGCAGTCTGATCTTGGATCTACACTATCCGACATGGTGAGATTTTTTGTTTCAAAAAGAACATTGAAATCGCAATGTTTGGAGTTCTTATGCCTGACTGGTCAATTTTAGCTCGGTTGTTTTCGAAGACGTCGATTTATTTCATGCTTTCCGGTAGGATATCGAGAAATAGCGGTGGAAATATTTTTCGATATTACACGGGTACGACCAGTGAGAATACCGATTTCATTTTTTTTTATGGAAGTCTCGACAAAAAAAGGCGTTAGAAGCATGAAATAAATAGGATATTTGTTTTTTTCGGTGAAAGATCGAAATTTATTTCATCGAGTGAACATCATCGGTAATATTTTCACGAGTGGCGCAGCCACGAGTGAAAATATTACCGATGATGTTCACGAGATGAAATAAATTTCGATCTTTCACCGAAAAAAACAAATATCCTCTATTTATTGTCATAGCCCCGTCGTCGTCTGCATCGTCGAGCTAAAACTCTGACATTTTTACCATATCTCTGTTATTATTGAAGATATTTACTTCAAACTTGGACAAGTTCCTTATTATTTTATGAACATGAACATTCGAAACAAATGCGTAGCTCAAATACAAACCGCCCCGGCTGGGATTCGAACCCGTGCGGTAAATAACCTCGTTTATTGATGTTTAACCCTTTCCCAAACGACAAAATTTGGACTGGTCCAAATTAAAAGAGTTTGCAGACGACTATTTTAAATTTGATGAAAATGGCAGACAGGTCTCAAAAAGGATAGAAAACACTGTGGGAAAAGGAGAAATTGCTCGTTACGAGCAATTTCTCCTTTTCCCACAGTGTTTTCAAAAGACTTGTACTGCAGACACGTGAAAACCAGGGCTTGTCTGGGAAAGGGTTAAAAGACCAATACATTAACCCCTGAGCTAAAGAGAATTCTCCCTAACGCAGTTGTCAGGAATTGATTTTATACAGGAAGAAGCTATGCTGTAAGGATGGATTGATCTCCCGTAACAATTATCAAAAGGGTGGACCCATACAACAGGGACAGGTAACCATCAAAATATTTTTGACACAGTTATGCCCCTTTTTCGACTTAGAATTTTTAAGTGTCTAACAATCAAGCAGCTGCAGCCGAACGTTGGTATCTACATGCGGTGCTCTCTTTTTTTTTTAGTTTTAGCAGTTTAACTCTTTACCGGATGACACAATTTTAAAAATACATCTTACAGCCAGAGAAAAAAAAAAAAAAACGCTCTTAAAACTTAAAAGATTGTAGAATGGCTCAGAATCTGGTCAGCTGTTTAAACATAGATAAATTACCAATATAAATGATATTAGGGATAGAGAAACTCAAGGAATTTGTCCTCATTTTAAAGCGGAAACGACAACAATGATTTCCTTGAAGGCCGCCAGAAAATGAAATGCATTTTCTATCCGTCGTAATCTGTGCAACCTTACAGCCCTCAGGGACAACATTTTTTCTGGCATTCTGGCTGAAAACGAGAATAGTTGTATCTTTGAATTTATCCAAATTGAAAGCATTTGTAGACGACGAGATAAATTCAGCACTAATGGTGGGATTTGATGGGATATATTTTTGAAAGGGTAGAAGATTTTACTGGAAAAGAAGAAAATCCTAGTTATCAGTATTTTACCTTTTTCCCACAATGTTTTCAAACGCGTTCTTTCTCAGGGTCAATAACAGGTTAACCCTTTATCATACAAATCCTCAGTTTAACGGCCTTGACAGAAGGCTATTGAAAACAGTGTGGCAAGAGGAGAAAATGCTGATAACCATTACTTTCTCCTTTTTCTTCAGTGTTTTTCTTTATCCTTTCCCAGACGAATTCCATCATTAAAAACTTTATATATTGTCTGCTAAAGCCTGATGATGATTTATGTCTTTATTTATCGTCACAACTGGGTGCCCATGTGGGCGACGCCCCCTGAAGGCAGTTAGTTTTGTTACGATGGATACAGTAGTGCAAGATACAGGACGAAACCCATCCTAAGTTACGTCTGGTTCTTTAATATGCTCGGTGTATAGCACCATCACACGGAACCTCGGTTTAACGTCTCATCCGAAAGACTATTAGTATTTTTAGATGGCCAGCCGTTGGTCTCGAACCCACACCCTCAAGTGACCCAAGACTTGAAATTTACAAGTCCTACACTCTACCACTTGAGCTATGCGGGCTGACCGGTGTTGCTAAAACTTTCAGTTTAGACGTAACTATGATTTTGCCCTTTGGTAAAAGGTTAAGTTTTGACTCTTTACCACACAATCCTGACTTTTACCGCCTTTGAGGAGGAAGGCTTTTGAAAACATTGTGGGAAAAGGAGAAAATCCTTGTTACCAGCATTTTCTCCTTTTCCCACAATGTTTTCAAACATTTCAGAGAACAAATCCAATGATTTAAGCCACACATGCTTTCAATGTGGAAAAGTGTAAAATTGTGTCGTTTGGTAAAGAGTTAAAGTGATATTTGACCTGGCGAACCTTTCTATAAAATTATCCTTTCATGCTGGTGAATTAATCAATCAATTTTAGACTCTATGCTTATGCATAAAAATTGAGCGGCGCTCTGGCAAAATGGGATTTAATGCATCTCCGAGATACATGTATGATACCGAGCGAGTCATCCTATAATTATGGGTCCATAGAATCCTTTTGGTCTAACAACCGGCTGAATCCTGAGTCAGAAAGGTCCTTGGACATGCAGAAAAATAGACCAAAAGCAAAAGATTTCGATTCAGATCAGCCTGCATCGAGGTGTGACTTGTACACCAATACATACACACAGCTTTATCAGGGGAGATAACCCATCCAGTTCAACGTAAGCCCATGATAGATTGTTTGATTGATTGTAAGGTGTTTAACGCCGTTTTCAATATTATTTCAGTTATATATCGCGGCGGCCAGTACACATACCCATGCTTTCCTGGCGTAACTTTTACTAGTATTCCACACGGTCGTCTTTCCAAGCCACTGGCTGCTTTCCCACATAACCATCATCGAAACAATGGTCATCGGTGAGAGAGGAATGAATCCTGTCACAATGACCATCATCAATCCTTGGAAAGAAACTGGCTAAGCCGGGGATCGAACCAGCGACCTCCTGTTCTCAAGTCCTGTACGCTACAGACTGAGTTACGGGGCTCGACTCATCGTATGCCCAATTATTTTACTCCCCAACAATACAAAATACCCTCATTATAAAACATCCCCGTGAGCAGGTTAAGACTTGCTCTGTTATTATCACTCGCATTTTCTTTCATTTGGAGACAGACTACTTTTAAAAGATATTGTAGCAACAGGAAAAATTGCCTGTTCCAAGAGATTCCTCCTTTGTCACAATGTTTCCACATGTATTCATTTATCAAACCTAAATAATGTGACAACATTGTTATCTATCCTTCTTTTACAAGGATGGTTTCAAAGCTGTCTGTTGCGATGTTTATTTTAGGAAACAATGAGTAAACTTTTCAACAAACAATCATGTGTAAAACCGTTTTCGAAAACATCGCGGGAAAAGAGAAAATGCCGGTGACCTCTCCTCTTCCAACAATGTTTTCTACCTTTTGAAGTCACATCCCATCCTATGGGTCATATTTAAAGTTTTGTCTGTAAATGCATTCAATATGAGACAATCTAATTTTCTTGTTGTCTGGTAAAGAGTTAATAAAACTCTAATCTTTGATCAGACTATTTGGATACCGGCATTAAATACTAGATAACCCTGGAGTTAGACTTGAACAAAAGGCTTTATGTTTGTGTACAACGTTATTCAAATATCGATCTTTCCGTGTAAGGATTGAAATCTTAGCTTTTGCGGACAATGTCTTTTTTTTTGCGGCGAGGCTGAACGCACCGGCTTTTAACTTACAGTTAGGTATTACATTGTATATTCGAATGAATAAATAGAAAATTGTGATTGGTCAAAAATAAGTACATGTTTACCCTCTACCCCTACCCCCGTAGATCTCTTGGCGGACAAATTTACACCCTCTATCTTTCTTGAAAGATATCTCTTGTTTCTTTAAAATTTGTTAAATTACATTGTATATTTGGTTATCATTTGTTATGTTCCGTCTACACGAACGTTTTGAGCGCGAAATATTCATGAATATTTTGAACTTGTGGGTCCTTAAAGTCCTTTTTTTTTTTTCCCTCTAACAACCGACTGAATCATGAGGTACATGGGTTCTGTGACCTGCAGAAAAATTGACCAAAAGCAAAAAGATCGACCCAGGTCAGCCTGAGCCGACTGCGTAGGCTGACCTGGGTCGATATCTTTTGCAGATGTATAAAGCCCCTTTTCACAGAGCATGGCTCATTTTCTTTTTATCTTTATTACATAGACATGCCAATGAACTCTATCAATAGACCAGGACGATAACTTTTTTCCTGAACCCTTCCCTATCAAATGTATGTTGTCTACTTATATAAAGTTAGTTTGGAATTCTATCGGCTTTACAGATGAGCCACGCTCTGTGAAAAGGGGGCTTAATGCATCTGTAAACGGTATCGACCAGGTCGGCCTGCGCAGTCCGCGCAGACTGATCTGGGTTGATGTTTTTTGCTATTGGTCGATTTTCTGCACGTCCAAAGACCGGTATACCTCATGATTCAGTCGGTTGTTATACAAACCGGATTTTACGGGTCCCTTATTATGTGGCGACTTGCTTTGTATCATGCATTACGGAGATGCAATAAACCCCCTTTTGCCAGAGTATGGCTTTTACGAAATATCTAAAAGAAAAGCGGTAGAGTAGACTGGAAACAGTTTGTACGTGCGTAACGACTGATCTTGGTCTACACTCGAAAATATATCTATGGTGGCATTCAACAGGAAGATGGTTAGAGGAGAAAATAATTGAGCCACGCTCCGAGAAAAGGGGTAAACGCATATGCGAAAAGTATAGACCAGGTCAGCCTGTGTGGACTGCGCAGGCTGACCTGGACCGAAACTTTATCGCTATTGGTCAATTTTCTGTATGTCAAAGGACCAGTCTGCCTCATGATTCAGTCTGTTGTTGAAAGAATGTGCTATTGTAGATCCATAATCATGTAATGGCTTGATTGATATCATGCACCACGGAGATGCATTAAGCCCCCTTTTGCCAGAGCATGACTCATATATTATAAAAAAACCCCTCAGTTTTAACCCTTTCCCAAACGACAAAATTTGGACTGGTCCAAACTGAAAGAGTTTGCAGACGACAATATTAAATTTGATGAAAATGGTAGAAAGTTCTCAAAAAGGGTAGAAAACACTGTGGGAAAAGGAGAAATTGCTCGTTACGAGCAATTTCTCCTTTTCCCACAGTGTTTTCGAAAGACTTGTGCTGCAGACACGTGAAAACCAGGGCTTGTTTGGGATAGGGTTAATACAATCGGTAACTGAAAGGATACTTGATAAGATCCGGGAAACCGAGAACAAATTTCTCAGTGTGCGAGCGTAAAAGAATTAACGTTAAGGCTGCTACGGCTGCTAAGGGCAACTCAAGGACCTTTTGCAGACAGTGAGGACGAAGATCAGAAGGCACAGAATGTGCAGTCTGATCTTAGATGCACATAGTCCTATAAGGAGATATTTTTCCTCAGAAGTAACTTCGAAATAGCAACAATTTAGTTTTTACTATCGGTTTGAAAGTTTCATTCAACTTTTTTAGCAGCTTTAGGGTTAATTCTTTGTTTATATAATTGAGCCATGCTCAGTGAAAAGGGGGCTTAATACATCTGCGAAAAGTATCGACCCAGGTCAGCCTTCGCAGTCCGCGCAGAAACTTTTCGCTATTGGTCAGTTTTCTATATGTCAAAGGACCAGTCTACCTCATGATTCAGTTGGTTGTTAAAAAAAGTGGCTTTTATGGATCTGTAATAATGTGATAATGTGGCTTGACTGGCATCATGCATCACAGAGACGCATTAAGTCTCCTTTTGCCAGAGCATGGCTCAATTATTGTGAAAGCAAATGAGCCATGTTCTATGAAATGGGGCATTAATGCATCTGCTAAAAAAGACCTGGACCAGAAACTCTGCTATCGGTCGATTTTCTGCAAGTCCAAGTACCAGTTTACCTCATGATTCAGTTGGTTGTTTGACAAAATGGATTTTATGGATCTATGGTCACGTTGTGATTTGCTTGGTATCATGGATCACGGAGATGCATTAAGCCCCATTTTGCCAGAGCGTGGCTCAAATTTATTTCAATCTGAGAGTCAACTATTGTAAACAGACTATTTTCGGGTGTTGGGGTGACATTTGGTTGACCGTGTGTAGGCGGGATGTTTAAGAGTCTGTCTATATTTAGCTCCGCTCTGGGAAAACCGGGTTAATGCACCCTCGTGATACTGTATACAAGTAAGTCATCACATAATTATATACAAGTAACTCATCACATAATTATACATCTATAAAATCCATTTTGTCTTTTGAATGACAGAATTATGCGGTAGGATGATCGTTTGACAGGAAGAAAAAATACAAATAGCAAAAAGTTTCGACTCAAGTCAGCCTGCGGGGATTGCGCATGAGTCGATACTTTATGCAGATGTATTACAACCCCTTTTCACGGAGCATAAATCATATATCTGTGTTTTTTAATGTGTCTCGAATCGAAATTAGGAAAATGAAAGGTGGGGAATGTGGAAGAACAAATGGCTTAAATCTTCACCGGATGTGATAACATTATATTAGTTGGGCTTGAAATTAAGGTTATTGTAAAAACCTACAAGTCAAGATTTCCTTTAACTTTGCACGTATCCTATCACGTTACAGATAATTTCTTCTTTTGTCACAATGTATTCAAAGTTCAGTTGGTTGCAAAATGCAAAAGATCTTCTGCAAGATTAAATGAGTAAAATTAAAAAAAAAACCCCAAAACAAGATTAGAATGTTTAAAAGTCCCAATAGCAGCCAAAAGTAAACAATATGGATGTTAAAATGCATTTAAGTTTAAATCCTACCATTTGAAAGTATAGAAATAATACTTGAAATTTTTCCACACGACTTTTTCACTTCGAGTTTAAAATGGTGAGTGAAATTTCTAAGGGCGAGGGAGACAGCTGAAATGCGATACTCAGCCTACTTTGATGTCGCTCTTTCAGTTTGATTCTGGCAGAAGGAAAAGTTTTCGCCTTAAGAAAAGTAAATTATGAAAGGCATCCGACTGATTTCGCATTCTCTGATCAATGTCCTTTCTCTACAAACGTTAGTGAACTAGCTAGTAAAAGAATCCGATGCGCATATTTAATTTGATTTTGTTAGATCAACGTCTGGCTGGAAGTGTACCAGTATTCGTACATTCAAATTTCGGACACCGAAACGTAATAATGGCAGAATTCCTAATCGAATATTCGAATATATTCGAATACTTAAAACCAAATATTCGAATAGTGGTATTTGTATTCGTTCCCATCCCTACTAGACACGGATCATTTTCTATCCAGTGTGATATTTTATTTGCGTACGACGAATGTATTTGAGCCGGAAAATTTCCAACTATATAATAAAATCTGTTATTGTACGGTCCAAGTGTTACTTAAACGGCGGCCGCGTTTGACTTGTATACAAACAAACGTCGAAAACAAAAACACTGAATAGGTAACTCGGGTATATTTATGTCATCATTTGTAACCGCTTAACTCTTTACCAAATGAACAATTTTAGACAGGTCCACATTGAAAGTATTTGCAGAGGATAATTCAAATGCGTCTCCATACCTATATGACAAAATTTGTATCAGAAAGGGTAGAAAACATTGTGGGAAAAGGAGAAAATGCTGATAATCCAGAATCCTATCCTTTTCCCGCAATGTTTTCAAAAGCATTCTTCTCAAGGGTTGTTAAACTCAGGACTGTGCGGTAAAGGGTTAACAAAGTGCGTCATCGTACAGAGATTATCATCTTCACATTTTTATCCCAACTTTTAAAAGGTATGATTTTAGATTCAAGTGCATTTTAACATCTGCATTGTTTACTTTTGGCTACCACGGGGCCTTGAATATGATTTATTTAATTTATTTGCAGTAAATCAGAATCTGATTGCCTCATGGACCATGGAAATCATCATCACCAGTATCATCATCAGCATGATGACATGATGATAGATGAAACAACAATGTCTATGAAACATCATGGGCACCATCATCATCACAACGGCCATCATGGACATCACATGATGGTAATATTTACTGTATTTGTATACGATTATCTTTATTTGCACGGAATATAAACATAAACGTAACCATAATGTTTGCCATTATATTCAGGCACAAAGAGAACATATTAATTAATCCTTTCCACACAATCATGAGTTTTAATGGCCCTGAAGAAGAAGTCTATGGAAAACATTGTGGAAAAAGAGGAAAATGCTAGTAACCAGCATCATCCCCATTTTTTCACAACGTTTTCCAAGAAGCTTTTCTCAATTGAATGAAACGATTCTAGGCAAATGGTGCTTATTTGTACTGAATATCACCACAAATTGAATGCAATAATAGACTGACATTTTATCATTTAACCCTTTCCCAAACAAGCCCTGGTTTTCATGTGTCTGCAGTACAAGTCTTTTGAAAACACTGTGGGAAAAGGAGAAATTGCTCGTAACGAGCAATTTCTCCTTTTCCCACAGTGTTTTCTACCCTTTTTGAGAACTTCCTGCCATTTTCATCAAATTTAAAATTGTCGTCTGCAAACTCTTTCAATGTGGACCAGTCCAGAATTTGTCGTTTGGGAAAGGGTTAATTCATTACCTTCAATACAGATTGTTTATCACAATTTTTTAAACCTTACAGAGCCTTTCACAGTTATAATTGTCTGTGAGGTGAATGTAGATCAAGATCAGACTCCACAAAATGTGCATTGTGATTTTTTATCTTCACGGTCCACTTTGTCCACAGATTTCAGTAAAGATAGCACCTATCCTTTTGCATCCCTGGAAATTCTTTTACCAGTCTGTCCAAGCTACTGGCTGCTTTCCCACATAGACCTTGTCAAAACAATGTTCAATGGTGAGAGAGAAGTTAATCCTGTCACAGTGTCCCATCAAGTCTTTCCTGGGCTGGGAATTCGAACTAGTGACCCCTTGGCTTCAAGCACATTACCAACTGAGTAACCAGGCTCGACATAGTCATTGGTATTAAATGCAAGGCAGGTAATGTATATACCATCCCTGTGTGTTTTTTTTTTCTATACATTAAACTTTGTGACAAATCTGCAATCGCTGTTAGTAGTATTTGATATGCACTATACTGATTATCCCTTTATCAGATGACAAAATTTTAGCCTTGTCCAACTTGAAAGCATTTGCAGACGACAGTTTCAGTGTGGCTCAAATGGTGCAGTTTTTCTTTGAAAAGGTAGAAAACATTGTGAGCAAAGGAGAAAATGCTGGTTACCAGCATTTTCTACTTTTTCAACAATGTTTTCAAAAGGCTTCTTTCTTAGGGGCATCAAAAGGTGGCATTGTGCTGTAAAGGGTTATGTGATAAATATATAATAAAAGAGGCATTTATCAGGTAGGCTGGATAATCCCTACCTGTTTATCAATTTCAGATGACGATGGGTTTCACGCTGCATACGAGTGGTCACTTCTTGCTGGAGGGTTTACGTATCAACACTGTATATGGTACTATTTTAACTCATTACTTTGTATTCAAGATACACCCTTACAGCCAGAGGGAAAAAACACCTTAAAAATTTGTAAGACTGTAGAATGGTTCCAAAATTTTTGCAGCTGTGTAAACACAGATAAATTACCAATTAATATTGTGTAAAGGACAAATATATATATATATATATGGGCCATGCTCTGGTAAAAGGAGGCTTAATGTATCTCCGTAATGCATTATACCCAGAAAGTCATCACATGATCAGGGATCCATAACATCCATTTTGTCTAAGAACCAACTGTGTCATAAGGTAGAATGGCTCTTCGACATACAGAAATTGACCAATAGCGAAAAGTTTCAGCCCAGGTTAGCCTGTGCGGATTGTGCAGGCTGATCTGAGTCAATACTTTTTCGGAGATGCATTAAGCCCCCTTTTCACAGAGCATAGCTCATATATACTTGAGATCTTCGATTTAAAAGCAGAAACATAAAACCAGGATTTCTTTGATGGCACTAAGAAAATGAGATGTATTTTTTATTGGTTGTAACCTATGCAACCTTGCAACCAGGGGCAACATTTGGCATGAAGATACAAGAATGACTATAGTTAAATAGAATTAAGATGAAATGGGTAAAAACTTGCTGAAAAAAAGTATAGATGTATCTTTAAGTTATGACTTATTTATTGTGAAATCTAAGTTTTTCCAGCATGTACTACCTTGAGAATGCCATGAAACCTGTCTTAAATCTCCACCAAAATTGTAGACTTGTCCAAACTGAAAGCATTTGCGGACTGAAAAAAAAAACACACACAAAAAATGTGACTCAAAAATTGAGATTTGTCACTGGAATGGTAGAAACATTGTGGGAAAAGGAGAAAATGCTGGTTAGCAGTCTTTTCCCCTTTTTCCACAACTTTTTCAAAAGTCTCCTTTTATAGGGTTGTCAAAAAACCTGTATTGTATGGTAAGGGGTTAACTTTTTACCACACAATCCTGACTTTTAACGCCCCTGATAGATAGGGCTTTTGAAAACATTGCGGAAAAAGGAGAAAATGCTGGAAACCAGCATTTTCTCCTTTTTCCGCAATGTTTTCTACCCTTTCACAAAACAAAAAACCCAAAAAACTTTGAGGAACATTTAATTTGTCATCTGCATATGCTTTCAGTTTGGACCAGTCTATTTTTTTGCTGTGTGGTAAAGAGTTAAACAATACCTAAGAAAGCAAACACAAGAGGCCTGTAACAGCCATGTAATGCTCCACTGGCTAATCGTTACTTTACTGTATTGTATCATTTCCACACAGAACCTAGTCTAAGATTCTCACCAATGACTCGAAATCTTTCCAACATGTTATATTTAACTCTTTACCCAAATTTCAGACTGGTCCAAAATCGAAAGCATTTGCAGATGACAAGTAAAAGGTGGTTAAAAAAGGCAAAATTTGTCCTTGATAGGACAGAAACTTTGTGGGAAACGGAGAAACAGCACTTTCACCTGTTCCCATGATGTTTTCAAAAGCATTCTTTCTTCAGGTCATAAAGAGTTGTGAGTGTGTGTAAAGGTTTAAACATATGCCTTTAGATTGATAAAAAACTACATTTTTGATGAAACTATTTGCACCATGCTATGGCAAAAGGGGGCTTAATACATTTTTATGATGCATTATAGCAAACAACACATCACATATTTATGGATCCATGAAATCCATTTTGTCAAACAACCGACCGAATCATGAGGTGGACTGGTCCTTTGACAAACAGAAAATTGACCAATAGTGAAAAATTGTGGACTGCGCAGGCTGACCTGGGTCGATACATTTTGGGAGATGCACTGAGCCCTCTTTTAACAGAGCATGGCTCATTTGTATTAGATCTTTTAAAGATATTTCTGATACAAAATGCCAAAATTCAATTTGGTTTTAATTTGCTTTTACAAATTACCACCAACTTACAACTTAAAGAGCTATAGCAGATTACTTTAGAGTATTGTGAAAAAAGCAGAATCGCTAGTAAGGCATTAAAGTTGAATTCATGTTTATAGTCAGTATATGAAATGGACTTTTTCAGATATTTAGAGAAGCTGGCTTTAAATTTGTGTCTGTGGATAAAGCCTTATGATAATTATTTACTTAAAGGCCCAGTGGCAGCTAAAAGTAAACAATGTAGGAGTTAAAATGTTTCTAAATGTAAACCATACTATTTAAAAGTATGGAAATTATTGTGAAGATGACAATCTTTTACTGCACAGTTGGTCCAAGTGTTAGTCACTTCCAGAAAAATGGATTCAAAAAGTGGCAAAGTTGCTCTATCTCTTGTTTACTTTTTACCTGGTTTCAAAATAAATGAGCCATGCTCTGTGAAAAGGGTGTTCACTGTATCTGCAAAAAGTATCGACCCATGTCAGCCTTTGCAGTCCTCACAGGCTGACATGGGTTGAAACATTTTGCTATTTTGTAAATTTTGTGCATGTCAAAGGACCATTCTATCTTCAGATTCAGTCAGTCGGTAGACTAATTGATTCTACGGACCCCTATTCATTACGGAGATGCATTAACCCTTTACAAGACGACAAAAATTTAGCCTTGTCCAAATTGAAAGACGACAATTTCAATGTGGCTCAGATGGTGCAATTTTTCTTTGATAGGGTAGAAAACATTGTGGGAAAAGGAGAAAGCTTCTTTCTCAGGGTCGTTAAAAGGTGGCATTGTGCAGTAAAGGGTTAAGCCCCTTTTTGTCAAAGCATGGCCCATTTTTCTACCTTTTTCACCTTAGTTGTTTCTTATTTTCTAGGTATTACAATTGCAATAGTAGTTACTTCTGTCCTAACAATATTCTATGAAGGCTGCAATAGTTTTGTTGTGTCCCATATGGCTGTTAAAAGCACAAAGTAAGTATCAAGTCCCATTTTTTCAATTTCTTCTCTATTCAGCCTTTTACCAGACGAAAAAGAAAATAGACCTGTCCAAATTCAAAGCATTTGCGCAGGACAAATTGAAAATAGCTCAATTGATAGAGCTCATCTCGATAATTGTAGAAAACATTGTTTGAAAGTGAGAAAATGCCGGTCAAGAGCATTTTCTCCTTTTCCCACGAAATTTTCAAAAGATTTCTTGCTCAGGGTCATAAAAACATTAGATTCTTTGGCAAAGGTTTAAACCGTTTAAATGCCAACTATATATATACTTGTACTGAAGCTCTATTGACGCCTGAAAATAAAATTCACTGAAAACTCAGGTTTTTATCATACAGGCTTCATTAAATAAGTGTATGGTATAAGTCTGAGATCAGGCTGTGAATTCTGTGCTTAACCCTTTACCACACAATCCCAACTTTTAACGACCCTGAGAAAGAAGTCTTGAAAACATTGTGGGAAAAGGAGAAAATGCTTGTAACCAGCATTTTCTCCTTTTCCCACAATGTTTTCTACCCTTCCCAAAACAAATCACAATTTTTCAGTCACATTTAATTTGTCATCTGCAAATGCTTTCAATTTGGACTAGTCTGAAATTTTGTCGTATGGTAAAGAGTTAAAGACGATCGCTACAGTTTCATCACTTTTTTTCAAAACATTCAGAATTTCTTGAAACTTTGTTTGGTGATAGTGTATCATATGATCTACAAAAATATGAGATAAAAACAGGGGGGTCACCGGCTTTGGAAAAATTCTATGAATATTTCTTTTAATACACCCTGTATTACGGCAGTTCAGAATGAAATTTCACCTACAAAAACTAAGTCTAGATATATGTTTTTTTCTAATGATTACAATTATAAACAAATTTATCTCATTATATTGGCGAAACATCAAATTCAATGAATCAAAATGATTTAAAGGTATACTGAATATTAATCAATCAGAAAATACCTTTACTTGTGGCTAAAACATACCTTCATTTCTGAAAAACTCAATAAAAACAAGAACATTTCTTAAACCTCATATTTTTCAACGTTCAAACTTTCAGAATTTTCTTATTTCTACCATGAATAATATTTAGGTACTAAACTGCAAGATTCAGGCTTTAAACAAAAAGGTCACCAGCCTTATTTTTCAAAAAAATACATTTGAAGTTTGTGGGTGGGACACTTACTAATGAGTATTGTCCCTGAGACAAAGACATTATATATAAATGATCAGAAAGAACGTGGACCAGTGCCTGTATCAGAATATTGTCATAAAAATCGACTTGGACAGTTGTTGAAAGTAACCTTCTTTGAATTCTGTGCGCTTATTCATTCTTGATTCCTACGCACTAAACACCTGTGTGAGCGTAT
This sequence comes from Tridacna gigas, assembly GCA_945859785.2. NCBI lineage: Eukaryota > Metazoa > Mollusca > Bivalvia > Cardiida > Cardiidae > Tridacna > Tridacna gigas. The sequence continues at coordinate 75,334,253 of OX244032.2, forward strand.
CAAGTGACAATACTCTCAAGGACCCGGTCCTAGCAAGGGTTAGCTCCTCTCTGCTCTGGTAGTTCGTTCTACATTGAGAATCTTTCTAAACAGGAACTAGTGAAAGGTCACAAGGGGTCAGGACTGAATTATTGGGAGGCTTGGCTAGTCTTTCTATGTTCAGTTTTTGCGAAGTTTCCTGTATTATTGTGGCTTTGTGAGCTAGGGCGTTATCTTAGTGTAAAGTGAAGTCACTTCACAAGACTTCTGTTTTTTTTGTATAGTTGTTGTGAAATTTATTTGAATAATGTGGGAATAAAACTCAGCATTGACTGTAGTATGTATAGATACTGCATGATTCAGAAGAAGAAAAAGCGAATAGAAAAAACTTGATGTACATAACTAAGTGAGTTAAAAAGTTTAGCTTTAATAGCGGAAGGCAATGTTGGGTGTTTCCATACATTGCTTTGTTGTTTAGATTCAGTCTTGTTAATGTGTACCCATATTTCATCAAATGTTACAATACGATCTGAACAGATCTGTCTTCTGAACAGTTAAGTCCATGGGCTGTAACCTATCAGCACAGCAGGTGGGGACAGAAACAACACAAATGTCATTTGTCTTTAAATGTTTAGGAAATGGTTCTGTCATCTTTGCTTGAAACACATAAAATACCTTTGATTGAGAGGGAAGTCCAAGTGCTTTTTGTTTCGACATTATCCACATATGACATCTGAGTCGATCTCCGTGTTGGCCCAGTGATTCTCAGTGAATGAAATATCCCAAGTCTTTGGAAATTTGTAGACTAGGAGACATTTAGTCGTTTTCTCAGCAAATATTTTTTGTGGAGGTAGAAACTCGTTCTACCCAGCGGCAAAATTTTATACAGGTAAGTGTGAAAGAAAAACACCCTAGAAATCTACCCGTCAAACTGAAAACAAACAGTCATACCTGTGAAAATTTAGCTTGAAAGTTTGATTAATACAATGTCACTTTATAGTGTAGGCTTTAGGGATGAACAGACTGATATTAGTTTATACTGTCATCGACCACTTACCTGTCAAAGTAACAGCAAATACTGCAGTAGATTGTCTCTTATCCTGAAGACCGAAATCTTGACACACTTAGATCCTTCAAGCTCCATTGTCCATTCAGACACAGGGACCAAATTAAGACCAGCCCGATCCCAATTAACGACCATATTTGCTGGAATTTCATGTTCATACACCACATCCTTGATACGGCTCAAGAAACCTGTTTTAAGTTCGTCAAAATTTTCCTCTTTGTCAGCTTTGCAGGCAGTGCTTCCCTTCCGCTTTACAAAGTTCATGCGTTTCAGTAAAGATTTGGCCCAAGATTTTGTAATATCAAAAGATCCTCCGTTTTCCACCAACAAAGAACAGTGGGTTGTGGAAACGATTCCCTTAGCCAAAGACTTGATAATTGAAGTGTTAACTATCGAACCATTTTGCACTTTTTGGACCAAGTCATCACCAAGCTTTGGTGGTCGATCCCTTTTAGAAGGCACCAGCTCAGTGATACTGTCAGATTCTAGTTTTCGCTTCCGTTTTGACGATTCCTCTTTAAATTTGTCCAGCATATACCAGGCTGAACTCTCATTAAGATTTCGAAAAGAAGGCGAAAAGTTGTGCACAGTTTTGGCTGGTCTGTTTTCAAGGCAATATTTGCCAATGTCAGCCCTATCATTGGGCGAATAAACATTGTATTTCTTTCTCTTGTAGGAGATTCAGGTTCTGGGGAATCCAAAATTGTTCTAAATTCATTACTCACCTCCTTTAACTCTTTACCACACAATCCTGACTTTTAACGACCCTGAGAAAGAAGCCTTTTGAAAACATTGTGGGAAAAGGAGAAAACGCTGATAACCAGCATTTTCTCCTTTTCCCACAATGTTTTCTACCCGTCCGATAGCAAATTTCAATTCTTAAGTCACATTTAATTTGTCGTCTGCAAATGCTTTCGATTTGCTCTAGTGTAAAATTTTGTCATTTGGTGAAGAGTTAAAACATTTGGCCCTAACAACTCTATAAGTCCTTTATCATCATTAGACGGTACTTTATCCAACTTCCGATAATAACTCAAAATGCTCATCATGTATATGTGTACAGTAGAATGATAATATCAAGACTAATATGTAAATCAAAGTCTATCTCAACTCAATCAGAGTATTCAGACAGGTTTGAATAGTAAAGAAACAAAATTATAGTGAGTGATTTTAAAATTTTCATTGTGTGTACAGGGAAATACCATAAAGTAACGTTGAAAGGACAATACCAATATGATGGATTCAAGTTTATCAGGACCCAAAAAGAAACAACAACAATAATTACATCACAGCTTCGATATTTGGATTAATTGTTGGTGTATTTTAATTCTTTGGCCCCGTCTTTGAAAGCAAACATAGCAGAAATTAAGTCCCTGCAGAAAAAAGTGCTTATACGTTAGTATATGAACCATGATCTGGCTAAAGGGGGCTTAATGCATCTCTGTGATGCATGGTACCAAGCAAGCTGTCACATAATTATGGATCATTTAACCATTTTTTTACAGCTGACTTAATCATTAAGTAGACAGGACCTTGAAGATATAGAAAAGTTTTGACTCAGGTCAGCCTGCACAGGCTGCGCAGGCTGACATGGGTCAATACCTTTCGCAGATGCAATAAGCTCCCTTTTTCACAGAGCATGGCTCATAACAAGAACCAGTACCCTTATTCACTGCTCTGAATACTACTAACAATGACTTTCATTTCACCAATTAACCCTTTACCACACAATCCCGACTTTTAACGACCCTTAGGAAAAGCCTTTTGAAAACATTGTGGGAAAAGGAGAAAATGCTGGTTATGCCATTTTCTCCTTTTCCCACAATGTTTTCTACCCTTCCCAAAACAAATTTCAATTTTTCAGTCACATTTATTGTGTCGTCTGCAAATGCTTTCAATTTGGACCAGTCTAAAATTTTGTCGTTTGGTAAAGAGTTAACTTTACAATGTACCCTGTAACAAAGTGTCTTATACCATTGTAGTTAGATGATTGTATATCAGGCTATCACCTAAATTTCATTTTTGTAATATGTCAGTTAGCCAAAAGACCTAAATAAAGTACTTTCAATGCCAAAATGCCACATATATTATCGGAGCAAAAATGTCGATCAAATGTGCAGTCTGATCTTGATCAACACTGTCTGCAAAAGCAACTTTAATTATGCGTAGTTCTCTGTGGTTTGAAATTTCTATAAAAGATTCTGCATAAAACTATTTTCTCTTTCACAGGTCATCAAAACAGAGACGAATACTACGACATTTACTATTGACACTCCTGAAAACGTTTGCAGTGTTTATTGGATATGTCATTATGTTAGGTATAATGACATACAATGTCTGGATTTTGATTTCTGTGATCCTTGGATCGGGGATAAGCCATCTTTTAATCCGACCATTCATATACAGCCACCTACAGAAACACGCATCACACAATGATTCTGCAAGACCTTATGTGGAAGTGTTACATGATTTTCCATCAGACGAAAGTGAACATGACACACAAAAGGATAATATAACTCCAAATGTAGAAACAAAGTTAATGGAAGACTCTGTGTCACGAGATCCGAGATTGATTTCTTTCAAGACCCATAATAAAAACTATACATGATATGAAAGCTTTACATGCATCGACAAGAAACAAATCCCACCAACTAACGATACGACTTAGCTTCCAACTGAAAATATTGCTGGGTGCTAGAAGGATTACGCATTAATTTTGTACATGTATATAAATGAGCCATGCTCTGTGAAATGGGGTTAATCAATCTGCAAAAAGTATCGATCCATTTCAGCCTACACTGACTGTACAGTGAAAAGATTTCACTATTGGTCAAATTTCTGTATGTCAAAGGACCAGTCTACCACATGATTCAGTTGGTTGTTTTACAAAATGGATTTTATGTAACCATATTTATGTGATGTCTTGCTCGGTACAGACCATTTACGGAGATGTGATGTCTTGCTCGGTACAGACCATTTACGGAGATGTGATGTCTTGCTCGGTACAGAGCATTTACGGAGATGCATTAAAGCCCTTTTGCCAGAGCATGACTCAAATATGTTTGTCTCAAAAAACATAAGACATCATGTTCTGGTGTAATCCTCTACTAGGGAACAAAATTTGAAGCCTGCCCAAGTTGTAAGCAATTGTATATGACTTACAAAATATTGCTCAAATAATAGGAATTTTATTTAAAGGGTGATGATACATTGTGGTAAAAGTAGAAAATGCTGGTTACCTAACCCTAACCCTGGTTACCAGCATTTTCTACTTTTCCCATTTCTTCTTTTCTCTCAATGTTATAAAAAACCCTTTTCATTAGGATCATTAAATGTTGTTACTTTGTGGTAAAGGATTAAATACAAGGGACTAGACAAGACTATACCTGGCTAACCTTAGCCTTAAATTCAGGACTGAATTTGAGACACAGTGGGTTAAAAGGGAACTTTCGGGGTATCAGGCTTTTTTTTTCCCCACATCATTTTTAAAAAAGGTCAGTTGCAAAATGTAAATTGTCCCCCTGGGGGCAATGAGTTTATTCATACATCCAAATAGTTGCTCTTTTACTACTTTCTTTGTTCAAATTAAAAACAGGAAAATTTTATTTTGCTCTGTTTTCTTTCCAAAGTTATTGTTACAGACAGCATGTACTCAGGTCAATTGTAAAATGGTCCCCAATGTACATAATCTACAGATGTATACAACTCTACAGGCTATTGTGACAATTGCTTTCATTGGATAAGCTGGATTAGCCAATCAGAGCATTTTACATATATCACATTTGGCCATAGTAGATTGGTTACTGCTACTGATGCAGGTTATCGGTTATTATGCATATACAAGGGAGATTATTGCTGTAATGAGCAATGGTGATTTAATCATACTTATTGCTTTTTAAACATAACACTTTGAAAAGCAAAATCGTTGTGAAAAAAGAAGTCCTTGCCCTTCTGATCAGTGATTATTTATTATACTGTATTCTTTTTAAACTAAATCTTTTTAAACACAGAAAAGTATGGAACTAAAACAATATGAAAAAGAAAGTCATTATTTATGAAGAATTACTTTAATCATGCTGATTCCTTTAATAGAATACAAAAGTTAGGGCAGTGAACAATGTGACTAAAGAAGTTATTGTTCAACTCTTTACCAAATGACAAAATTTAGGATTTAACTGAATTGAAAGCATTGGCAGACGGCAAATTAATATGTAGCACAAATTATGATTTCTGTCTTTAATAAGGTTGGAAACGGAGAAAATGCTGGTTCCCTAGTTTTCTCCTTTTCCCACAATGTTTTCAGGATTGTGTTGTAAAGGGTTAAATTGATTGATTGTATGGTGTTTAACGCCGTTTTCAACATTATTTCAGTTATATCACGGCGACCAGTCCACCTATCCATGCTTTCCTGGAGTTTCTTTCACCAGTACTCCTCCAAGCCACTGGCTGCTTTCTCACATAACCATCGTCGACAATGGTCGGGGGTGAGAGAGGAAAGAATCCTGTTGCGATGATTATCATCAATCCTGGGGAAGAAATTGGCTAAGCCAGGGATCGAACCAGTGACTTCCTGTTCTCAAGTCCTGTATGCTACCGACTGAGCTACGGGGGCTGGGTTGTAAAGGTTCAAAGGATGTCAATTACTACTTTTTATTAAGCCATTACCACACAGTGCCGCCTTTTAACAACCCTGGGAAAGAAACCTTTTATCCTACATGTTAGCAGCATTTTCTCCTTTTCCCACAATATATTCTACCCTATCAAAGAAAAATTGCACCAGTTGAGTGACATTGAAATGGTCATCTGCAAATGCCTTCAATTTGGACAAAGCTAATGTGTTCAGTTGCTTTTACTACAGTCAAGGTAGTCACTGTAAAACAGAAAATGATGTCAGTGCCTAATTCCGACTTGCACGCTCTGGGGCTGCATTTAAAGCCCGACTCTCACGAAATTTGGCCAATAGCTGCATCTTGACAAGATCTGGTGTCATGCCAATTTTTTGTTATGTGAGGTTTAAAAATAGATCACAATGGCCAGCCAAAAAACAGAGCTCATGCACGCCATTGGTGCCGCATTTAAAGCCTGATTCTATTGAAAGTTTGCCAGTAGCTGTATCTAGACCAGATCTGGCGCCTTGCTAAATTTGAATTAAATGGGGTCTAGAATTAGCTAACAGGAGCCAGCCTAAGAAAAGAACTTGTGCAAGCTCTGGGGCCACATTTTAAGTTCGATTCTCACAAAAATTGGCCAATAGCTGCATCTCAACACGATCTGGTGCCATATTTGGGTCAAGTGGGGTCTAAAAATAGCTCAGAGGGGCCAGCCAAAGAACAGAGCTCATGTGCAATCTCAGTGCCGCATTTTAGGCCTGATTCTCATGAAAGTTGGGTAATAGCTTCATCTTGACGAGATCTGGCACCATGCCTAATTTGGGTCAGGTGGGGTCTAAAAATAGGGCACAGGGACCCGCCAAAGAACAGAGCTCGTGTGCACTCCGGAGGCCGCATTTAAGGCCAGATTTTCAGGAAAGTTAGCTGATAGCTTTATCTCAATGAGATCGGGCGCCTTGCCAAATTTGGCAGTGTTCCATTCTGGGTAGCAAGTTCGGACTTGATTGATTTAATCAAAAGTGCTCCATTCAGAGAAGCAATGTTTGGATTTTGTCTACTTTGTTCTGGAGTGCTCCATTTTAGGGAACAAAGGTTGGACTTGGTCTCTTTTATTGAAAGTGCTCTATTCAGAGGAGCAATTTCTGACGATTTATTTCATCAAAAGTGCTCCATTCTAAGGAGCAAATTTCAGACTTTTATCCAAAGTGCTCCATTTAGGGGAGCACGTCTGGGCGTAGTTTATTTTCTCTAGAGTGCCCCATGCTGGGTAGAAAAGCGCTCCACTCAGAGCAGCAAGTCCTGGCTTAGTTTTTTTTTTCAAGTGTGCTCCATTCAGGGGAGCACGTTTGGACGTGGTTTATTTTCTCTAGAGTGCCCCATTCTGGGTAGAAAAGCACTCCACTCAGAGCAGCAAGTTCTGGCTTTGTTAGCTCACCTGAGCACGAAGTGCTATGGTGAGGTATTGTGATGGGTCGTTGTCTGGCGTCCATCTGTCTGTCTGTCCACAATTCCTTTAAACATCTTCTCCTCCTAAACCGCTGGGCCAATCTTGATGAAACTTGGCAGGGATGTTCCTTGGGTGAAGCTCTACCAAAGTAGTTCAAGAAATTGAATTCCACCCAAAACTCTGGTTGCCATGGCAACAGAAAGGCAAAAAATAGGAAAATCTTTGAAAATCTTCTTCTCTGATTCTAGAAGGCATAGAACTTTGATATTTGGTATGTAGCATCTCCTAGTGGACCTCTACAAAGTTTGTTCATATAATGCCCCTGGGGTCAAAACTGGCCCCGCCCCGGGGGTCACAAGTTTGAACATAGGAACAAAGAAGGAAAACTATAAAATTCTTCTTCTCTGAAACTGGTCGGTGTGGAGCTTTGATATTTGGCATCTAATATCGCCTAGTGGACCTCTACCAAGTTGGTTCATATGATGCCCCTGGGGTCAAAACTGGCCCTGCCCCGGGGGTCACAAGTTTCGAACATAGGAACAAAGGAGGAAAACTTTAAAATTCTTCTTCTCTGAAACTGGAAGGCGTAGAGCTTTGATATTTGGTATGTAGCATGTCCTAGCTGACCTCTACCTACTTTGTACATATGATGCCCCTGGGGTCAAAACTGGCCCCGCCCAGGGGGTCACAATTTCTAACATAGGAACAAAGAAGGATAATTTTAAAATTCTTCTTCTCTGAAACTGGAAGGCATGGAGCTTTGATATTTGGCATCTATTATCTCCTGGTGGACCTCTACCAATTTTGTTGATATGATGCCCCTGGGGTCAAAACTGGCCCCGCCCCGGAGGTCACAAGTTTTGAACATAGGAACAAAGAAGGAAAACTTTAAAAATCTTTTTCTCTGATCCTAGAAGGCTTAGAGCTTTGATATTTGGTATGTAGCATCTCCTAGTGGACCTCTACCAAGTTTGTTCATATGATGCCCCTGCGGTCAAAACTGGCCCCGCCCCAGGGGGTCACAAGTTCAAACATAGGAACAAAGAAGGAAAACTTTAAAATTCTTCTTCTCTGAAACTGGAAGGCATGGAGCTTTGATATTTGGCATCTAGCATCTCCTTGTGGTCCTCTACCAATTTTGTTCATATGATGCCCCTGGGGTCAAAACTGGCCCTGCCCCGGGGGTCACAAGTTTTGAACATAGGAACAAAGAAGGAAAACTTTAAAAATCTTCTTCTCTGATTCTAGAAGGCATAGAACTTTGATATTTGGTATGTAGCATCTCCTAGTGGACCTCTACCAAGTTTGTTCATATGATGCCCCTGGGGTCAAAACTAGCCCCGCCCCGGGGGTCACAAGTTCAAACATAGGAACAAAGAAGGAAAACTTTAAAATTCTTCTTCTCTGAAACTGGTCGGCGTGGAGCTTTGATATTTGGCATCTAACATCGCCTAGTGGACCTCTACCAAGTTGGTTCATATGATGCCCCTGGGGTCAAAACTGGCCCTGCCCCGGGGGTCACAAGTTTCGAACATAGGAACAAAGGAGGAAAACTTTAAAATTCTTCTTCTCTGAAACTGGAAGGCGTAGAGCTTTGATATTTGGTATGTAGCATGTCCTGGCTGACCTCTACCTACTTTGTACATATGATGCCCCTGGGGTCAAAACTGGCCCCGCCCAGGGGGTCACAATTTCTAACATAGGAACAAAGAAGGAAAATTTTAAAATTCTTCTTCTCTGAAACTGGAAGGCGTAGAGCTTTGATATTTGGTATGTAGCATGTCCTAGCAGACCTCTACCTACTTTGTTCATATGATACCCCTGGGGTCAAAACTGGCCCCGTCCCGGAGGTCACAATTTCTAACATAGGAACAAAGAAGGAAAACTTTAAAATTCTTCTTCTCTGAAACTGGAAGGCGTAGAGCTTTGATATTTGGTATGTAGCATCTCCTGGTGGACCTCTACCAAGTTTGTTCATACCTTTCCCCTGGTGTCAAAACTGGCCCTGCCCCGGGGGTCACAAGTTCTAGCATAGGAACAAAGAAGGAAAACTTTAAAATTCTTCTGTTCAAAACCTTGAAGGCATAGAGCTTTGTTATTTGGTATGTAGTGAACCTGTTCCAAGTTTGTTAGCCCACCTGAGCACAACGTGTTCAGTCAGTTTGAAATTGGGTCACCTGGGGTCATAAACTAGGTCACTAGGTCAAATTAAAGAAATACCTTGTGGGCACTCTAGAGGCCACATTCATTGCGCAAATGACCTGAAATTTGGTCAGAATGTTTGTCTTGATAAAATCTTACATGAGTTTGGATTTGGGTCACCTGGGATCATAAACTAGGTCACTAGTTCAAATTAAAGTAATACCTTGTGGGCACTCTAGAGGCCACATTTTTGGCTCAATTGACTTGAAAATTGGTCAGAATGTTTGTCTTGATAAAATCTCATATGAGTCCAAATTTGGGTCATTGTGGGGTCTTAAATTAGGTCACTAGGTCAAATTAAAGAAATACCTTGTGTGCATTCTAGAGGCCACATTTATTGTTCAATTGATTTGAAATTTGGTCAAAATGTCTTGATGAAATCTTGGATGAGTTTGGATTTGGGTCACCTGGGCTCATAATCTAGGTCACTAGGTCTAATTAAAGAAATACCTTTAGGGCACTCTAGAGGTCACATTTCTTGCTCAATTGACTTGAAAGTTGGTCAGAATGTTTGTCTTGATGAAATATTGGGTGAGTTTGAAATTGGGTCAGCTGGGGTCATAAACTAGGTTACTGGGTCAAATTTAAGAAACACTTTGTGGGCACTCTAGAGGCCACATTTATTGCTCAATTAACTTGAAAACTGTTCAGAATGTGTGTCTTGATAAATTTTTTGATGAGTTCTAAATTGGGTTACATGGGTTGATAAATTAGGTCACTAGGTCAACTTATGGAAATTCCTTGTAGACGCTCTAGAGGCCACATTTTAAGCTCAACTGACCTGACAATTGGTCAGAAATTGAATTATGCACATCGAGTGAATTTCGCCCATTGACTCAGGTGAGCGTCCAGGGCCATCATGGCCCTCTTGTTTATTTTTTCAAGCGTGCTCAATTCTGGGGAGCAATGCTCGGACTTCGTGTATGTTGTAAAAAGTTCTCTATTCTGAGGAGCAAGTTTGGACTTTGTTTATTTTCTCAAGAGTGCTCCATTCACAGGAGCAAAGTGCTCCATTCTGGGGAGCAAGTTTGGACTTGGTCAATTATATCAAAAGTGCTCCATTAAGATGAGAAAAGTTCGTACTTTGTCTATTTTGTGAAAAGTGCACCATTCAGAGGAGCAAGTTCGTACTCAATTTATTTTGTCGAGAGTGATCCATTCTGGGGAGCAATGTACTTCATTCTGGGGAGCAAGTTTGGACTTGGTCGATTTCATCAAAAGCGCTTCATTCTGAAGAGCAATGTTCAGACAGTCTATTCTGTGAAAAGTGCTCCATTCAGGGGAGCAAGTTCGGACTTGGTTTTTTTTTTCAAGAGTGTTCCATTCAGAGAAGAAAAGTCCTCCATTCTTGGGAGCAAGTTCAGGCTTAGTCGATTTCATCAAGAGTGCTCCATCCAGCGGAGCAAAGTGCTCCAATCTGAAGAGCAATGTTTGGACTAAGTCTGTTTTATAAAAAAGTGCTCCATTCAGAGGAGCAAGATCAGACTTGGTATATTTTATCTAAAGTGTTCCATCTTGAGGAACAAAGTTTGGACTAAGTCTATTGTATCCAAATTGTTCCATTCTGGGGAGCAAAGTTTGGACTAAGTCTATTGTACCCAAAGTGTTCCATTCTGGGGAGCAAAGTTTGGACTAAGTCTATTGTATCCAAAGTGTTCCATTCTGGAGAGCAAAGTTTGGACTAAGTCTATTGTATCCAAAGTGTTCCATCTTGAGGAGCAAAGTTTGGACTAAGTCTATTGTATCCAAAGTGTTCCATTCTGGGGAGCAAAGTTTGGACTAAGTCTATTTTACCCAAAGTGTTCCATTCTGGGGAGCAAAGTTTGGACTAAGTCTATTGTATCCAAAGTGTTCCATTCTGGGGAGCAAACTTTGGACTAAGTCTATTGTATCCAAAGTGTTCCATTCTGGGAAGCAAAGTTTTGACTAAGTCTATTGTATCCAAAGTGTTCCATTCTGGGGGGTAAAGTTTGGACTAAGTCTATTGTATCCAAAGTGTTCCATTCTGGAGAGCAAAGTTTGGACTAAGTCTATTGTACCCAAAGTGTTCCTTTCTGGGGGGCAAAGTTTGGACTAAGTCTATTGTATCCAAAGTGTTCCATTCTGGGGGGCAAAGTTTGGACTAAGTCTATTGTATCCAAAGTGTTCCATTCTGGAGAGCAAAGTTTGGACTAAGTCTATTGTATCCAAAGTGTTCCATTCTGGAGAGCAAAGTTTGGACTAAGTCTATTGTATCCAAAGTGTTCCATTCTGGGGAGCAAACTTTGGACTAAGTCTATTGTATCCAAAGTGTTCCATTCGTGGGAGCAAAGTTTGGACTAAGTCTATTGTATCCAAAGTGTTCCTTTCTGGGGGGCAAAGTTTGGACTAAGTCTATTGTACCCAAAGTGTTCCATTCTGAGGGGCAAAGTTCGGACTACGGTAAGTCTATTGTATCCAAAATGTTCCATTCTGGGGAGCAAAGTTCGGACTAAGTCTATTGTATCCAAAGTGTTCGATTCTGGGGAGCACAGTTTTGATTAAGTCTATTGTATCCAAAGTGTTCCATTCTGGGGAGCAAAGTTTGGACTAAGTCTATTGTATCCAAAGTGTTCCATTCTGGGGAGCAAAGTTTGGACTAAGTCTATTGTATCCAAAGTGTTCCATTCTGGGGGGCAAAGTTCGGACTAAGTCTATTGTATCCAAAGTGTTCCATTCTGGGGAGCAAAGTTTGGACTTAAGTCTATTTGTATCCAAAGTGTTCCATTCTGGGGAGCAAAGTTTGGACTAAATCTATTGTATCCAAAGTGTTCCATCTTGAGGAGCAAAGTTTGGACTAAGTCTATTGTATCCAAAGTGTTCCATTCTGGGGAGCAAAGTTTGGACCAAGTCTATTGTACCCAAAGTGTTCCATTCTGGGGAGCAAAGTTTGGACTAAGTCTATTGTATCCAAAGTGTTCCATTCATGGGAGCAAAGTTTGGACTAAGTCTATTGTATCCAAAGTGTTCCATTCTGGGGGGTAAAGTTTGGACTAAGTCTATTGTATCCAAAGTGTTCCATTCTGGAGAGCACAGTTTTGACTAAGTCTATTGTATCCAAAGTGTTTCCATTGCGGGGGGGGGGGGGGGGGGGGGGGGGGGGGGGGGGGGGGGGGGGGAGGGGGGGGGGGGCAAAGTTCGGACTAAGTTTTTTGTATCCAAAGTGTTCGATTCTGGGGAGCACAGTTTGGACTAAGTCTATTGTATGCAAAGTGTTCCATTCTGGGGAGCACAGTTTGGACTAAGCCTATTGTATCCAAAGTGTTCCATTCTGGGGAGCAAAGTTTGGACTAAGTCTATTGTACCCAAAGTGTTCCTTTCTGGGAGGCAAAGTTTGGACTAAGTCTATTGTATCCAAAGTGTTCCATTCTGGGGAGCAAAGTTTGGACTAAGTCTATTGTATCCAAAGTGTTCCATTCTGGGAAGCAAAGTATGGACTAAGTCTATTGTACCCAAAGTGTTCCATTCTGGGGAGCAAAGTTTGGACTAAGTCTATTGTATCCAAAGTGTTCCATTCTGGGGAGCAAAGTTTGGACTAAGTCTATTGTATCCAAATTGTTCCATTCTGGGGAGCAAAGTTTGGACTAAGTCTATTGTATCCAAAGTGTTCTATTCTGGAGGGCAAAGTTTTGACTAAGTCTATTGTACCCAAAGTGTTCCATTCTGGGGAGCAAACTTTGGACTAAGTCTATTGTATCCAAAGTGTTCCATTCGTGGGAGCAAAGTTTTGACTAAGTCTATTGTATCCAAAGTGTTCCATTCGTGGGAGCAAAGTTTTGACTAAGTCTATTGTATCCAAAGTGTTCCATTCTGGGGAGCAAAGTTTGGACTCAGTCTATTGTATGCAAAGTGTTCCATTCTGGGGGGCAAAGTTTTGACTAAGTCTATTGTATCCAAAGTGTTCCATTCTGGGGAGCAAAGTTTGGACTTAAGTCTATTTGTATCCAAAGTGTTCCATTTTGGGGAGCAAAGTTTGGACTAAATCTATTGTATCCAAAGTGTTCCATTCGTGGGAGCAAAGTTTGGACTAAGTCTATTGTATTCAAAGTGTTCCATTCTAGGGAGCAAAGATTGGACTAAGTCTATTGTATCCAAAGTGTTCGATTCTGGGGAGCACAGTTTTGACTAAGTCTATTGTATCCAAAGTGTTTCATTTGAGGGGGTGGGGGGCGGGGGGCAAAGTTTAGACTAAATCTATTGTATCCAAAGTGTTCCATTCGTGGGAGCAAAGTTTTGACTAAGTCTATTTTGTAAAAAAGTGCTCCATTCAGAGGTGTAAGTTTGGACATAGTCGATTTCAGGCAGGCGCTACATTCATAGGAGTGAAGTCTATATTGTCAAAAGTGCTCCATTCAGAGGAGCAAAGTTTGGACATTTCAGACAAAGTGCTCCATGCTGGGTAGCAATGTTCAGACTTTGTCTATTTTGTGAAAGGTGTTCCATTCAGAGGAGCAAGTTCGGACTTGGTCTCTTTCCTCAAAAGTGCTTCATCCTGGGGAGCAAAGTTCGGACTTAGTCTATTTCATCGATAGTGCTCCATTCAGAGGAGCAAGTTGGGACTTAGTTTATTTCAGGCAAGGTGCTTCATTCTGGGGAGCAAGTTCAGACTTTATAAATTTGATCAAGATCAGACTGTATGTTTTGTGTGGTCAGTTCTTGAGCTGTTCCATCTGACTGTAAAAAGCCTCTGTTTTGTATATTTGCAATTTCAAAGTGCTTTTTACCAGGAAAATCTCATCATATCAGACAGTGTTGATCCAAGATCAAACTGCATGTTCTGTGCAAGTTGATCTTGATCTGATCTGTTTTTAGAAGTGCATATATTCCCACGTACCAGCCAAGGGTACTAAAAAAGTCTGTTTTCGTTTTAGGGCAGAGAAAAAGGTGCGACTAGTGATGTGAAAAAAATCGGGATGAAAATGGCTGAAAGCCTGAAAAGAATAATTTCACCATTCTTTCTATGCTGCAGAAAGGCCGAGGTGAAAGAGGGAGAGAAAAAAGAAACCACAGAGGTGAAAGAGGAAGGAAAACATGCATTGTAAGTTTCTGTCTTCTTCTGATGTATGAAATTGGAGTATACCGCCTCTGCCAGATGACTTTCTAAATCTTGAAAACATTATAGTAACAGGATAAATTGCTGATGCTTTTTCCACAATTTTTCTCAATCTTTCAATCACACACCAATCATAAGATCTCCAGATAAGAGGGAGTGATGGTATTCTAAATCCATTATTTCTCTTCCAAACCTTATGCTGTGAGTACTCATTAGAATCATCTCGATGAGACGATTCTAATGAGTACCCATAACATAGGGTTAAGTGGAGAATAATTAATATTTTCAATTTTGAAAAATCAGATTACTCCCTCTATCTGGAGCTCTGAGTCATTTAAGTGATGCTGATTTACAGTATTTCTCCTTGTCTCACAATATTTTCTACTATGTCAAAAAGAATTGCTTTCTCTGCAAACACTTGCATTTTGGGCGAGTCCAAAGTTTTGTCGTCTTGCAAAAGTATTAACTCTTTCTCAAATGACAAAATTTCGGACTTGTCTAAATAGAAAGTGTTTGCAGACAACAAAATAAATGTGACTCGTAAATTAAAATTGTTTTTAGAAGGGTAGAAAAAACTGTTGGAAAATGAGAAAATATTGGTTACCAGCATTTTCTCCTTTTCTTACAATGTTTTCAAAAAGCAAAGAAAAACTTAGGATTGTCTGGTAAAAGCTGTAACCCTTTACTGCTCAGTCCAGAGTTTTAATGACCGTGAAAAAGAGGCTTTTGAAAACAATGTTGGAAAAGGAGAAAATGCTGGTAACCAGCATTCTCTTGGTAACCAGCATTCTCTCCTTTTTCCACAATGTTTTTCAAAACTGTAAAATACAAGTCCCATCATTTCATCTACATTTGATGTTTAGTCTGCAAATGTTTTCAATTTGGACCAGTAGAGAAATTTGTTGTTTGGTAAACCATTTAACTCTTTACCAAATGAAAAATTTTAGACTGGTCCAAATTCAAAGCATTTGCAGACGACAAATCAAATGTGGCTCAAAAATTGAAATTTGTTTTGGGAAGGGTAGAAAACATTGTGGGAAAAGAAGAAAATGCTGGTTATCAGCATTTTCTCCTTTTCCCACAATGTTTTCGAAAGGCTTCTTTCTCAAGGTTGTTAAATTCGGGATTGTGTGGTAAAGGGTTAATAAAAGCAGGGAACTTTGGTCCATTGGCTTGAAATGTTTATATGACTTCAAATAATCAGGAGTCTTTTATAATTGGTTGTACAATTTTTAGCTTAGTTGTTTTCAAGGAAAAGCTGAATGTATCGTCTTAATCTGGATAATACTTGAACGACCCTCATATTAGATTGGCTGTTTTCAAAAAAACATGTGGAGGTATTGTGGTAGCCCTTGTGTTCGCATGTCTGCTCTGTTGTGGTCCAAAAACTTTGGTATTTTCAAAAACTAACATTTCATAAATGAATTACTTCACACTTGGACAAGTTGTTCACCACAAAAGGGGAACCTATACAACAAGGGCAGGTAACCATCAAAATATTTTTGACACAGTGAAATTTCCCTGAAAATCAAGCAGATGCCGCCAAGCGTTGGCATCCGCATGGCAAGCTTTTGTCCCTGAAAATATCTACAGCCTGTTGTAAGCATTAACCCTTTACCACACGATGCCGACTTTTAATGGCCCTGAGAAAGAAAGCTTTTGAAAACATCATGGGAAAAGAAGAAAATGCTGGTAACCAGCATTTTCTCCTTTTCCCACAATGATTTCTACCCTATCCAATACATAAATCACTGTTTAAGCTATACTTAATTTGTTGTCTGCAAATGATTTCAATTTGGACTAGTCTAAAATTCTGTCATGTGGTAAAGAGTTAAAAAGGGGTACACATACAGTCCCTGGTAACCCTGGAACAATTTTGACACGGTTATGTCCCTGTTTTGATGTAGAATTTTTGCCAAAAAAGTAAATGCAATGGAGTGTTTGCACACACATGCTGTACTCTTATTTTCCCACAGTGTTTTCTACCTTTTAAAGAGGGGAGCCTAGTTTCTGAATGGTAGGTAATATAATCCATTGTCTGTAGATTGGATTCACATTTCAGCTAAAATCTTTCTGAGAATTGATGACTTATTGAGACATGATGTATTCTCTCATTGCTGATTTTTGTTTGATGTTGGTCTTGTAGGAAAGCAGTCAGTGGCTTGGAGAGAATGTTGTGCAAAGAAGTGGTGGAAGAATTCCCAGAAAAGAATGGACAGTTGCACTTGCTGCCTCAGTATAACTGAAATAATGTTGGAGACAATGTAAACTCTGCCAAACAACAAAATTTTATACATGTCCAAATTCAGGGTTTTCCAGAAGACAAAATAGATGTGACTCATAAGTTGAAATTTGTTTCTCAAAGTGTATAAAGCATTGTGGAAAAAAGATGAGCATTTTCTCCTATACCCGAAAAGCCTTCTTTTGAATCAAGGCCGTTAAAACTTGAGATAGTGCGGTAAAGGGTTTGCACCAGACAAACAAATTGCTTTGTTTGTTTTGCTTACAGTGTGCCTATTGCCCACTATGACCAGGAAGAATGATTAAATTGTGTGGACTTTCCTTTGGCAAGCACAGCTACAGATCTATCATGCCTTTCTCCATCTTAATAGTGCGAGGGAGGTAGGTGTTTCTGTCTAACCCAAAGTGTATTGTTAAACTAGCTGTATTGAAATCTAAATGAATGAACATCTTTCAAATTCCAAACTATTCCTTGTAGACAGTGGTAATTGTTACATACGAAACGAGCAACAGGTAGAAGGATATTTTATTGACAGCCACTCATCACACTGTTTCATAAATAAGTTGACATTGCAAACGTCATTATGATTCTTACTGTAATACTTCAGAGAGCATTAATATTTTATTCCTGTTTCATGAAGATGATTGCATGTGACTGTTAATGGCACTTTCACCTGGTTCGAACGATTGTTTGTTTTCCCCACGAACATCGCATGATTGATAAATGCATGTCCATTCCAAATCAGTATAATCCTGATAATCACCCCAGTCGACCAAACATACCCCCAGTTTAAAAGTCTTTACAACATACACCTGTTAACCCTTTACTAGACGATAAAATTTTAGCCTTGTCCAAATTGAAAGCATTTGCAGATGACAATTTCAATGTTGCTCAAATAGTGCACCTTTTCTTTGATAGGGTAGAAAACATTGTGGGAAAAGGAGAAAATGCTGGTTACCAGCATTTTCTCCTTTTCCCACAATGTTTTCTAAAGGCTTCTTTTCCAGGGGCGTCAAAAGGCGTCATTGTGCGGTAAAGGGTTAAAAAGTACGACAAACCACCTAATTGATCACTTACAATAAACTTATTGATTTCAAATCAAACAGGTGTTAGAGGTGTTAATTAAATTTTTACCCGACAACAAAAGATTAGATTCGTCTATTCTGAAAACATTTGCTGTTGACAAATGCAACGTTCCTCCATATGATGACATTTGTCTTTGAACGGGTAAAAAACATCTAAGGAAAAAGAGAAAGTTTTCAAAAGTCTCCTCCTTCAAGGTTAAAGCACGGGATTGTGTGGTTACTGGTAAAGGGTTAAATTGTAAATCCTTTCCGCATATTGTTTACTGTCAAACTGACATGTTACATACTGAAGAAATATCTTAAAAACTTATGCCCCTATGGTTAATTATGGATAATGCCGACAGCAATCTCTTCACAATGTATTTTTAGTTTAAATGCTATGACCAAACACGGAATTACGAACATATTTGCGCTAGTTTCATTTTTCGATTTCTCATAAATATGACATTATTCAAACTATTTTTCCTTGTCACTTTGCCGATTTAGTTCGAATTGATAAGATAGTTGGGGGAAAAAAACTAAGGGTGCTTTAATTAGAGCGAAACATAAGCTAGAATAAAACTGAAATAATCTCTCTCTCTATTTATTCGACGCCATTTTCTGGTTTGTTTGTCGGGCACAGCGACCAAAATACCGCGTTACTAAAGTGGGCGTGCCAAATTTGCGTTTGCAATAAGTTCAATTGTCACCCAAATTTTAAGGGGTCTAATTAATGGTCAGGGGTCTATTTGTCTCACATTCCAAAACTATAGACTAGCCAAACTCAGAAAAACAAACAATGAAGTTGATTGTTTTATGAGATAAATCTAAGACAAGGGTAGGAAAATACTGGCCATCATCAATTTGCATTCGAAACTTTCAATTCTTGGATCACATTTCTTTCGATGCGCAAAATAAACTTCCTTACCGCTCAATTAAATGGATTTAATGTCCAACTGTAATTTTATTAAAACGAATTCTATATTTAATTTTAAAATACAAAGCGCAAATAATTTCTGAGATACAGAGCCTCACATATATAAATCTATGACAGAACAGTATCTTCCTATATGGAATAAACATGTAATGAAAATTCAAATTGAACATTACGATAACAGATCGCGCGAAAATATGACATGGCTGGAACAACACCGCTGAAGTTTGCTCCCATTTTGTACCCGAAAAGTGTAGAAATGTCGGAATTAATTGTAAGTATTGTGTAATTTTCATATTTAAAAACTTGAAAATGGCAGTGCATACTTTTTATTTGCTTCATTTTATCGAATAAATTGTCATACGATGCTACAACTACCATAAGTTATGTTTCCGGACGGAATCAGTTTTCGGATAATCATAATATGAATATAGGCAGAGCCTAAAGGCGAGCAGCGCCACTTTGATGGAAGTAAATCTCCAGATCAAAGGCCTACAAATTATAGGGGGTAGATCTATCATCTATATCTATTTCAAAAATAATTCATCTTATGCAGAGTTAAGCAAAGCAAACCACCACTAAAGAATATAGAGACAAATGTAGGATTGAATTCCTTATTATCGTGGTACTAATACATTCCACTGTGTGTAGGAAAATTATTGTCTTGTCTGATATTTTTCTGTTGCAAAAAACATGCAATGACAGTGATTCAGATTGGCGTCGCCCCTCGGCAAATTGCCGATAAAAAATGCAAATTGCCAATTTTTTTTCAAGAATCAGGACAAAATTGCCGACAAAAATTTACTTTGTGGGACAAAATGGCCAACTGTTTTTTCAAGAAATATGACAACGCTATATTTCAGGTCGAAATACGTTCAGTGCGAAGCCGAAACACGATTTTTCTTGTGCAGTGATCTCCCCTAATTCATTTTTTTTAGCTCCACTGGCCGAAGGCCAGCGAGCTATTGTCATGGCGTTGTGTCCGTCGTGCATCCGTCCGTCCGTCCGTGCGTCCGTAAACTTTTTCTTTAAAAAACTTCTCCTCAGAAACTATTGACTGGATTTTTACCAAATTTCACAGGAATGTTCCTTTGGTGGTCCTCTTTCAAATTCCTTCAAATAATTGTGTTCCATAAAGAATTCTGGTTGCCATGGCAACCAAAGTAAAAAACCTTTAAAAATCTTCTCCTCCCAAACCGCTATTTGGATAGCATTATTATTTTGCAGGAATGTTCCTTAGATACAGGTTTACAGAATTCCTTTAAAAAAAAATGATCTGTCAAAAAACATGGCTTTTATGGGAGACTCATTTTCCTTTTATGGTATAAAGTAAAATCTTTGAAAAATTTCTTCTCTAAAACTATTCATTGGATTTCATTGTTGTTTTGCAGGTAAGTTCCTATGGTGGTTGTCTGCCAAATTGTTCCTATGGTGGTTGTATACCAAATTCCTTTTAAAAAAATGATACACCTAAAAACACATTTTTTTATAGACAAGGCTTATATTTCAAAAAAATGTTCTTCTCCAAAACTATTTATTGTGTTAGTTTTATCGACTAACAAAGAAAAAGGAAGAAAATTGGATTGACTTGACCTAGTCAGGGCTGTCCTATTTAAGCCCACACATTTTCCTTGGTATTAAGATCACAATTTACTCCAATGATATGCTATTAGTTAGTACTAGTAATGAAATATCACTGGCCATAAATAAGATAAAAGCTTGAGCACCTTTCACAACTTGAGCTTTTCAATTTTGCCTTATTACTAAGCCTGAGTAACCATGCCAAGATAAAAAAGAAAAAGTATTTTAATAACAAAACCCCCATGTTGTAGGTACTTTATAGTCCTTTTGATATAGAACAAGAGAACCTCTGCACTTTTATTAGTTCTGGTAAAGGTTTGTTGACCTACTAATGAGTAAATGCAGAGTGGACAGAGAAGGGGTGTAAATCCTGGTGACCTGGTACACAGTGGGACAGGGCTTTACATTTGTGATAAGGCATTAATGTTACCCAGTCAAACTGATCCCGCAACTTCAGTACACCAGAATTAATCTGTGCCCTGGAGCAGGATATTTGATTTATGTAAATGCATTTGTAGACCATTTTGTGTTGTTTGCCACAGAAGACATTCTAACTGTGAAAAGTTGATTATTAGGGATTAGGTGTTCATTGTATGCCAGCATATTTCATTCTATCTGGTGCATTGATGTAAGTTGATCTATATTGCTATAACATTCATTCATTTGCCCTCCTAGCTGTTCTTTTAGATTACCCCTTTACCACACAATCACAACTTTTAACGACCCTGAGAAAGACATATTTTCTATATTTTGATGTTTCCCCACCCAAAATGGTTTGTGAAAGGACCTGTTGCAGACAACATATCTTCAAATTAGTAAGACATATATAAAAAAGGATAGAAATTATTGTGGGAAACTAAGAAAATGCTGGTTACCATTTTTTTCTTCTTTTCTCACAAGTTTTTACCATACCTTTTTCCTTTAGTGAGCTAAAATGCAGGATTGAATGGTAATTGTTAAAAACTTCTTTTCGCCATTATAGAAATATCAGGCCTGTGGAGCGATACAGGCGCTCAAGCGCCTCTAGTTTTTTTATTTGCACGATTAATTCCCTTGATTCTTTGCGAAGGATTCTGGGTGTTTGTGATTTAAAGCGTTCTTGTGATCTGTCAATGTCTTGTTGCTGCTCTAGACTACGCAATAAGAAAATCAAGCGTCTTATGATCGCATCAGTAAGCCATGGCAACCAGAAAAAGAAAACTTGACTCGGGTCAGAAAACTTCGTTCGCCGTTGGTGTTTCTCGGCCTGAAAATGAAGAAAAAAAACTTAAAGACGATGAACAGTCAAGCGGCCACACAACAAAAACCCCGCAAGTTCCAAATTGAATGGCTTTTGCTGCATAAATGGCTAAGGTTTGAAGATGGAAAAATGTTTTGTTTTATTAGAGCATTAAGTTTCCTTTGTACAAATTTTGAAATTGTCATCTGCGTATGCTTTCAATTTGGGAGAGTCTAAATATTGTTGAGTGGGTCTCCTCTGTTTTCTCTTACAATATTATTATAGCTCAGACTCTACACATTCTGCATGGCAAAGAAATATCCTTTATTTGGACTCACTGTTTGAAGGGTTCTAATTTAACTTTTTCCCCCACTTGCTAATTTTAGCAAGTTCCTGCCTTTTCAACTTGCTAAACCACAATTTCTACTTGCTAAAACATAATCTTCTTATTCATGTAGCTATAACTAGATGAATAAGCTACTGTATTTATGCTTTGCATCATTCAGCTCGCATTTTGCGAGTAGATCTATGCGAGTGCTAAACTGGAACCCTGACTCTGTAAACAACTGGTTATTACTGTTGATGGTCTGTTCAATAAAACACTCTGTTTGAGTTCACATTGTTTGTTCAATTTAAATGTTAACACCTACCTAGCAGTATTTTATTATTAATTTTGTGGCGGAAGTTTTTTTTCTAGGTCAGGACAAAATGGCCTATAAAAAATTTCACATTTAGGACAGCTGTCTGGTAAAAATAATGTGCAATCTGAATCACTGAATGATACCTCATGTATATTTCTACAATAACTGATTTTCTTTTTGTCAGTTAACAATTCTAAATCAATGCAAAGCAGGGGACAGCATTGACAGACTTTTAAAAAAGCTTACTTCCGGTATTATCGTGGCATTGAGATGAGGCCCTGGAAGATTTACATGCTCACCCTATTTATGTTCAAAAGTTTGGCAAATGAAAATTAAGTTATTTTCAAAGTGTTGAGATGATTTTATCAAGAATTTTGAGCAACAGATAAAAATAAATTATCCTTGTCATTTTGAAAGCGACATTTTACTTTGCGCACCTGTGAAAATGGAGGGAAAAACAATGTCTACAGATCTTCGATTAAAATAGCATCAAAAACCCCATTTTGAACCTCTTTTGTGGATAAAAAAGTGAATATATAATTCCTAGAGTGTTCTTTCATTTCAATATATAAGGGAACTCGAGTAAAAAAAAAAAAGTAGTGCTTTGACAGGGTTCGCTCTGGGTCTGAAAATGTTGTCGCCAGCTCTTTCGCCAAATGAAAAAAGTTGGGGGCCAATCTGGGGACAGTTGGGGCCAAATTTTCAGGAGTTGGGGCCAGATGAATATCATAATGCAGCTTGCTGGACAAAAATTTTAGACTGGTCGGAATTGTAAGGAGTTGCAGTCCGTTCATAATGTATAATGTATGTTAAGGGGTAGAAAACTTTGTTAGAAAATGAAAATTATCTATGAAAAAGAAAAAGTAACACTTTCTCAGGGTCATTTGAACAAGGTTTTCCTTAGGATGATGTTATTCTTAACCCATTACCACACAATCCTTACTTTTGACGCCCCTGAGAAAGAAGCCTTTTGAAAACACTGTGGGAAAAGGAGAAAATGCTGGTAACCAGCATTTTCTCCTATTCCCACAGTGTTTTCTACCCTTCCCAGGACAAATTTCAATTTTTCAGTTACCTTTGTAGACACATTTTACATAGCATGACTTTTTTGCAAGCATCGTATGTGAGAAAGCTAGAAAATTCAGGGTCAGAAAGCCAATAGTCCTTAAATAATCGTTTTGCAACTTTTGAAGGCCTGCCAAGTTGGCTAGATTCACTTTCATTATCTGAGTCATCGGATTTACGTTTTCTCACAGACATAGTCACATAGCGATCCATTTTTACACAGAAAGAAAGAGCTGAAAAGTTACCTATTTATACAAAATCGGGAAATAATTGACTCGTGATTGTTTTTTGGACTTATTGAGTAGCGTCCTTTAATTAAAAGCCGGCATCTAATTACCACATTAATCTGTCGTATTAAACAACGATTACTTACCTTTTCGGACTTTCATGCCATGCGGTGTTCAGTTAACAATTATACAATCTACGGTCATTAATTGATGTGATAATAGACCAATTTGTCAAAGTGTTGAAATTGTCCTTCTCGCTAAGAAACACAGCTATTGATGCAAAATGTGTCATAAACTTACAACAATCAATATTGCAGCAAGCGTGTAAACACCATCGACAGTTAGTCAAACCTATCAACCAATCAGCGTATGTCAAATCAAATCTCCTTTGGTTCTTATCGGAGGCATTGTCATGACGCGTCACATTCACATGATGTCATTGAACTCGCTTAGCTCGCAAACGCTTACGACAATGAATTTCAAAAGAATTTCTTTTTGGGGCCAGCTTGAAAAAAAGTTGTTGCCATGCATTTTCGCCAAATGAAAAAATCTTGCGCCAAATTTTTATTTTTGTCGCAATTGGCGACAATGGCGATCGGCAGCGCGAACCCTGTTTGAGAAGAAGATTTTTATAATTAGCAAATCAAAAATTTTGTCAGGGCATCTTATTTTCATTCCCATATATGGAAAGCAGTGACGTCATGATTTGACGGTCATCTGAAATTTACTTTTCCGTTTGATAAACTCCAGTGACAGGAAAAGGAATTTTACAGAACTGTAATACTGACGTCAATTTTGTTACACTGATAAGATCATCAACTTCACCTAGGGGATAGAGTGATTTTGCAAAGAGACAAGTATTCTTACTATGCGGATGAAAACTCGAATTTACCTACCATTTTAGGAAAATTTGCCGAGGTAAGTTTGCAAAGTGTGTTGACTGCATCTGACCTACAAATGCTCACATGAGGACATCCTCAAGGAGGCGCATTTCAGCCTCACTTTCGGAAATTGTAAGTACCACGATATTGAAGAACCCACGATAATACCGGAAGCGACTATATACAATAAGTCAACCAATCCCAATCCACCCTCCTAAAGAAAGAAAAACGGGGGTATCTCCTTAATGGACTAGATAGCCTTTTAAGATATTTTTAGGTTTTGTGCCGTTTGTTTGCATTGGAGTTTAATGCCTTTGTAACAGCTTCCGTCATATCAAGGCGGTCAATGCACCTGCACATGTGTTTCCTAGCTTTATCTCACCAGGACTGACACAAATTTCTTTCCAAGCTACTGACTACTTTTCTCAAATGCATCAGAGGTAAGAGGCAAAAAGTCAACTCGACCCGGGTATTGAACCCGCAACCGCCAGGTAACGAGCCAGATATGCTAATCACTGAGCTACTTTGCCGGGCAGGTTTCGTTCCAGAATTACGCAAAGTTTGTAGGAATGTGAATTAATCAATAATTCCAATCCATTGTATGGGATCGTATTCAAATTTGTATGATGTTGTCATATTTGATAGCTTAAAAGTAGATTAACATATTGCAAAGTATATTCATTATTTGAATGCCAAATATGCACCTTTTTATTGTTTTTAGCCATGCACTGATCATATAGTTTGGTCATGTTGCTCAGTTGGTAGACCCACATCATATGCTTAGGTATTGTAGGGGTTTGTGTTGGAGTCCATTTCTAGAGTAGCATTTCCTGTGGATTCTCCTTAAATTGTTGACAAGCTTGTGTTTGTTGGCAGGTGTTCTTGATCAGGGGATATAACAAACAGAAACTAGGAGTTGTTATATCAGCTTTGTTGCCTTCAAGTATGTAAAGCAATGCCCTGTTGGCCAGAGGCAACATGTTCCAGACCTCCAGATAAGAGGGAGTGATAGAATTCTAAATCCATTATTTCTCTTCTAAACCCTATGTTGTGGGTACTCATTAGAATCGTCTCGATAAGACGATTCTAATGAGTACCCATAACATGGGGTTTGGTGGAGAGTTATTAAAATGTTCAATTCTGAAATCAAAATCACTCCCTCTATCTGGAGCTCTAATGTTCCATATCCCATATGATTTCAGGCCTCAGCCAAGTGGGCAACTTGGGTGAAAAAGTCGCCTGATTTAAAAAAACTTCGCCCATTTTGCCGGGCAAAGCGAAATCAAAGTCGCCTAAAAAAATAGGGAAGTCGCTTTGCGTATATTGACCACGTGTCGGGTACTTGATACATAATCAGCGTGTGTAGATCTGTTACCTAACAGTGCGTCATACCCAATTCACAGCTTGTGTCCAATCAGGGAAATTAAGTGTTTTCAACTGTCCGATTTGACAAGCAGTTGTAAATTAGTTTCTCGGGTACCAAATCCCCTTCTTAATTGGTAGGTGTCATCTTAACCGACACTATTCACCCCATTGCCCCTTCAAGTTGCTAGAATTATTGTGAAGTTTAACCAGTATTTTTCGCCAGTCATAAGAAACATCGGCGCTGCCTGGCGGCTTGTCTGGCCTCTTTTTTCAGTGTAAAACCCAGACTCAGATATTGATGTTTATTTCCAAAATGTCCCGGAAATAGAAACGTAATTGGCACCCTGCTTTTGAAACACCATTTACCCAATCCTTTATTACTCGCACTTTTACTGATGAACAGACAGGATGACGTTTTTAGATAATCTGCTAAAATCATTTGGCAATATTTTGAATTCATTTGGCTACAAAATGGCACCATCTGTGTCACGTTACAACTGATTTTTGGACGAATTCCAGCAAAGTCACATGATTTAATTTCAAAATGGCGACGGGACGTTCACATTAGCTCAAGAGCGGTTTTCTTTCAAACGTTTGGATGAAATTGCATACTTTTCTTTGGCGCGAACAAAAGGATGAAATTAAAAAAATATATATACATTGTTAATGATTCTATACTCTGTTAAAATTTTGACATTTTTCTCTGATCGGACCCTATCTACCGCGAACGCATGATCTACCAGGCTAAATCAGGTGTTTAAGTTGGAAATGTATGTCCTTAGTGATGTTTTCATTAACAATTTATCTGTTGTCAGTTAAAGACAAACAGTATTCAGAAAAACTTGTCTTCACTGTCTCTAGTTGTCAGAAAGTGGACTTTAATTACCATGAGGAAGTTGAAAACATTGTGCCAATTGGAGAAAATGCTGGTAGCAAGCTTTCCTCCTTTTGACACAATATTTTCGTAACTTTTTAACATTATTTATATCCTTTGAGTAATTATCTATTTGCCTGCTGTAAATGCTTTTGATTTGATATTTAGAATTTTTTCTTACCTGGTCAGGGACAGGCAGTGTTCTGCCAAGGCCACGTATTTGCGATTTTCTCGCTAAAAAATTCAAAATGTCACAGAAAAAATCGGTAAAAGGCGATTTCTGTCGCATATGAAAAATCGGGGCTAAAAAAGTAGCTTTTGTACAAAGCTTTTCTGTAGCCTTTGTTTGCTTGGTATGGAATTCCAGTTTCAGCATTATTTTAGGGCCACTGTGGCAGCCAGTTCACTTATCTGTGCCTTTCTAGAGTTTCAGTAGACAGTACAGGTGATAGATGTTTCATTAATAGACAACATACCTGTCAAGTCTCACTGTTTAACCATAAGAGTCACGGTTTAAGCTCTCATGGTAGACATTACATTTTGATGGGTCTCCAAGATCCATTTTGTCTAACAGCCGACTGAATCATGAGGTTAAATGGTCCTTGGATGTACAAAAAATTTAACAATAGCAAAAAAAGTTTCTGCCCATGTCAGCCTGCTCTGACTGCCTGGGGTGACCTGGGTCATTACATTTTGCAAATGCACTGAACCCCAATGTCACAGAGCATGGCTCAAATATACATGTAACATATTATCGTAACATATTATCAGTAAATCACATCTTTAAGTAGTCAATTACAGAAGTCAGATCATTTTACAGCATTTTGGATTTTCCTCATTGACTGTCCAATTTTCCCTTTTTCATTCTTAATTCTGTCCCGGTCTTTTAAACTGTACAGGCATTTGCTTAAGCAATATTGCCATGTAAAGATTCGCCTAAAGCAACATTTGTATTTTAAAAGAAAACTTGAACTATTCTATTTTACATACATATGTTTTTGTCTGTAACAGAAAAACGTTGGGAGAGCAATCAACATTAGTGTGTTTTGACCACTAGTACCATTATTGTCATACCCTCTAAATCTTACCCTACTCCCTCCCCCTGCTTCCCCTGATTTTTAGCCCAGGGGAAAGGTGAACCCTTAAAATAGGTTGGTGGGAACACTGTTTTACCAAACAATTCCAAGTTTTAATGACCCTGAGGGAGAGGGCTTTTTGAAAATGTTGGAAAACGCTGGTAACCAGCCTTATTTCCTTTTAAACAATGTTTCCTACTATTTCAAGTGCAAATGTTGTTATTTGAGTCACATTTGATTTGTCATCTGCAAATGCTTTCAATTTGTACAAGCCTCAATTTTGTCATGTGCTTAAGAGTTAAAGGGTAGAAAACATGGTGGAGGTAAAAAGAGTATTGTGGTTTTCTCCTTTTCAATGTTTTGAGAGTCATTCTTTTTGGGTTACAGAATCCAAGACTGAAGAATGAATAAAACTATTTATTTATTTCAGGCTGAGGAAGTTTTAAGACGCGAAAAACATGGTTGTCTTCTGAACCATATTTTGTGTACAGAACTACAAGAGCTGCTATTAGATTATGAGATTAAAAGCCAGGAAATCTCCTTATTATCCAGGTACCAACAGGTTTTGTAAAAATGTGACTGATAATCCTTTGCCAGTTAACTCTCTACCAAATGACAGAAATGTAGACCAGTCCAAATTCAAAGCATTTGCAGACGACAAATCAAACATGGCCAGAATTATGAAATTTGTCCCTGATAGGGTTAAAAAACATAGTGGGAAAAGGAGAAAATGCTGGTGGTTACCAGCATTTTCACCTTTTCCCAATATGTTTTCATATCTCTTCTTTTTGAGGGTGTGATTGTGTAAAGGGCCAATTATTGTCATACGTTGTTTTTGCTGGTGTAACACATTTTCAGTTCCATCATGGCGACAGCTGACATATTTATATATGTCCTTGGTTTCACCAGTGCTAGGCTAGGGCTCTGAAATGCCTTGCTCAAGGACACTCATGATAAACCCAGTGCTTCCAAGTAGACTTGATCTGAGGGCCTTCAGGTTATAAGTCTTGCACTTAACTCTATACCACATGAGAAAAATGTCAAACTGTCCAGTTGAAAGCATTTGCAGACAAAAATATAAATGTAGCTCAAATGATGGAATTTGTCTCTGAAATGATAGAAAATATTGCAGAAAAAAAAGAGAAAATGCTGTATACCAGCATTTTCTCCTTTTTCCTGCAATGTTTTCAAAAGGTTTCTTCTTCAGGGTTGTTAAAAACTCGAGATTGTGTGGTAAGGATTTAACCACTGAGCCATGCAGGACCCCTGAATAATCCCATTTATAAACAATTTATAGGAAGAAGCCTTTGGAAAACATTGTGGGAAAAGGAAAAAAAAATGCTGGAAACAAGAATTTTCTTTTTCCACAATGTTTTCTACCCTATCGGAGACAAATCCAATTATTTGAACTGCTCTTTATTTGTTGTCTAGAAAGGCTTTCAATTTGGACAAGTCTTGATTTTTGTCATGTAAAGGGTTAAACAACCGGGAGGAAGAACCCTTTTGAAAACATCATGGGAAAAGGAGAAAAATTGGTAACCAGCATTTCCTCCTTTTACCCGTGTTTTCCATTCTTTCTGGTACAATTCCTGTCATTTGTGTATGATTTAATTTGTGAGTTTTGACAGGTTTAAAAGTGTTGTATGGTAAAGTAGGGCTGTCACGATACGCCTTAAGTATACCACAATATATTGCAATACACAGAAACCGTATTGCGGAACGTACCACAATATATCGTTTCCATGTTAAGATTAATATTTTTTTTTTTAAAAATACCTTTGTTATTCATAATTCAGATTTAATTCTTCCAAAACAAGAGAATGTGAATCAATTAAATCACCCAATCTCAACAAAAGTGATTCCAAATACCGGATTTTGCCTTCTTATTCGGTACTTTACTGTACCTGTCCTCAGTCGCGTCTTTAGCATTGGCATTGGCAGCCATTGTTGATATGGTCGTACTCAGTTCAGAAAATGCAAACGCAATCAAGTAGGATTACAAGAAAATACTTCAGTATAATTTGCACACATTTTCCATGAATTTAATTATCACATGAATGAATTTTATTCTCGTATTCCTGTTTTTAAAAATCTGTAACATTTAATGTTTTGAACATCACATTGGTGACTCGGCATTGCGTGGTTTGGATTGAATTGATTGTGACCATAAAATATTGACAATCGCGAATCAAGTATGCCCTAGTCTGCTTTCATACTAAGCTGGTACCCGTAACTGTCCGATAGACAACTGGATGCCAGTCCACTTTCATACGCACTACAATTATAATAGTGATAAGCGTTCGCATGACCACGACGCTTTAGAAACGACTGGATCAAAATAAACCAAAAATACATCGAAACTAGAAAATATCGCAAAAAAATGGTATGTGAAGTTTGTATTGTGGTACATACTGACTTTGAATTATATTTGCAGTACAGTTGAACCGTGTTTATCCGGGCTGCATAATTCCGGAAATCTCAGGATCCGGACAAAAACATCAGGGAACGGATATTTTCTGTACAAATTTTACTTTTTATTCCGGAAATCCGCGTTCCGGAACCGGAATGAAAAAATCGGGAATGATGGGTTAAAAATTAGTACAAACCTTATCCGAGAAACCGGACGTGGCCTGACTGTGTATCACACAATTTAAACTGGTACCCGTTGTATCTCCCGTAACCGTCCGATAGATACAAAAATCGATAACAGGCTACCAGTTTACACACAATGTAGACTTGTTATTTTCCCCGGGACCATAGACTGGTTATCATAAATATCATAAATACAGTCTACTTCGAGCAATTTCGGACTGGTGTGTTGTGAATAACACGGGTATCAGTCTAAATAGTGTCAATTGTTGCAGACGATTTTCACACGTTTTGAAAACACGCGTGTTAATTAGTAGTGTTTTGGAAAACTGTTAAATGACGTTCTCGTGCCATTGATAATTGTCAACTTAACATTATTCATACACATAGTACTGAAGTGACAATTCCACGCTTTTGTTGTTTAATTATTACTGGATCTACTTGATTACAGTAACGATTGCTAAAAAATAACTGAAATGTCCGCAAAGATTTTGTGGGCATGTTTAAACTTATCTTTCAAAATTAAACGAAAAACTAAAATATGAGCATACTGTCTGCTTGCATATTCAATAATCCTTCATTTCAAATACAAATATTTTCAATTTAACTGGTAAACCATAGGAAAAAAAAAACAGTTTGATTCATGTGTACTCGAGATGTTTATGTTCCCCAAAGTACACACAAAATGGCTGCCAAACACGATAAATTTCGTTAGGTTTTTCGAAAATATTTTACTCCTAACAGACTGTAAAGATGATTGAAAATATGCCTGTCTTCGATATCTAATCAATTTGCAATCAGTATTCTCAATTAGTCTTTGCCATTTTACCACTTTGAAAGTACGACTATCAGAAGCCAACAGAATGTCTACACCACCAGCAAAAGACGAGTTGAAGTTCCGACTTCCGTGAAAAAAGACATTTGTCAGTACAAAGAAGACCATCCAAAAAAACACTCGCAGGAATTCAACAACACGTCATGTACATTTAAAATACTGTGCATATTGTGTTTTCTTTTTGTTTCGCCCTTTTCATGATGTTTTCAAAAGTCATAAATGTGCCGAGCTTTACAAGCGCACCTGTTTGCACAATAGGTATGCATGTGCATGTAATTAGGTACACGTAAAAAGACATGTACAAAAACAGACAAATAACAAAAAGGCAAAACGCAAATTTATGACACCCTTTATTTTATAAACCTGAACAATCGTAGGAGCAATAATGACATGTATACAAGTGCTTGTGTAAAACACACGCTGTTGTAATTCTTATGATGCACGGTGTCCCTTATCAACATGGAGGTTACTGACCAAGCTTTTAAACTTGGATGCCATGCCAGCAATCCCAGTTCGTTGATCTGGAAATACGGCTGATCCGGAAACATTCCTTGGAAACAGAAGTAGCCGGATAAACGAGGCTCGACTGTTTACCGGTATATTGTGACTGCCCTATGGTAAAGAGGTTTTTCTTTACCAAATGACAAATTTTTAGACTTGTACAAACTGAAATTAAATAATATAAATGTGACTCAGAAATTGAAACAAAATAAATGTGACTCAGAAATTGAAATTTGTGGAAGGGTAGAAAACATCGCAGGAAATGAAGAAAATGCTGTTTACCAGAATTTTCTCCTTTTGCCACTATGTTTTCAAATCTCTTCATGTTGAGGGTTGTTAAAACTAGAATTGTTTGGTAAAAGGTTAAACCACCAGGAGAGAGATTCCTTTTGAAACACCGTGGGACGTTTAAACTAGGGATTGCGTGGTAAAGAATTAATAGAATGAGTACTGAAACCCTGTCAAATTTGGCTGGATTCCGAACAGTTGGTTTCGAGAAATTGTACTTCATTTTTTATTTTCACTATTTGTTGAATTCACCATGCCTACTTAATTATAGCATCTTGGTGGGTTCAAGCCCAGTTGCAACAAGATATCCCCCCTTTCTTTTTCGTGTTTGTCTTTTTCCTGTTTGCATCGTGAATTCATAATATATGCTAGAAAAAAAAAAGCAAAATCACTGCCAGTGAGTGATTCAGGCCTTCAAAGGCCTCTAGTTTGCATGTTACTATCCAGCGTCTTTATGTTTGCAGAGAAAAGTGTATTTTCTTGTATTTTTCAATGTTCAGTATAAAGTTTCAGTTGACACCAAGAAAGGTAAGCAGACCCCTTTAAACTGCCTTTCATAACTATGGATGCTTTTGCAGCCAATGTAGTTGAAAGATCAGACTGCTCAAAACACGCACAACACTGGCCGCTTTGTTGAGTGATTACGGACAAGCAACCTTAAAATTTCTCCCATTAGGGTATTACAAATGTCTGTCTGATTTGTTAGGTGCTCTTAGGGGTAAAGCTTAAGACAAATTCATTGTGGCCCAAACTAAAGGATTCAATATTAAAAGGATGAAAAGCATTGTGGGAAAAGGAGAAATACTGTTTACAAGCATTTTCTCCCTTTCCTACAATGTTTCCAGGAGTCTTCTTCTTTTTCAGTCATTAAAACTAGTGGCTGTATGGTGAAGGGTTACAGCATTTTGTTAGCCGTCAGTTAACCCTTTACCATATAATCCTGAGTTTTAACGACCCTGAGAAAGGCGATGAAAACATCATGGGAAAAGAAGAAAATACTGGTAACCAGCATTTTCTCCTTTTCCCTTAATGTTTTCTACTGAAGACTGAGATCATCATTTGAGCTACATTCAATTTGTTGTCTGAAAATGTTTCCACTTTGAACCTGTCTAAAATTTTATCGTTTGGCTAAAAGTTAATATTTTTACATTTCAGCACATGGAATCGTTTCAATAAGTTGTGATCCCTCAAGTCGAGAAGAGATTGAGAAGGAAATGTGAACACCTTGTTGTCGCTCATGATCCGGTGAACTCATCTTCAGGTATAACTCACTGTTTACCAAACGATAAGGTTATAGACTTGCTCAAATAAAAAAAACATGCAGAAAGAATTGGAACTTGGCTCAGATGATGGACTTAGTATATCTAAGAAGAAAACATTATCATAAAAGGAGGATGAAGGCTTACAATGAGCAGCAACCTACATCAACATTTGATCAGATAACAAAATTTAGACTTGTTGTCATTGCAAGCATTAGCAGACAAAAAAATGATAATGTGGTCAGTTACCAATGATTTATATAAATGCTGTCAGCTAAAGCAAAATACTGTCAACTAAAGTCATCTTTCGCAACCTGTTGGGTTGATGCCTTCCCAAACAACAAATTATAGACTCTACCTAATTAGAGGTATATGCAGACAACAAATAAAATTTGGCTGAAATGATGGGATTTGTCTTTGAAAGGAATAAAAGAATTTTTTGCAATTAGAGATAAAACTGCCAACACGTTCTCCTTTTTCCTCAATGTTTTCAAAAGCCTTCTACCCAAGAGTTATTAATTCTTTACCACACAATCTATTTTAAACAACCCAGTGAAAGAGAACTTTTGAAAAGCCAGCATTTTCTTCTGTTCCCACATTGTTTACTTTAGTTCTCAAAAATATTCCATTGTTGAATTATTTACCACACAATCCCTTGTTTTAGGGGACCCTTGGAAGGAAGGCTGTTGAAAACATTGTGAGAAAAGGAGAAAAT
Source organism: Tridacna gigas (assembly GCA_945859785.2). Taxonomy (NCBI): domain Eukaryota; kingdom Metazoa; phylum Mollusca; class Bivalvia; order Cardiida; family Cardiidae; genus Tridacna; species Tridacna gigas. The sequence goes on from OX244032.2 coordinate 75,367,984, forward strand.
GCTGGTCACCAGCACTTCCTGATTTTCCCACAATGTTACCTACATTTTTAGCTCACCTGGGCACAAAGTGCTCAAGGTGAGCTTTTGTGTTTGTGCTGTGTCCGTCGTCCAGGCATTAAAAATTATCTTGTGTGCACTCTAGAGGCCACATTTTCAGTCATATACTCATTAAACTTGGTTAGAATGTTTGTTTTGATAATATCTCGGACAAGTTAAAAAATTGGGTCATGTGGGGTCAAATAGTAGGTCACAAGGTCAAAATTTAGAAAAACCTTGTGTGCACTCTAGAGGCCACATTTTTAGTCTAATACTCATGAAACTTGGTCAGAATGTTCTGATGAAAACTGAGACAAATTCAAAATAGGGTCATGTGAGGTCAAAAAGTAGGTCACCTGATCAAATTTTTAGTCTGATTCCTATGAAACATGGTCAGAATACTTTTATTGATGATATCTAGGACAAATCTTAGAAAAACCTTGAGAGCACTCTAGAGGCAACACTTTCGGTCACAAACTCATGAAACTTAGTCAAAAAGTTTGTCTTGATGATATCTCTGACAAGTTTGAAATTAGGTCATGTCATGTCAAAAAGTAGGTCACTCTGCCAAATTTTAGAAAAACCTTGTGTGCACTCTAGAGGCCATATTTTCAGTCAAATACTCATGAACATTGGTCAGAATCTTTGTCTTGATAATATATCAGACAAGTTCAAATTGGGTCATGTTGGATCACAAGGTCAAATTTTAGGAAAACTTGTGTGCAGTCTTGAGGCTACATTTTCAGTCTAATATGGTCGCTGGTTCAATCCCCGGCTTGGCCTATTTCTTTCTGAGGATTGATGATAGTCATTGCGACAGGATTCATTCCTCTCCCACCACTGACCATTGTTTCGACAATGGCTATGTGGGAAAGCAGCCAGTGGCTTGGAAAGAATATTATGTGGAGTACTGGTAAATGAAACTCCATGAGAGCATGGATAGGTGCACTGGCCGCCGTGATATAACTGAAATCAGGGTTCCCATTCACGCACATATGTGCGTGATTCACGCACTGAATTGAATATTCACGCACAGAAGTATGAAGTGAAATGTGCATGCATGCACAGATTTCAGGGCTCCCGTTGTCGATCACCAGTGGTGCCAGTTGGGACAAGTTAACAAGTGTGAAGGTCACTGTTTATCACTGCTAATCAAACTTGGTATCAGTACGCTTTTCTAGTGTAAAATCAAAGGTTTTGAAGTTACATGCTATTCTTATTGACTAATCTATGTCAAATCATGCTGAAATACTACTCCAAAACTTAACAGGCATGAAAAAAAGATCGCTGCAAGAAACATGAAAACCCATAACACAACAAAAATTGGTTTGACATCGTCTGATCATAGGCATTTCAAACTGTCTATTCAGTTTTATCAATGACTTTGAACAGTAAATTTACATAAATATCTCTATAAAACAATAAGTGAAACCTAATTAGTGACTGAAATTGACAGTGAAATGGAAAATTCTACTGGCCGTCAGGCTGTAAGTTGTCCCTCTGAAACTGGTCCCGTGAGTAAGGAAATTGTAACAAGTGTCTTCTTTTTTTAAATTGTCCATATTGTTTTCAAGAGCAGCTGACTGCAGAGTTAGACTCATCAAAACAAATTTTCAATACAACAGACCCTTACTGACTTCCATAGATGCTCTATAATTGTCAATATTAAGTGCACTCCTAGAATTTCTCTTGCACTCCCAAACTTGTATTCCAGGGAGCGCATGCACTCCCGAAAAGAGATGTGAGTGGGAACACTGGAAATAATGTTGAAAACGGCGTTAAACACCATACAATCAATACAATCAGTCTAATACATATGAAACTTGGTCAAATTGTTTTTCTTGATGTTATCTGGCACAAGTTATCTGGCACAAGTTAAAAATAGGTCATGTTGGGTCAAAAAGTAGGTCACATGGTCAAATTTTAGAAAAACCATGTGTGCACTCTTGGGGCCACATTTTCAGTCTAATACTTATGAGACATGGTCAGAATGTTTGTTTTGATTAAGTTTGAAACTGGGTTATGTCGGGCCAAAAAGTATGTCACTGGGACAAATCTTAGAAAAACTTTGTGTTCATTGTAGAAAGTGTTGTCACATTTTCAGGTATAAACTCATGAAACTTCGAGTATTTGTTTTGATATCTTGGACAAGTTTGATACTGGGTCATGTTGGGTCAAAAAGTAGGTTGCTCTGCCAAATTGTAGAAGAACCTTGTGTACACCCTATAGGCAAGACTTTCATCCTGATACCCATGAATCTTGGTTAGAATGGGTTTTTTTTATGAAATCTAGCACAAATTCATCATTGGGTCATGTCAGATCAAAAAGTAGGTCATTGGGCCAAATCTTAGAAAAAACTTGTGAGCACTCGAGAAGCCACATTTTAAGATCAGTTCTAATGAAAGTTGTTAGGATGTTTGTCTTGATGATATATCAGATAAGTTCAAATTTGGGCCATGTCGGGTCAAAAAGTAGGTCACCAGGACAAATCTTAGACAAATCTTGTGTGCAATCTTGAGGCCACATATTTCCTTTTCGATACTCATGAACTATCATCAGAATGTTTGTCTTGATGATATCTCTGCCACGTTAAAAAATAGGTCAAGGAGGTTGAAAAGTAGGTCACAAACACTGATGTGTTTTACATCATTACAACCGGGATCTCTTCAGCTTTATCAGTCCTAGATGACTTTACTCAGGTGAGCGCTTTAGGGCCAATTGCCCTCTTTTTTAAAACAAATCGCATCATTTGAGGCCTATTTAATATATTGCCTGCCAATGCTTTTTTTTTTTCAGTCTGGACATGTATATCTAAAATTTGATCAATTAGTAAAGGGTTAATTCTTTGCCACATGGAAAAATTTTAGACTTGTCCAAATTGAAGGAATTTGTGGATGAGAAGTCAAATATTTTTCAAATGATAGTATTTTGCCCTGAATAGGAATAAAACAGTGTGGGAAAAGGAGGAAATGCTGGTTTCCAGCATTTTCTCCTTTTCACACAATGTTTTCAAAAGGTTTTTCATGGGCGTTAAAACTTGGGATTGTATGATAAAGGATAAAGTGACATATAATTTGTTGTCTGCCCTTGCTTTCAATTTGGACTAGTCTAAAATATTTTTGTTTGGTAAAGGGTTAAACACAAGATTATTTGGTAAACTTGGTAAACGATAAATTTTCTACGTACTTTTACTCTTAAGAGTAAACATTCTGAAAGTGTGTATAATTCATTCCCTTTGGAATACAAGTGAATTTGACATAAATTTTCTACCTTTGTTTCAAAACAGATAGTAAAATTATGTTTGCGGAATCATCCCAACTTCCTGGAAATGTGGAGTCAGCTATACAACATTGAAAGGATGAACAGGCCTTGTTAAAGGATGATTATTTGAAACGAGAAACAGTTTTCATTATACTACCAGGTAAACAGTGTGAAGGAAATTCATATTATCCTTGAAGTGACTTTCACATTTATAGTTAGTTGCCTTTGCGGCCAGCGTAGATCGAAGATCAGACTGCACAAAGCAAGCATTCTGATAATGATCTGCATTGTCTGCTTAGCTGAGACATTCTGGCACAAAGCAACCTTGAAATTGCAGGTATTTTGGTCTTATTTCTGGACTGAAAGTGTCCGTTGGGTTTATTTGGCACTGTTAGTGTTGACCTTGGAAGGGCTGAAGACATTTGTAGATCATTGATGAAATGTGGCTTAAATGATGAATTATGTATTTGAAAGGGTAGAAAACATTGCTTGAAGAGGAAAAAATGCTAGTTACCAGCATTTTTCCCTTTTTAATCCCTTGTCGCAAAACTGGGAGGAAATACAGGAATGGCCATTGTCTGTCCATCCATAACACTTTCTTGTCTGCTCTTTATCTTCCTGAACCCTTTGAAAAATTTTTATTAAACTTTGGTCAAATGTTCATCTCAGTGAAACAGTGTGCAATGCACAGGTTCCATTACTCTGTCTTCATTCTTTTTGGAATTATTGCCCTTTGTCATTTTACAAATTCAATTTTTGTCAGAACATAAATTCCAAAGTACAAAAGCTATCAGCTTCAAACTTCATACACAGATAAATCACATTGAGGACATCTTCGCAAGCCAAGGTGACGATCACTACATGGATCTTACCCCTTGGCTGATCGTGTCGAAATTTGTTAGCACGGCGACGCGCCACCTACTGGATTTTTATTGTTGTCACCTTTAGATTTACGTCATCGAAAACCAATCAAACTTCGCGTAACATAACTCTTTTGGCCAAAGACTTGTTTACCTTTCTCGGTGTTGGGCTCTGATCTTTTAAGGGCTTTGGTGATGTTGTTTAAACGGGGGTCCTTGACAATCAGCCACGAAGGTTTGGTTCAATTATAGTTTTTTCAGCATGCTTTTTCCATAATTTGCAAACAGTTGACGGCTTTTCAGATCGCAAACTTGACAGACGATTTATCAAGCCAAAATCCATTTTCGAAATCTTAAGTTTCGCGAAGCAAAAGCCACGCATACTTTGACAGTCCATCATCTTGTGTCGGAGTGTATCTTGAAACTTCTTTTAACTGATTTGTTGACAGTGAATATTGAAGAAAATATTTTTTGTCTGTATTTTGTTGGTTATAATTCCCAGCATATCCGATAACTTTCTCCTGTGGTCATTTTTATTTACATTTTGCTGATGTTGGATAGCAAATGTAACACGCTATTGGATTGGAGCTTTCAGTCCTGACTGCAACCAATGGTTACACGTATCGCGAGGCTAACAAATTTCGACTCAATCAGCCAAGGGGTAAGATCCACTTTGTGATCGTCACCTTGGCTTGCGAAGATGCATTGAGGACAAAATTTAATGCACTGCAGAAGCACCATAACTCTGTCAAACAGCATATGCAGAGAAATCACATTGAGGAGATGTGAAGTGCACAATATCTCTAACTCTGTCTTCATTATTATTTGACTTATCACCCTTAATTATTTTACACATTAAATTTTTGTCCGGAGCATAACTCCCAAAGTATAAAAGCTATAAACTTCAAGCTTCATGTGCAGATAAATGACATTGAGGAGAAGTGCAAGTGCACAAGATCTCTAATTCTTCATTATTTTTGGAGTTATTGCCCTTTGTCATTTTACAAATTGATTTTTTGTCGGGAGCATAGCAGGCTTTCAAGCAGGCCCTACTTTTCTCTACCTTTTTTCTGTTCCCCTACTTTACCTACTTTTTTTTTCTGAAAATGCCCTACTATCCCTACTTTTGTATAGGAAAATAGAAAACATTTATAAAAAGGGTAAAAAAGGTGAAAGTTATGGGTGAAAGTTTACCTATTATAATGGAATTCTGTATTTTCAGGGTCCAGCTAGGTCATTTTTCCATACTTTTTTTCAGAAGGGCACTTGAAAGCCTGTAAAGGGTTAACAGTAACTTCAGAATGGATAAAAAAAATTGCACGAAACCAAACAGCGAAATTCTAGGCTTGTCCAAATCTAAAGCATTTGCAGAAGACACATTAAATATTGCTTGAAATCTGGGATTTAAACATGGTGATAAAAGTATAAAATTTTGATCTGTAGTATTATCTTTGTTTTCTACAATGTTTTCAAACACTTTTTCCACAGAGGTTTTTAAAACATGGGATTGTTTGGTAACAAGGTAACAGGTTAAGTGGAAGTTAAAGAAATACTTTCATGTGAATGTCTGAATTATGAGTGGTTTCAGTATTTCAGATGGATGACTGGACCTTGGGAGATAGAGCTTCAGTGTACTGCTGACCATGGTATGTAATATGTTTTATAACAAGACAGTTTATTGTTGACTTTTAGCCTTTGTGATCGTGCTGTGTTCGTTGTCAACTTTTACCTTGTTTATGCTCTCAAGGCTACATTTTCCGCATGATACTCATGAAACATGTACAGAATGTTTGCTTTTAGCTCCACTGGCCAAAGACCAGCCAGCTTATGTCATGGCCCTGTGTCTAGTGCATTAATTTTTATATCCAACATCTTCTCTGAAACTACCCATCCAGTTTTTAACAAACTTCACAGTAATGATCCTGCCATGGTCCTCTTCAGAATCAGTTGGAAGAATTTGATTCCCGTAAAAACACTGGTTGCCATGGCAACAAAACTGAAAAATATTGGAAATCTTTTAGAATATTCTTGCAGGGCTGAAAAATAGCTCTTGTCTGAGGTCAGGGAGCTACTGAAATGGAGATTGGACCTGTTTAAACAGACAAGGTCAGGGTCCAATAGACCTGTCAAAATGGAGGTTGGACCTGTTCAGTCTTCAAAGTATTAAGTCCAATGCCGGAAAAAGTAAATTCTGAATGATTTAAATTTAGAGTAATCATTCTAATTATGATTCAGGTCTGCTTGTTAAAGGAAATCTTTGTGTAAAGTAAACTGTATGCCGGACATGAGGATGCTACCACGTAAACTTATTTGAGTCATTGTATATCAGCAGTTTTCCCCGGTTCCCGATTTGCCTACAGTCGTTTAATAGGTACGTGCGGTGAAGCCGGTTAAAATCTATGAGTGATTCAAAGTCTATGCTTCTCATTAAGGGTTTATTCAAATTCGGAGTTTCATCAAATATTAAATGGAAAACGCCGGAGGAAAATAAAATCAGAGACCGAAAATTTGTGAACAAAAATCGGGTTGGGACATTCCATCAACATTGAAACTAAAGTTGGTCATGGAATTCGTTCCAAGATGCAACCGTTAAACTGCGATCCAGTAGCAGGGTAAAAAATATTCCAAATTTCCTTTTGGTGCACATAATAATGCTTATTGTCGTGGTGTGGTTTCCGCTGTCCGTCCGTCTGTCCGTTAGTCTTTTATTGTTTATGCGATAAAGTCTGCATTTGTGGTCAGATTTTCGTAAAACTTGCACAGGTTGTTTATCTCATCAATAGCTTGAATCCTATAGATTTTGAAAAAAATCTGACAATCAGAGTGGGAAAAGTAGCCATTTAAAGTTCAAAATTTCAATTTCTTGTTTACGCATTAAAGTCCACATTTGTGGTTGGATTTTTGTGAAACTTGCACAGTTAGTTTATCTCATCAATAGCTTGAACCTTATCAGTTTTGAGAAAAATCTGACTATCGGTGTGGGAAAAGTAGCCATTTAAAGTTCAAAATTTCAATTTCTTGTTTATGCTATAAAGTCTGCATTTGTTGTTGAATTTTCGTGAAACTTGCACAGTTTGTTTATCTGATCAATGGCTTAAATCCTATTGATTTTGAAGAAAATCTGACAGTCAGTGTGGGAAAAGTAGCCATTAAAACTTGAAAATTTCCATTTCTTGTGTACGTGATAAAGTCTGCATTTGTTGTTGAATTTTCGTGAAACTTGCACAGTTTGTTTATCTGATCAGTAGCTTGAACCCTATGATTTTGAAAAAAAATCTGACAATCAGTGTGGGAAAAGTAGCCATTTAAAGTTCAAAATTGTGATTTTTTGTTTACACGTTAAAGTCTGCATTTAGTGTTGAATTTTCGTGAAACTTGCACAGTTTGTTTATATGATCAATAGCTTGAATCCTATTGATTTTGAGAAAAATCTGACAATCAGTGTGGGAAAAGTAGCCAATTAACCCTTTACCGCACAATGACGCCTTTTAACGACCCTAGGAAAGAAGCCTTTTGAAAATATTGTGGGAAAAGGAGAAAATGCTGGTAACCAGCATTTTCTCCTTTTCCCACAGTGTTTTCTACTCTATCAAGAGAAAATTGCACCATTTGAGCCACAATGAAATTGTCGTCAGCAAATGCTTTTGATTTGGACAAGGCTAAAATTTTGTCGTCTGGTAAAGGGTTAAAGTTCAAAATTTCAATTTTTTGCTTATGCAATAAAGTCTGCATTTGTGGTCGGATTTTTGTGAAACTTGCACAGTTTGTTTATATGATCGAAAGCTTGAACCCTATCGATTTTGAAAAATATCTGACAGTGTGGGAAAAGTAGCCATTTAAACTTTAAAATTTCAGTTTCTTGTTTACGTGATAAAGTCTGCATTTGTTGTTGAATTTTTGTGAAACTTGCACAGTTTTTTTATCTGATCAAAAGCTTGAATCCTATTGATTTTGAAAAAAATCTGACAATCAGTGTGGGAAAAATAGCCATTTAAACTTGAAAATTTCAATTTCTTATTTACGCAATTAAGTCTGCATTTGTTGTTGAATTTTTGTGAAACTTGCACAGTTTGTTTATCTGATCAATAGCTTGAATCCTATTGATTTTGAAAAAAAATCTGACAATCAGTGTGAGAAAAGTAGCCATTTAAAGTTCGAAATTGTAATTTTTTGTTTACACAATAAAGTCTGCATTTGTAATCGGATTTTCGTGAAACTTGCACAGTTTGTTTATCTGATCAAAAGCTTGAACCCTATTGATTTTGAAAAAAATCTGACAGTCAGGGTGGGAAAAGTAGCCATTTAAAATTCAAAATTTCAATTTCTTGTTTGTGCGATACAGTCTGCATTTTTCATCAGATTTTAGTGATATCATCAACAGCTTGAACCCCATTGATTTGGAAAATATTTCGAAAATCAGTTTTGAGAAAGTAGCCAATTAAATTTGAAAATTTAAAATTTCTTTTTACATGATAACGTCGGCATTTGTGGTTGAATTTTCATGAAACTTAAACTGTTGCTTTATATTATCAATAGCTTAACCCTATTGATTTTGAAAAACAAAAGAAAATGACAATCAGTATGGGAAAAGGAGCCATTTACAGTTGAAAATTTACCTTTCTTTTTTATGCAATTAAGTTACTTTTTTTATTTAATTCTTTTGAAACTTGCAAAGATTATTTGTATCATCAAGGGATTGAGCTCTATTAAGAATGAAGAAAATCTAGCAATTAATTTAGGAAAAGCAGCCATTTGATGACTTAGTATTGTTTTAATCAACACAGTCCACATTATTAGTCACATTTCTTTGAAACTTGCAGGGATTGTTTAAAACAATGAATAGTGAAACCCTATCAGATTTGGCTGGATTCTAAACAGTTGGTGTTAAGAAATTGTGCTTCAATTTTTTTCACTATTTGTTTAATTCACCATGCCTATTTGCACTGTCTTAGTGGGTTCAAGTCCAGTTGCAGTGACACCCCACCCCACCCCCCCATTTTTGTGTTTGCTTTTTTTCCTTTTTGCACCATGAATTCATAACGTATGCTAGGGGAAAAAAAAAGGCAAAATCAATGCCAGTAGAGCAATTCAGGCTCTCAAGGGCCTCTAGTTTAAACATCTTTCTTGCATTGAAGCTGTACCAGAGTATTTAAGGGGTTTGGTCATAATGACTGAAAATGACTTGTATAACGACTGAAAAAATAAGGACCTGCCCAAGTGTACTTTGGACCCTCCTGTTATAAGGGCCAATAGGTCCCGGACCCAGCTACTTCAATCATTATTTTTCAGACCTGTCTTGTCCAAAACCATAAGGCCTAGGGCTACCAAATTTGGCATGTAGCTTCATCTAATGGACCTCTACTAATTTTCTTCAAATTATAGCCCTGGGGCCAAATTGGCCGCGCCCGTGTAGTCACAAGTTTTACGTAGGCTACTATAGGGAAGACTTTAAAATTCTTCTGGTTCTAAACCATATGGCCTAGGGCTTCCAAAATTAGCATGTAGCTTCGTCTCATGGATCTCTACTAAGATTCTTAAAATAAAAGCCCTTGGGCCAAAATTGGCCCTGTACTGGGGCTTACAAGTTTTATATTGGCCTATATAGAGAGAGCTTTAAAACTGTTCTGGTTCTAAACCATATGGCCCCAGGGCTACCAAATTTGGCATGTAGCTTCACCTAATGGACTCTACTAAGATTCTTAAAATTATAGCCCTGGGGTCAAAATTGGCCCTGTTCTAGGGGTCACAAGTTTTACAAGGGCTTTTATAGTGAAAACTTTAGAAATCTTTTTGTTCTAATTTTAAGGCTTAGGGCTACAAAATTTGGCATATAGCTGTATCTAGTGGATTTCTTCTGAATTTTGAGCCATTGAATCAAAATAAACCCCACCTCTAATGTTTAATTAAGGAAACTTAGAAAATCTTCTTGTTAATAACCATATGGCCTTGACCTATATTATTTGGTATGTGGCTGTATCTCTTTGACCTGTACCAGGATTCAAGTAATACCGTAATTCACCAATGTATTTGGACAGAAAAAAAAAATTAAGTTATTTAGTGTCCAAATCTTTAGGAAATTATCACTTTGAAAAAAAGGGGGTGGCCGAAATAATAGGTTTTACTTTGTTGTCCGAATGTGTGTCCAAAATAATAAGGGTAAAATCTGACAAATTTAGATCTATTTATAGCACAGATGAAGGCCTCAAAACTTAGCATATCTAAAGTTTCAGTGTGTTTTCAATCTTAAAAGCATGCGTTTTAAATATTTTCATAATTTCTTAGACCTAAAAGCAGTAGCTCTCTAAAGTCATGGTTCAGTAGTGGATGGTATATATCCAAGATCAGACTGCACTTTCTGTATAATCTGGTGCCTATCTACACTGTATGCCAAAATTTTGAACTCTGCCATCTTGCCATCAGCAGAGTAAATTTAAAAGCCATATGTCAATAAGATTTCACACCTGTCACGGGTACACAAATGTTTGCAGTAAAATTTGGATTAGGGGTATGACGTAATGTGCAAATCATCCAGAGCGAGAGGGTTGTAATGCATCTGTTTTTGTACATACTCTGCTGAATAGATCTCCCTGGTTACAGGATGACCTCCAGTCAACGTAAAATGACCACGCAATAAGCCTATATCATGCCCACTTTGTACTACCCTTTTGTGTTTAGTAATGGTCATTTCAAGAACGCCTGGGCAGCCATGTCTCATAACTTGTGTAGTCAGCTGAAAAAAAGTCTGCCTGTTTTTAGCTCACCTTAGCACAACGTGCTAAAGGTGAGCTATTGTGATCGCCCTATGTCCGGCGTCCGTCAACAATTTCTTTAAACATCTTCTTCTCCTAAACCACTGGGCCAATCTTGATGAAACTTGGCAGGGATGTTCCTTGGGTGAAGCTCTACCACAGTTGTTCAAAGAATTGAATTCCACCCACAACTCTGGTTGCCATGGCAACAAAAAGGAAAAAAAAGCAAAATCTTTGAAAATCTTCTTCTCTGAAACTAGAAGGCGCAGAGCTTTGATATTTGGTGTGTAGCATCTCCTAGTGGACCTCTACCAAGTTTGTTCATTTGATGTCCCTAGGGTCAAAACTGGCCCCGCCCCGGGGGTCACAAGTTTGAGCATAGTAACAAAGAAGGAAAACTTTAAAAATCTTCTTCTCTGAAAGTTGAAGGTGTAGAGCTTTGATATTTGGCATGTAGCATCTCCTAGTGGACCTCTACCAAGTTTGTTCATATGATGCCCCTGGGGTCAAAACTGGCCCCGCCCCGGGGGTCACAATTTCCAACATAGGAACAAAGAAGGAAAACTTTAAAAATCTTCTTCTGTAAAACTAGAAGGCATAGAGCTTTGATATTTGGCATGAAGCATCTCCTAGTGGACCTCTACCAAGTTTGTTCATATGATGCCCTTGGGGTCAAAACTAGCCCTGCCCCGGGGGTCACAAGTTCGAACATAGGAACAAAGAAGGGAAACTTTAAAAATCATCTTCTCTGAAACTGGAAGGCGTAGAGCTTTGATATTTGGTATGTAGCATTGCCTAGTGGACCTCTACCAAGTTTGCTCATATGATGCCCCTGGGGTCAAAACTGGCCCCACCCCGGGGGTCACAAGTTTGAGCATAGTAACAAAGAAGGAAAACTTTAAAAATCTTCTTCTCTGAAACTTGAAGGCGTAGAGCTTTGATATTTGGTATGTAGCATCGCCTAGTAGACCTCTACTAAGTTTGTTCATATGATGCCCTTGGGGTCAAAATTGGCCCTGCCCCGGGGGTCACAAGTTCAAACATAGGAACAAAGAAGGAAAACTTAAATTTTTTTTTTCTCTTAAATGGGAAGGCATAGAGCTTTGATATTTGGTATGTAGCATCTCCTAGTGGACTTCTACCAAGTTTGTTCCAAGGATGCTGCTTGGGTCAAAACTGGACCAGCCCCTGGGGTCACAAGTTTGAACATAGGAACAAAGAAGGAAAACTTTAAAATTCTTCTTTTCTGAAACCGAAAGGTGTGGAGCTTTAATATTTGGTATGTTGCATCTCAGAGTGGACCTCTACCAAGTTTGTTCATATGATGCCCCTGGGTCAAAAGTGGCCCCGCCCCGGGGGTCACAAGTTCGAAGATAGGAACAAAGAAGGAAAACTTTAAATTTCCTTTTCTCTTAAACGGGAAGGTGTAGAGCTTTGATATTTGGTATGTAGCATTTCCTAGTGGACCTCTACCAAGTTTGTTGATATAATGCCCCTGAGTCAAAACTGGCCCAGCCCTGAGGGTCACAAGTTCGAACATAGGAACAAAGACGGAAAACTTTAAAATTCTTCTTTAAAACTGGAAGGCGTAGAGCTTTGATATTTGGTATGTAGTGATTCTCTTCTAAGTTTGTTTGCCCATCTAAGCGCAACAAGTTCATTGAGTTCAAAATTGGGTCATCTTGGGTCATAAACTAGGTCACTAGGTCAAATTAAAGAAATACCTTGTTGGCACTCTCGAGGCCACATTATTTGCTCAATTGCCTTGAAAATTAGTTAGAAAGTTTGTCTTTATAAAGTCTCACATAAGATTAATTTGGGTCATCTTGGGTCATAAACTATTTCACTGGGTCAAATTAAAGAAATACCTTGTTTACACTCTGGAGGCCACATTTATTGCTCAAATGACCTGAAATTTGGCTAGAATGTTTGTCTTGATGAAATACCAGATGAGTTTGGATTTGAGTTACCTGGAACCATAAACTAGGTCACTAGGTCAAAATAAAGAAATACCTTGTGGGCACTCTAGAGGCCACATTCTTTGCTTAATTGCCTTGAAAATTGGTCAGAATGTTTGTCTTTGTAAAATCTCACATGAGTCTGAATTTGGGTCAACTGGGGTCATAAACTAGGTCACTTGGTCAAATTAAGAAATAGCTAGTGGGCACTCTAGAGGCCACATTTATTATTCATTTGATTTGAAAAATTGGTTAAAATGTTTCTTTTGATATAGTCAAAGACCAGTTCAAATTTGGGTCATCTGGGGTCATAATCTAGATCACTAGGTCAAATTAAAGAAATATCTTTAGGGTACTCGAGGCCACATTTTTTGCTCAATTGACTTGAAAATTGGTCAGAATGTTGGTCTTCATGAAATATGAGTTTGAAATTGGGTCACCTGCGGTCAAAAACTAGGTCACATGGTCAAATTAAAGAAAAACCTTGAAGGCACTGTACTAAGGTGAGCAACCCAGGGCCATCATGGCCCTCTTGTTTCTTTAGAAAAGATTGCTTGCAGCCGAATAAACAGGAATGCGTATGATAGTTAATGCATCAGATCTAGTTTTATGTATAAATGGATTATTGATAAATAAAGGAAAGAAGCAATGAAGTTTAGAATTTATAAATTCTTTAATAAGGTTTATGGAGGGCCAATTTCACGCTTCTGCAGGTACCTTATGAAAACATAACGAAAAAAGGAGAAACTGCTTACACAACATAAAAAAGTCAAGAAATGTTACACCCTTCAAGCACCTTTCAAAACTAGTTGCTTTGGCAGCCTACATGTAGATCAAGATCACACTGGGCAGAATGTTTGGTCTGATCTTGATCTAAATTCACACTGTCCGTTTTAGTGAGAAGTTTTCAACAAAGACAACCTTGGTGTTGCATTTTGTGTGTGTGTGGGGGGGGGGGCGTCTTATTTCATGACTTAAAATCACTGCCAAGTTACTCGGCTCTTTTGGGATTCATGTTCATAACGATGAATATCTGCGATGCAAAAATGTGCAAATATACAGTAGGGATCGTAATATTATAATATACGATCCCTGATGCAGCCAATCATTATTGGAAACATTTTCTTTAAAAAAGTGTATTAACTCTTTACCACACAATCCCGACTTTTAACGACCCTGTAAAAAAAAGCCTTTTGAAAACATTGTGGTAACCAGCATTTTCTCCTTTTCCCACAATGTTTTCAACCCTTGCAATAACAAATTTCAATTTTTCAGTTCCATTTATTTTGACGTCTGCAAATGCTTTCAATTTGGACCAGTCTAAAATTTTGTCGTTTGGTAAAGAGTTAACTGGCTGATATTTTGGAAAATTAAGGTTACAGGGTATCTGAATATTTAGGAAAATTTATTTTTTGGACTGTCCGGAGTAAGGACTCAAAATAAATTATTTTTGAACATTTCTGACAGTTTCTGAACTTTTAGGGTGTCCGCATACATTGCTGAATTACGGTAGCTCAAAATTAGATAGTGAAATTTCATTAGTTGTCATGTATATCTATGACAGGATCCAAATTGGGTAATGTTGGGTCAAAAAGTAGGTAGCTGGGCCAAAACTTAGAAAAACTTTGTTTACACTCTAGAGGCCACATTTTGAGCCTGAAATGTCAAAAACTTGGTTGGAATGTTTGTCTCGATGATATCTCAGACAAGTTCGAAATTGGGTCATGTTGGATCAAAAAGTAGGTCATGGGCTAAATCTTATACAAAACCTTCTTTGATAAATCTTAGAAAAAACCTTGTGGCCACATTTTTTGTCCAATACTCATGAAGCTATGTGTTGGTTTGTATGCTATCTCAGGTCCCCATATTTATCCTTCTTTATCATTATTAGATTCCTCCAAATGCTTCTAACATTGGTGTCCGTAGTGTATTGCATGCCCCAGTATTTTTTTAACACAAACTCCTACCTGTAATTGGTATATAATTAATCTGCTTGCAAACTTGCAAAGGTTTGAAAACCTGTGACCAGCCTAGATTTTCACAACTGTTGATTGACAATGTCAACTGGTATCATTCAGTCATTAACTGCGAGTGAATGTAATTAAAGGCGTTATTTGGTTTTTCACATCAGTTAATCGATCAAAAAGGCAATTAATAATTAAGAAATTCCTTAAAACATCCGACAAGGCATAAACAGGTAATTGTCTGAAGCGGTTACTAGAAAGACTGGAAAACACCGAAAAATGTCAGAAAACACCCAAAATACAGCAAAATACATATTGAAACAGGGGGTCAAAAGGTTAGGGTTATAACTTATACATGTATGTTAAATAGGGGTACTGGAGAAGGAAGTTATCATCCAATACCTGCCATATAGTACCATTGATACTACCTCATCCTTTTCTTTTTTATCACCGAAAATCATCGCATAGCCCCCCAAAAATTGGGAAAAAAAGCAAACCATATAGGTGGAGGGGTTTCGTTTGGTTAGAGTTACCTGGTCATTGGGGATATGGGTAGGATATTACCTTTAACTCGCCTAAACCACCTAAATATGCCAGGAAACACCAGTAGGTGTTTCTACTAACTAGTGACCCAGTCTGAAGTCCTCTGAGTGATTGAAACTCTAGAAGGAGAAATCACTCCCGCGGGATTCAACAAACGTGAAAACTGGATAAATTCGTTTCATGTGTTTATCATGATAAACATGTATTTATAGATGGATGAAAAATAAAGATAAGTAAACTTTCTTGTTTCAGACGGTCACGTGAGATTACCCCCAATACGAAAGCTTGCAATTTGTTTGTTTTCTTTTTGAATGTGTCTGAGCTAGGTGGGAGGAGAAACAATCACAAAAATAACATCGGATCAAGCCTTCAGAATGAAGGAATGGGAGATATATCTACATATATAATAGGTACTAGTTTAGGGTATTCAAGACATACTGCGTAAATCTGATAGTCTATTTCCGTATATACCCAGATACAGTCAACACTTTTCGGTTTGTATCATATGTAGTTTGAATAGAATACCCCGGTCCCTTGTGCTACAAACTGTCAAAGTTTTACTGTAGCTTGAAATCGTAATTATAGGTCAAAAATGGACTTGCCCTGGGGTTACAATTTTCACATCTCATTACAGAGGAAACTTTGTCAGGCTTATTGCTTGAAACCTTTCAGCCTGTAATTGTAATGTTTGGTATGTATGGTTTGTACATATTAGCCAGTGGAGCGATACAGGGCCATCATGGCCTTTTTGTCACACCATCTCATAGGAGTTTAAAAAAGGGTCATGTCGGGTAAAAATAAGGTCACCATGTCAAATCTTCGAAAAACCTTGTATGCCCTGTAGAGGCCACATGTTCAGTCCACTTATATGAAAATTGGTATGAATATTTGTCCTTATGATATCTCAGAAGAGAATGAAAACAGATCATGTCGGTTCAAAAAGTTAGTCAGCAGGTCAAATCTTTCAAAAAACGTTTGTATGGTCTAGAGACTAGATCTTCAGTTCAATACTCATGAAAGTTGGTCAGTGTCTTTTTCTTGATGATATATTGGGCACTTTTGAAAATATGTAATGTTGGGTCAAACAGTAGGTCACCAGGTTAAATCTTAGAAAACATTTTGTACACTCTAGAGGCCACTGTTTCTGTCCAGTGCTCAAGAAAGTTAGTAGGAATGTTTGTCTTGATGATACCTTGAATTAGTTGCAAAGTGCATCATGTTGAGTAAAAAATTGGGTCACCAGTTCAGATATTCGGAAGACCTTTTGTACACTCCGGAGGCCACATTTTCAGTCTTAAACTCATGAAAATTAGTCGAAATGTTTGTCTTGATATCTGGAATTACTTCAAAAATGGATCATAACCCTAACCCCTAGGGTCTCCAGTTAAAAAGATACCTTTGTTATTCATAATTCAGATTTAATTCTTCCAAAACAAGAGAAAGTGAATCAGTTAAATCACCCTGTCTCAACAAAAGTGATTCCAAATATCGGATTTTGCCTTCTTATTTGGTATTTTACCGTAACCGTCCTCGGTCACATCTATAGCATTAGCATTGGCAGCCATTGTTGATATGGTCGTAGTCGATTCAGAAAATGCAGACACAATCAAGTAGGATTACAAGAAAATACTTCAGTATAATGGCTCTGGGCGTGTTAGTCCCAAAACCAGTTTGTCCCTGGGCTTATTTGCCCGGGCTTGTTCATCCCTGGGCTTATTTGCCCGGGCTTGTTCATCCCTGGGCTTATTTGCCCGTGCTTGTTCGTCCCATGCTACCTTATCAGACGTGTACAGTAATGTGCCCCTTAAAATGAATTGTTAAAAGTACTTCGAATAAAACTTATCAAGGCTTTATTTCTGTCTTTCTTTGGTCGTATTTTGCTCTATCGTCTGTTCTCCAACATACATCGACAAGTTTATTTTCGTTAGACGAAAAAGCATTTGCCACGGACTTGTTCAATCATTTGATTGTTTGGTAAAATCTGCTTTAATATGGAACATAGAGTTTGTTGTTCTACGCCATGCTCAACGCCGTATTCATCGCCGTTTTCAGCATTATTTCAGTTATATCGCGGCCGCCAGTACACCTATCCATGCCTTCCGGAGGTTGTTTTACCAGTACTTTGCACAAATTTTTCCTAAGCCTTGTTTGAAATCAATTGCCACAGCTTGGACTTATGGAGTAGTCAATCTCATGTTAGCCTCTAGTACCTGTAAAGTACAAAAATGGTTTTGGAATCAGTAAAGTTCAGAGTTAAAATATCCCGGCACTGTGTTTTTAAGATGTATTGTGTTTATCTCGTCCACAAATAATGTGGTCTCTGTGTCTAATAGCTATTCTTTTCAGAGTGATCGGCTTTCAAAGGGCAAAGTCATGGCAGTTGACCTCATCATTGCGCGTTGATTCCACAATCTCTATTGCAGGGCTCAACACGCTTAAATCTGAACAAAAACCAATATGTAACTTTAATTTATTGATTCCTACACTAGTAATCCGTGGATTACTATTTGATATCTGTATATGTAGAATGCTGATGAGCAGCGTTTTCTACTCGTAACTCTTTACTACACAATCCCAATTGTAACAACACTGCAGAAAAAATCGTGTTAGCAGCATTTTCTCCTTTTCCCACAATGTTTTGTGTCATTCAAAGACAGATGACATCATTTGAAGATATCTGATTTGTCATCTGCAAACGCTTTCAAGTTGGACAACGGAAAACCAGCCTAAAGCTGTCTCCGTTCTGTTATACCACAGCCCAGCGCATATATTCTTGTTACGTATATAGTATATATGTTTCTTTCCTCCCCATTCGTGCCATTCATCACTACTTAAATGGAAACCTCTTGCTCTGGTAGCACCGTTTCTGACAAAGACCTATCCAGTATAGAGCTGTAACAATAATATGTAGAAGATTGCTCAATGCAGGATGTGAAATATGATCACGGATCTTTATGGATTCCAAGGCAGGCAGCATGGATCAAGATCAGACTGCAAAGAAGGTGAAATATGATCTTGGATCTTTGCTGTCCAAGGTGCGCAACATGGATCAAGATCAGACTGCACAGAATGTGACGTATAATGATCACACTGTCTCGAGAATCTTGTTCATTTTCATACTAAATTTATATGTAAATCAAGTGTAATGTGCAACGGCCTGGTCACCCATCCAGGCCCTAACAACAACGCACGTTGCTTAACTTCTATGGAGAGAGAAACGCCAAATCGCATTGCTGTAAAAAGGCAGTTTTAAAGTGCTTACATATCTAACCTCTCTCTGTGACAGAAGCATAAATCAAGATTGGGCTGCACAGTATGTGAAATCTGATCTTTGATCTATAGTATACGGCCCGCTTCTGATTTTTAGCTCCACTGGCTGAAGGCCAGCGAGCTATTGTCATGGCATTGTGTCCGTCGTGCGTCCGTCCGTTCGTCCGTTCGTCCGTGCGTGCGTCCGTAAACTTTTTCTTTAAAAAACTTCTCCTCAGAAACTATTGACTGGATTTTTACCAAATTTCACAGGAATGTTCCTTTGGTGGTCCTCTTTCAAATTCCTTCAAATAATTGTGTTCCATGAAGAATTCTGGTTGCCATGGCAACCAAAGTAAAAAACCTTTAAAAATCTTCTCCTCCCAAACCGCTCTTTGGATAGCATTATTATTTCGCAGGAATGTTCCTTAGATACAGGTTTACAGAATTCCTTTAAAAAAAAATGATCTGTCAAAAAACATGGCTTTTATGGGAGACTCATTTTCCTTTTATGGTATAAAGTAAAATCTTTGAAAAATTTCTTCTCTAAAACTATTCATTGGATTTTAATTGTTGTTTTGCAGGTAAGTTCCTATGGTGGTTGTCTGCCAAATTGTTTCTATGGTGGTTGTATACCAAATTCCTTTTAAAAAAATGATACACCTAAAAACACATTTTTTTATAGACAAGGCTTATATTTCAAAAAAATGTTCTTCTCCAAAACTATTTATTGTGTTAGTTTTATCGACTAACAAAGAAAAAGGAATAAAATTGGATTGACTTGACCTAGTCAGGGCTGTCCTATTTAAGCCCACACATTTTCCTTGGTATTAAGATCACAATTTACTCCAATGATATGCTATTAGTTAGTACTAGTAATAAAATATCACTGGCCATAAATAAGATAAAAGCTTGAGCACCTTTCACAACTTGAGCTTTTCAATTTTGCCTTATTACTAAGCCTGAGTAACCATGCCAAGATAAAAAAGAAAAAGTATTTTAATAACAAAACCCCCATGTTGTAGGTACTTTATAGTCCTTTTGATATAGAACAAGAGAACCTCTGCACTTTTATTAGTTCTGGTAAAGGTTTGTTGACCTACTAATGAGTAAATGCAGAGTGGACAGAGAAGGGGTGTAAATCCTGGTGACCTGGTACACAGTGGGACAGGGCTTTACATTTGTGATAAGGCATTAATGTTATCCAGTCAAACTGATCCCACAACTTCAGTACACCAGAATTAATCTGTGCCCTGGAGCAGGATATTTGATTTACGTAAATGCATTTGTAGACCATTTTGTGTTGTTTGCCACAGAAGACATTCTAACTGTGACTGTGAAAAGTTGATTATTAGGGATTAGGTGTTCATTGTATGCCAGCATATTTCATTCTATCTGGTGTATTGATTTAAGTTGATCTATATTGCTATAACATTCATTCATTTGCCCTCCTAGCTGTTCTTTTAGATTACCCCTTTACCACACAATCACAACTTTTAACGACCCTGAGAAAGACATATTTTCTATATTTTGATGTTTCCCCACCCAAAATGGTTTGTGAAAGGACCTGTTGCAGACAACATATCTTCAAATTAGTAAGACATATAAAAAAGGATAGAAATTATTGTGGGAAACTAAGAAAATGCTGGTTACCATTTTTTTCTTCTTTTCTCACAAGTTTTTTCCATACCTTTTTTCTTCAGTGAGCTAAAACGCAGGATTGAATGGTAATTGTTAAAAACTTCTTTTCGCCATTATAGAAATATCAGGCCTGTGGAGCGATACAGGCGCTCAAGCGCCTCTAGTATTACATGCTTTCCAGTTTGTATCAATGCTATTTCTTTTGCAAGCTGACATGTATTGTGTGCTTATTGATCTGATGAAAATTTGGTCAGCTGTTCTTTATTAAAAAAGCATTCTTTTTTCAATAGTGATTACCGTAAGAAGTAGAGAAATTGTATATAAGAGGCATATAGGCACTATAATTTGCTTTAAAAATGCCACTCGCGCTGATCTCCAGAGCCAGAGGCTCCTCATACATGGGTGTGTAAATCTCTTTCACAGACAGCAGAAGGCTTATTTCCACAACTTTCATTATCATCTTTCCACAACTTTCATTATCATTCCACAACTTTCATTATCATTATCATCCGAGTCATAAGCCTGAGATATCGCAAATCTGGTAAGATTGTGTGTTAATAGAACAACAAAAGTATAGCCTATTTTATTTCTGTTGAGGTAAATTCAAATTCTGACGGAAACACTGATGAAGACAACTATGGGCAGATGCGTGGGATTGGTAACCTTATCACTCTTTTTCATTTTTACTAATAGCGTAAAGTTGAATATGAAACACCTTTCACGACTCTACGTAGCTGATTTTGCTGTTGCGATCAAGGTCATCTAAAACAAAATTTGCAGTCAGATGTTTGATCTTGTAGATCTTTTACCTTTCAATTTGTCAGGGTTTAAAAACAAAACTAGTTACATTTGCAGCTATGAGATTTTCTATAGGTAAGCATTCCTTACCAAACTGTCAAAATGATTTGCCCAGTTGATATCAATTCACCATGGCACACTTAATAAAAATCATAATAATTGCCAGTGTCACACAAACGATGTTGCTATCGCTGGCACCAGTCGCATTCCACCACCTCTTGCCTGTGACTTACCTTGCTACAACACATAATGCACTGAAAACCCTCATTCACATCCATTAGTATGTTTCTTGTGTGTTTTTTCTTCTTCTAAACGTTATAATGGGGATGACTGTTTTTGCACATCTATATATTCTAAGGTTGAGTGAAGTGATGGAGGGATTATCTGCAGTTAACACCTATTCATACCTGTCAAAATCAGTGATGTATTCACTATTAGCACATTTCACGGGTTGGCAGCTACACATAAACCGCAGTGTCAGTCTAGTATCAGTCGATCAGAGACAATAAGTAATTATTTTTGCCTTATTTTTATGTTTTTTATCACATGAAAAGAAAATAGAAGGAAAAAAAGTGCAATGACTGCTCAAATCAGTTGGTACGAACAAGCCTGGACGAACAAGACTGGACTGACAAGAAATCAGTTGGGACAAACAAGCGCAGATGAACAAGCCCAGGACGAAAAAGCCCTTTGCCAGTATAATTTGCACACACTTTCCATTAATTTAATTATTGTTTTAATGAATTTTATTTTTTATTCTCGTATTCCTCTTTTAAAAATCAGTAACTTTTGATGTTTTAAACATCATGTTGGCGACTCGCCATTGTGTGGTGTGAATTGAACTGATTGTGACTATAAAATATTGACAATCACGAATCAAGTATGCCCTAGTCTGCTCTCATACTAAACTGGTACCTGTAACCGTTCGACAGACAACAGGCTGCCAGTTTACTTTCATACACACTACAATTATAATAGCGATAACCGTTTGCATGACCACGACATGTTAGGAACGACCAGATCAAAAAAAACCCAAAAAACATTGAAACTAGAAAATGTTGCAAAAAAACGGATATGTGAAGTTTGTATTGCGGTACATATTGACTTTGAATTATATTGCAATATACTGGTATATCATGACAGCCCTAGTTGATAGTGTTGGTGCCATCAGCAAACTCATTAATATCATTGCAAATAGATGCATCGTGGCCCGGTGTTCGTCGTGTGTCCGTCCATGCGTAAACTTTTATTTCAAACATCTCCAAAACTACCTATCCAATTTTCATGAAACTTCACAGAAATGATCCTGCCATGGTCCTCTTCAGAATTTCTTGAAAGAATTTGATTCCTTCACAAACTCTGATTGCCATGGCAACAAAACTGAAAAATATTGGAAATCTTTAAAAATCTTCTTGTCTGAAACCATAAGGCATAGGGCTACCAAAATTTTCATGTAGCTTTATGTAGTAGACCTCTATCATGTTCCTTCAAATTATAGCCCTGGGGTCAAAATTGGCTCTGCCCCAGGGGTCACAAGTTTTACATAGGCTTATATAGAGGAAACTTTAAAAATCTTCCTATACCTAGCCATCAGGCTTAGAGCTACCAAATTTTGCATGTGGCCTCTACCAAGCAGGCCAAAATTTTAGCCCTGGGATCAAAATTGGCCCCGCCGCAGGGGTCAATCTGGATCACTTTTGATTTTTTTTTTTTAAATTAGCCTTGCGTCAGGGGTCTTATGTTTTACAGAGGCTTCATGTGGACGAAACTTGAAAATCACCTTATTTATAACCATACAGCATAGACTTGTATTATTTTGGCATGTGGCTTTATCTTGTGGACCTCTACCAGGGTTCAAGTAATTATCGCTCTGGGATCAAAAATGGCTCTACCCTGCGGGTCTCAACTTTCACATGGGCTTTTAAAGAGAAAACTTTGTAAGTCTTCATTTTGAAACCATTTGGCTCAGAATTGAAATGTTTAGTATTTATGGTTTATATTTATAAGCCAGTGGAGTGATACAGGGCCATCATGGCCCTTTTGGGTTTTTTTCCTGCCTTTGTCAGTAAAACAGACCCATTCCCAATCTGAAAATGTTACCATTTTCCCCAAAATCGCACATGAAAATTCCCAAAATGAATTGTGTTTCTCACTGCATCATGGACCCTTTCCATATCAAGGGTCGGGCATCCGTTTTCCAAATGAACCTGTGATAGATTGAAATTTGTATCGTGGGTTTTCCCCCGGGCAAATTGTTCAAAATACTTAACATAAAGAATCCAAATATCAGCAGTTTCAAAAATCAAAAAAAGGGTAGTTTCCCAAACTGGTAATCAACGCCAAATACAAAACCCTTGTGACGTCTGTCAACAGTTTATTTCAATAACTGGTCTCAGTGTTTGATAACAAAATTAAGCCTTTATCCGATAGTCACCAGCATCCAGTGTACCTGTTTCAGCAGTCTCTATAACGATTGTGAAATACAATGCAAGTACGATGTATATGTTTTTTTTGTAGCCAAAAATTTGTGATTTGTTGGTATTCTTGCAGGATGCCCAATCACGTACTGCAGTATGAAATTTACGTTTAAATTCTACTCTGCGCGTACAAATTTTTTGTGATTACGTGCATGCACGCACTGCCAAAAGTATGCACATACAAAAAGGAAAGTAATTACGTATACTGCAAGTACAAATTAGATACTATTTCGTATTGCGTGCCAAGCAAACAAAACGAAGGTAGTTTCCCTTTTAAGTGGTTACCACACTTAAAGCGGGTTACCAAATATTTTCACAATATATGTTGTGGCTCCCTCATCCGTCTGAAAAATTTTCACTACAATATTTTAAGGTGTCAAAATCTGCCACATGTATCTGGTAATTAATTTTCATAGGGAAATTAAAGTCAGTAATAATATTATGATGTGCAGTTATTGTTAAAAACTCCTTTTCTTGACATGTGAATGTTGAAAAATCGAGCCAAAAATTAAACATGTTATTTTTAGCTCCACTGGCCAAAGGCCAGCGGGCTTATGTCATGGCCCGGTGTCCGTCGTGCGTCCGTCCGTCCGTCCATGCGTGTGTGCGTGCGTGCGTCTGTCCGTCCGTGCGTTAACTTTTATTTCAAACATCTTCTTCTCTGAAACTACCCATCCAATTTTCATGAAACTTCACAGAAATGATCCTGCCATGGTCCTCTTTGGAATTTCTTGAAAGAATTCGATTCCTTCAAAAACTCTGGTTGCCATGGCAACAAAACTGAAAAATATTGGAAATCTTTAAAAATCTTCTTGTCTGAAACCATAAGGCATAGGGCTACCAAATTTGGCATGTAGCTTTATGTAGTAGACCTCTATCATGTTTCTTGAAATTATAGCCCTGGGGTCAAAATTAGCTCTGCCCCAGGGGTCACAAGTTTTACATGGGCTTATATAGAGAAAACTTTAAAAATCTTCTTGTCTGAAACCATAAGGCATAGGGCTACCAAATTTCGCATGTAGCTTTATGTAGTAAACCTCTATCATGTTTCTTGAAATTATAGCCCTGGGGTCAAAATTGGCTCTGCCCCAGGGGTCACAAGTTTTACATAGGCTTATATAGAGAAAACTTTAAAAATCTTCCTGTACCTAGCCGTAAGGCCTAGAGCTACCAAATTTTGCATTTAGTTTGATCTAGTTGGGGTCTACCAAAAGTGCCCAAATTATAGTCCTGGGATCAATTTGGCCTCATGCGGGGGGGGGGGGGGGTTCACAAGATTTACATAGGCTTACATAGGGAAAACTTTTCAATCTTGGTGTACATAGCCATAAGGCTTAGGCTACCAAATTTTGCATAATTATAGCATTATCTAGTGGACAACTACAAAGAGGGCCCAAGTTACAGCCCTAGGATCAAGTTTGGCCCTGCACCAGGGGTCACAAGTTTTACATGGGTTTATGGAGTGAAAAGTTCAGAAACCGTCTTGTTACTAGCCATAAGGCCAAGAACTCCCAAATTTGGCATGTTATTCTTCTAATACACATATTCCCCATTTAGTCCGACTGTGGCCTTGGGGTCAAAGTTTTATAAGGGCTTATATAGTGAAGACTTCTCTTCATGGTTTATATTTATAAGCCAGTGGAGCGATACAGGGCCATCATGGCCCTCTTGTTGTATGTATGGCATCTGCTGCAGAAAAAAAAAATGTCATCACAACAAAAGCTGTGAAATTTTTTTACAGCGTCAAGATCTGAGAAATGTAGGTTGACACAACTGATTATATCATTACACATTTTGTTTTATTTTGCCCGAATATGGCATGGCCTTTATTTGACATGAGCCAATCGGCCTGCTCTGTGATTTTAAAATAACCCGATCTACGAGTATCATCTTGGACAACGAGCTTCAATCTGTCTATGCTTCCTTTTCAAAGTAGTCCTAATGTACTTTGCAACTTTGAGAAAGGAATAAAGCTCTAAATTCTTCTGTAAAGGCGGTTGATTAACAAAAATCATGGCCGTGTTCGATTTTTAAACCCTGGCCACCGTTGCGATTATATCTAGGTATGTGCATGCCATGGAGACATTTGATACATCCATTTAATCGATGAATACACAATAATTTAATTAAGATGCAATTCATTTTGGTAAACAAACTAGGGTGTTAAAATTCATTAATGAAACTGAAACAGACCAAATTTACACTGTACCCCCAAATTTTTCTTTGTACCCCCAATTCAAAACCTGAAGGGTACATGTACCCCCAAATTGAAAACCCAGTGGGCATGCTGTCTTTACGCAGAAAGTTCGTTAGCGATTGAAATATGACATGAGGAATAACTGCAAATAATATTGAAAGAAAATGAAACTGAGTTCTAAACTTCCTACAGAGTTCGGCCTAAGAAGATGGAGAAGTCAGGGTTCCTCCTAGTTTAGCTCACCTGAGAACAAAGGGCTCAAGGTGAGCTTTTGCGATTGTGCATGCATCGTCTGCCATGCATCATGTTTTGTGTGGTCATGAACATTTTCCTTGTGTGCACACTAGAGGCCACATTTTAAGCCATATTCTCATTAAACTGGTCAAAATGTTTGTCTTGATAAAATCTTGGACAAATTTGAAATTCGGTCACGTCAGGTCAAAAAGTAGGTCACAGGGCCAGATCTTACAAAAACTTTGTGTTCACTCCAGAGGCCACATTTTCAGCTTGATACTCATGAAAGTTAACCAAAATGTTTGGATAAAATCTTGGACAAATGTGAAAATGTGTCACTTTGGGTAAAAAAGTAGGTCACTAGGCCAAATCTTAGAAAAACCTTGTGCACACTGTAGAGGCCACATTTACATCCTGATACTAGTGAAAGTTGGTCAGAATGTTTGTCTGGATGAAATCTGAGCATTTTGTGTTCAAGTGAGCAAAATAAAAAACTGTAATGTAGTGTTAATGAAACTCTTTGTACATGTTCCTTTGTGAACAGTAGTTTTAACGCACACTTTGTAGCCGATATGTATCTTACAACAGCAGAACGTGTTCCCAAAGCCCACTTGTCAAAATTTTTCTAAAACATTGGCATTTTAAACAAACAAAAAATAGTTATACTATTGCACCTCACCAACGGTAACAGTCATTTAGTTTGGAGATGAAATAGCCAACAGCAAGGCTGCACATCCAGCCAAATAAATGAAATGACCTACTTAGTCAAATATGGAATTTCACAGATCCGTGTATTACAAGCATTTTATAAATAAATTGAAATGAATTATAGCTATCACACCTCACAAACATTAATAGTGGATCAGTTGGGAGCCAAAATAGTAGATAAAATGGCCCTGTGTGTGAAATAAATGGGTTGACCAGATTAATTAGATATCAATTCTTACAGATCCATGTATTTTGGGATGGGAGCTGTTACGGGGTATCTGTGAGTTTCCTGCAACAGGTTTGATGTCATTCAAAAATGTTCTGTTTGTTTAACCCTTTACAAAACAATTCCATCTTTTAACTTTGATGACTTAAGCATACTAACATATTGTGAGAAGAGGAGAAAACACTTGTTACCACAAATTCAATGTTTTTAATTTTTCATTGTCAAATACATTACATAGTGAAGGGTGAACAAGAGGGCCAGTGGCCCTAAAATGCTCGCCTGAGGAAAAGCACCTAACCCTAACCCTAACCCTAACCCAACCTTTCTAACCAAGTTTCATGAGTATCAGGCTGAAAATATGGCCTTTAGAGTGCACACAAGGTTTCTATCAGATTTGTCCAAATAACCTACTTTTTTAACATATGATCCAATTTCCAACCTGCCTAAGATATCGTTAAGACAGCATTATGACAGGGCTTTAGTTAGACCCATAAACCTGGGTTTTGACACAAAAAAAATCTTCTAATACCCTTTTTTGGCACATAGAAAATCCAGAACAAGGGGTCATTTTGACCCCCCACCCCCAAAATTTTGGAGATGCATCAAAAGATATATAAAACAACAATCATATCAAGAGATAAGCATGTTAAAGGCGTGAAAATCATCAGAATACATTGATCCGTGGCAATGAGATAAACAGACTTCCTTGGTTACCGTAACTAAGGGCTCACAAACAAACGTAGTAAATACATATACAGTATAGCAGAAAGGCTACTGAAATCTTGCTATCATGACTGTTTGTATCGATTTAATTCCGGAAAAATATTCAATTTCGTATGTTTCTTTCGATGATGGATTCTCGGTAAGAAATATATTGATACTTACTTACACAAGGATATGTACAAAAAGTGTGAATTTCAGGGGCTACGAACAATGTAATACCTGTGCCAGTAATGTTTTGAACTTGTATGAGAAAGAACGAAACAACTCATAATCCTCTGCAGTTTTGCCGGCATACCCTTTGAAATTTCAGATGTGCTAATCCACCTAAATATGGCCAAGTCAAAAGCTGATTTAAATAACATAAGTTGCCTTTTGAGCTGAACTTCTAAAACTGTACAAAACAGAACTTAGTCTGTTTCATAATTGAAATCTACATGCACCTCAGTAAAGAATACACGTAAAAAGAGGATGTTACATGAGTGTTTATGTATTATCATTTTTATCAAACGAGTTGACTGAAAATGTATGACATGAGCCTTGATGAGTCAACGAGTTTGGTAAAAATCATAATACATAAACACGAATGTGAAATTCTATTTATCACATTAAACGAATGACAGACAAAAAATATCATGTATCATCACCTTTAGCCTATACACCATTCACGGGTCCATGTTTACAGTTGTAGTTCGGTCTAAAATGTGTACATACACAAGTAAATAGTTCTTTGACATTTACATCGAAAGTAGAATGAAACAGTTTCTAGAGGGGCTAAGTCCACCTATTTCCACAAATTTGTTGATTTAAAAAGTTCGCTGCATTTTTTTATTATTAAACATGAGAATTAAAAACTTGCCATGCGTATATGTCTTAGCAACAATGACATCATTTTTCCGCAAACAGCATATTAGTAGCACATGCTGTGACTGATTTCTCCAGCTTCACGTGCACATGACTAAAAACTGATCAGAACTGGGACCCAAAAAAAGATAATACACTACTGTATTACCAAAAATAAATCGTGGGTTTAATACACTGCCAGAGGAGGTTTTATGTGATAAATGTACTTAATTTATGTAGCAGATGGTTTGAATCCAAGAATAAACAGCATTTTTTTGTACCCTGATCTGTATCTACACATTCAGCATTCTTCATGCACTAAGGGTTAATGTTTACGTCAAATTGAAACATTGATGACATGCACCCCTTTTTGGATGTGCAGAGGTTATTAAACAAGGTTAGCTATTTTAGTGAACATACTCTCTTTTTATTAGTATTTCATATATTTTACCTTTGTTTTCCACTGTAGAACAGTTTGTTTTTTTCCAGCAGAGAGTTTCAGAGGGAAAAAAAACTGACATTAATTATTAACCCTTTCCCAAACGACAAATTTTGGACTGGTCCAAATTGAAAGAGTTTGCAGACGACAATTTTAAATTTGATGAAAATGGCAGAAAGGTCTCAAAAAGGGTAGAAAACACTGTGGGAAAAGGAGAAATTGCTCATTACGAGCAATTTCTCCTTTTCCCACAGTGTTTTCAAAAGACTTGTACTGCAGACACGTGAAAACCAGGGCTTGTTTGGGAAAGGGTTAATCCATTGCATAATACAGCGTTGATCCAAACTCTTTGCTCATGTCCCATTGTCAATCATAATCGTAATGCAAACTTTAAGCCTTTGAGTATAT
The DNA here is from genome assembly GCA_945859785.2 of Tridacna gigas. Lineage (NCBI taxonomy): Eukaryota > Metazoa > Mollusca > Bivalvia > Cardiida > Cardiidae > Tridacna > Tridacna gigas. The sequence goes on from OX244032.2 coordinate 75,397,295, forward strand.
GTCACGTAAGCCGTACATGATCGCAAAGCACATCTTTTAAACTTTTTCCAAAAATTCGAGCGTTGTAGACACACAGAATATCACACACTTCCAACATTAACAGTCGCTTGTTTGTGGGCCGAAATAGCAGACAGCAAGGCTGCACATAGGGCCAAATAAATGTGATGACCTGATTGGTCAAATATAGATTTCCACGGATCCATGTATGGTGTTAAACATCAATTAAACTGCTACATATAATCAGAGAAGTGTGTGTGAAGTTTCATGAGTAATCTGACTGAAAATGTGGCCACTAGAGTGCACACAAGGTAAATGTTGATGGCTGCACAACAGACGATGCACAACACATGACAGACACATCATGATCAAAAACGCTCACCTTGAGCACTTCGTGCTCAGGTGAGCTAAAAATGTTCTCGTCTGGTAAAGAAATAACCCTATACCACACAAATCCAAGTTATAACTATCCTGGGAAAAAAGCTTTTTGAAAACAATGTGGGATAATGGTATTTTCCCCTTTTTCCCAAAGTTTTCTACTGTTTTCAGACAAACCTGATCATTTTTTTTGTTACGTTTAAGCAGTTATCACACCATGTCGAGTTTTAACGCCCGTGGAAAATAGACTTGAAAAAGACTGTGGGAAAAGGAGAAAATGCTGGTAACCAGCATTTTCTCCTTTTCCCACAATGTTCTCTATCCTTTCAGAAACAAATCCAATCATTTTTGCCACATTTAATTTGTTGTCTGCAATTACTTTGACCGGTCTAAAATATTTTAGTCTGGTAAAGGGTTAAATTGTTGTCTGCAAATGTTTTTAGTTGGACAGGTCTTAAAATTTTGTCATTTGTCTGCACATTTATGCTTTATTTGTATGTCTGTAAATAGATTTGTGTAATACAGGGTTAAATATTTCATCATTTCAGGAAGATGACGCAAGCAAGAGACAGACAAATGGAACGTGTACAGACTTCGCTACCAGTGTGGAGTGTTGATTAAAATATTTAGGACATTTGTGGACTTTAGATGAAAACTTGGGACATTTGGACACTAGATAGAATAAAAGGTTTGCACATTTGGACACTTTTATGGCCAGTTCACTTGCTGTTGCATTTCAAGGCTGATTTTGTCTGTGTTTGAGTATCATACCATGTAGATCAAAAATCAAACTGCAGGGTCTCTTCAGCTTGGTCTGGATCTACATTGTCTGTAAAAGCATTTAACCCTTTACCAAACAGTCAAGGAAAACAAAGAAGGCTTTGGAAAACACTAAAAAAGGAGAAAAGGCTGGTTACTGTCATTATGTTTTCTACCTTGTAAAAACCAAGTTCTATCATTTGGGTGATATTTAATTTGTCGTCTGCAAATGCTTTCAATAAGGATGAGTCCAGATTTCTGTTGTTTGGTGAAAAGTTAAAGATTTCCCAGGTTGTATAGTTGTTTGTTAACCCTTTGCCTCACAATGCCGAGTTTAAACGACTCTGACGAAGATGGCTTTTAAAAACATTACTAGAAAAGGAGAAAATGCTGGTAACTAGCATTTTCTCGTTTTCGCTCAATGTTTTCAAGCCTGAAGAAGACTGCTTTCAAAAACATTGTAAGAAAAGAAGAAAATGCTGGGAACCAGCATTTTGTCCTTATCCCTCTATGTTTTCTTCCCTATCAAAGACAAAAATTGAGTTAGTAGTATTTGTCTGCAATTGCTCCCGATTTGGCCAAGTCCAAAATTTTGTTAATTGGTAATTGTACTTTTCAATACATTGGGTTGAAGGGACTTGCAGCTAGAGTAAAACCTTTGAGAAACAGTGTTGTAAAAGTTCTAGTATTTCAAACCAATGACATAAAAGTAAAGGAAAGGAATTTTATCAGTGGGTATTTTTTAATTGGAGATTTAAAATTGTATTGTAATTTATGCCATAGAATGATCAGTCTTAAATTGCATAAAGTAGAATTACCTCTTTTATCATAATTTTCTTTCTGGGAGAAAATAAAGCAGAATAATTACCAGGTTTTCTAGCCATGTAAATGGCATGTTTATTTGTTATAAAAACCAAGAAATCCAAGTTTTCCATTGTGATGACCATGTTTTCTATGTCATTTAGCTGCAAGTCCCTTAACTCATTACCCACTGGACAAATTTGTGGAAATGACTTTTACAGCATCCTTGTAAAGTAATCATAATAAATTATGATTTAATTTGTGTGAAAACACTGTAGCAAAGGAGAAATTTCTCATGGTAGTCAATTTGTCCCTTTGTCACCATGTTTTCAAGTGGTTTGTTGCAAGACAAAAAGGTTTCTGCAGCGGGTAGTGTGTTGTATATTATGTAAATGAGGGAATAGAAAACATTTTATCCAGAGGATGTTAACAAAAGATATAAAGTTGTAATAGGAAAAAAAATTGTGTAAAAAATATGCAAAATGTCAGAAAGAACAAACTTGGCATTGTAGTTAGAAAAAAAAAAGTATCACTGATTCTTCAGAATATCCATGTTTCATAGTGAAACTGGAATATCTTTTTGTCAAAAGTAATATCTTAGAAAATGCCCCCCAAAAATGTTAAAAAAGTAGCCTAGAATAAATGTGTACCTGATTGGTTATATTTTTGACTCTGCTATTCATATTCTGCTGGTGTTTTGGCTCCTTTTTCACCAGTTTCTATTCCCTTATCAGAGTATTTGTATAAATTGCTAAATGTATGTTTGTGTATGATTAGATATAAGTAACCCATTATAAAGTATTTATAAATGAGCCATGCTCTGACAAAAAGGGGGTTAATGCATCTCTGTGATGTACCGGTATTATACCAAGCTAGTGGAGACATAATTATGGATTCTTAATATCCATTTTGTCAAACAACCAACTGAATTCAGTGGTAGAATGGTCTCTGCACACGCAGAAAATTTACACGTAGCAAAATGTTCGACCCATGTTGGCCTGCGCAGTGGGACTGGGTAGGCTTACATGGGTTGATGCTTTTTGCAGATGCATTATCTTTTCACAGAGCATGACTCAAATCTATTTTACTTGGTACTTTGGAAAAACAATATTATTGTAGAAGACAACTTAAACGGAAGTCTACATCAAATGTTACCTCTGTCCTGCTTTATATGTGATAATTCTGAATTCTCTTTGGGTCAATTTTTGCTTCTTTCTGGATATCAGACTTGAGAATACCAAAGATTTGTTATATTAAGTAATGGGTTACTTTAATCTCACTTAACTGTTCACAAGTACCTTTTGTATTTATTTTATGTCATCTAACACTTTACCAGACAATTCTCTGATTTTACAGGTTTTGAAATAATTGTGATAAAAGGAGAAAATACTGGATACTATGCCGGTTACCAACATTTTGTCTTTTTCTTACAATGTTCATTTCATAAACAAATTTTCCTCATTTGTGCCATATCTGATTTATTTGAGCCATAGTAACCCTTTCCTAAACAATCATGGGTTTTCACGACCCAAAAAGAGAAGGCTTTTGAAAATGTGTGAAAAGGACAGAATGCTGCTTCTCCTTTTTCCCACAATGTTTTGTACCCTGTCAAAAAAGTTCAGTTAATTTGTAAGTTTCAAATTTGTCATCTGCAGATGCTTTCAATTTGGAAAGGTCTAAAATTTGTCATTTTGGAAAGGGTGAAAGTTGTTGTCCACAAATGCTGTCAATATGGACTGGACTAAAATTTTGTTGTCTGGTATAAACTGATCTGTTACTTCATTAGCATTCGTTGATCTTCACACTCAGAACAAAGCAGCATATACAAGTGAATTACTGAAATAAGCACCAAAATACCTTGGCAAATGGAGAAATCTAGCAACATTTTCAATGTCTTCCAGGAAATATGCAGATGTAAATGTTCAATTTTACCGTTATAGACAGCTATGCAAACATTGTGAATGGTGGAGAAATTATTCAACATGATGAGGAAGTTCTCCATCTGACACAATGTTTCAAAGATACATTGTAATGGATGTTAAACTGTGCTAATGATGTAACTGTTAATTGATAAACATATTATTTGAAAAGGTCAAATCTCCTGTATAGACTGTAGTAAAAGGTACCTGAGAAAAAAACGTGGTAAATGGAGAAATTGCCAAGTATGAATAATATCTCCATTTGTCCCATTGTTTTCAAAATCACTTGACCAGAAATGGGTTAATTCATCTGTCCATTTGTCTGGATGGTTCAAAAAGTTTATCCTGTTTTTGAAATACATGTAGGTCAAAGCCACTACTGTACAATACAACTTTTTCTACCCCTTCGCTTGACAGGCTTCAAAATTGTCATGGGAAAAGAAGCAATTGTTTGTCGCAAGCAAATTCTCCTTTTCCCACATTGATCATGATGCTGTTGAAAAGCAAGATTTTTCAATTTCTTTCAAATGAAAGACTGTTTTGTAGGTCTAGAAATAGCCTGTACAGTGATGGGCTAAAGCTTTTATGCATGTATATTTGACCTTTTTCTTAGTTTGGTAGACTTCTGTTGTAATGATGTCAAACTATATATGTACAGCTTTCAAAGTTTGACAATGGTCATATGTTTCAATGAAGGAAAATAGCTTGGGAAAAAAGTTACAAATGCATTTAAAGCAATGTCAACATTTTTCAGGTTATTTAGTTAAGGTGAGTCCAGGAATGAAAATTTGTATTGGTAGAGTGAGGGGAGCGTAATAGATTGCAGTATCAAATCTTGTCTGGGTACAGTGTCTCTTTGATATCAGATACATGTAGTTTAGATCTAAGATCAGACAGACTGTTATGTTCATCTGATCTAAATCCTGTCTGTACTCAGAAAATGATATTTTGCTAAAAAATGGTAAAATCCTCTGCTCTTTGTATGGAAGAGATGTTTGGCTGTACATAAATAGTTCAAAGTATTTCATTAACTTATCTTCTAAAACCAATTTGCAATTGACAATTTCTAAACATCCCTATAAAATAGGGATTATTTACATAAAATATAGTTTGAGCAAAAACATTGTGACAGGAGTAATTGTTCATTACAAACAATTTCTCCTTTTGTCATAATTTCTTCTTCAGTTGTCCATTTCACAAGGCCATAAATTGTCTATAGAAGGTAACAAGTTAAACTTGTATATGTTCTGTATAACAGAGATGGCAATGTTGTAGCCAGTACTGCAGTGATAGATCAAAAACAGCTTCAAATTATCTCTATAACAATTTGATGGAGAAAAGTATTTGTGTTTTAGATCAATTAGGGGAAAAAATCTTTTTAGATTTACTCTTTACCAAACAACTCCATGTTTTATTGTCTCAGAGGTAGAAGGGTTTGGAAAACTTTGTTGGAAAAGGAGATGCTGGATACCAGCATTTTCTCCACAATGTTTTCTACCCTTTCGAAAATATTTCCATCACTTAAGCCACATTGGTCATCTGCAAATACTTCCACTTTTGAAGGATCTAAAATTTTGTTGTCTGGTAGAGACTTGATTAGTCCAGTATTTATCCGATAGTGAAGATTTTCTAAAATCTGTCTGTCCTTGTTTTGGAATAAAATACTCAAGTGAATGAGATTTTGTAAATCAACATAAAAGTTTGGGAGACTTTTTGGTAAACTTTTTTGTAGAAAAATTTCTGAAAATTAATGTGCTGGTCACCTGTTGCCATCTCTTAATAACTATGTGTAGTCTTTTGGTATTGTTAAATTTTGGGAACCAAAAGGGCCCCCATGACCACAAGCCAGTGCCATGGGGAGAGTAACTTGGTCCCGATGAGACTTTTGGTGAGTTATTCACCTTGAATGACTCTTCAACCAAGTTTGTGTATGGGTAGCTGGTTCCCACTGGGATTGTAATGATGTGTTCTTACTGCACAATAACAATGTGTATTTTATAGTGAGCTCTTGTAAGGAAGTAAAGGCCTTTGGTGATAATGATGCATGACCCAATGTGGACCATCAGTATAAAACGGAAGTTCACGAGGAAAACCTCTGTACTTGTTGTAGTACTGTGGAGTTTATGTATCTCTATGGTGTTGACTGGAAATGACTTTGATTCAATCTAGCCATGAAACATCTGCATCTGGTTTTCTGAATTTGGGTTTAAGGTGTAATTATTTGCTGTAGGAATCAATGTTTGCTTGTGCTATCTCCCTGTTTGTGTGCATATATTTGCAAACAGTGCTTATGACCACATTTTGATGCTATTTATATATGTATCTTTTACAATAATTACTTCTGTTAATTCAGACACACACTGTCCTACACAGCAAGTTTAAAACCTGATGCAAACCTAGTTGGGTTAGGAAGGCTTTTTCTTTAATTTGATAAATTTACTAAGTATGGAGTACAGTATTCACAGTTCATAAACAAATATTACAAAATAACCTCACCTTTAATAAATAAATGTGATAGAACTTAAAATAATTAATTGATCAGAAATCTGTAGTACAGATAAAGTTATATAATTAGATTTAAAAAAAGCAAAAGTACAAATGTAATATTGCATGAAGTAAATCCTGGGAAAGAAAAACAGTGTCAACTGTAAATTTACCCATGAATAAAGGCAAATAGGCAAATAGAAGGAATGCAAGGCTATTGAACCATTAACTTTTTTTTTGTGAATTTCAAGTTGGTTGATCTTTGGAGGCAGGGAATACTCTTTGGAGGCAGGGAAGACTGCAGGTTTAATTTTAAGTTGGTTGATCTTCAAAGGCAGGGTAATACAACCCAAATAATATCAATTTCATGGTTGTTTTTGTCTACAGTGTTTAAGCAAAGTGGATAGTGTAGATTAAAGATCAGACTGCACATTTTGTGTATTTTGATCTTGATCTACAGTGGCTGCAAAGACAACTGAAGTCGTCAGAGGTGCTTTTAATGGCTAAAAAAATGTGCATTTGAAGCAGTTTTCAACAAAAAGTAAGTTGGAGTCCCATACTAGAATTAGTTGGTTGAAGGTGGTTAGGTGTCAATTTTGCCTTTTTTCACACTGTTTGTCCTATTCGTTTGATTTGTTGGTAGGCAGTCATATTCTTATGCACATTGTGAGGTCTGTAATTACAATGTAGACTGTAGATTATGTACATTTGACATTTCTGATGGTTACAGCCGGTCCACTGTGGCTTTTGTCACACGTTTTCTCCATTATTTCCCTACTATTAATTGGCTTGAAAATTTAACAGGATGTTCATGCATTAATTTTGCTTGTCACAGTAAGTGTAGATTATGTAAATTGTAAAATGAAAGGGGGTTACAGTATGTGTCCACCTTGACTTTTGTCACATTGTTTCTACTAGTGACAGGCTAGGGTGTTTATAATCTGTGTTTATTCAGTCTTGTGCCACAAGAACAGTGTAGATAGTGCAGTAACAGTGGTTATGTCAACCTTGGCTTTTGTCACACTGTTTATCTTGTGTACCTAAAAACTATGGTATCATAAGTAGGCTGAAATATGTACCCCTGAATGGCCATGGTCTGTGTTGTCACACCAGTCTAGATCATTTATATTGTGCATTTATGGTGTTTATGTGTCCACCTTTACTTTTACCACATTGTTTTTGTGCCATTGATAGGCAGGAGAATTTTCAGCTGCAACAGACATGCATTTGTCATAGGAACAGTATAGACTGTATATTGGGCAATTATGGTGGTTGTGTGTCCTTTACTTTTGTGACAGTTTTTTTGTTTTTGTACCATTGATAAGCTGGAGCATTTTAGGCCAGAATGGACACACATTTAAGTGTCACATATATATATAGCAACAATATAGATTGTGTATATTGGGCATTTTTGGTGGTTGTGTGTCCACCTTGGCTTTTGTCGCTCTGTTTATCTTCTGTACAATTTTCCTTCTCCAATAATATCAAGTCTACCATTTAAATTTTGTGGTGTACATATTCTTTGTCTGTCTCAACCAATGTATAGATTGCTGAGCACAGACACTGTGTTTATTTTTCAGAGATCAAGATCAGACTGCACAGAATACAGTTTGATCTTAAATTTTACTGTCTACTTCCTTGTAATATTTTCTGGCAAAAACAATCTTGAACTTTAAATTGCAATATTTTGTTATTTAGAAGGTCTTTATTCATTTTGGGCAGTAAATGTTAGATATTGTCTGTTACAGTCTATGTGAGGTCAAAGGTCAAATTGGAGGTCTTCATTATGAGCGTGTACATGTATATAATATGGAACATACATGTTTGTTTTGACTGAAGTGATGGATTTGTATTTTGGGTTCACCCCTTACCTTTTACAGATGACTTCTTGCATCATGCACTAGACTACTTTGGTAAACATTGTAGAGAAAGGAAAAATTGTAATGTGCAATTTCTTCTTAAGTTATCCCCATACAAGTTAAATCTGTATTTATGAATTTAACCTGAATTCACATTGGATATATATAGTATTTTACAAGGACCTCTTCGCATTTCATTTGTAGTAAAATTAGTTTTATGAAGTTCAAATTAAATTCGGACTTTTAAATATTTTAGGGATGGTTTGATATCAGAATTGTGTGGAATAGATCTTGTTTGAGCAAGTCAGGAAGAAACACTCTTTCTTGTTAAATGTATTTTACCATACTTGTTTCTGCATTGCATTCCTTCTTTAACCCTTTACCACACAATCTGACTTTTAACAACCTTGATAAAAAGGCTTTTTGAAAACATTGTGGGAAAAGGAGAAAATGCTTGTAACCAGCATTTTCTCCTTTTCCCACAATGTTTTGTACCTTTTCAAAGACAAATTTCATTGTTTGTGTCACCTTTAAGCAAATGATTTCAGTTTGGACTTGTCCAAAATTTTGTTGTGTGGTAAAGAGATATTGTACATCCTCCATAAAAACAACAATGTCAGGTTGTTCGTTCGTCGTTCAAATTTGAGCAGAGGACAAAATTTAAGATTCTTCCACTGTGAAAGCATTTATCGATGAAAAATTAAATTTGGCTCAAATATTGGTGTTTTTTTTGTGATGGTTCAGAACATTGTGACAAAAGGCTTCTTCCTCAAGGTCATAAAACACCGGATTATATGATACGCATTTTTTATCAAAATCCATTTCTGCGAAACAGTTATTTCTTTAAATCCAGTTTGTAAAAAGATAGGACTGAAAGTTTGAGCTTATCTGTAAACCATTGCAGCAAAAAGATAAATAATAGTTTTCAGATACAGAAAAATACTTAAGAGGGGTTTCAACAATTATTGCAATATGGAATAAAAACTTATCTTTTCTACAAAAAAAAGGACAATGAAGTAAAAGATTAAATTGCACATATATTTTGTGCCTTTTATGGATTAGACTGTTAATTAGACTTATGGTTTATAAAATACCAGGAAACATACTTAAGTGCAGTTTCCACAATTATTGCAATATCAAATAAAAAACTAACTTTATAAAAAAAATACTTGTAGGCAAAAGGTTACATTGTCCACAGTTTGATACCTGTAATAGGTTGGATTGTTGTTTAGACAGCTGGATTATGAAACACCAGGAATCATACCTTAGTGTAGTTTCAACAAATTATATTAGTATCAGAAAAAACCTAACTTTATAAATAAAATACATGTACCATAGGTCAAAGGTTAAATTGCGCACAATGTAAATAGGGCTGTTTTTTGATATAACTGTTGTTTTTGATTTGCGAGGAAACACACTTAATACATTTTCAACAATTATTGCGATACCAGGTAACAACTTACTTCATAATGAACTACATTGAGGTAAAAGGTTACATTGCCAGTATATTTTGTGCCTTTTATAGATTGGACTGTTGTTCAGACTACTGGTATATGTAGCCAGGAATCATACTTGAGTGTATTTTCAACAATTATTGCAATCCTTAATAAAAACCTAACTTTATAAATTAAGTACATATAGGTAACTGGTTAACCCTTTACCGCACAACAAAATTTTAGACTCATTCACATTGAGGGAATTCACAGAGGACAAATCCATTGTTTCTCCATGATTTATTTGTTCATGAATGGGTAGAAAACATTGTGGAAAAAGGAGAAAATGTTCATTACCAACATTTTCTCCTTCTTCCACAATGTTTTCAAAGGCCTTTTTTCACAGGGTCGTTAAAACTTGGTACTATGCGGTAAAGTGTTGATTTGTCCATTAGATTTTGTGCCCTTTATAGAATGGACTTGTTTTGAGTACTGGTTTATGAATGCCAGGAATTATACTTAAGTGCAATTTCAACAATTATTGTAATATCAAATAAAAACTTAACCTTAAAAATAAAATATCTGTAGGCAAAGGTTTAATTGTGGATATGGTTTGATGCCTTTTATAGATGGGACTGTTTAGACTACTGGTATCAGAAACACCAGGAATCATACTTAAGTGTATTTTCAACATTTATTGCAATATATAATACACATTTTTATAATACAAATTTAACTTTGAAAATAAAATACCTGTAGGCAAAAGATTTAATTGTCCCCAGAGTTTGATACCTTTTATAGGTTGAACTGTTTAGACTACTGGTATATGAAACACCGGGAATCATACCTAAATGCAGTTTCAACATTTATTGCAATATACAATACAAATTTAACTTAAAATACCTGTAGGCAATAGGTTATAGTTTGATACCTGTAATAGCTTGGACTGTTGTTTAGACGACTGGTTTATGAAACATAGAATCATACTTGAGTGCTCTTTCAACAATTACTGCAATATTTTTCATCAGATTAAAGACTTGTTTCAAAAATACATATAGGTATAAGGTTTGCTACAGGTTATATAAACATGTATACAGGACAGTTTGTTGACAAGTATTCATGGGGATTTTGTTGTTAGCATTATTGCGGTGTTTACCCTTATCTGTATGCAAGTCCTTTTGGTCTCCACTGTGAAAGATAGCTGTTGAAAACATTGTGACAGATGGGGATTTGACTTCTGTGTTATGTGGTTTTGGGAAACATTGTGACTGATGGAAAAATTTTACAAAATTTTTTCTCCATTTGTTACAATGTTTTGTTTGATATTTTTTTTCCGCACTTAAGACTTGACCAAAAGAAATTTGTATAGGGCTGAAGTTAACAGAAGTAATTGTTGTAAAACTTAAGGTATGCACATGGCATTGAAATGAAAGGTCGTAAGCACTGTTTTAGATATCCCTGTCTGTGAATCAACTTGTATTTGCATGGTAGCACAAGTAAACATTGGTTTTTAAGGAAAATAATTGCATTTTGAATCTGAATTCAGGACACTGTGTGTGGTTGTCTCTTGGTTAGAGGGTTTCATAACTTTCAAACCCATAGACATACATTCTCTCCAGAAACATTGGTGTTCCCTCATTATCACTAAAGGATTTGAAACTTTACAAGAGTTCACTTGAAATACATGTTGTATTGTGCAGTAAGAACACATCATTACAATTCCAGTGGGAATCAGCTGCCCATACACAAACTTGGTTGAAGAGTCATTCAAGGGGAATAACCACCAAAAGTCTTGTCTGGACTGAGTTACCTCCCTTGGCACTGGCAAGTGGTCATGGGGGCTCTTTTAGGTTTTTATATTTTTGTTTAAAAAAAAAAAAAAGTTGGTTGAATAAAATCAAGAACTCAAAGTAATCTCCTGTAGCGTTTTATTTTTCAATTCCCACTTACCTGCCCCTCCCCCCCCCCCCCCCTCAAGGTTGACCAAGTTTGCCGATTGATATCCACATTCAGAAATAGCCAAGTTAACAAGTTACCTCCCGAGACAAACTTGCAGCAGACAACATCTTAACACTGATTACATGAGTACAAGTAAAAAAAAAAACATTGTAGCAAAAAGGAGAAATGCTCTTTAAAACAATTTCTCCTTTTTCTACAATGTTTTCAAATGTTGTCTGCTGCAAGAAGCAACAGTTGTCTACAAGACGTAACAGTTCTTTCTCAGTTTATGTCCAAGTTGACAAGACTTCAAAATAGTGTGTAAAAAGTAGATATTGCCCATGCTAAGACACAAGCAATAGAATCTTTCCACATAGCAGACAGTCAATAAAACACTGTGGAAAAAGTATCGGTTGTTCATATGTAAACACTTAACCACACAACAAAATGAGACGTCCAAATTGAAAAAGCATTTGCAGATGACAATTTTTATGTTGCTCAAATGATGGCATTTGTCTAAAAAAGAGTAGAAAACATTGTGGGAAAAGGAGAAATTGATGGTAACCAGCATTTTCTCCTTTTCCCACAATGTTTTCAGAAGTATTATCCATCAGGGTCGTTACAACTAGGGATTGTGTGGTAAAGGGTTAACTCTTTACCACACAATCCCAAGTTTTAAGGACCCTAAGGAAGACCTTTTGAAAACATTGCAGGCAAATGAGAAAATGATGGTAAACAGCATTTTCTCCTTTTCCCACAATATTTTCTAACCTACCAAAGACAAGTTTCATCATTTGAATCACATATAAGTTGTCATCCGCAAATGCTTTCAATTTAGACAAGTCTAAGTTTCTGTCATGTGGTAAAGGGTTAAGCATGAACAACAACCTTTTCCTACAGTATATTTTAACTGTCTTGTCAACTGTGACATAAAGATCAGAAAGAAGTTAACTTGGCTATTTTTCCAATCATTGAACTTCTTAAAAACATTTTAACACATTGACTCCAGCAAACAAATGGCAATTCTTGCTGCAGTCCATTTTGAAAAACATGGTGGTAAAAGGACAAATTGCTAAAAATCAACAGTTTCTCCTTTTGCCACCATGTTTTTAGGCATATTCCTGCATAAAAACTTTTCCTCATGTTAGATATCCGAATTTCAACAGGATGTTTTTATAGTCACTGCCATGTTGTTTTAGGAGGGAATGAGTTAACACTTTGACTGCTGTATAAATGAAACAGACAACTTCAAGTTCATAAGAAGGAGCCCAAATTATAGGAAGGTCAGGGTCGCTTTGGCCTAAATATAGCTTAAAATATGAACACTGTTGATAAAGGATCAGACTGCACATTGTATGCAGTCTAATCTTGATCTGCACAGGACACAAAAGCACTTTTGGTTTCCCTCAGTTTGCTAACAGATGTCTGCATGTTATGGGCTTCAAGCAGTGCTTTATTGGACAGTGTCAATCAAATCAGTTTGTTCATAACATGGTCTGATCTTGGTGTACACTGTAAATTTTTGGTTTTCTTCCAGTCAAAGAAATTATAAAACATAATATATGGGCCTTTTCCTATGACTCTAAAGCTGCAATTTCATATAACTGACCCTTTACCAAACATTACAGTGGTTTTACCCTGCAGAAGAAGAAAGCTGAAGTAAAACAATGAGAGAAATGGAGAAAATACTGGTAGCCACTATTTTCCACTTTTCCCACTACTTCTCTATAGAAATACGCTGTCATATGAGCCAAATTTATCCACTGTAAATGCTTTAACCCTTGGAGCTCTGAGTGTGTAGAGTAAGTCAAGATCAGACTGCACAAAACATGCAATCTGATCTTGGATCTACCATGTCCCCTTATTTCATACACACTATAGCCAAAAAAGTCTTAACCCTTAAAGTGCCTTTCAATACTCAAGTTGTTGTTACAGCCAGTGTAGATCAAGATCAGACTGCACAAAACCTGCAGTCTAATCTTTGATCCACAGTTGGCTTTGCTGAGACCTTCTGGAGGACAGCAACCCTGAAACTGCCATTATAAAAGTCCCATTTCTAGACTAAAAATGTCCATTAAGTTAACTCAGCACTCTAAGTGGTAAAGATGAAATATTTTGACTGTTTTTACTCCATGAATAAGTAAGTCCATGTAATTACTTCACTGCTCTAAGGGTTTAAAAATATTGTTGTCTGGTAAAGGATTAGCAGCCAAAAAGCTTTAAGAAGTTCACAATTGGGACTGAATGTGGAATATCAATCTTTCTAGAAGTTGGAGCAATAGAACATGTCTGAGTCACTATCTTACTTGCTATCAAATGAGCAACAATCTGACTTCCCTAAACTCAAGAAATTTTAACTCTTTACTAAACATCGCTGTGTTTTTACTAACCTGAGAAAGAAAGCTTCAGAAAACATTGTAGATAAAGTAGGAAATGCTTGTAACTTGCTATTTCTCCTTTTCCCACAATGTTGTCTTACCTTTCAAAGACAAACCAAAAATTTGAGACACATCCAATCTGGTGTTTGCAAATCTTTTCAATTTGAAAAAGTATAAAATTTTGTTGTCTGGTAAAGTTATCCTGGCCTAAAGATTATTCTGTCAACACTATTACTGTACGCCTTAATTTTAGACTAACCAAACAGTTGTACACGTCATACCAAGATTTGGAGGACAAGAAAATGTCTTTCTTTGATAATGAGGAAAACATTGTGGGTAAAGGAGCAATTGTTTACTTTATGTTTCAAGAAACTGTCAACTGTATGAGCATACATCATTCTTGTAGAGTAATAGGTCAATTCAAAATTTTGATAACAAGGTTCTCATACAGAGCAATTTTGCCATCTGTCACTATGTTTATGATTTGATGAGAAGCATTACCAAGTGTATACCACATGTCCCATTATCTCCAACTTCTAAAATCAGGGCCACTTTTCACCACTCATTTTTTGTCTTGACTATTTTGTATGTAAACTTCAATCTTGTACTTTCATGTCACTTTAAACAATATTTCAGTCAAATAACGGTACCAGCCTGCTTTGTCCTGTCTTTCCTGGATTTCACCAGTACTAGGCTAGGGACTCTGCAGTGACTTGCCCAGTGTAATCAGCACCAACATATTCAAACCGAGATTTTCTATTTACAAATATCAGACCTTAACCCTATACCACAAAATCCCGAGTTTTAAAGACCCTGAGGCCTTTTGAAAATATTGTGGAAAATGGAGAAAATGCTTGTAACCAGCATTTTCTCCTATTCACCACAATGTTTTCTACCCTATCGGAGACAAATTCCATCATTTGAACTATATTTATCTTGTTGTTCGCAAATGCTTTCAATCTGGACAAGTCCATACTTGTGTGGCAAAGAGTTTACCAAGTATTTTTTTCAAACAGTGCAGATCCAAGATCAGACTACAAAGAACTTGAGGTCTGATCTATGATCACCACTGTCAAAAAATTAGAGAGATACCTACAAAAACAGACTTAGACATAATTTAAAATTTTTCTTATAAAGTAGAAATGTTTTCTATCATTTGGCAGCAAAAATCTTACAATGGTCAAATCTTACATGGATCTGGGTTTTCCTCACCAAAACAAAAGTTAATTTTCCTTTGGGAATCAACCCTAAGGGAAGGTTCTATTTAATTTCAAGGCAGAAGAAAACCACTGGTCTGAATGGAGGAAAGTCACTGAACTAAGCTGGCCTAAAGTTGGTACTCCACTGTAATCTTTTGTTTCCTTGCCAAAGTTTTACCATTTAGTAGGTTGTATTTTTGTATCCACAGAAGATATAGAAGTAAATTATGATATGATTGGTGAAAAGCGACCCTAATAATCAGCAAACTTGGTCAACTGCGTAAAAAAACATACATGTCTCAATACATGACAATAAATCTATAAATATAATATTTATTCATTACCTCCGGAACACAACTTTTATTTCTTTATGAAAATCGGTCTTGAAAACATTGAGGTAGAAGGATAAAATACTCGTAACAAGCAGTTTCTCCTTTTGCCATAATGTTTATAAAAGCTGCACATAAACTTTAATTCACTTTCTCCACCCAAGTAACTCTTTACCAAAAATCAAAATTTTGGACATGACCCAATATTGGAAGCATCTGCAGACAACAAATGTCTGAAAAATCGATTTCTGTCTTTGTCAGGGTGGAAAACATTATAGGAAAAACCAAAAATGCTGGTTACCGGCATTTTCTCCTTTTCCCACAATGTTTTCCTGAGGGGTATTAAAACTCTAGATTGTGTGGTAGAGGGTTATAGATGATTGTAAAAAGTAAGTTCCAGGAGGTAATGAATCAATAAACAAATCATACATATGTACACAGATATAGAGTTAAAGCCCCTTATAACACATATTTTCTCTCCAATGAAAATTTTAACGCCTTTAAACATTGGTCATGGCAGAAAGCAATAGTTACTAACTCACAGATACTACAAGCCAAATTGGAGCTGGTATTTCTTTGTATGCATGAACTCTTCCAAATTAGAACTTTATAGGGCAGTTCACTGTAGGGGCAATTTCTGGGTAATTCATGTTACATACAGAACTAATAACAGGAAATAAGTAAGCTTTCTCCATGAATATGACTGAAATAATGTTGAAAGTAGCATAAAACATAATCAACCAATCACAGATACATACTCAGTACAGAAATAACACTGAACCCCTCTACCTCATACATGCTGTCTCTACAATTAGACGACAAGGACAAGAGGGAACAAATAAATTATTAATTGTACAACTGAGACTTCTGTGCAAATTGTCGATTTTCAGTCCTACTTAACTACAGTTCTAATTTTACTGCTGTTTACTGGTTTAAATCTTTCATCATTTAACTGCAACACAAATTGCTTTGGTAGATGGTGTAGATCTAGATCAGAAGACACTGAACATTCAGTCTGATCTAAGGTCTACACCGTGCACCAGTTCACACTTCTTCATTAGGCTGAACTGTTTTGTTTTCCAGGTGGTAATGGGTTTGTTTTTTTACATTCAAGAATATAGTCTTAACCCTTTACCACAAAATCTTAGACTTGCTCAATTGGAAACATTAGCTGACAACAACATTGTGGAGCAAATTAATAGATTTGTTTCTCTAAGGGTGAAAGAAACATTCTGGGAAAAGGAGATAATGCTGGTTACCACAATTTTCTCCGTTTCCCACAATATTTTCAAAGAAACCTTAACCCAGGGTCATTAAAATACAGGATTTTTTGGTAAAGGGTCAATCCTTCTACTTGTCCCAGAATAACATGGATTCAGAAAAACATGGAATGATTTGCAATCAGGGTGTCAGCTTGGCAGCATAGAACTGTCTCTGAAAATTTTGTCTCTGTAAAAATTATGAGTTCATAACCAAACTGTCATCCATAGAAATCCTTTGTATAGTAGACCACTTGTGAAAAGATGTGCAAAAGGAGACATGGCTGGTGACAATCAGTTTCTCTATTTGCTGCATGTTTCCACACATTTAACATTTGTAACAAGTGGATATTTTCACAAATTACTGATTATAAATCATTCCTCACAGTGTTTGTTTATCTCTCTACCACAAAATACAACTTTAGACCTGTCCAAATCCAAAGCATTTGGAGACGACAAATCAAACATGGTTCAAAGTGTGGAATCTGTTTCTTGAAGGGTAGTAACATCGTAGGAAAAGGAGAAAATGATGGCATTTTCTCCTCTGCAAAAAACGTTTTCTACAATGTTTTCCAACAATGTTTTCAAGCATTTAACCCTATACCACAGGATCCTGAGTTCTCGTCTGAAACATAAAACACAGTTAAATATGGTGGATGCTTTCTTTGCAATCAAAAATGTTTGAAGTTTAAAAATCTTGAATTTTTGTTTGCACATACATACAATCTGATAAACACAGTCAATGCCCCTAGTACTGAACTTTCAGTTACAGCCAAATTGTTGAAAGGTCTGTATACTATCAGACAAGTAAACATGCTTTGAATGGCGTTTTATCTCACTTTCAACAATACATTAGTCACTTCCAGGAATAGCTCAATTATAAACAATTTTATAAGCTGCCTTCATTGAGAATACCATATACCTTTCTTTATTTTCATACATAACCAAACTTACAGGGAAATGTGTAAAACATCTTATGCTTAATGCTGACAAAAATGTCCTAGAGCCTGGTTTCACACAAAAATTGAACACACAAAAAGTATCCACCATAAAAAGTTACAAAACAGTGTCAAGTCTAAAAGTTTACCATTTTCTAGCTGAAGGTAAAAGTGCTCAACTCTTTATCAAATGACAATATTTTAACCTAATCCAAATTAAAAGCTTTCACACAGAACAAATTAAATGTTGCTCAAATGATTGCAATTGTTTCTGAAGGGTTAAAAAACATTGTAGGAAGTGGAGAAAATGCTGGATACAAGCATTTTCCTCTTTTCCCACAATGATTTCAGAAGTCTAATTTCTCTTAAGTCATTAAAACCCCTGATTGAGTTTTACTGACTTAATTTTTTACCAATCAAGCATGTGTTAATATTACCACAGGCCTTTGAAACTGTATTGGTCTATCAGAGAACACTAAAATTTTCCTTGGTCGATCATCAGACACTTCTGCAGATTGGTGCATCCCCTGTATATCACGGAATACTCAAATTTTGGTTTACACCCTTACTATAAATAGCACATTGGCGACTGCATCTATATTGTATATAATAAGGCAAGGTGTGCAACGAAATGGAAGAAATTTTTTACCCCTCGTCCCCTTTTAGAGATAATATTTAACCGAAAACGAAAAAGTAAACCTGGTTACCGTTGCAGATGGGTTCACAAATGATTTTTCTTGTGTACCCTGACCTTCAAAAGTTCCAAATGGCTCTTGCCATAAAGCAATTATCTGATCTAAAAAGAAACAGAAACTTCTCCATTTTCCGGATCACCATGCACCGACGTCACACATTTCATTATGACGCAGCGAATTCCAACTCGCGTGAAAAGACGCACCAAAGTTTTTTACCAATAAACGGTAAATACGCATTTGAAAATATGCCAAGTGGAAGATTTAAATCGTGATACTGGATTAGATGAAAAGATGAATTATAACAAACGAAATATTATTTAAAAAAAATCATCAATATATCAAAAAAAGAATTTTCAATCTTTGTTTGAAACTAGAATAACTATCACTAAAGGTGATAAATACCCCCGCCCCTATATTTCATGTCACAGGGGCAATAACTCTGCAATGTCAATTTAGTGGCAATAACTCCGTAATCACTAGGCCAACACTCATGAAATCTGTGCTTTGCACATCTACTGCTCCTGGTGAATATCATGACAAATACTAGAATAACTATCACTAAAGGTGATAAATACCCCCGCCCCTATATTTCATGTCACAGGGGCAATAACTCTGCAATGTCAATTTAGGGGCAATAACTCCGTAATCATTAGGCCAACATTCATGAAATTTGTGCTTTGCACATCTACTGCTCCTGGTGAATATCATGACAAATATCAAGTGAATAAGACTTAAACAGAAGCAATAGTTCTCTGGATAAGAAGTTTTGAGTAAATTCAGGGGTAATTAATTTGGCAAACATTCGAGAAAAATGCATCTTGAACCTCTACTGCTCCTGGTGAATATTTATGCAAAGTATCAATTTAATTGGACACAAAACTAAATGAGTGTAAAAAAGTGTAGACCATGATCTGACGATATGTCTGAGACACAGCGGCTGGTCTGGATCCACACTTGTTGCAAATGTCCAAAGGTGCCTTTTCGCATAATGTTGGCCAACTATACATATGACAGAAAAGACCTCCTTAAAGTGAATCAGACAGAAACTGTAGGAGGAGTTGTCCGGACAAGCATTTGTAAGTCAAATCAGGGGCAATAACTCAGTAATTCTTGATGGAATTTTTACAAAATGTGTGTCTTGCACATCTTCAACTCCAGATGGACACTTCTGCCAAGTATAAAGCGAATCGGACTGAAATTGTAGGAGGAGTTGTCCGGACAAGCATTTTAAATGTGAATCAGGGGCAATAACTCATTAATTCTTCATAGAATTTTCACGAAAGTTGCGTCTTGCACATCTACAACTCCTAATGAACACATATGCCAAGTTTAAAGTGAAGCAGACAGAAACTGTAGGAGGAGTTGTCCGGACAAGCATTGTTAAGTCAAATCAGGGGCAATAACTCAGTAATTCTTGATGGAATTTTTACAAAATGTGTGTCTTGCACATCTACAGCTCCTAATGAACACTTCTGCCAAGTTTAAAGTGAATCAGACAGAAACTGTAGGAGGAGTTGTCCGGACAAGCATTTTTAAGTCAAATCAGGGGCAATAACTCAGTAATTCTTGATGGAATTTTTACAAAATGTGTGTCTTGCACATCTACAGCTCCTAATGAACACTTCTGCCAAGTTTAAAGTGAATCAGACTGAAACTGTAGGAGGAGTTGTCCGGACAAGCATTTTTAAGTCAAATCAGGGGCAATAACTCATTAATTCTTCATGGAATTTTCACAAAATGTGTGTCTTGCACATCTACAGCTCCTAATGAACACTTCTGCCAAGTTTAAAGTGAATCAGACAGAAACTGTAGGAGGAGTTGTCCGGACAAGCATTTTTAAGTCAAATCAGGGGCAATAACTCAGTAATTCTTGATGGAATTTTCACAAAATTTGCGTCTTGCACATCTACAACTCCAAATGAACACTTCTGCCAAGTATAAAGCGAATCGGACTGAAAATGTAGGAGGAGTTGTCCGGACAAGCATTTTTAAGTCAAATCAGGGGCAATAACTCATTAATTCTTCATAGAATTTTCACAAAAGTTGCGTCTTGCACATCTACAACTCCTGATGAACACTTATGCCAAGTTTAAAGTGAATCAGACAGAAACTGTAGGAGGAGTTGTCCGGACAAGCATTTTTAAGTCAAATCAGGGGCAATAACTCAGTTATTCTTGATGGAATTTTTACAAAATGTGTGTCTTGCACATCTACAGCTCCTAATGAACACTTCTGCCAAGTTTAAAGTGAATCAGACAGAAACTGTAGGAGGAGTTGTCCAGACAAGCATTTTTAAGTCAAATCAGGGGCAATAACTCAGTAATTCTTCATGGAATTTTTACAAAATGTGTGTCTTGCACATCTACAGCTCCTAATGAACACTTATGCCAAGTTTAAAGTGAATCAGACAGAAACTGTAGGAGGAGTTGTCCGGACAAGCATTTTTAAGTCAAATCAGGGGCAATAACTCAGTAATTCTTGATGGAATTTTTACAAAATGTGTGTCTAGCACATCTACAGCTCCTAATGAACACTTCTGCCAAGTTTAAAGTGAATTAGACAGAAACTGTAGGAGGAGTTGTCCGGACAAGATTTTGCGGACAGACCAATCGCCCGCATGACCGACCGACCGACCGACCGACCGACCGGCCGGCCGACCGACCGACAGGCTGATTCCAGTATACCCCCCACAAACTTCGTTTGCGGGGGTATAATAAATATTTTAGTTTTAGTTCGCTCTGGGATGATAAAATGTGTGACGTCAGCGCATGGCGATCCGGAAAATTTGGAAGCTTTTCAATTTTTTTTAGATCAGAGCTATTGCTTGATTGCAAAAGCCATTTGGAACTTTTGAAGGTCTGGGTACACAAGATAAATCATTTGTGAACCTGTCTCCAACGGTAACTAGGTTTAGTTTTCCATTTTCGGTTAAATGTTATCTCTGAATGGGGAGAGAGGTCAAACTTTTCTTCGATTTCGTTACACACCTTGTCCTACTATATAGGATATAGAGGGAGTCGCCAATGTGCTATTTATAGTAACGGTGTCAGCTAAGGAAAATTTTGTTATCCGTGATAGATCAATGGAATTTCAGTGGCCTATGATATTACCCTCAAAATGCGTTTTCAAAATTTGTGGGAAAAGGAGAAAATGCCGATAACTAGCATTTTCATCCTTTCTTACAATGTTTTCTACAATGTTTTCCAACAATTTTTTCTAGTATTTAACCATGTACCACACAATCTCAAGTTTTAATGACCCTGAGGAAGAAGGTTTATGAAAGCACTGTGGGAAAAGGAAAAAATGCTGGTGACCAGCATTTTCTCCTTTTCCCACAATGCTTTCTTCCCTTCAAAAGACTTATTTTAGCTTTTGAACAGACAGGTATAAAGTTCTGTCATTAGTAAATTGTGAATTACTAGATAATCAATCAGTCGTTACTATGGCAACAAATTTGATGGCTATAAAATGTGTTAACCTTTACAACATAATCCTGACTTTTATAGACCCCGAGAAAGAAAGCTTTTGAAAACATTGTGGGAGAAAGAAAAAATGCTGATAACCAGTATTTTCTCCTTTACCCACAATGATTTCTTCATTTCAATCGACATATTTCAGTTTTTGAATAGACAGGTATAAAGTTCTGTCATTGGTATATTGTGAATTACTAGACAATCAATCAGTATCTCACTCTGACAACATATTTGATGGCTATAAAATATGTTAACCTTTTACAACACAATCCTGACTTTTAAAGACCCTGAGAAAGAAAGCTTTTGAAAACATTATGGGAGAAAGAGAAAATTCTGATAACCAGCATTTTCTCCTTTTCCCACAATGTTTTCTACCCTATCAAAGACAAAAATAATCTTTTTAGCTACATTTGTCATCTGCAAGTGCTTTGAACTGGTCAAGTTAAAAATAGGAGTTAAACAACCACTATCACCTATAGGTGTTTACTAAGCAGGGACAATGTTCACCACCATTCTAAATTGCATTCTTTGTCTTATTGTAAATTTAGAAAGTAACACAATAACTGATTGGCTAAACCATTTAGTATAACCAACTATAAATTGTGTTACTTTAAAATTTGAAAGATTCTTGAGAATTAGACTATGACGGCTATTCACTCTTTCACTACTGATGATGACTTGATTACCTTTTGCGGGCAGCATAGATCAAGACCAGACTGCACAAAACATGCAGTCTGATCTTGATCTACACTGTCCGCTACTCTATTTTTAAACTATGACCAAAGTCGTTTTCAATAGAAGTGGAAATCTATTTTTAGAGCTCAGAAAGAAAGTGGAATTTCCGCGGTTAGTAATGAAAGAGTTAACTCTACCAAACAACAAATATTAGGACTGTTAAAATTGAAAGCATTTGCAGATGACAAATGTAACTCAAAAATTTAATTTTCCCTTTTGGAGGGTAGAAAACATTAAGGGAAAAGGAAAAAATACTGGTTGCCAACAAACCCTTTTACCACAATTTTTCCAAAAGCCTTACCTATAAATGTTATTAAAACTCAGGATTGTGTGACAGAAAGTTAAGAATGGTAGGTGAAAATGGGCCCAGTGCTATGAACAAACATGTTTTTCTCAACCAGTACTGTATAGGAACCTATTTTTTGGGACAGTGCTGTATACAGATATATTTTTTGAACAAGTACTGTACAGTCTTTATAGGTTGCTTTTAAGTGAAAAGGTACTTCAGCCATTAATTTGGAATAAGGAGCCTTGCAGTACACATCAGTTTCATAACTTCTTATGTTTTCACAAGTTTGTAGGCAAGTTCTAGGAATGTTCATTGTAATCAAAATTATCAAAGTTGTAACTCAACCAGTTAATGAAAATTATCAAACAGTAATAACTCTACCAGTAAAAAGTGGACCAAGAGATATGAGCTATGCTCTGTGAAAAGGGGATTTAATGCATTTGCAAAAAGTTTCAACCTAGATGAGCCCACACGGTCTGCGCAGGCTGACCTTGGTTGAAACTTTTTGCAACTGGTCAATTTTCAGCATGTAAAAGGACCAGTCTACCTAAAGTATCATTGAGATGCATTAAATTCCATTTTGCAAGAACATGGCTCTAATCTTTTATTACAACAAGACAAACAGAAGATATAAGCAGGGGTGGGGTGGGTTGAAGACTTCTTTTCAGGATGAGGATATGTTTGTTGTCTGTATGTAGTCCATATGTCTACCTAGTATTATGCTGGTCTTGGCTGTAACATAATAGAAAAATATGGTCAGGGGAGCACGGTGGCAAGGGGGGGTGGGTCAGGGAAGGAGAGTGGGCATCTGTGTGTGTGTGAGGGGATGGGGGGGGGGGTCTTAGTTCTTGTGGTGTCTCATCTCTCTAACAGTTCTGTCTCTATGTTATCCAACCATCTACCTGGTTTTAGGTCTGTCTTGGCTGTAAATATATAATAAAACTTTGTTTACTAGGATTGAAACTGTAATAATTATTTAAAGTACAACAGGCTATTTCTTTTATCAACAAACATACATTCTGTCCGACCCCAACTTTATCAAGAGCCATGTTTGCCCTGGTAATATAGGCCTTGGGCCTACCAGAGCAAGTATGATCTTCTACAAGTAATTTCCTAGCTTTAAAACTTTAAACCCTGAAGTCCACATATATCAGAAATTTCATCAAACATCTGTTTTGAATCTGTATCAAGCTTAGTGAAGCATTGTACCCTTTACCACACAATCCAGAGTTTTGAAGACCCTTAGCAAGAGGGCTTTTAAAAACTCTGGGAAAAGGAGAAAATGCCGGTAACCAGGATTTTCTCCTTTTCCCACAATATTACCTAACTTTTCAGAGACAAAAATAATCAGCTTAACCATGTTTGACAAGTCATCTGAAAGTGTTTTCAATTTTGAAGAGTCTAAAATTTCATCATCTGGTGAAGAGTTAATGTAGCAGACAATTTCAGTGTTTTTTAATTTTCTACCACCTGACAAGTTAACTGGAATGCATGCTGTTTCAAACTATTTTCAACATTATTTCAGTTATATCATGGTGGCCAGTGCAGCTATCCACGCTTCCCTGCAGTTTCTGTTACAAGTACTCTTCGCAATATTCATTCCAAGCCACTGGTTGCTTTCCCACATAACCATCTTCAAAACAATGGTCAGTGGTGAGAGAGGAATGAATCCTGTCACAATGACTATCATCAATCCTCAGAAAGAAATTGGCCGAGCCCTGTTCTGAAGTCAGTATGCTACAAACTGAGCTACCGCGGCTCCACAACAAGTTAACTGGTCAAAAGTACATGATTGCATTTTTTTAATGGAAAATAAAGGAAACATTTCAAAAGCGATTTTACAAAAATGATCAATATTAGCTATTTCACACACTGTGCATGTGCAGTGAAGAGTTTTAACCCTTAGGCTGGTAAGCATGACTCAAAGACCTTTTGCGGACAAATGTTGATCAAGATCAGACTGCACAGAATATGCAGTCTGATCTTGGATCTACACTGTCCGATAAGGAGATTTTTTTCCCCAAAAAACAACTTTTGAAATAGCAAACTTTGGGTTTTTATTATAAGCTTGAAAGTTTCATTTCACTTACTTAGCAGGTTAAGGGTTGAAAAAATCTGGAATAAGAATACTGAAGCCCATTAATGACAGGACTTTGTGCAGGATCCTCTTAACCCTTTAACACACATCAAAAACATAGACTTGTCCAAATTGAAAGCAAAAAAGCCCAAATTTTGCAGACAACAAAATAAAGGTGATTAAAAAACTGAAACTTGTTTTGGGAAGAGAAGAAAACATTGTGGGAAAAGGAGAAAATGCTGGTTACCAGCATTTTCTCCTTTTCCCACAATGTTTTCAAAAAGCTTCTTTCGTAGGGTCCTTAAATGGCGGGATTGTGTGGTAAAGGGTTAACAAACTATTGGTGTTGTATTGGTGTATGGCTATGATGAAATTCATGAAAACTATTTAACACTGTTGAAGAGGAAATTGGGCCGACACCACTTGTTCAAGACAAGAGGGCCATGATGGCCCTGGGTCGCTCACCTTAGTAGAGTGCCTTACAGGTTTTTCTTTAATTTGACCATGTGACCTAGGTTTTGACTGCAGGTGACCCAATTTCAAACTCATATTTCATGAAGACAAACATTCTGACCAATTTTCAAGTCAATTGAGCAAAAAATGTGGCCTCGAGTGCCCTAAAGATATTTCTTTAATTTGACCTAGTGACCTAGATTATGACCCCAGGTGACCCAAATTTGAACTGGTCTTTGACTATATCAAACGAAACATTTTTCCCAATTTTCAAATCAAATGAATAATAAATGTGGCCTCTAGAGTGCCCACTAGCTATTTCTTTAATTTGACCAAGTGACCTAGTTTATGACCCCAGTTGACCCAAATTCAGATTCATGTGAGATTTTACAAAGACAAACATTCTGACCAATTTTCAAGGCAATTAAGCAAATAATGTGGCCTCTAGAGTGCCCACAAGGTATTTCTTTATTTTGACCTAGTGACCTAGTTTATGGTTCCAGGTGACCCAAATCCATACTCATCTGGTATTTCATCAAGACAAACATTCTGGCCAAATTTCAGGTCATTTGAGCAATAAATGTGGCCTCCAGAGTGCAAACAAGGTATTTCTTTAATTTGACCCAGTGAACTAGTTTATGACCCAAGTTGACCCAAATTAATCTTATGTGAGACTTTTTAAGACAAACTTTCTGACTAATTTTCAAGGCAATTGAGCAAATAATGTGGCCTCGAGAATGCCAACAAGGTATTTCTTTAATTTGTCCTATTGACCTAGTTTATGACCCAAGATAACCCAATTTTGAACTCAATGAACTTGTTGCGCTTAGATGGGCAAACAAACTTAGAAGAGAATCACTACATACCAAATATCAAAGCTCTTAGCCTTCCAGTTTTAAAGAAGAATTTTAAAGTTTTCCTTCTTTGTTCTTATGTTTGAACTTGTGACCCCCGGGGCTGGGCCAGTTTTGACCCAGGGCATCATATGAAGAAACTTGGTAGAGGTCCACTAGGATGCTACATACCAAATATCAAAGCTCTACGCCTTCCCATTTAAGAGAAAAAACAAATTAAAGTTTTCCTTCTTTGTTCCTATGTTTGAACTTGTGACCCCTGGGGCAGGGCCAATTTTGACCCCAAGGGCATCATATGAACAAACTTAGTAGAGGTCTACTAGGCGATGATACATACCAAATATCAAAGCTCTATGCCTTCCAGTTTCAGAGAAGATGATTCTTAAAGTTTTCCTTTTCTGTTCCTATGTTCGAACTTGTGACCCCTGGGGCGGGGCCAACTTTTGCCCCAAGAGCATCATATGCACAAACTTGGTAGAGATCCACTAGAAGATGCTACATACAAAATATCAAAGCTCCATGCCTTCCTGTTTCAGAGAAGAAGATTTTTAAAGTTTTCCTTCTTTGTTACTATGTTGCAAATTGTGACCCCCGGGGCGGGGCCAGTGTTGACCCCAAGGGCATCATATCAACAAACTTGGTAGAGGTCCACTAGGCGATGCTACATACCAAATATCAAAGCTCTACGCCTTCCAGTTTCAGAGAAGATGATTTTTAAAGTTTTACCTCTTTGTTCCTATGTTCGAACTTGTGACCCCCGGGGCAGGGCCAGTTTTGACCCCAAGGGCATCATATGAACAAATTTGGTAGAGGTCCACTAGGAGATGCTTCATGCCAAATATCAAAGCCCTATGCCTTCTAGTTTTAGAGAAGATGATTCTTAAAGTTTTCCTTCTTTGTTCCTATGTTGGAAATTGTGACCCCCGGGGTGGGGCCAGTGTTGACCCCAAGGGCATCATATCAACAAACTTGGTAGAGGTCCACTAGGCGATGCTACATACCAAATATCAAAGCTCTACGCCTTCCAGTTTCAGAGAAGATGATTTTTAAAGTTTCCCCTCTTTGTTCCTATGTTCGAACTTGTGACCCCTGGGGCAG
Source organism: Tridacna gigas (assembly GCA_945859785.2). NCBI lineage: Eukaryota > Metazoa > Mollusca > Bivalvia > Cardiida > Cardiidae > Tridacna > Tridacna gigas. Next base: position 75,424,640 of record OX244032.2, read on the forward strand.
GGCAAGTTTTGACCCCAAGGGCATCATATGAACAAATTTGGTAGAGGTCCACTAGGAGATACTTCATGCCAAATATCAAAGCTCTATGCCTTCTAATTTTACAGAAGAAGATTTTTAAAGTTTTCCTTCTTTGTTCCTATGTTGGAAATTGTGACCCCCGGAGCGGGGCCAGTTTTGACCCCTGGGGCATCATATGAACAAACTTGGTAGAGTTCCACTAGGAGATGCTACATGCCAAATATCAAAGCTCTACGCCTTCAAGTTTTAGAGAAGAAGATTTTTAAAGTTTTCCTTCTTTGTGACTATGCTCAAACTTGTGACCCCTGGGGCGGGGTCAGTTTTGACCCCAGGGGCATCATATGAACAAACTTGGTAGAGGTCCACTAGGAGATGCTACCTACCAAATATCAAAGCTCTGCGCCTTCTAGTTTCAGAGAGGAAAATTTTCAAAGATTTTGCTTTTTTTCCCTTTTTGTTGCCATGGCAACCAGAGTTGTGGGTGGAATTCAATTCTTTGAACAATTTTGGTAGAGCTTCACCCAAGGAACATCCCTGCCAAGTTTCATCAAGATTGGCCCTGTGGTTTAGGAGAAGAAGATGTTTAAAGAAATTGTTGACGGACGACGGACGACAGACGACGGACGCCAGACGCCGGTCATATGGCGATCACAATAACTCACCTTTAGCACGTTGTGCTAAGGTGAGCTAAAAAGCATTTTCAACTACATCTGATGGTGAAGTTTTTTAGTGCATTATGTAACATCTTGAAACATCTAAACCAGAGTACCGCACGCAGGTGCCAAAGCTTGGCTGCAGTTGCTTTTAGAAATCTTTCAAATAGCCCAAAAAGGGGAATAACTGCCTAAAAAATATTTTGGTTACCTGCCATACTGATATGGGTTCCTCTTCTGATACCGTAATTCGCCAATGTATTCAGACACTCTAAAAGTTTGCACACATTCAAAAATTTTCAAAAATAATTTAAGTCCTTAGTCCTGACAGTCCAAAATATATTTTCCTAAATATTTAGACAGTCTTTAACATTAATTTTCCAAAATATCAGACAGTTAATACTTATTTTTTAGAGCGTATTTCCAAAAATGATCAGCGGCATATTTGCACATTTCTGCATCATAGATATAACCACCACAAACATTCTGCCTAGTGTGATCTTGATCTACACAGGCCACAAAAGCTACTACTTTTGAAAGGTGCTTGAAGGGTTTGATGTTTCTCGGCTTTTTGATGTTGTGCAAGCTTTTTTCGTAACATTCTCAAATGGCACATGCAGGAGTGCAAACAGTCGTTCCCTTAACTTTGTTGTCCCGCTACAAACAATACAAAAGACTTAATAAATACTAAACCTTGCTGCTTCTTTTCTTTATTTATCAGTAATCCATTTACACATAAAACTAGATGTAATGCATTGAATTATTGTGCACTCTCCATTTTATTTTAGCTGCAAGGAATTTTTGTAAAGAAAAAAACATGCAGACTTTTTTTTTCTGCTGAGTACACAAATTATGTGATATGACTGCCCAGATGTTCTAGAAACAACCATTACTAAACCCATAAAGGCACTATCAGCTAGTGTAAAGAGGGCATTATATAGGCTTTTTGCGTCATCATTTTGTGTTGATTGGAGGTTAGCATGAAACCAGGTACATCTATTCAGCGAAGTGTGTACAAAAAACAGGTGCATTACAACCCTCACGCTCTGGATGATTTCCATGTTACATCATATCCCTAACCCAAATTTTACTGCAAACATTTGTGTACCCATGACAGGCATGAAATCTTGTTGACAGATGGCTTGTTATACATTTTTGGTCTATGTAATTTACTCTGCTGACGGCAAAATGGCAGAGTTCAAAATGCTGGTGGACGATGTACATGGACAACAGATTATACAGAATGTGTAGTCTGATCCTGGATTTATGCGATCCACTACTGAACTATGAGTTTAGAAAGCTACTGCTTCAGTTAAGAAAATATTTAAGACACATGCTTTCAAGATTAAAAACATGCTGGAACTTTAGATAAACTAGTTTTGACCCCTCATCAGTGCTGTAAGTAGATTTAGCCTTTGTCTCACTTTTTCATCCAATCAGAAGGCTTATATTTGAAAAATTCTGACTGTGTATTTCCTTTAAACTGCTTCAAGCAGGGTTTATTTTGACCATTTAATCAGTTAAACGTCACATTTATTTGGGTTTACCGCGCTACACCCATAAAACTGCCGCCCTCATTAATATTAAAATACCACTTAAATTTACACATACAAGAACTGATAACTCGACAAATGCTGTGGAAAGAAGAAAATGGGAAAAGACAACAATACTTCTTTAAACTCTTCCACTGCCAATGTCACATTGGAAAGACTTTGCAGACGGCATAGATCAAAATCAGACTGCACAAAACATGCAATCTGATCTTTGATCTACACCGTCTGCTATGTTGTGTTAGTCTAACAAAAAACAGATTTGATTCAAACGAGGATGATACTTTTAGACCATGACGTGAAAAAGTCAGCTCCATGTAGTTGGCAGCAGAAGAGTTAAACATATGTCAGTCAATCTATATTTTGAAATATACAGAAAATACATATTGTAGTAAACTGTGTTATTGTGGTGTTATATCGATACAGGCATATAACATGAAATATCTGAGCCATGCTCTGTGAAATGGGGGCTTAATGCATGTGCAAAAGAGTATCAACTCAGGTCAGCCGGCACAGACTGCGCAAGCTTACAAGGCCCCAACTTTTTGCTTTCAGCCAATTTTCTGCATTTCAAGGGACCATTTTACCTGCTTATTCTGTTGGTTTTCAGAGAAAATGGATTTTATGGATCCATAATCATGTGATGTGCTTGGTACCATGCATCAAGCCCCCTTTTGCCAGGGCATGGCTCATATTCTATATGTCTATAGGATTTTTTTCCCGTCTTTCACAATAATTTGTGAATGAATGAAGCGGGAAAATCCATGTAATGTTAGAATTAGCATTGTTTTAGCGATGATGCAGTTTAGGGTGTGTCTTTGTGAATGATGAAGTGGAAAAGTCCATATGTGGCTCCATTGTTTTAGCGATGATGCAATTAGGGTTTGCCTTTGCAAATGATGAGGCTGGAAACTCCATATATGGCACCAATGTTTTAGCGATGATGTAATTAGGGTGGACAACGACTAAGTCAGTTAGACGCTGTGAAGAAAAAATTAACGATTTAAACAGCCACAGTCGGTCACTACACTCCATCCTTTTGGCTGTTTAAATCATTTAATTTTTTCTTAACAGCGTCTAACTATTACCTAAATATGTCCTATTATTTCAGCCAACCCCTTTTTTTCACAATGATAATTTCGTAAAGATTCGAACACTAAAAAAATTAATTGTTTTCTTGTCAGATTACATTGGCGAATTTCGGTGGTTAACATCTAGTCAAAGTTTAAAGTAAATATCTTAAGTAATGACAGAGATATTATAAACTGTCAAAGTTCTTGCACCACAATAACTCAGACGACAGGGCTGTAACAATACCTCCATGTTTCCTTTGAAACAGCCAAGCTAAAAAAGAGTTTGACTGGTATTTTATATCATGACCCATTGATGACTAGCCCTGTGGGTCAGTGACTGAAAAGTACTAGGCTCAACGACAGATAATATTGGACACTGTATTTTATTAAGAATAAAATCGACTTCAAATACCTTCATCATTCCAGCATTTCTAAGTTGTACATGTAATATTGTGTACCTTCAACATGCTTTCTTCCACCTTCATCTAACTGCCCTATAATACATAATAAAGCACACTTTTAACCCTTTACCAAAAAATCCCTGAAGAATGAGGCTTTTGAAAACATTGTGAAACAGGAAGGCAATTGGCCCTAAAGCCCTCACCTGAGTAAAGTCATCTCCAGTTGAAAAAGCTGAAGAGATCCTGGTTTCATTGTCAAACACGTGAGGGTAAATGACCTACTTTTTGAACCAATGTGACCCAATTTCAAACTTGTCCAAGATATCATTGAGACAAACATTCTGATCAAGTTTCATGAGTATCAGACTGAAAATGTGGCCTTTACCAGGCACACAAGGTTTTTCTAAGATTTGGTCAAGTGACCTACTTTGAGACTAGATTTGACCCACTTGGAAACTTGTCAAAGATATCATCAAGACAAACTTTCTGACCTACTTTCATGAGAATCAGACTGAAAATGTGGCCTTTATGGTGCACACAAGGTTTTTCTAAGATATGGGCCCATGACCTACTTTTTGACCCAATGTGAGCCAATTCTGATCTTGTCCAAGATATAACCAAGAAAAACTTTCTAACCAAGTTTCATGCATTTCAGGCTGAAAATGTGGCCTCTGGAGTGTACCTGACATGACCTAATTTTGAACATGTCTGAAATATCATAAAGACAGACAATCTGACGTAGTTTAATGACTATCAGGCTAAAAATGTGGCCTCTATAGTGCACACCAGTTTTTTTCAAAGATTTAGCCCAGTGGCCTACTTTTTGACCCGACATGACCCAATTTCGAACTTGTCTGAGGTATCATCAAGACAAATATTGCAACCAACTATCATGAGTTTCAGCTTGAGAATGTGGCCTCTAGAGTACACTTAAGGTTTTACTAAGATTTAGCCCTGTGACCTAATTTTTGACCCGACATGACCAAATTTTACACTTGTCCGAGATATCATTTCAACCAACTTTCATGAGTTTTAGGTTGAAAATGTGGCCTCTAGAATGCACACAAGCTTTTTCTAAGATTTGGCCTAGTGACCTAATTTCAAACTTGTCCAAGATATTATCAAGACAAAAATTCTGACCAAGTTTTCAGAGTGTCAGGCTGAAAGTGTGGCCTCTAGAGCGCACATTAGGTTTTTACAAGATTTAGCCTAGTGACCTACTATTTAACCCAACATGACCCAATTTTGAATCTGTCCTAGATTTGATCCAGACAAATATTCTGACCAAGTTTCATCAATATCTGACTGAAAATGTGGCCTCTAGAGTCCACACAAAGTAAATGTTGACAATTGGACGACAGGCAACGCACAAAGCACAATCACAAAGCCCATCTTGGGCACTTCATGCCCAGGTAAGCTAAAAAAGCTTGTAAACAACATATTCCCCTTTTGCCACATTGTGTTAGAAGGTTTTTTTTTTGGTAATGCAGGCTTACAAGAGGCTTAGCATGAAAAAGTAGGAACAAGAGGGCCGTGATGGCCCTGGATCGCTCACCTGAGTCAATAGGCCAAATTTCACTCCAGGGTCATAATTGAAAGTACTACATGCCAAATAAATATGATGTTAGGCCCAATTTCAAACTCATCCAATATTTTATCAAGACAAACATTCTGACCAATTTTCAAGTCAATTGAGCAAGACATGTGTCCTCAAGAGTGACCACAAGGTATTTCTTTAATTTGACCTACTGACCTCGATTATGACCCAGGTGACCCAATTTTAAACTCATCCTAGATTTTTTAAAGAGATTTTATGAAGACAAGCATTCTAAACAATCTTCAAGTCAATTGAGCAAAAATTATGGCCTCTAGAGTGCCCACAAGGTATTTCCTTAATTTGACCTAGTGACCTAATTTATGATCCCAGTTGACCCAAATTCAGATTCATCTGAGATGTTATCAAGACAAACATTCTGACCAATTTTCAAGTCAATTAAGCAAGAAATGTAGCCTCTAGAGTGCCCTCAAAATATTTCTTTAATTTGACCTAGTGACCTAGATTATGACCTCAGGTGACCCAATTTTGAACTCATCCTAGATTTCATCAAGACAAACCAATTTTCAAATCAATTGAACAATAAATGTGGCCTCTAGAGTGCACACAAGGTACTTCTTTAATTTGACCTAGTGACCTAATTTAAGACCCCACATGACCCAAATTCAAACTCATGTGAGATTTTATCAAGACAAACATTCTGACCAAATTTCAGGTCATTCGAGCATATAAATGTGGCCTCTAAGAGTGCCCACAAGGTATTACTTTAGTTTGACCTAGTGACCTAGTTTATGACCCCAGGTGACCCAATTTCAAACTGACTGAACACGTTATGCTCAGGTGGGATAACAAACTTAGAACAGGTTTACTACATACCAAATAACAAAGCTCTATGCCTTCCGGGTTTAGAAAAGAAGAATTTTAAAATTTTCCTTCTTTGTTCCTTTGTTCCAACTTGTGACCCCCGGGGCACGGCCAGTTTTGACTCCAGCGGCATCATTTGAACAAATTTGGTAGAGGTCTACTAAGAGATGCTACATACCAAATATCAAAGCTCTACGCCTTCCAGTTTTAGAGAAGAAGAATTTTAAAGTTTTCCTTCTTTGTTCCTATGTTACTTGTGACCCCCGGAGCAGGGCCAGTTTTGACCTCAGGGGCATCTTATGAACAAACTTGGTAGAGGTCCACTAGAAGATGCTACATACCAAATATCAAAGCTCTTCCAGTTTCAGGGAAGAAGAATTTTAAAGTTTTCCTTCTTTGTTCCTATGTTCCAACTTGTGACACCCCGCCCCCTCCCAAGCAGGGCCAGTTTTGACCCCAGGGGCATCATATGAACAAATTTGGTATAGGTCCACTAGGAGATACTAGATGCCAAATATCAAAGCTCTATGCCTTCCAGTTTCAGAGAAGAAGAATTTTAAAGTTTTCCGTCTTTGTTCCTATGTTCGAACTTGTGACCCTTAGGGCGGGGCCAGTTTTGATCCCAGGGGCATCATATGTACACACTTGGAAGAGGTCCACTAGAAGATGCTGGATGCCACATATCAAAGCTCCACGCCTTCCAGTTTCAGAGAAGAAGAATTTTAAAGTTTTCCGTCTTTGTTCCTATGTTCTAACTTGTGACCCCCGGGGCACGACCAGATTTGACCCAAGGGGCATCATATGAACAAACTTGGTAGAGGTCCACTAGGAGATGCTACATACCAAATATCAAAGCTCTGCGCCTTCTATTTTCTAAGTTTTCCTTCTTTGTTCCTATGTTCGAAACTTGTGACCCCCGGGGCAAGGCCAGTTTTGACCTCAGGGGCATCGTACGAACAAACTTGGTAGAGGTCCACTAGGAGATGCTACATACCAAATATCAAAGCTCTACGCCTTCCACTTTCAGAGAAGAAGAATTTTAAAATTTTCCTTCTTTGTTCCTATGTTCGAACTTGTGACCCCTGGTGCAGGGCCTGTTTTGACCCCAGGGGGATCATATGAACAAATTTGTTAGAGGTCCACTAGGAGATGCTAGGTGCCAAATATCAAAGCTCTATGCCTTCCAGTTTCAGAGGAGAAGAATTTTAAAGTTTTCCTTCTTTGTTCCTATGTTCGAAACTTGTGATCCCCCGGGCGGGGCCAGTTTTGACCCCAGGGGGATCTTTGAACAAACTTGGTAGAGGTCCACTAGGAGATGCTACATACTAAATATCAAAGCTCTACGCCTTCCAGTTTCAGAGAAGAAGAATTTCAAAGTTTTCCTTCTTTGTTCCTATGTTCGAAACTTGTGACCCCCGGGGCGGGGCCAGTTTTGACCCCAGGGATATCATATGAACAAACTTGGTAGAGGTCCACTAGGAGATGCTAGATGCCAAATATCAAAGCTCCACGCCTTCCAGTTTAGAGAAGAAGAATTTTAAAGTTTTCCTTCTTTGTTCCTATGTTCGAGCTTGTGACCCCCGGGGCAGGGCCAGTTTTGACCCCAGGGGCATCATATGAACAAACTTGGTAGAGGTCCACTAGGACATGCTACATACCAAATATCAACGCTCCACGCCTTCAAGAATCAGAGAAGATTTTCAAAGATTTTGCTGTTTTCTTCCTTTCTGTTGCCATGGCAACCAGAGTTATGGGTGGAATTCAATGTCTTGAACAACTTTGGTAGAGCTTCACCCAAGGAACATCCCTGCCATGTTTCATCAAGATTGGCACAGCAGTTTAGGAGGAGGAGATGTTTAAAGGAATTGTGGACAGACGGACAGATGGACGCTGGACAATGACCCATCACAATACCTCACCTTAGCACTTCGTGCTCAGGTGAGCTAAAAACACTGTAAGAATAACTCATTTACTAAACAGAACACAAATTTTAGAACTACTACCGTACAGAGACACGCCGACAGTTCTGATCACAAGGCAGCCCTCATGGCCGAATCCCTACGTGTTGATTTCAAGAAGTCAGTCGAGAAAGTTTTAGCAAGAAAGAATCGGCCGTGATAGTGGCTCTCAATTCTACATTTTGGATTGTAAAAGAGAATATAGCCCTTAACAAATATGACAAACTGCTCGAACTGCCGTCTCAGTTAAACTGTCCAAATGTAGGCAGTCTGAAAACTTTCCAAATGTGTTGACTATACCTCGGACCAAACTGCTGTTGAGATGTTAAAGATTTTGGGTTTGATTTTATAGAAGCCCTGGAACACTGGAGAGGCTGCCAGTCAAGGAAGTTATTCTTGACAAATTAGTTTTATTACCCTAACCAGAACTGTACATTACTGTATAACAAGAGGGCCATGATGGCCCTGTATCGCTCCACTGGACCCATGGGGGCAGGGCCACTTTTGACCTCCGGGCTACAGTATGAAGAGTTCTTGTAAAGGTTTCTTAGATAAAGCTATATGCCAAATTTAGTAGCCCCAGACCATATGGTTTAGGACTAGAAGACTTAGTCTCCACCATTGAAGCCTATGTAAAACTTGTGGCCCCAGAGGTGGGACCTATTTTGACCCTAGGGCTATAAGTTGATGACTTTTTGTAGAAGTCCATTAGAAGAAGCTACATGCCAAATTTGGTAACCCTAGGCCTTTTGTGTACAAGCCCTTATAAAACTTTGACCCCAGGGCTACAGTTGGACTAAATGGGGAATATGTGTATTAGAAGAATAACATGATAAATTTGGGAGTTCTTGGCCTTATGGCTAGTAACAAGATGGTTTCTGAAGTTTTCACTCCATAAACCCATGTAAAACTTGTGACCACTGGTGCAGGGCCAAACTTGATCCTAGGGCTGTAACTTGGGCCCTCTTTGTAGTTGTCCACTAGATAATGCTATAATTATGCAAAATTTGGTAGCCCTAAGCCTTATGGCTATGTACAACAAGATTTAAAAGTTTTCCCTATATAAGCCCATGTAAATTTTGTGAACCTCTCCCCCCACCCCCAGCATGTGGCCAAATTGACCCCAGGACTGTAATTTGGGCACTTTTGGTAGACCCTTACTAGATCAAGCTAAATGCAAAATTTGGTAGTACTAGGCCTTATGGCTAGGTACATGAAGATTTCTTAAGTTGTTACTATGTAAGCCCATGTAAAACTTGTGACCCCTGTGGCAGAGCAAATTTTGACCCAAGGGCTAAAATTTTGGCCCGCTTGGTAGAGGCCACATGCAAAATTTGGAGCTCTAGGCCTTATGGCTAGGTACAGGAAGATTTTTAAAGTTTTCTCTATATAAGCCTATGTTAAACTTGTGACCCCTGGGGCAGAGCCCCAATTTTGACCCCAGGGCTATAATTTGAAGAAAAATGATAGAGGTCTACTACATAAAGCTTCATGCCAAATTTGGTAGCCCTATGCCTTATGGTTTTTAAGAAGATTTTTAAAGATTTCCAATATTTTTCAGTTCTGTTGCCATGGCAACCAGAGTTTTTGAAGGAATCAAATTCTTTCAATAAATTCTGAAGAGGACCATAGCAGGATCATTTCTGTGAAGTTTCATGAAAATTGGATGGGTAGTTTCAGAGAAGAAGATGTTTGAAATAAAAGTTAACGCACAGATGGACAGACGCATGGACGGACGGATGGATGCACGACGGACACAGGGCCATGACATAAGCCTGCTGGCCTTCGGGCAGTGGAGCTAAAAACACTTGACTGCATTGTTTGTCACTTTGTTAAACTGTGTTCCTGAGTTTCCCCAAGTTAATTTCTAAAGACAGTTAGTCCAAGAAGACATCTAACCTTGAAATAATAGTTTTATACAGTCAACAATAAAAGATACAAGCTGAAATGTAAGGTAAATCATTTTCATTATTTAATTTCATGCTGTAAATGATGATTTGTATATTTGTCCCCATTTTTCAAAAAATGTCTCCAACTTTTTAGGGTGCGTGAGACATTTGTCTCACCTTTATAAAATCCTTGACAGAACACTGATCTCCGTGATGCATTATACCTAGCTACTCATCACAATAATCATGGATCTATAAAATCCAAATTTCTCTAACAACCGGCTAAACCCTGAGGTAGAATGGTTGGTCCTTGGACATGCAGAAAATTTATCCAAAGCAAAAAGTTTCGGCCAATGTCTGCCTGCACGGACTGTGCAGGCTGACCTGGATCGGTACTTTCTGCAGATACATAAAACCCCCGTTTTCACAGAGCATGTCTTATGTGTTAGACTTACTTTAGGTTGAGTTCCATCCAATACTCCAGCTATTCAGTTATATTGTGCTTTCTCCAGTAACTGAGAACTGTCACATATACACCAGACTTGAATGAACAGGCCAATGGGTTGATATGTTTCTTTTGCACATGTTTATTGTTGAAATCTATGTAATCTGAGTACATATTCTGTCAGGAGAAAAAAAATGGAAATGAGCAACTGATCTGGCAAAAGGGGGCTTAATGCAGCTGCATGATACATTATACCAAGCAAGTTAACAAATAATTATAGATCATTACAATCCATTTTGTTTAAGAACCAACTGAATTATGAATAGGCTGGTCCTTTGACATATAGAAAATTGACCGATGGCAAGAAGTTTTGACCCAGGTCAGCCTTCACAGACTGGGTTGCTACTTTTTGCAAATGCATTTTAAACCTCTCTTTTCACAGAGCCAGGCTCAAACAAGAGTTAACTTAGAGCAACAAATAAATACAAGAGCTATCACTGAGGGTGATTAATACCCCCACCAGCGCTTTGTCCCAAAACAGTTTCAAAATCTTAGCTTTTATCCTTTGGGAGTTATGCTCCGGACAAAAATCCAAAGCTTAGATTTACAAAGGGCAATAACTTCAAAACTACTGAAGATAGAGTTATTGTTCTTGTGTACTGCACTTGTCCTCAGTGTGATCTATCTGTGTATGAAGTTTGAAGTTCCTAGCTTTTATCCTTTGGAAGTTATGCGCCGGACAAGATTTCGTGACACCAGGACAGAGGGACGGACACTGTGACTCCAGTTTACCTCCCCCACTTCATTTTTGGGGGTATAATAACAGAATAACAGACACCTTCAGCCTAGAAAAAAAGACCAAAAGAATGCCAATTTAAGGTTTCTCTTGTGCAGAATAGCACAACAAAGTGGACAGTGTAGATTAAGATCACACTGCACATTTTGTGAAGTCTAGTCTTGACCTACACTGGCAGCAAGACGAACTAAAGTTGTGAAAGGCACTCTACGGGTTAATGCCCTGTTCATAAAATGTAGAATAAACTGTTAGACTGAACTTATCTAAAGGAAGAAAAAAAAAAACGGCGAGAAAAAATGATGGACTAATTGTTTGCTTAATCTAAATATTGCTTTAAACTCAAATTCCAAGCACAACCATCTGGATGGTTAAGGTAGTTTGTTTATCTGTATGGGAGTTTAATGCCATTTTAACAGCTTAGGTCGTATCACAGCAGTCAGTGCACCTACACATGTGTTTCCTGGCTTTCTGACACCAGTACTGCCACAACTTTCCAAGCCACTGACTGCATCAGAGGTGAGGTCAGAAAAATGTGATTTAAAATGTAGGTAAAAAGTAAACAAAAGACAGATCGACCTGGATTTTTTTACCTAGTTTATGTATTCATTATTCTGCCAGCAAGTAACACTTGGGCCTACCATACAGAAACAAATTGTCATCTTCACAATAATATTTAAATGCATTTTAACACATATGCTGTTTACTTTTGGCCACTATTGGGCCTTTAAAGTAGATAACATATTTTACAGCTGAACAAGCATGATCTTCAAAGTCAGTTGCTGCAAATCAGTTTCATCTATGAATCAAGAGCTTCATACCTTCATCATGGTAACACACTTGGCGGATCCAACAGTCCTCGGCAAATGCGGCCCAGTGGCCAGGTTTGAGCTCCATTTTATACAGCTGAGACACATCACCTGCAATCATCATCAGATTACAAAAGAGAGTTACAAAAATAAATGAGTCATGCTCAGTGAAAAGGAGGTTTAATGAATCTGCTAAAAGTATTGACTCAAGTCAGCCTATGCAGTCAGCCCATGCTGACCTCCATACTTTTTGCTAATGGTCAATTTTCTGCATGTCGAAGGACTATTAATTCTTACCTCATGATTCAGTCTTTAATTAGACCAAATAGAATTTCTGGACCCATAATTATGTGATGACTTCCTTGGTATAACGCTTTGTGTAGATGCACTAACTCTTTGACTACCTTGGTATAATGCTTTGTGTAGATGCACTCACTCTTTACCAAATGACAAAATATTAGACTTGTCCACACTAACCCTATTTGCAGACAACAAAATAAATGCGACTGAAAAATTGAAATTTGTTTTGGGAAGAGTAGAAAACTTGGGAAGAGGAGAAAATGCTGGTTCCCAGCATTTTCTCCTTTTCCCAAAATGTTTTCAAAAGGCTTCTTTCTCAGGGTTTTTAAGTGTCAGGATTGTGTGGTAAAGTGTAAAACTCCCTTTTGCCACAGCAAGTATAGTGTAACTTTTAACCCTTTCCCAAACGACAAATTTTGAACTGGTCCAATTTGAAAGAGTTTGCAGACGACAATTTTAAATTTGATGGAAATGGCAGAAAGTTCTCAAAAAGGGTAGAAAACACTGTGGGAAAAGGAGAAATTGCTTGTTACAAGCAATTTCTCCTTTTCCCACAGTGTTTTCAAAAGACTTGTACTGCAGACACGTGAAAACCTGGGCTTGTTTGGGAAAGGGTTAACTACAATCCATGTTGTGAGGTCCATGACCATAAACCCTAACTGTAACATGACCTGTAAGTGACATACTACAGTCTTGTGCTTCTCATATTGCATCTTGATGGATGCTATTAACCGTTATGCTGCCAAGTGCAACTCACTGACCTTTCACAGACAGTTTAGATCAAGATCAGACTGCACAGAATATGCAGTCTGATCTTGGATGTACACTGTCCGATAAGGAGATATTTTCCCCCAAAAACAATAATTTTGAGATAACATTATTTTGGGTTTTACTATCTGCTTGAAAACTTTACTTCATTAGTTTAGCAGGATAAGGGTCAGGGTAATCTATACATCTTTACAGAACTTTCACCAAACACATCCACGGTTTTATAACCCTGAGGACATGGCTGTCTATTCTATAAAATTAACACAACTAAATTTTAGACTTGTCTAAATTGAGAACAACTGCAGACAACAATTTAAAAGTGGTTCAAATGATAGAATTTGACTTTGATATTATAGAAAACATTGTGGGAAAAGGAGAAAATGCTGGTTACCAGCATTTTCTCCTTTTTCCACAAAGTTTTCAAAAGGCTTCATATCATGGGGTTGTTAAAACTTTCGGATTGTGTGGTAAAGAGTTAATGTAGTTTTGTTCACCTAATACAAAGCAGTCATCATCAATAAAAACGATCCTCCCCTCTAGATTGGGAAACAACCTCACTAAAAAATATCTGGCATAAATCAATGAAAATTGAAAGGTAGAAATAAAATGTTTTATCCTGTTTTCATTACTTACACTGACCTAGTAAAGAGGTTACCTAATAAACTCAGCTTTATCCTGCAGTGTATTCCTACGCAACATAGGGTGGCAGAATCTAATATAATCAAATAAACCATGTTAATGGTGCTTTAAAACGACATATTTAGAAACAAGAGGGTCATGATGGCCCTGGATCGCTCACCTGAGTCAATAGGCGAAATTTCACCCCAGGGTCAAAATGACCCAATTTAGAACTCATCTGAGATATTATTAAGACAAATATTCTGACCAATGGTCAGGTCAATAAGGGCCATTCGTCAGTTACTTCCCTTGATTCCTCTCCAGTACTACATTGGTCCTGCTTAAGGGGTTACTTGGGGTTTATCCTTGATTTTCTTGCACTACACAGATATGTTTTTGAGATAACATCTTAACTAAATCTGATCAGATTGTTTTACAAACTGATTACATGCTTTTCTCCGATGACTGGAAACAAAATTTGCTTCAAATCACATGGGGTCCTTACATATATATCATAAATTAAATTATATTTATCGCAACATCCTCAAAGAAATCAACAATTAAAAAAAAGGAATATAGGTAGAAGGACCAATCTGTTATTTGATTACCTTTAGTCTTTATCTGGCAAGGGAGATAATTTGAGATAATTTGACTTACTGAGCTGAAAATGTGGCCCCTGGAGTGTCCGAAATGTATTTCTTCAATTTGACCTAGTGACCTAGTTTATGACCCTATGTGACCCAATTTCAAACCTATTCAAGATATCATCAAGTCAAACATGCTGACAAATTTTCAGGTCAGTTGAGCAAAAACTAGAATGCCCACAATACATTTCTTGAATTTAACCTAGTGACTTGGTTTATGACCCTATGACACCCAATTTCTGATCGATCCGAGATGTCATCTAGTCAAACATGTAAACCAATTTTCAGGACAATTTAGCTAGAATTGTGGCCTCTGAAGTGCCCACAAGATATTTCTTTAATTTGACCTAGTGACCTAGTTTATGACCCCAGGTGACCCAAATTCGAACTCATCCAAGATTTCATCAAGACAAACATTCTGATTAATTTTCAGGTCAACTGAGTAAGAAATGTGGCCTCTACAGTATCCACAAGGTACTTCTTTAATTTGACCTAGTTTATGACCCCAGGTGACCCAAATTCGAACTTGTCCGAGATTTCATCAAGACAAACATTCTGACACATTTTTAGGACAATTGATTAAGAAATATGGCCTCTAGAGTGTCCACAAGGTATTTCTTTAATTTGACCTAGTGACCTAGTTTATGACCCCAGGTGACCCAAATTCGAACTCGTCCGAGATTTCATCAAGGCAAACATTCTGACCAATTTTCAGGTCAATTTAGCTAGAATTGTGGCCTCTGAAGTGCCCACAAGATATTTCTTTAATTTGACCTAGTGACCTAGTTTATGACCCCAGGTGACCCAAATTCGAACTCATCCAAGATTTCATCATAACAAACATTCTGACCAATTTTCAGGTCAATTGAGTAAGAAATGTGGCCCCCAGAGTGTCCACAAGGTATTTCTTTGACCTAGTGACCTAGTTTATGACCCCAGGTGACCCAAATTTGAACTCATCCGAGATTTCATCAAGACAAATATTCTGACCAATTTTCAGGTCAATTGAGTAAGAAATGTGGCCTCTAGAGTGTCCACAAAGTAAATGTTGTCGACAGACGACGGACATCGGACAACCACCAAAGCTCACCTTGAGCTAAAAAAAACATTAATTTACCGCTTAAAATTGTAAAAAAACGACTCATTTTTAATGATAGTTGGGTATTCTAGTTGGATACACTAAACAAACAAAACAAACTTACTTACTGGACCCCGGAGTTCCTCTCTCCCACCCCTTAACTTTATCTTCCCTTTCACCCACTCTTCAGGAAACACCTTAATCTCATGCATAATGTCATGTAGTCACAAGTTTGCTGTCCAAGACCTGAAAAAATATCTAAAAAATGAAAACAAAAGTACATGTATTATCCCATTGAGCACTAAGCAAAACTTTACTTGTTCTGTGGACAAAGTATACTATACACAAAGATCAGACTTTACAGAACTTGAAATCTGATCTTTGTTGTACACAGCCCAATACAGTGCAGTTCTTCTGAAGAAATGGCCTTCAAATAGCAGAATTTGGCTTTTCACTTTCAACTGGAATAATTCCTTACATTTAAATGTATTGAGCACTTTAATCCTTTACCACACAATCTTCAATTTTACAATTCAACAGTTTTAACAACCGTGAAAGAGAAAATATTGTGAGAAAAGGAGAAAATGCTAGTAACCAGCATTTTCTCCTTTTCCCAAAACATTTTCTACCCTTTCAAAGAAACATTTATATTTCATCACCTGGGTCAATGATTATTGCAAGAATCGCCCTCACGTGAAATTTACCTTTCGCCACCAGACGTCAGTCGTACTCTTGGCCACCAAAACAGCGTTTTTTCAGGAATGGGTCATGATTTCAGTGCAGGGTTCAATTTTGTGTAAAATAAATCGGGAGGCCTAAAAATTGCATGCTTAAGGTCTATGACCCCTAACTAATTGACAAATATCGTGTAATAGCGTCGTTCGCAGAAAGACTGTTCAACCCATCTTGCTATCTTCCGTCATGTCCTATTTCAAGTAATTTTTGTCGCGACACAAAAAGAGTTTTCCCCTTTTGTGACATCCTAACATTGGAATCCAAAATGGCTGACCCAACTGTTTTCTCTGTGAGGTGGAAAGACAATCCAGGCCGTTTTAAAAAAAGTAAAGCGAATCTTGCAAGTCAGTTGAAAATGTTCATATTCAGCATAAGTATGCTTCCAGATATACTTGTGAAGGCAAAACATGTGAAATAAGGATTGTCTGTTTGAAATCCCTATCATAATTTGAATGATGGTTGGCAGGAAGCATTGTATGTAGAACTTTCTGTGTTGTTTGAGGCTTTTCAGTTTTGTGAAGCTTGCAGACTATGACCATTTCTGTTGACATTATTTAGTTTAACCACTTACCACACAATCCTGAGTTTTAACAACCCTGATCAAGAAAGTATTTGAAAACATTGTGAAAAAAGGAGAAAATGCTTGTAACCAGAATTTTCTTCTTTTCTCAAAATGTTTTCTACCCTTTCTCATACAACTTTCCCGATACGAAGCATACAGAATTTGTTGCCCTCAAATGCCTTTACTTTAGACAAATCTAAAATTTTGCTGTGTTATAAAGAGTTAAAATGTGAATCAAAGAAAGGACTCAGTGGTTATCTTCATGATAATTGAATTCTGACTCTGGCCACAGAAGTACTGTCCCTGATGGGAAAACCCACCACAGAGGAAAAGACTCATGCCCCTTGTTTCATTGTCAATACAAAACTTGGTACAGGTGTGTTGAATTTGTTTATCAAAATTTGATGCTATCAAGCATGAAAGTTAAATGTTAACCCTTTCCCTGTTTTGCAATATTTTGACTCGACCAAATCCATAGCATCTGAAGGAAAGGGTAAATACTGTGTCAGATAATTATTAAATTATCTGACAGAGTAGAAAACACTGTGGAAAAAGCAGAAATTTCTTGTTATGACCAATTTCTCTTTTTCCCACAATGTTTTCCTAAAGCCATTTTCACGAGAGGTGTGAAAAGATGTTTTTATGAGAAAAAGGGTTATTGTAGGAGTCTAACGAAATGAAATTTTTCTACTTCACTTTCATTTGTCAAATTGATCATGTGTTTTCTGTTATGCAGAGCAATAGTACAGTCTTGTGCTGCTGCATGGACATGTAAAGAAGATGGGGAGTTAAAATCAACAGCACCAGTAGATGAAGGTGAAGGTAAGAGGTAGGTTTTAACTCTTTACCAAATGACAAAATTTTAGACTTGTCTAACTGAGAGTATTTGCAGAAGACAACGTAAATGGAAGGGGTAGCAAACATTGTGGGAAAAGGAGGAAAAGCTGGTTACTAGCATTTTCTTTTTTTCCCCACAATTTTTCTAGAGAAGCAGGTTTTAAATCTTAACCAAATGACAAAATTTTAGACTTGTCCAAATTGAAAGCATTTGCAGTCAAAAGGGTAGAAAACAATGTGGGAAAAGGAGGAAATGATGGTTACTAGCATTTTCTCCTTTTCCCACAACGTTTCAAGAGAAGGTTTTAAATCTTTACCAAATGTCTAAAATTTAGACTTGTCCAAATTAAAAGCATTTGCAAATGACAACGCAAATGCAAACCAAAAACAGAAATTTATTTTGGGAAGGGCAGAAAACATTGTGGGAAAAGGAGGAAATGCTGGTTACACAATGATTTAAGAGAAGTAGGTTTTAACTCTTTACCAAATGACAAAATTTTAGACTTGTCCAACTGAAAGTATTTGCAGAAGACAACGTAAATGGAAGGGGTAGCAAAAATTGTGGGAAAAGGAGGAAAAGCTGGTTACTAGCATTTTCTTTTTTTCCCCACAATGTTTCTAGAGAAGCAGGTTTTAAATCTTAACCAAATGACAAAATTTTAGACTTGTCCAAATTGAAAGCATTTGCAGTCAGAAGGGTAGAAAAACAATGTGGGAAAAGGAGGAAATGCTGGTTACTAGCATTTTCTCCTTTTCCCACAATGTTTCAAGAGAAGGTTTTAAGTCTTTACCAAATGACAAAATTTTAGACTTGTCCAAATTGAAAGCATTTGCAGATGACAACATAAATGGGACTAAAAAACAGAAATTTATTTTGGGAAGGGTAGAAAACATTGTGGGAAAAGGAGGAAATTCTGGTTACTAGCATTTTCTCCTTTTCCCAAAATGTTTTCGAAGTGCAATTTTCCAGTATCATTTAAATTCAGGATGGTGTGGTAAAGGGATTCTTCTACATGTATTATTAACATGGAAATTATTTTTCCTTGGGAGAAAATGTCAGTATTTAGTTAATGTAGTAAATAGACCCCACTGCCCCCATTTTCAGACCGAGTTATGAATGTTGTGGCCATGATTCAAACCCCAGCCTGGTTACCTTTACTGTATGATGCCCTACTGCGCCATATTCTTTTTAAACTTGGCAGTCTTCTGTAGATGCTTCTTTTTTGCTGCATTTGATGACAAGCAATGCAACCAAATTGTTCCAACACTTTGGCATATCAAAAGATTATGTCTATATGAAAAATACAGCCAGTGATGTGGAAAGGTTGCAATCATACTGTTTAGGGAATGTTTTCTTTGTTTGTATTGAAGTTTAGCAGTTTTAACAGCTTTGGTCATATCATGGCTGTCAGTGCACATAGGCATGTGTTCCTGGTTTTCTCACATCAGTACTGACGGGACTTTCTTTCCAAGTCATTGACTACTTTACTTACATGCATTTACTTTACTACATTACTTACGTGAGAGGTGGAAAATCATTGAAAAGCAAGTTTGCTTCAACCGGGTATCAAACTTGCAACTACCAGGTCATGAGTTGGATATGTTAACCACTGAGCTACCCGGCCAGGCTGTGTAGGGAATGAATGTTGAAAACCACAATAATCCCCATACACTGTCTCACTTGAATTTGTAACTCATTTTATCACATGTTTCTTTCATGACATTTTTTGTGTTATCCATGTTTCAGAAAAGAAAGTGCCCGCTTGACTGTTGAACGCTAGAAGGTATCAAGAGAAGGAGAAGGTTGTTGACAAAGTTTCCTTGTAAAGAGCACAGCATAATGTCTCAAGCCCTTGACATACCCTGGCAGAACAGAAGATTTGACAGCCTAACATCCATTCCTATCAAAATACTTTATCCATTGCAATACATAAAGTATCCCAATTGAACTGCAGAGACCACAGAGGCATATCACAGTCTTTGAAATTTACAATATATACTTTAGTTGGATCAAGAATTTTCGTGATAGCCTGACCTGGGTGGGCCTGAATTCACAGACTTAGCCAGCTATATTATTAAGGCAGAGCCATTGTGTTTTTTTTGAGCATGAGGAATATATTATGTTTGGTCCATTTTAGTTTGACTCTTCGAAAAATAATCAGAGCTATATCACTAGCAAAGAACTTATATGATCATAGTAACTATGACCACTCCTTTGATTGAATGATAACTCTATACCAGGTCCTGAAACTAGGGAATACCACATTTAACCTGAATGGAATTGGCAATAGAGTGTACCATTATTGCGAGTTAATTCAAACCATATGGGACGGAAATGACAATGTGTGTAAATTTCAAGTCTAAAATCTTTATTAAGAAAAATGCTGTGAAAGTAGTAATTGCTCGTCCATGCAAATAGTTTCTTGTACCACATTGTTTTCCATTAGGAAAAGAATGCATAGCAACTAAAATAGAGCCTTTAAAAGTGTTGTATTTCCCCATTTCAGTACTGTACTTTTGTGTCAGTGTTACCAGTGCTCTTTTTAGAATTTTGACTGAATTGTTAGCTTTTATCGAATAAGAAACTTTGAATGAAGTTTTATGTGTGATTTTGCATCTCCATCATTTTACCATGGATTGAATTGAAACTTCACAGAAGACTTCTGTATAAACATACCTACCAGTACTTCTTTGCCGAGTTTCATTACTGCAGGTGAATATACCATGTAATTATCACCATTTTCAAACTTGGAAATTTTTGGCCAATTGTGCTACTTGTTTTGTGACCAGTGCTACAAATAGTCAAATGTGCTGGTCTCAGACAGCTCTAGTTTGAAATGACATTTGTCTTTACCATTAGAAAAGATCTATACAGTAAACCTGAAATTTAAAAAAAAAAAAAAACACACACACACACACACACACACACACACACACACACATAGAGAAATGTCTTCTATGAATTGTACTTTACTCATTTACTTAGTTGCATGAGAGAATTTGTTTAAATAAATGGTGACTACTGAATCTACCTTACCATGTTTAGGTCCAGGTTTCTCAGAAAGAGTGTGCTTAACTTCCTTCAAATCGATTCCTAGCATTTGTTAGTCATGTTTGGAATTTTTGTGCAAGTTCTACTAGGTTTGCAGGTTATTAGATTGTTTTATGATATTTTAAAAGTGAAAGAACGGATTCAACAAATTCTATAAAAAATGAGGTTGGGCCAGGGGACTTGCATCCAAACTTTGTCAAAATAGTGTTGTTTTGTGGAAATAGTTTGCCATCTGTCATGTAATTATGATCAAGTATTAGTTACTTGATTGTTTAGTACTTTTTTTGTATTGTATGTCATTGTATGTTGAAAAAAAAAATAAACAAGAGGGCCATAATGGCCCTGGATCGCTCACCTGAGTGGAGTGCCTTAAAGGTATTTCTTTAATTTGACAAAGTGACCTAGTTTATGACCCTAGGTGACCCAATTTCAAACTCATATTTCACAAAGACAAACATTCTGACCAATTTTCAAGTCAATTGAGCCAAAAATGTGGCCTCTAGAGTGCCCTAAAGGTATCTTTTTAATTTGACCTAGTGACCTAGATTATGACCCCAGGTGACCCAAATTTGAACTGGTCTTGGACTTTATCAAAAGAAACATTTTAACCAATTTTCAAATTGAATAAAAAATGTGGCCTCTACAGTGCCCACTAGGTATTTCTTTAATTTGACCAAGTGACCTAGTTTATGACCCCAGTTGACCCAAATTCAGACTCATGTTTATAAAGACAAACATTCTGACCAATTTTCAAGGCAATTGAGCCAATAATGTGGCCTCTAGAGTGCCCACAAGGTATTTCTTTAATTTGACCTAGTGACCTAGTTTATGGTTCTAGGTGACCCAAATCCACACTCATCTGATATTTCATCAAGACAAACATTCTGGCCAAATTTCAGGTCATTTGAGCAATAAATGTGGCCTCCAGAGTGCAAACAAGGTATTTCTGTAATTTGACTCAGTGACCTAGTTTATGACCCCAGTTGACCCAAATTCAGACTTGTGTGAGATTTTATAAAGACAAACTTTCTGACCAATGTTCAAGGTAACTGAGCAAATAATGTGGCCTCTAGAGTGCCAACAAGGTATTTCTTTATTTTGACCTAGTGACCTAGTTTATGACCCAAGATGACCCAATTTTGAACTCAATGAACTCGTGCTTAGATGAGCAAATAAACTTAGAAGAGAATCAGTACATACCAAATATCAAAGCTCTACACCTTCAAGTTTCAAAGAAGAATTTTAAATTTTTCCTTCTTTGTTCCTATGTTCAAACATGTGACCCCGGGGCTGGGCCAGTTTTGACCCAAGCAGCATCCTTGGAACAAACTTGGTAGAGGTCCACTAGGAGATGCTACATACCAAATGTCAAAACTCTACACCTTCCCGTTTACGAGAAAAAGAAATTTAAACTTTTCCTTCTTTGTTTCTATGTTCGAACTTGTGACCCCTGGGGGGCAGGGGGCCAGTTATGACCCAAGCAGCATCCTTGGAACAAACTTGGTAGAGGTCCACTAGGAGATGCTACATGCCAAATATCAAAACTCTACACCTACCCGTTTCAGAGAAAAAGAAATTTAAAGTTTTCCTTCTTTGTTCCTATGTTCCAACTTGTGACCCCCCAGGGCAGGGTCAGTTTTGACCCCAAGGGCATCATATGAACAAACTTGGTAGAGGTCTACTAGAAAATGCTACATACTAACTATCAAAACTCCACATCTTCCTGTTTCAGAGAAGAAGATTTTTAAAGTTTTCCTCCTTTGTTCCTATGTTCGAAATTGTGACCCCGGGGCAGGGCCAGTTTTGACCACAGGGCAGGGCCAGTTTTGACCCCAGGGGCATCATATGAACAAACTTGGTAGAGGTCTACTAGGAGATGCTACAAACCGAATATCAAAGCTCTACGCCTTCCAGTTTCAGAGAAGATGATTTTTAAAGTTTTCCCTATTTGTTCCTATGTTCGAACTTGTGACCCCCAGGGCGGGGCCAGTTTTGACCCCAGGGGCATCATATGAACAAACTTGGTAGAGGTCCAGTAGGATATGCTACATACCAAATATCAAAGCTCTGCGCCTTCTAGTTTAAGAGAAGATGATTTTCAAAGATTTTGCATATTTTTCCTTTTTGTTGCCATGGCAACCAGAGTTAAGGGTGGAATTCAATTCTTTTAACAACTTTGGTAGAGGTTTACCCAAGGAACATCCCTGCCAAGTTTCATCAAGATTGGCCCAGTGGTTTAAGAGAAGAAGATGTTTAAAGAAATTGTTGACGGACGACAACAGACGACGGACATAGGGCGATCACAATAGCTCACCTTGAGCACTTTGTGCTCAGGTGAGCTAAAAACACATTGAATTTCAAGGATGTAGTACTCTATTATTTTTGTCCAACCTGAACATCCGTGGATCATGACAAAATTCTTCATAATTCAAGTTACATGTGGTGAAATGTTTTTAAACTACACCATAAACTGTCCCTACCAGTCACTATTGTTGTGAGACAAAGTTTATGCAGATCCTAAAATATGAGAGTTAGGGGCCGTAGACCATAAGGGAGGTTCACGCTGAATGGAGGTGGCCATATGACCAGGTTTGATTAAGAGCAGTAATGTTTTCAGCAGAAGAAAAACAGGAGAGATAGGGGCTTCATTCCTACATATAATTAAGAACTGCTACTGTAAAGGCTAATTTACATGGTATGTTTTAACAGAGTGATAATGTAGGTCCAATTTTCAGCATATCTGTATTTTACATTTACACGGTATGTTCAGAAGATCTGCTTCCTATTATCTAATTTACCCCTTCAATGGAATATATCACCACCTGTCAGTTGTGTAATTGTATGTGACTTTCCACAAGTTAGGGGTCTGTTTAGCACATAGCAAACCAAAGTAATCATTTAGATGGTACTAAAGGTATAAATAATACAGAGATAAAGGGCTGGAATTTACCATAGTGAGCACCGATTGGTCCGGCCTTTCTAAAAAAACATGGAAAACAGAACAAATGCTATTTGCTCTGCTTTACAATTTTGCTAAGAGATCTCCCATTAACCCTTTACTGCACAATGTCGCCTTTTGACGCCCCTGGGAAAGAAGCCTTTTGAAAACATTGTGGGAAAAGGAGAAAATGTGAGTAACCAGCATTTTCTCCTTTACCCACAATATTTTGTCCTATCAAAGAAAAATTGCACCATTTGAGCCATTCTGATATTGTCGTCTGCAAATGCTTTCAATTTGGACGAGGCTAAAATTTTGTCGTCTGGTAAAGGGTTAAAAGAGAGTTTATACAATGTGATCTAACACATGTTGCATTGAATGAATGGTGTTTTAACGCCGTTTTCAACATTATTTCAGTTATATCACAGCGGCCAGTGCACCTATCCATGCTTTCCTGGAGTTTCATTTACCAGTACTCCGCACAATATTCTTTCCAAGCCACTGGCTGCTTTCCCACATAACCATCGTCAAAACATTGGTCAGCGGTGAGAGATGCAGTCACTATTAATTAATCGTGACGTGATGACTATCATAAATCCTCGGAAAGAAATTGGCCAAGCCGGGGATGGAACCAACGACCTCCTGTTCTCAAGTCCTGTACGTTACCGACTGAGCTACGGGGGCTTGGCAACACGTGTTGCAACAGATTTGAAAAAGCAAGTCGCGTAAACTGGCCTTAATGTTTTCAGAGAGAAAAAAACGGGAGAGACAGAGAAGGAAGAGAGAGTGAAAAAGATAGAGAGTAAAAGAGAAAGTGATCGATTCTGGGAAGGGTCCTGTATATAATTCTGGCTCCTTCTGCCACAATACTGACAGACAACAGGTTTGGGGATTGTAGAGACAGCTGGACAAACAATGAAATGGGACAAAATATGCAAAGAGGATTATAGGTATAAAATGGTACTTACAGCCCAAGTCTAACAGGCAGTCTGGTTCCTTCTGCCACAATGAATTTACCCAGCCAATGCAAATGCCCCTGTGAAAACATTTCCTACCCTTATTAACAAACTTTCCTTCTGTTTAATATGCTCTGTATTCACAGATTTGAAATTACAGGGGTGGTTCGCATGAAACTTGGTCAATATTCAGGAATTTCCTATTGACCGTAACTGCCATTATGTTGGCTGTGTGGTTCTAAACCCAGGCCCAGCAGGATCGCTTGGATCCTTGAATCTGAATTGCCCTTATCTGATCTTACTTACGCAACAAATCCAAAACATTTTCCATTTGCATGCAATTCAGATGCATTTTCAAGCATTTCATGAAAAATAAATCGATTTTAAAGGGCAAATTTGAAAATTTTTTGACTTGGCTTTTTTTCCCCTTCAATCATCTGTAAATGATGTCAGTAAAACATTCTGTGCATCATTTTCTACTCCCCAACATACCATAAACCATGGTTCAGCTGTCACGATGATTTATGGCCCTAAATGGTGCATCGCTTACTTCCCCTGATTTGCTTACCTTCTGTCCTTGTGTGACGTCATAGAGGCAATTAGTCTTCTTCCTTTACATAGGGATGCTGATATTCGGACACTGTTATACAAGTGTGAAATGAAAATTTAAGCTGAAAATATGACAATTTGCACAGCCTATGGCTGCAACGTTGATTTAGGAATTCATAGAATTAGTTATGTTCAAATTTCCAAGAGAATTAAAAAGGAGAAAGCTATGGATTCAACGTTTAAACTAGGGTCAGACAGTAACGACAGATTTTGTGCCAACCACTAGATCTGTGTCTGAACAGGGATTGTAAATTACAGTTATATATGATCCCTAATCTGAAACACTGAGGATGGTCAGTTTTTAATAAGTCGAAATCTAGCAAAGACAGTTGGTTATTGCAATTTTAGGCTACGACAGAAACCCGACGCTGTGCCAACATTATTCAAAACTCCAAATCGGAGAAAGGAAAATCCCAGACACTCTGGGAGAGCCATTTCCAAAAAGCAACTTCAGCATGGGGTAAAAATCTTTTTCTTGAAATGTTTTGAATTAGTATTTGTATTCTTTTACTGTTTTCTGCATTATCTCTTAATTGTGGGAAAAGAAGAAAATGCTCCTAACTAGCAGTTTCTTTTTTTTTTCAAAAATGTTTTCAAATTCATTTGTGGCATATTGTAGTGTGACCCGTTATCAAAAACATCATTCCTCAAGGTTTAATCTCAGGGTATGGGTTAATGGTAAAGCGTACTTCTTTACCAGAAAACGAAATGTTAGATTCATCTGATTTCAAAGTTCTGCAGACAACAAATTCAATTTTGATCAGATGATTTATGGTAACTCTTTACCAGACGACAAAATATTAGGCTTGCCTAAATTAAAAGCATTTGGAGACGACAAATTGAAAGGGATTAAATTGATGGTTTTTGTCTGGATGTATAGAAAACATTGTGAAAAAAGGCTAAAATGCTGGTTACCAACATTTTCTCAATTTCCACAATGTTTTCAAAAGCATTATTCCTCAGGGCCGTTAAAAGTCAGGGTTGTGTGACAAAGGGTTAACGGTCTTTCAGAAGATAACAATCATTGTTGGAAAAACAGAAAATGGTGGTTACCGTTGAAGGACTTTTGCCCTGCCCACCCCAACCCCCCTTGGATTTGGACCCCCAAATTTCTTAATGATCTCCCAAAATTCAAATGTTTGCCTTCCTTTATTCATTTGAAGGGAGGCCAATAAACCCCTTATTAGAAAATGAAGGGAAAACCCTGCACATTTGGTATCTTTTTTCTCCCCACAATGACTTTCAAACACTTTCTATTTAAGGGCACATGTAGTCAACACTAGGTTTGTTTGGTAAAGGGTGAACTCAGGCCCTTGCTTCCCCTGGTAACGGTCATAAATGTTAATTATGACCAACCAGTTAAAACAACATAGGAAATGATTACATAACATTTGCATATCTCACTCCCTTACACTATTATGTTTGTTTGTGACAGTGTCACTCTCTTCTCTTTGGTTGAAAATTGATCTGTAACATCTTTTTAAACAATCTCTGTATCTCATTCTGGTTTTTGCAAAGTATTCCCTTGTTTGCATCCATATATCTTCCAAACTATTGAGACTAATCTTTTTAACATGTGTGTCACTATGAAAATTGTGAAATCTGAACTTTTGATATAAGTCGTACTCTCTGGTAATCAGAGAGAATTGTGCAAATGGAAAAAAAAAATACAGATCTGCATTTTGCTGAAATTACACTTCATCACACAATCCTGAGTCCAATGACCCTATGAATGAAAGCCTTGAAAAACATTGTGGGAAGCAGAGAAAATGATGGTAACCAGCATTTTCTCTTTTTCTCACAATGTTTCAACCCTTTTCAAGACAAACTTCATGATTTGAGACACAGTAAATTTGTTATTTGCAAATGCTTTCAATATAGATTTTGTGAAGTGGAAAAAAGTTAATAGGAATCAGAATGTTCCTGACCAGCTTCACAAATCAATGCTTTTACTCTTTACTTCACAGTCCAGACTTTTAACCATGCTTACAGAGACGGCTTTTGAGAACATGGTTGGAAAAAGAGGAATTCCTGGAAACCAGCATCCTTTCCTTTTTCTACGATGCTTTCTACCCTTTGTCAGACCCTTCAGATTGTCAAAGCCACAGTTGTCGTCCGCAAATACTTTCAGAGTGGACAAGTCTAAAATTCTGCCGTTTAGTAAATGGAGTAAAGGGTTAACCCTTTATCAAATTATAAGAATTTAAAATTGTCCAAATCCAAAGCATTTGAATGTCACAAACAAAAAATGGATCGTAATTTGTCTTTGAAAGGACAGAAAATATTGTGGATAGAGGTATAAAGCTTTTTCCAATGTTTGAATGCTTTTCAATTAAAATTCTACAAAATGTGAAAGTGTAACAATCCCCCCCCCCCCCCCCGTTTTTTTCTGCCTATCGACCAACCCAAAATGCTTCAAATGAAATTTTACGCAACATATATAATTTTACCATTTATACATCTATTCTTCAGTTAGTAATAACCGCCTCGTCATATTTTCCAACAAACAATACTCCCCATGTTGAAACGTCCGACACCAAATAGTCATTTTCATGGTCGTCAACAGACGAGAATTTATTGTCATCAACCCTCTCATCCTCCGAAACTGTATTATTTTCTTTACAATCTGGCTCGAACATGTACGATCTTATTGGACCAGAATCGTCTATTTCTTTGTCTTCAGTATCGCTCAAGTCGCTATGGTAAACAACGTCCACATTGAAAAAAACAATGCCTATGACATCATAAATCAAGGGACACAACCCAATGCAACAAATAACTAAGGAAAATAAGCGATGTCGCAAAAAGTAATAAGCAGAAATATAAACTGAAATGGAACACTTATACAGAATTTTTTTTCGAATTACAATAACCAGAGTACCTACTGATAAAAGTAGTACTGAAAATTAACATTTTCTGAAACCTGTAGATTTGCCCTTTAAATTCTAAAATAAAAGAATTTAAATTAGAATCAATTAGTTTAAAATAACAATTAAATCAATTCAGAACAGCTATTCAACTGTTTGGCATTTGAAAACTTGCAGACAAACTGTCCATATAATTCTTCAAGTGGAAAGCATTTGTTTACAAAATTATCAGCTTTCTGGTCCAAATACTTTGAAAATTGCCAATTTGAATTCTAAACTTAAATTCTAAATACCTGAGTCCAACTTTTGATAGAATCCTGTTTCAAGGCCCCTCAGCTGCTTGGCTGCCAAATTTCAGCTTGTTATGCCTGAAACTATAAACACCCAACTGATTTCAGTAATTTCACTTCCTTCTCATCCAGGTGTCAAACCACTGGTTTTTTGCCATATCGAAAATCGAGTGAAATCAACCATCTTTTAAGCTTCACAAATTGCTTAATAGCAAACTTTGGCTTTACTGTCTCTTGCTCTCAAAAGTAAAGTCATAAAAGTAAAGTCATAAATCCCAACCAACACAGGCACCCTAGAAACTGTCCTGTCAAAAACACCTGTTCACAGCCATGACCCTAATTTTTTGTTCCTCCACCGACACAAAAAAGTCAAATCAATTTTTAATAAAAATGCATTAAAGTGGTCCCCCACTGCCTAATTTTTAAGCAAATCTAACTTACACATGAAACAGTGCAACAGAAGTGCTACTGCAAAATTTCACATGGGACTACTTTTACCTACCACACCCTGGAAGCAATCGCGCAATGGTGCAACACCATAAATGTCATGGTCAGCCCCTAATCTTCACAGTTCAGTATCCCTGACTGCATCCCCTTGGAGATGTCAGAAGGTAAGATGAACAACTCTGGGGCCTGGCCTTACTACATGACTGAGACTTTTGTAAAGGTGACCTAAAAAGCCAATTACACAGAAGCTTGACCGAGGCCTTAGCCATAAACTTCATCTTTGCTACAATCCTGGCTACACCCATAGAATATATTAACCCTCAGGCTGCTAAAAGTGACTCAAGGCAATTTGCAGTCAGTGTAGATCACACTGGCCCACTGTTAGACTGTTGGTTTGAATCTCTTTTGATGTGAATTGTCATAAAAAATAGTGAAACATGTTTGAAAATGTTTATCAAATGCATAATGTTCTACTTACAGGGAGACAACTTTTGGATCAAAATCTACATTTCCATATTGTCTGTATTTCAATCAGCATCAGATCTGTATAAACCACAGTAAAATGTATTATAACTCTTTACTAGACAATAGCATTTTAGATTGGTCCAAAATGAAATTGTTCAAGAAATACAGAGAATTTTTATGTTTTTATGGAGGTATGAGACAGTACTGGTAAACAAATACTACAATTATCACATTATAATTAATCACATTGATGTTTACTGATATTGATAGGAAAACAATACAAGAGAAGGCAGTGAACTCTATATCTTATCATGATGACTTCATAGACGAAAAAGAATAAAAAAAGAAAAAAAAAGAATGCACAAAACTTAGAATATTGTAGTTCAGTTGTAACAAAAGCTCTAAATATCTCTGCTTTTGCTTTTAACATTAATGATACTTTATCAGCTTTTTCTAGCCAAATCCTATAGCACAGTCGGTAGCGTACAGGACTTGAGAACACGTGGTCGCTGGTTCGATCCCCGGCTTAGCCATTTTCTTTCCAAGGACTGATGACAGTCATTGCAACAGGATTCATTCCTCTCTCACTGCTGACCATTGTTTCGACGATGGTTTTGTGGGAAAGCAGCCAGTGGCTTGGAAAGAATATTGTGCGAAGTACTGGTAAAATATAAAAGCTCCAGGAAAGCATGGACAGGTGCAATGGCTGCCTTGATATAACTGAAATAATGTTGAAAACAGCGTTAAACACTATACAATCAACAATCTACTTTATCTAGGTTTTCTACAATATCTTCTGCCATTTCAAAGACAAATCCCATCATTTGACTCGTATTTAATTTTTTCACCTGCAAATACTCTGTAAACCTGACAAGTCTAACCTTTCTTTGTTTAATAGAAAGTTATATTTTAGTTTACATTAACAAATTCAATGCTGATACAGTTTATGGACATGTAGAGGGTACAATATCCTGCATTTAAATTTCGTGCGTTTAAATAAATTCATAACATTAATGACCTTCACTTTTGTCTGTTTACACCACAGATCAACATGGACAAGTCCACAAGCTATGGCAGAAGTCACCAAGAATCTGGACTATTTACCAAATACCAAAGTTTTGAACCTTGACAGATCCAGAGCAATGGCAAAAGACCAATTCAATGTGGCCTAAATGTCATAAATTGTCCGTCAAAGGGTAAGAAAACATAATGCTGGCTATCAGCATTTTCTCCTTATCTCACAAAGTTTTCAAAAGCCATTTTTCCTTAAGGTTGTAAAAACTTTGGATTGTGTGGTATAGGGTTCAGTAGAGACAGCAGTCTTAACTATACTCAAAAGTGAGGGACAATTGTTCTCAGTATTCTAATCTGGGATCCATTATCTGTGTAATCTTTCACCCTTACACCATTATACAACAGATTTATAACAAAACAAGACTTTGGCAACCATTCTATGATCAAACACAAACATTCCTGTATACAAATTAGAGGCTGATTAGCGACCATTTACAATTTTGAGCAAAAAACATCTTTATGTCTGTTATTGCAATGAAATAATTATACACTTCCACCAAAATTTCAGCCAGTTACATGAGACTACTCGTATTCAAATAACCCTTTCCCAAACGACGAATTTTAAACCCTTCTAAATCAAAAGCATCTACAGACAACAAATTTGAAAGCTGTACTATTGAACTTATGTTTTTGGGAGGAAAGAAAACACTGTGGGCGAAGGAGAAAATGCTGGTAACCAGTAAATTCTCCCACAATGTTTTCAAAAGGCCTTTTCCTACGGGACGTGAAAACACGGGATTTATTGGTATAGGGTTTAAAAACAAGGCTCGTCATCTTCAGAACGGATCACACATTGAGCTGAATAAAATTAATTAGTAAATCTATCTTTAGTGCATATTTGATACAGTTTCAAATGAGTTGGTTATCATCGTTACATATAACAAACCACTTTTCATGATGTTTTCTTTCATGCTGGTACAAAAGGAGGGTCAAGCCAAATGCGGAGCACAAGCATATGTTTTCAAATGGTACAGCAAATTCTCTGGTCTAGCAGTGCTTAACACAGACCTGCTCAAAACTAGAGCTATCACTAAAAGTGATCATACCCCCCCCACCAGCTCCTTGTCACAAAACAGCTCTTTGTCACAGAATGCAAAATGGTTTCGTAAAAATATAAAGAGTTGAAAAAAAAAAGTGGGAAAACAGTTATGGTACTTGTAAACTGTGCTTCTCATTAATGTGGTCTATCTGTATATGAAGTTTGATGTCACTAGCTTAAATGATTCAGAAGTTATGCCCCGGACAAATATCCAAAGTTAAAACTTACAAAGGGGAATAAGTCGAAAAATAAATGGAATAGACTTATGGTTCTTGTACAATGCACTTCACCTTATAGTGATCCATCTGTGTGTGAAGTTTGAAGTCATAAGCTTCTATACTTTGGAAGTTATGCCCTGGACAAAAATCCAAAGTTAAAATTTACAAAGGGCAATAACTGGAAAAATAAATGAAATAGAGTTACTGTTCTTGTACACTGCACTTCTCCTTAATGTGATCTAACTTTGTGTGAAGTTTGAAGTTCCTAGCTTCTATACTTTGGAAGTTATGCCCTGGACAAAAATCCATAGTTACAATTTACAAAGGGCAACAAGCTTAAGGGGAGATAATTCAGCAACCAATGGCAGCAAGGTCGTGAAAATTGCACATGCACAATTTCATATGTACCCAAACATTATGTGTAAATTTCAGCGCAGTACTTGAAAAACTGTAGGAAAAAAGCTCCGGACAAAATTGTGTCTACAGACGGACAGATGGACGGACAGCCATGGCGATTCCAGTATACCCCCCCTCCACTTCGTTGTGGGGGGTATAATTACAACCAGATGTAGCAAGCATTCAGTGCTGATCAGTGGCAACATGTATTATTAAATCAGTGAGATATTACTGGTCTAGCAGTAGTTTAAAGTTACCAGTGCACAGCTTTTAGTATCATTTTGTAATCAGTGGTTAACCAATCCATGGATTCATGGAAAATCTTTTACAATTACTCCTTCTAAGCTACTGGCTGCTTTCCCATATCAGCATCAGCATAACAATGTTCAGCAGTCAGAGAGAAATGAACCAGAAGTAATGACTATCATCAGTCCTCCAAGGCAGACAGGCGGAGTTCAGTATCTAACTTGAAACCCATAAATTACAAGTATCTTACAAACCTGGCCAAGCAAGTTCAAATTTTACACTACACAGTCACTGTAAACTAGTCTGTTAGTACATTAGTTTCACCAAGTCCAGAAAACCAAATCCCTTTCCCATGCTTGCAACCCCCTCCCCCCCACCTCACACCCCAAGCCTTGTTCCAGCCCATGAGAGACAGTATCTGTATATATTTAATGCTATCCCTTATACATCATTCATCTGAATTAGAAAGGACAGAGAAAAAATCTTACCTCTACAAACTGTGTGTCGCCAGACAAGACTTGAAAACAGTAAAACAGGTCTGATGTACTGTAAAACTGTGTGTCCCCAGACAGAACTTGTATGTAACTGTGGCAGTCATGAACATACTGTAAAGACATGTAGAAATTTTATATAACTGCACTCCATTCATCAGATTTCTGATTAACTCTTTACCAAACGACAGAATTTCATTGTGGTCAAAATTGAAAGCATTTGCAGACAACAAAATAAATGTGACTAAAAAAATAGAAGTTTGTTTTGGGAAGGTAGAAAACATTGTGGAAAAAAGGAGAAAATGCTGATATCAGTATGTTCTCTTCTCCCCATAATGTTGTCAAAAGGCTCTTTGTTCAGGGTCGTTAAAAGTCGGGATTGTGTGGTAGAGTTAATCCCTTTCAATGTGGAAAAACGAAATGTTCTTTTAACTCATCACCTCTTGAAACAAATTTGCAACAGCTGACTTTGAGAACAATACTTAATGGCTAATTAACATAACGTTCTGCTAAATATATAAACACATGGAAATGCCTTGTGGGAAAGAAGAAATTGTTCCTTATCAGCAGTTTCACTTTTTCAAGATTGTTTTCAAAATCTGATGCAAGAAATAAACAATACAGCTGCCAAGCGTCCTCTCAATAGACTTTTTCAGACAGTGTCTATCAAGGTTGACTGAAAAAATGTGCAGTCTGACCTTTAATTTACAATGTCGAATTGATAAGATTTTTATGTTGAACACAGCTTTGGCAATCTTAAGCAATTTTCTATCTTTCTTCACTAGTGGCCTCCAGCCTTTGAAAATTGGAAAAACGGGCATGTAAATTTGCAAATCAGAAAATTTGTGCAATGCTACGTGAAACCAAAAACGGTGTGCTCCAGAAACAATCTGCATCTTTTAAGCAATTGGATAAGAAATACTCTACAAGCAGACGTCGCTTTCATAGCTAATATGTCATTATCTAAGAGTCTTAACCCTTATGCTGCTTAGCACAACTTGGGTGCTTTTGTGGACAGTGTAGATCAAGATCAGACTGCACAGAACATGCAGTCTACTCTTTGACCCATATTTTCCAGTATGGTAATTATTTTTTTCCACTGAAATCAACTTGGAAATTGCAATATTTGGGTTTTTACTAATGACTGGAAATTTCCATATATTCAGCAGCTTAAGTGTTAATATTCAAAACACCAAACCCCCGTAGCTCAGTCGGTAGCATACAGGACTTGAGAACAGGTTGCTGGTTCGATCCCTGGCTTGGCCAATTTCTTTCCGAGGATTGATGATAGCCATCGCGACAGAATTCATTCCTCTCTCACCGCTGACCATTGTTTCAACGATGGTTATGTAGGAAAGCAGATAGTGGCTTGGAAGAAATATTGTGCGGAGTACTGGTAAAAGAAACTCCAGGAAAGCATGGACAGGAGCACTGGCCGCTGTGATATAACTGAAATGATGTTGAAAACGGCGTACAATCAATCAATCAATCATAATTTTAAAAACAGCAAAAAAAACTTGTATCCAAAATCCTTTAGTTTCTAAACCTATTATTTTGCATCATTGTAAGACAAGTTCTTACAACCTGCATTAATTCTTTAACATACAACGAAATGTCAGACTTGTCCAAATTCAAAACATTTGCAGACAACAAATCATTGGTGGCTTAAATGTTGAAACTTGCCTTTAAATGTGCAGCAAATATTATGGGAAAAGCTTTTCTCCTTTTTCCACAATGGTTTCGAAAGTTTTCTTTCTCGGGGTTGTTAACACTCAGGATAGTGTGGTAAATTGTTAATCACTCTTGGTGATTACTTCATGGAAACTTACACCAGTTCTAGTGCTTTTATGTGGGTACCGTATTTTCCGGACAATAAGCGGCTGCACTATATAGGCTGCACCCTGTCAGTTTAACCATTTTAGAAATAAAAAATATGGTATAAGCCACTCCAGCACATATGCCACAGCTGATACGCTTGGTTAATGCACATTGTCATCCATCTATAGATATATATACCTGTATATGTTTATGAAAAACACCTGATACAAATTGATCTGTTATTTTTGCATTGATTCCATTGGAAGGATTTCTCCTTCTAGAGATCAAATCACTCAGACGACTTGAGACCGTCATTTTCACTTATCCTTTGTCTAATGTTTTAAGCAATTTCGAAATCATGAAATTGTCACATCAATTGGTTAATTGATGGTACACACCAAACAACACCTTTGACCACTAATTGGCACCAATCCACACCATAAATCAACAGGTGTGAAAAACAAAGGTTGGTCACAAGTTTTAACACATTTGTAAGTTCGCAAGCTGATTAATTTTTCTAACGAATACAGTTTGGTATTAGTGGCCCCAACATGGGAAATCATAAACTAGTTTTCATTAAAGTTTTACAGGCAGCAACAAAAGATCATTTAGAAAAATAAAATTAATGTATAAGCCACTTTGTCTGATAGGCCACACCCTTGAAAATTTCCACTTTTTTAATGGATAGGCCCCGACCTATTGTCCAGAAAATACAGTAGTTCCCAAGGTTGCCCTTTATTAACCCTTATGCTGCCAAGCTGGACTCAAGGCACTTTTGCAGCCAGTGTAGATTAAGATCAGACTGCACAGAATGTGCAACCCGATCTTGGATCCACACTGTCCGATATGGAGACAGTCCCCCCTCCCCCCCCAAAAAAACTCTGCAATTGCAATATTTTGGGTTTTAACAGTGGGCTGGAAAGTTTGATTTAATTCATTTAGAAGCTTAAGTGTTAAAAGTAAATGTAGAAACCAGTCCTTCTGTATTCTAAACATAATACACTTTATCCCACATCAAAGCTTAAGTAAAGACTCATCATGACAGCCCAAAATAAGTAAGCATGATTAATTAATACTCTGGGATTATCAGTCATAAATTTTGAGAAAACCATAATGGTGTTTGGAAACATATTGTGGCCAAAGTTAACTACACAAATAAGTGTATTGGAATTGAAAATTGGTGGCAAATAATGGCAGATACCATTGGTCTCATATGAATTTTTACTTTATTTGAATTTTGGATTTATCCATATTAAAAAATTTCCAGACAACAAATTAATATAAGAGTTGTTCAAATGATGAAACTAGCAGTAAATGGGTAGAAATCATTCTGTGAAAAGCAGAAAATGCTGGTTTCTCCTTTTTTTAAACCCTTTATCTTTCATGTTGCTAAACCATAGGAAAAATATAGGTGGGTAAATAAGGCTGAAATTCTGTTTAAGCTTCAAACTTTAAGGTTTTCATACAACTAATTGGCAATCAAATATTCATGCATGATAAATATACAATAGAATGTCATTACCTTCAGAACAACGCTTGTCTTAAAACTGCTGAAATGCACACAATGCCAGTTCTTGTCATTCAGGTTCCGTTTTATCAGTACTGAACATAAGAATCACACATTGCTGAGTGGATTGCTGTTCATTTTTACTTAGGCACTGAAATAACAAATGAAACAAGCATTCTGATAGTATTGCATAGCAATACACAGTCCCCTACCAGCCGTATGTATCGCTGGCATGTCAGTGAATTTTTTTCAAGTCCAAGGCCCGTAAATGCTTCAAAAAGCAGTGGAGCAGGACAAAACTCGAACTTGATGTGTAAGTCATGGTGGTTGATGTACACACCAAAAATCAGCTCTATATGTAGCAGTGTTTAGAAAAAAAGTATGGAAAAATGTTTTATCAGTGAAATTTTGTAAGTCCAAGGCCTGTAAATGCGTCAAAAAGCAGTGGAGCGGGACAAAACTAAAACTTGATCTGTAAGTAATGGTGGTTGACTTACACAGCAAAAGTCAGGTGAATATCTACCAGCATTTAGAAAAAAAAGTCCGGGAAACTGATTTATGAGTGAAATTTTGTAAGTCCAAGGCCCGTAAATCCGTGAAACGAAAGTCGAACTTGTTCTGTAAGTCAAGGTGGTTGAGTTATACAGCAAATCTGAGATCAATATCTACCAGCGTTTAGGAAAAAAGTCCGGAAAACTGATTTATCAGTGAAATTTTGTAAGTCTAAGGCCGGTAAATCCGTGAAAAACCAGTGGACCAGAACGGAAGTCGAACTTGATCTGTAAGTCATGGTGGTTGAGTTACACAGCAAATCTGAGATCAATACCTACCAGCGTTTATGAAAAAAGTCCAGAAAACTGACTATCTTTAAAATTTCTTCCAGTGCTGTCTTTGTAAGAAAAGGTACGTAAGAAAAGACGGTCTAACCAAACCCCCCATTCCCCATCCACACATAAAATCATCAAAGTTATTTTGTCATCATTAGACAGAGATTTTAGCATCCACTTATTATTTTAATACATATATCCATGTAAATTTACTGCTTTTAAACTATTTTTAAAGCTGAAAAGTGTCTGAAATGTGTCTGATAGGACGATGTGAAATTGACATTTTGTAGTGTCATGGGTTTTCACGTTTTTTTCACTGATGTAATTTCATGCAAATTAGTTTTTTGGACTAAAAGATTCCACATGATTTGACATAAAATTGTCAATTAGGGTAGCAGGTAACTTCAAAACCTGTCATGTTACCCTAGATAAGCGGATTAACATCATTATCACATCTATCACGTATACATACACGACACGTCAGCTTAATTAGCTGCGAAAACAGTGGCATGTGCATCCTTCACACTTGATACCTATTGTTTATGTTGGGGGTTTAGATCTTTTGGGAATAATGGACATGCATTACTTGTTGCCAGTAGATTCACCAGTGCTTTATTTTTGGAGACTTTTTTTTGTAGATTGTCGCATTTGGCGCCACTGGCAACTGACAGCGGGAGCCCCGAGACCATACAAATCCAGAATCACACATTATGTAAGAAGAAAACATCTAGAGCAAAGAACAAAGAAAATAGAATGGGCCAGATATAGACAGAATATAGGGAAAACATGGATAGATAAGACAGAAAAAAAGAAAGAGAAGCCCTTAAGCTTAAGCCTTTTCTAGTGAGAGAATTTATTTCTAAAAAAAGAAGAAATTACCTGAACATTCACAGCATGAAATTAGTGTAACATCTCCAGTCAGCTCAACAAACACTGATGATGTCAAAGCCACAGGAAAGCGGTGAAAACTTCGGTTACAACATCTGAAAGAGATATAAAAATGAGCACCTCATGATCCAGAACCAATGTAAACATATGCCTGGAGATCAAAACAAGTTAACATAACCCAACGGAGATATATGATAATAAGGAAGTAAACAAGAAATACAAGAACAAGGGGAGTAACTCTGTCTAGTGCAAAGCAGCTCTACTGACGAGGCCTGATGCTGGCCGAAACAGAGAAAGAAGGGGGGGGCCAGTCCTATATATATTTATGAGCAGCTGGGGGCCAGTCCTATCTATATTTATGAGCAGCTGCTGCAATGTTTTCAGAGGGAAAAAAAACGGGGGGAGAGAGACAGAGAGGGGTGAAGGAAGAGAGAAAGTGAGTGAAAGAGAGACAGCAATTGATTTGGGGAAGGGTCTTGTATAAAATACTTTCTCCTTCTGCCACACAGTTTTCAGAAAATAAAGAGGGGGGTGGGAAGACAGACAAACACAGGTTGGGGACAGAAGCTGGACAAACAATGGGTTAGGAAAAAATATGCAAAGAGGCTTACAGGTATTAAAATGGTACTTACAGTCCCCAAAATCCAAAAGGCAGTCTAGCTCCTTTTGCTTTTGTAGCAATGAAAAGAGAGAGACAGAGTGTGAGACAGAGAGAGAGAGTGAGAGTGAGAGAGTGGGAGGGCAGTCATATGTGTGTGTGTGTGTGTGTGATATATATATGATTAAGAATTGCTGCTGCAATGTTTCCAGTAGAAGAAAAACAGGAGAGAGAGAGAAAGGAGGAGGAAGAGAAAGAATGACATAGTGAGACTGAAAAGATAGAGAGTAAAAGAGAGGGAAAGTTGCTGATTTCGTGATTCGGGAAGGGTCCTGTATATAATTCTGGCTCCTTCCTCCTTCTGCCACAATGTTTTCATATAAAGGGGGGGGGGAAGAGAGAGAGAGAGAGAGAGAGAGAGAGAGAGAGGGAGAAAAACAGGTTTGGGGATAGTAGAGACAGCTGGACAAACAATGAAATGGGACAAAAATGCAAAGAGGATAAAGGTATTAAATTGTACCTACAGCCCGACTAAGTCCAAAAGGGGGTCCGACTCCTTTTGCCGCAGTGAATTTACACAGCCAATGGAAATGCCCCTGTCAAAATAAAATTTCTTACCCTTATTAAGAAAACTTTCCTTCAAGTTAACATGTTCTGTATTCACACAAAGCTTGAAATTACAGAGGTGGCTTCCATGAAACTTTTGTCGATATTTCAGAAATTTCTGATTGACCATAACTGCCATTATGTGGGCTATGCGGTTCAAAACCCAGACCCAGCAGGATTGCTTGGATCCTTGGATCTAAATTGCCCATATCCGGTCTTACTTACACTACAAATACAAAACAAGCATTTTCAATCTGCATGCAATTCAGATGCATTTTCAAGTTTTTTCTGGCATTTCGTGAAAAATAATCCAATTCTAAATTCTAAAATACAAGAATTTAAATTAGAATTAAATAGTTTAAAATGACAATTAAATCAAATATTTGAAAAGGTATTCAACTGCTTGGCATTTGAAAACTTGCAGACAAAGTGTCCATAGATTTCATCTGGTGCAAAGAATTTTTGGACAAAATTCTCCACATGCCAGTCCAAGAACTGTGGAATTTCGCTAACTTCCAATTCTAAATTTAATTCAAAATTTAAATTTTAGAGAATAAGGGGAGTAACTCTGTCTAGTGCATAGCAGCTCTATTGACGAGGCCTGAAGCTGGCCGAAACAGGGGGAGAGAGAGAGAATGGGGGGGCAGTCCTATATATGATTAAGAGCTGCTGCTGCAATGTTTTCAGAGGGAAACAAAACAGGAGAGAGAGAGAGAGAGAGAGGTGAAGGAAGGAAGAGAGAGAGATAGTGTGAAAGAGAGTGAAAGAATGACAGTGATTGATTTGGGGGAAGGGTCTCATATAAAGTACTTTCTCATTCTGCCACAGTTTTCAGAAAATAAAGGGGGGGGGGGGGGAAAGACAGACAAACACAGGTTGGGGATAGAAGCTGGACAAACAATGGGTTAGGAAAAAATATGCAAAGAGGCTTACAGGTATTAAAATGGTACTTACAGACCCCAAAATCCAAAAGGCACTCTGGCTCCTTTTGTTTTCGTTGCAATGAAGAGTGAGAGAGAGTGAGAGTGTGACAGTGAGAGAGGGGGGCAGTCATATGTATATATATATGAATAAGAATTGCTGCTGTAATGTTTTCAGTAGAAGAAAAACAGGAGAGAGAGAGGAGGAAGAGAGGAAAAGAGAGAGTGAGACTGAAAAGATAGAGAGTAAGACAGGGAAAGCGGCCGATTTGGTGGAGGGTCCTGAATATAAATCTGGCTCCTTCTGCCACAATGTTTTCATATAAAAAGGGGGGTAAGAGAAAAACAGGTTTGGGGATAGTAGAGACAGCTGGACAAACAATGAAATGGGACAAAAATGCAAAGAGGATTATAGGTATTAAATGGTACTTACAGCCTGACTAAGTCCAAAAGGGGGTCCGACTCCTTTTGCCGCAGTGAATTTACACAGCCAATGGAAATGCCCCTGTCAAAATAAAATTTCTTACCCTTATTAAGAAAACTTTCCTTCAAGTTAATATGCTCTGTATTCACACAAAGCTTGAAATTACAGAGGTGGCTTCCATGAAACTTTTGTCGATATTTCAGAAATTTCTGATTGACCATAACTGCCATTATGTGGGCTATGCGGTTCAAAACCCAGACCCAGCAGGATTGCTTGGATCCTTGGATCTAAATTGCCCATATCCGGTCTTACTTACACTACAAATCCAAAACAAGCATTTTCAATCTGCATGCAATTCAGATGCATTTTCAAGTTTTTTCTGGCATTTCGTGAAAAATAATCCAATTCTAAATTCTAAAATACAAGAATTTAAATTAGAATTAAATAGTTTAAAATGACAATTAAATCAAATATTTGAAAAGGTATTCAACTGCTTGGCATTTGAAAACTTGCAGACGAAGTGTCCATAGATTTCATCTGGTGCAAAGAATTTTTGACAAAGTTCTCCACATGCCAGTCCGAAAACTATGAAATTTCGCTAACTTAAATTCTAAATTTAATTCAAAATTTAAATTCTAAATACCTTACCCCAACTTTTGACAGAATCCAGTTTCAAGGCCTCTCAGCTACTTGTCTGCCAAATTTCAGCCAGTTATGCCTGAAAATAAAAGCACCAGACTGATTCCCGTTTTTTCACTACCTTCTCATAAAGGTGTTACACCACTGGTTTTTTGCCATATTAAAAATAGAGTGAAAGTAACCTTTGAAGCTTCACAAATCGCTTAATGGCAAAACTTTGGCTTTACCATCTCTTACTCTCAAAAGTACAGTCATAGTCCTTGAAAAAAAAATGCATAAAAAACAACATGTCAACCAATTGCGTTTTTCTCTAAATCCCAATCAAGACAGGCACCCTAGAAATTGTCCTCTCGAAAATGCCTGTTCACCGCCATGACCCCAATTTCTTGTTCCTCCACTGACATAAAATAGTCCAATCAATATATGATAAAATCACATCTAAATGGTCCCCCCATACCTGAATTTGAAGCAAATCTAAATTATATACCACCAAGCCCTCTCAGCTCCACGAAACAGTGCAACAAAAGTGCTACAGCAATATTTCACATCAGACTAGTCTTGACAACTACAACCCAGAAGCAATCTTGCAGTCGTGTGACACCTATATAAAACAGAATATGACTTCCAAGGCGGGTTTTTTATGCCTTTTGGCTGAATCTAAGTATTGCCACAAGGAAAAAATGAGCCAGAGAGAAATCAGGGCCATTTTCAAAAAGAAAACCCATTTTTCTTAACATGGTGGTTTTTGCGGCCAAGACCTAAAAAAAATTTCAAGCCCAATGACCACTCTTACAAAATCAAACATATCTCTGCCAAAACCCAATGGATTTACATGAAATAAAAAGTATACTCTTCTGGATTCTTTTGTCTATCTTTTTAACCCATTTTCATTTATATAAATTGAAAACATTGCATGAAAAGTAGTCTTTTGAGCAAAAGAAAGCCCGTTTTGATGGCTAAATTTCAGGGTTTTCTTCATTTTTTATCTCTAAAATCTTCCATGTGACCAGCCAAATGCACATTTCTAAGTTTTTTATTCTGTAGTCAAGCATTATCAGTCAGAACAAGGGTGGAATACATGAAAGAAGGAAAGGAGATGGCCTCTATAGAACATGACAGACATGAACCCTAATCTTCATGAAATACCAGTATTGCAAAGTTTAAATACACATTGCTCCTTTTGTCACAATGTTTTTATCTATGACAAATGATGAATAATATCTACAGACCAGGCTATCTATGATGAAATCAGCTCAAAAGTCTGATATAGAAGCAAACATCCGGACGGCAAGAATTCATTACGTAGGCCCAGCTGGGCTTATCGGTACCTGTCCGATCAGATTAGAGTATTGGGTAAGTAGGTCACTGGGTGCATAGATTTGAGAGAATGACAGAAAGAAAAGTATGAAAGACCATACAAATCCCGAATCACTCATTATGTAAGAAGGAAACATCTAGAGCAAAGCACAAAGAAAATAGAATGGGCCAGATAATTAATGATTTAATATTTAACAGAATAAGATTTACTATTTAAATGCAGTATTGTCAGCCTATATCTTCTAACCTGAACCCCCAGGATCTCCTGTACTAAGAGTGCCTGGTTAATGACTTAGATGGTATTAGTACAGATAACCACTCACCATGCAGCTATGTTACAAGCAGGTTAGCATGCTGTAGAGGGTGACTAAAAGCCAACAGGTGCATACAGAACAGGTGTTAGGTGCAGATACATTACAACTACAATGTTAGTTTTAAACAAGGTAAGTGTGCAAATAACTACATGTACAGACAGTACATGCACATGAAAAGAAACAAGTTGCTTTAACAGATTTTTAAAAGGCATTATGACAACAAATAGGTAAGAAACAAAAGGTAGAAAGATAAACACAAAATGGGTTAGATACATGCACATGAATCATGCAGCTCAATAAAAGTATACCAACATTATGTCATATTCTTAATAAACCTATTATTTGTTATTCAGGTGCTGGCAGCCGATGGTACAGATGTCGGATTGACATTCATG
This sequence comes from Tridacna gigas, assembly GCA_945859785.2. Classification (NCBI taxonomy): domain Eukaryota; kingdom Metazoa; phylum Mollusca; class Bivalvia; order Cardiida; family Cardiidae; genus Tridacna; species Tridacna gigas. Next base: position 75,467,531 of record OX244032.2, read on the forward strand.
TCCCAGAAAAAGAAGCATGAATACACATGGCCCAACAAGGAAAATATTCACTGGCAAGATGTATCAGATATATTGACGAAACTATCTAGCCCAGAACTTGCTCCTGGCCGAGGCCTGAGAATGCTTTTCAGAAAAAGTGAAATTGACTTATGCTTAAGTAGACTTAAAAATAAGACTTCACATGTGCCTGTTCTAACTTTCTCACTGTGAAAGACTTGCACTATAAAGAACATAGTAACTGTTGTTTAATATCAATAAAGGTGATTTTTGAAGAGTTTGAGCATCTTTTGTTAGTTTAATGATAAAATGAAAGATCTATTATTCAGCCTTAATATTAAGTATGTGTAATATGTCCCAACCATATTGGTAGAATAGAAATTTCACTACCTTTTTGGTTTGGGTGCTGCTCAGTTATACATCTGAATATCAAAGCCAGGTTGGTTTTATTTTGAAATTATTTGATTAAAGTTTGATTTAAGTTGGTTAGTTAAAGTGAATGTTTAATAATGAAATTTACTTTTCATAATGAAATTGATAAAAGGTACGTTTCTTTATATTGTTGCTTTTCCTGACATTAATTTGCCATATCTTTTCAAGAATACAATGAATATGACTGAAATGTAGATTGAAAGTTTGCCACATGCTGTTGCCTAATGTATATGGAACAAATACTGACAGACCAAATGGTTTACCCAACCTTTTGCAACTGTAACAATGCTATCCTAAGTTTAAACAAGAGGGCCATGATGGCCCTGGGTCGCTCACCTTAGTAGAGTGCCTTTAAGGTTTTTCTTTAATTTGACCATGTGACCTAGTTTTTGACCGCAGGTGACCCAATTTCAAACTCATATTTCATTAAGACAAACATTCTGACAAATTTTCAAGTCAATTGAGCAAAAAATGTGGCCTCGAGTGCCCTAAAGATATTTCTTTAATTTGACCTAGTGACCTAGATTATGACCCCAGGTGACCCAAATTTGAACTGGTCTTTGACTATATCAAAAGGAACATTTTAACCAATTTTCAAATCATATGAATAATACATGTGGCCTCTAGAGTGCCCACTAGCTATTTCTTTAATTTGACCAAGTGACCTAGTTTATGACCCCAGTTGACCCAAATTCAGACTCATGTGAGATTTTACAAAGACAAACATTCTGACCAATTTTCAAGATTAAGCAAAGAATGTGGCCTCTAGAGTGCCCACAAGGTATTTCTTTATTTTGACCTAGTGACCTAGTTTATGGTTCCAGGTGACCCAAATCCAAACTCATCTGGTATTTCAAAGACAAACATTCTGGCCAAATTTCAGGTCATTTGAGCAATAAATGTGGCCTCCAGAGTGCAAACAAGGTATTTCTTTAATTTGACCCAGTGAACTAGTTTATGACCCAAGTTGACCCAAATTAATCTTATGTGAGACTTTATAAAGACAAACTTTCTAACAAATTTTCAAGGCAATTGAGCAAATAATGTGGCCTCGAGAGTGCCAACAAGGTATTTCTTTAATTTGACCCAGTGACCTAGTTTATGACCCAAGATGACCCAATTTTGAACTCAATGAACTTGTTGCGCTTAGATGGGCAAACAAACTTAGAAGAGAATCACTACATACCAAATATCAAAGCTCTACGCCTTCCAGTTTTAAAGAAGAATTTTAAAGTTTTCCTTCTTTGTTCCTATGTTCGAACTTGTGACCCCTGGGGCTGGGCCAGTTTTGACCCAGGGACATCATATGAACAAACTTGGTAGAGGTCCACTAGGAAATGCAACATACCAAATATCAAAGCGCCACACCTTTCAGTTTCAGAAAAGAAGAATTTTAAAGTTTTCCTTCTTTGTTCCTATGTTTGAACTTGTGACCCCAGGGGCTGGGCCAGTTTTGACCCAAGCAGCATCCTTGGAACAAACTTGGTAGAAGTCCACTAGGAGATGCTACATACCAAATATCAAAGCTCTATGCCTTCCCATTTAAGAGAAAAAAAAATTAAAGTTTTCCTTCTTTGTTCCTATGTTCGAACTTGTGACCCCCGGGGCAGGGCCAGTTTTGACCCCAAGGGCATCATATGAACAAACTTGGTAGAGGTCCACTAGGAGATGCTTCATGCCAAATATCAAAGCTCTATGCCTTCTAGTTTCAGAGAAGAAAATTTTTAAAGTTTTCCTTCTTTGTTTCTATGCTCAAACTTGTGACCCCTGGGGTGGGGCCAGTTTTGACCCCAGGGGTATCATATGAACAAACTTGGTAGAGGTCCACTAGGAGATGCTACATACCAAATATCAAAGCTCTATGCCTTCAAGTTTCAGAGAAGAAGATTTTTAAAGTTTTCCTTCTTTGTTACTATGCTCAAACTTGTGACCCCCGGGGCGGGGCCAGTTTTGACCCCAGGGGCATCAAATGAACAAACTTGGTAGAGGTCCACTAGGAGATGCTACATGCCAAATTATCAAAGCTCTGCGCCTTCTAGTTTCAGAGAAGAAGATTTTCAAAGTTTTCCTTCTTTGTTACTATGCTCAAACTTGTGACCCCTGGGGCGGGGCCAGTTTTGACCCCAGGGGCATCAAATGAACAAACTTGGTAGAGGTCCACTAGGAGATGTTACATACCAAATATCAAAGCTCTGCGCCTTCTAGTTTCAGAGAAGAAGATTTTTACAGATTTTGCTTTTTTTTCCTTTTTGTTGCCATGGCAACCAGAGTTGTGGGTGGAATTTAATTCTTTGAACAATTTTTGTAGAGCTTCACCCAAGGAACATCCCTGCCAAGTTTCATCAAGAATGGCCCAGTGGTTTAGGAGAAGAAGATGTTTAAAGAAATTGTTGACGGATGAAGGATGACGGACGCCGGACATAGGGCGATCACAATAGCTCAACTTTAGCACGTCGTGCTAAGGTGAGCTAAAAATGGCATTTTAACCTTATATAAAATCCACATATTTTTAAGAAAGGTGTATCTGTTTTGAAAATGGTATACTTTCTGCACTTTTCGATATATATCCTTTGAAACAGTACAAGTAAAACATGTCTCAATAGCAGTTTATTTTTGGACCACAATGTCACACTTTATTGTACTTGACCTTATTTAGAAATAGCTTTGGACTGAAGTTGCCCTTTAATATAGCAATCTGAAATGAGAATACGAAAACTATCTTGAGCCAGTTCTTAAAATAATAAAACAAATAATGATAACCAGGGTGCCCAGTCACGTACTGCAGTACGTAATTCACGTATAAATTCTATTCTGCGCGTAATTTTTTTTTGTGCTTATGTGCATGAACACACTGTCAAAAGTATGCACGTACAAAAAGGAAAGTAATTACGTAAACTGCACATACAAATTAGATACCATTTTGTATTGCATGCCAAACAAACAAAACGAAAGTAGCTTTCCTCAAGTGGGTACCACGCTTTGTCCTCAAAATAGAGGGGGTTACCAAATATTTTCGCTACATATATTTTGCGGCTCCCTCGTCTGTCTAAATAGTTTTCGCTATGATCTTTTTAAGGTGTCAAAAATCTACCACGTGTACAGGAAATCTGGTAATTAATTTTCATTGAGAAATTAAAATCATTTAATTATATCATGATGCGCAGTTATTGTTAAAAACACATTTTTTGACATATGAAAGCTGAAAAATCGAGCCGCAAATGAAACATGTAAGTTTTCATATGCATGGCGTCTGCTGTAGAAAAATTGTCCTCACAACAAAAGTTGTTAAAATATTTAACAGCGTGAAGATCTGAGAAAGGCAGGTTTATACAAATGATTCTACCATTACACATTTTGTCTTATTTTGCCCTAACATGGCATGGCCTTTATTTGACAGAGTTTGAGCTTACAATGAGCCAATCGGCCTGCTCCTCTGTGATTTCAAAATAGCGAGATCTACCAACATCATCTTGGACAACAAACATCAATCTGTCTACACTTCCCTTTTTAAAGCAGTTCTAATGTACTTCGCAACTTTGAGAAAGGTATAAAGGTGAAAATCTTCCATAAAGGCGGTCGATTATCAAAACTCATGGCCGTATTCGGCTTTAAACCATGAAACCTTGCGATTATATCTAAACTCATGGCCGTGTTCGGCTTTAAACCCTGAAACCTTGCGATTATATCTTAGTATGTCCATGCCCTGGAGACATATGATGCATCCATATTATCACCAAATGCACAATTTAATAATCTAAATAAGATCCCATTCATTATGGTAAAGGATTTGGTTGGTTGGTTGTATTAGGGTTTAACGCCACTTTAACAGCTAAGGTCATATCATGGCGGTCGGTGACGCACATGTGTTTCCTGGCTTTCTCACACCAGTACTAACACAACTTTCTTTCCAAAGCCACGACTACTTTTCTCACATGCTTCAGCAGAGGTGAGAGGCGAAAATACGCCGGAAAGAAAGTTCGCCTCAACTGGGTATCGAACTCACAACCACCAGGTCATGAGTCCAACACGCTCACCACTGAGTATGGTAAAGGAGCTAGGGTGTTAAAATTAATAAAACTGAAACAGCCCGAAGTTACTCTGTACCCCCCAATTCAAAACCTAGGGGTTACAGTGTACCCCCAATTTTTTCTTTGTACCCCCAATTCAAAGCCTGGAGGGTGCATGTACCCCCAAATTGAAAACCCAGTGGGCATGCTGATAACTAAGTCTTACCTAAAATAGCTTAACCACAGAGCAAGTACAATCGCTCACCAATATGTGGAATTAAATGCTATCCATTCTCGTCTTCACAGCTCAAGTCAACCACCATAACGCTTCCGCTGTCTTAAGTCTGCAATAAAAGGTGATTTAAATAAGATCATGCCAAAATCTGTAAGTTAAGGAAAGTTTTACATCAGACTGACAATCGTCGATACCGGGCGCGAAAACCAGTTGCGAATATAAACCGTATCAAAGTCAGCAAATAAAGCAAGACAATGGAAGAAAGATAGACAAATATTTTCAGACGCCTTTAAATAGCAAGTGAAACAAAACATGGCTAACAACCAACACAAACACAAACTTTACCGCCATAAATTTACGTTCAGTATGTTCTCTTTCTTCGTCAAATCAAACAAAGGAAGTCGTGTGACCAAGCTTCCGGCAAATTCAAATTAAGGTGTCACACCACCGATTTTTCGCGGTCGCTGGAAATTTCGGCCCATACATTTTCGGCCCATAATGATTTCGAGCCATGGTTGGTGTATTATAAATATTGCACGATCTGACAAAAATCTTTTTGTTTTACAAATAGTTTGGTGCCTAAAATTGCACTTATGAATATTGTTTGTTTTTGCACCAATCAACATTTTGGATATTTGTTTTAGGTCCTGGTAGAATGTTTACACATGGTAAAAAGAGTGTGTACAATATGAGCAAAGGAAAACCAATATAATCATCATAGATAGAGTAATAAGCTAGCATATAACCTGTGCACCAGCCATTTATGAACATAGCCCATATGAGCTGGGAAAAGAAGCCCTGGTATAAGCCAATCAAGGTTGAGACATTTTTGTTTTAAGTCTGTTGCACAAATCCTGTTGTTACCCAGGTCTATATTTTGAAACTGTTCACAGAGATTTACAGTAACTACTTGGTATTTTTGAAAGAAAAGAATATTTGTCCTGTCTGAAATCATTTTGTTATTCTAAGAAATTTGTAGAGAAAAACTGGCTTGACTTTTCCACAGATGTATTATTTATTGCCATTTTCAACCTGCACTTTTTAAATGGCAATTTATACATAATAATACTTGTCCTTTATTTTTCCAGTAATGCATCATAGCAGACAGGTCAAATCTTCGAAGAGTATGACACATGCAGGCAACGCCTATTATTCTCAAAAGTCGCCTGCTGGATATAAGCCAAAATGAACTTCATTAGCATAAAGGATACAAAACAGATCGACATGCAAGGACTGTACAATCCTGTTGACAAAAACACAAGCTTTTATTAGGGACAGCATTGATTCAGATTAGACTTCACAAGACATACAGTCTGATGTTTAATCTCTACCATCATTTTGTTTAGTCGGTAACTGTTATTGTGTTGATATCATATAAATCCGAGTTTCAGTGTCCCAAATTGCAATTTTAGTAGTGGAAAGAGGTGTCTGCAAAATTTTGCCTTCTATTTGGACAAGTCTAAAATTTTGTCTTGCTGTAAAGAGTTGGGAGAGAGAGAGAGAGAGAGAGCTCACATTCCCAGTGCATGTTGTATGTGCAGATGTAACCTTTTATTGTTAACCCATTACCACACAATGGTGAGTTTTAACGCCCATGGGAAATAAGACATAAAACATTGTGGGAAAAGGAGAAAATGCTGGTTACCAGCATTTTCTCCTTTTCCCACAATGTTTTCTAACCTTCCACAAACAAATCCAATCATCTGAGCCACATTTATATAGTCGTCTTGAAATGCTTGAATTAGGACCTGTCTAGAGTTTTATCGTGTGGTAAATAGTTAAATACATCCTTACTGTGACTGTCATGTTTGAAAACACCACTGAGAGATTGTAATTGCAAGGAACACAAACAATAGATGAACAGTTTGTGATAGAAACAGCATCATGACGATTTGTTTTAATCATTACAGCTGAGCCCAGTAGGGCTGTTGGTACTGCACAAGACATGTACCAGGCGGTCACCGGTTCGAAGTCCAAGCTAGCCAAAGTTCTTCAGTTTAATGCATTAACACACAATCCAGATTATTAACGATCCTGGAAAATTGGACTTTTGAAAACATTCTGGGAAAAGGAGAAAATGTGGGCATTTTCTCCATTTTCCGCAATGTTTTCTAACCTTTCAGACCCAAATCATTTCAAAATCTGAGCAAAACTGTCGTTTGCAAATGCTTTCAATTTGGAACAGCGTAAAGTAATGTCATGTGGTAAAGACTTAATGGAGTTGTAGGATACATTCCAATACCAGATAATGGATTGTCAAAATATCTTTGTGGATTCTGTCGTTGGGATTACAAATTTCGAATCAATCAGCCTAGAGTCAATAGAACAAGGTAGTAATCACCCTTGGCTAGGGAAGATGTAAAAAGGCAGGAGAACTCGCCTCATCTGTAACTTGAAAGTCTTCCAAAATAAATGATTTAACCCTTTACTACACAATCCTGAGTTTTAACGACCTGAAGGAAAAGGACCTTTTAAAACATCGTGGGAAAAGGAGAAAATGCTGGTAACCAGCATTTTCTCCTATTCTCACAATGTTTTCTGCCCTATCAAAGAGATATTTTGTCATTTGGGCCATGTTTAATTTGTCGTCTGAAATGCTTTCAGTTGTACAAGTCTGAAATTTTGTCTTTTCGTAAAGAGTTAATAAATTTATTGTTTATTGTTTAGTCTGCCTATTGAATTATGACCTTCTATACCTTACAGAAGACATTGCAACTTTCTCCTATGTTGATAATGGAATAGAATTATCAACACAGGAGAGAAATAAGTACAACAGAATGAAATTAAAATTTATTGCTCAAATTTGACACAGAAAAATAAAAATAGTGACCTTTGCAGTTTAATAGTTTTTTAGACTGATTGATTAATTGTATGGTGTTTAACACCGTTTTCAACATTATTTCAGTTATATTGAGGCGGCCAGTGCACCTATCCATGCTTTCCTGGAATTTCTTTTACCAGTACTCCGCACAATATTCTTTCCAAGCCACTGGCTGCTTTCCCACATAACAGTCGAAACAATGGTTAGGGGTGAGAGAGGAATGAATCCTGTCACATCAATCCTCGGAAAGAAATTGACCAAGCCGGGGATCGAACCAGCGACCTCCTGTTCTCAAGTCCTGTGCGCTACCAACTGAACTACGGGGCTTGGCTAAAAGTTGTTTAGAAGAGCACTAAACTTTAACCAAAAGAGTAACGTCCAAAACAAAATATGCCCCTGAAAGGGTTTAAAAAAATTCCAGTCCTATGTTGAGTTCCCCACTGGATTTACAAAAAGAACAAACCTTAGAATGGTTACTGAACACAGCTGATGGTTGCAAGTACTGCTATGGAAATTGAGACAGGCAATTACTTTCAGTATTGATAAAAGAATAAAGTAACCAGTGTCTATGACCTTATGTTGATCTTAGCACTAGTAGTAAAGCATTTAATCAACCAATGAATGCTGTTTTGTGGAGCACCAAAGCTCAAGATCACATGACAAGGAATACAGTGGCAACTTAAAATGATAAGTATGAAGGTCTCTGTTAGGGTCTAAGCATGTCAATGATTAGGTGATAATGATAGGCAAAATGTTTCTGTTAAAAGAGCTGCACCTTGCAGAACATCAAAACACAAACAACCATGCTGATCTTTGATCCTCCACCTGACATGTACACCTACCCATAAACACACTTCAATGTAAAATAAACATCCTATTTTAGCATAGGGATAAAGTGCCATTTTGCATGACAGCGAGACCATCTGTTTGGATTTATGTAGATATGGGTTAAACTATTTCCAAGAAAATGACTAACTTTATGAATTTGTGAAGGTATCACTAACTATTACCTAATAGCCCTGTCTCATAAGATACCTGACAAAAGAAATTACAGTAAAAAAGGTTCAACTCACTGTCAGCCTTGAAATACTTTGCTTAAATTGCCTGAATATTAACAGGTTAATGCAGGTTACCAGCATTTTCTTCTTTTCCCACAATGTTTTCAAACCATTTTTCTCCGGGTGGTCAAATATTGGATTTGTTTGGTAAAGGGTTAGGGTTAACCCTGTATCAAAAAAAAAAAATTAGAATTGTCCAAACTGACAGCATTTGCAGAAGACAAATCCAATTTGACTGAAATGATTGGATCTGTCCTTGAAAGCGTAGAAAACATTCTGGAAAAAGGAGAAAATGTTAGTTTAATGCATTATCTCCTTTTCTTACAATGCTTTCAGAAACCTATCTGATCAGGGTCATTTAAACAGATGATTGTTTGGTGTGAAGATATTCCAGAGTGTGTCAACCATGAATGTCAAACTCACATGTGAGTAATTACGTTTGCTTGCAGTGTAGACCTGTAAGCAGGCTACAGTTCAGTAAAGCATTTCAATGGAAGGCCAAATATCAAATCTACTGAGACTGCTACCTGTAAAATTATCAACTACCTGGATAGAATCATCTAAATGACCTCTGCAAAAAAACATTTTACTTCAAATGGTCTAATTCAACAGAAGTGTCAGAATGTGTTTTACCTTTGTGAGGCAACCAAGATGTGCATCTAGGATATAACCCTTAACCACACAATCCCGAGTCTTAACCATCCTCAGAAAGAGGCATTTTGAAAACCAGCATTTTTCTCCTTTTCCCACAAAGTTTTCTATCCTTCTGAAAACAAAGTTCAATTTTTGGGTCACATTTATTTTGTTATCTGCAAATGTTTTCAATTTGGACTATTTCAAAATTTTGTTGTTTGGTAAACAGATAAGTGGTTGTGCTCATGGTGCAAGCCCCTTTTTCTTGAAAACTCTGAAATTTGCTCTTTGTCAGAATAAATGCTAAACTTACCTCCTTTTTTATTGTTAACTTGCATCTATTTGGTCTATCAAGGCTTTTGGTATGTAAACAAGAAATCTGAGTTGCAGAGCTGGTTTAAGTGGAATGTCCCTGGCAAGGCACTACAGAGCCCAGCCTAGCATAGAAGAAACATAGAAAAGACAAACCTGACCATTTGCTTTTATATAATAAAGATAAAGTCAAAAGGGATGTAAAGCCACATTTACACACACCACATTGTTACGGGAGATGTCTCCTTCCTTACAGCACAGCCTCTTCCCTTATAAAATCGATACCTGGACAGTTTGTGTTTGCTACGCATTTGTTGCGAACTTTCACGTTTGCAAGATGAAGGCTCGTCCGGGATTGGCCATTGAGCCATTTTTGTCTGAAAAATAGACTTACTGCCTCATAAGGCTTTCTATCATCAAAATGATTACATGTAAGTGGGGGTGTGTCATGGGAAATCACTCCTGCCTTAGAGCAATACCCGACAACTGTGTTAGGGAGAACTGTCTTTAGCGCAGTGGTTAGAGTGTTGGTCTTTCGTACCTTGATAAACGAGGATCTTTGCAGTACGGGTTCAAATCCCAGCCTGGGCAGTTTGTATTTGAGCTATGCATTTCTTGTGAACCTTCATGTTCATAAAAACATGAGCAGTTTCCAATATAATTCTTCACTCTAAAACAACAGATTTTATCATTTAGAAAGGTCTGACTGATCACCAAGCAGACACAGTCAATGGGTTAACCCTTACCACACAAACCCAACTTTTTACGACCCTTAAAGAGAAAACTTTTGAAAACAATGTGCACTAAACCCTATCTCCACAATGTTCTCTACCCTATCAGTGACATAAATCATCATTTTAGCAACCTTTAATCTGTTGTCTGCAAATGCTTTGATTTTGGTCCAATCCAAAAATTTGGTGCTTGGTAAAGGGTTAACTAAAGAAGGTTGAGATCCTGTAGACAAAATATTCTGTACACAGGTACATTTTGGAAGTGTAAACATTTCTAGTTAGTGTGGTGAATGACTTTTGATGGCACACATAAGCACAGAAGATGGAAAAATGTTGAAATTAAAATTGTGACAATTGCGATGATCAGTACATTATATGGATTAATAACTCTTTACCACAAAAATGTAGACTTGTCCAAATTGAAAGCAATTGCAGACAACAATATAAATGTGGCTCAAATTGTGGAAGCTGTCTTGGATAGGGTAAAAAACATTGTGGGAAATGCTACCCCTAACCCTTTTCCCACAATGTTTTCAAGAGACTTATTTCTCAGAGTTGTTAAAGTTTGGGATTGTGTGGTACAGGGCTCTAAATATGGTTGAATAATTATTAATTAGGTAAGACTATAATTTTTTTTTTATCTAATTATGTGTACAATGTATGGTCAAAGTGTTCTGTGATACCAGTCAGGGCTACAGAAATCCGAAAATTTGCAGGATCAGACTGATTCCTAACACTGAAAACCGATTTATTTTCAAAAATGTCCTAAAAAATCGGTCCAAAATATCATAATATGGCCAGTCAGAAACAAACTTGCAAACCTTAAATCATTGCTGCAGGCATTTTTTAACGTTAGGCAAAGCATTAAAATCCCTTGGTATCTGGAGTGTCAAACTGTTAATTGGCCATTATCTAACTATTGCCATTTCACTGTGACATAAATCACAGCTTATAGAGATATCGTCATGCATCGTTGCCTTAAGCCTGGTATGGCCCTATTCACAATCGGTTTTGTCTAATTACGTACCATACATGCAAACACATCATGCAATGCTAATCAGTCAGTCAATTTCGCCACGCCCCATTTGCATCGGAGTTTACATAAAATATTTACTGCAAACCAATCAGAAATCACGTACGAGATTTAGTTGCCACCCATAATTTTGTAAAGCCGCGCCTTGACTCTACGTTATGTGGCAGTGTGCATCCTGTCACGAACTCATGACTAGCATTACACGGTGTATATTTAGCTACGACCTCTCGCAATCTTGAATTATTAATCCATTTCCATAAGCGCAGACACAACTCGCACCCAACTATCTCACCTGTCAGTGGTAAACAGGACTTGGAGAACTGTCTGCGCCAGGCGGTTGCCTAAGAAATTTGCCTCGTTTTAGCTTTTGGTATAGGTATGCTCACTCAGGGTTGTCGACATGAATTATGTAATGTTGAACAAAGTAATTTTATGTTGTACTTTCCGAAGAAACGAATCAATTGGTTTTAGCCGACTGAGACTCACGTTTACTTCGGCCACGTTCTTCTTGAAAACGAAAGTAAAATGGCTAAACGCAGACTGACATTTTAAGACGTTTTGCAGAGAATTTTTGATGGTAGCGAAAGCGACAGACAGAAATCATATGATGAAAATGAAGAAGAAAATATTCTTCAGAAAATTTTAACCGATGCCATCACTGTCAGTGAGTTTGAGATGGGACATTCCCGGACCAATCGCGAGTTTATTTTGACCAAGAAAGTGGGTGGGGTAACGTGGACTCGCCGCCGTCAATCACACGTCACAGCTCGGCCAAATCCGGAATCAACCGAAGTTTGCCGAATGCGCCGTCGATCGGCCGGACCGATTGAGATTACAAAATTTCTGTAGCCCTGATACCAGTTAATCCTATACCAAGCAATGCTGTGTTTAGACAACCCTGAGGTAGAAACATTTTGAAAATATTGTGGGGAAAAAGAAGAAATGCTGGTGACCTGCATTTTCTTCTTTTCCCAAAATGTTTCTATCCTATCAGCACATCAGTACAAAATTTAAATTTGCCTTCTGCAAATGTTTTGAAATAGAAATAGGCTAAAATTTGTTGTTTGGGAAAGGGTTAACCATTAGGTTATGAAGCTGATATCAAAGCTTAATTACAACCATGGTAATGATATTCTTTAGGTAGTTACGGTACTCTCGAAGTTACATTCATAGCCTTAAAAAAAATGCCAAAAAAAAAAACAAGAGGACCATGATGGTCCTAAATCACTCACCTGAAATGCAACTCAGCTCAACACCATAATGCTACATGCCAAATATGAAAGCTCTATCCCTTACGGTTTGGGACAAGAAGATTTTTAAAGATTTCCCTCTTTATCTCTGTGAAATCCGAGACCAACAAAATATGGCTAATTTTTACACCAGGGCCATAATTTGAAGTGTTTTGGTAGAGGGTCACTAGATGATGCTACATGCCAAATATGAAAGCTCTAGCCCTTACGGTTTGGGAAAAGAAGATTTTTAAAGATTTCCTTCTTTATCTCTATGTGAAATCCAAGAACCCACAACATAGGGCCAATTTTTAACACCAGGGCCATAATTTGAAGTATTTTGGTAGAGGGTCACTAGATGATACTACATGCCATATGTGAAAGCTCTAGCCCTTAAGGTTTGGGACAAGAAGATTTTTACAGATTTCCTTCTTTATCTCTATGTGAAATCCGAGAACCCACAACATAGGGCCAATTTCCACACTAGGGCCATTATTTGAATGATTATGGTAGAGGGCCACTAGATGATACTACATGTCATATATGAGAGCTCTAGCCCTTACGGTTTGGGACAAGAAGATTTTTAAAGATTTCCTTCTTTACATGTATCTCTATGTGAAATCCGAGAACCCACAACATAGGGCCATTTTCAACACTAGGGCTATAATTTGAAGTATTTTGGTAGAGGGCCACTAAATGATGCTACATGTCAAATATGAAAGCTCTAGCCCTTAAGGTTTGGGACAAGAAGATTTTTACAGATTTCCTTCTTTATCTCTATGTGAAATCCGAGACCCCACAACATCGGGCCAATTTCCACACTAGGGCCATTATCTGAAGTATTTTGGTAGAGGGTCACTAGATGATGCTACATGCAAAATATGAAAGCTCTAGCCCTTACTGTTTGGGACAAGAAGGTTTTTACAGATTTCCTTCTTTATCTCTATGTGAAATCCAAGACCCCACAACATAGGGCCAATTTTTAACACCAGGGCCATAATTTGAAGTATTTTGGTAGAGGGTCACTAGATGATGCTACATGCCATATATGAAAGCTCTAGCCCTTACAGTTTGGGACAAGACGATTTTTAAAGATTTCCTTCTTTATCTCTATGTGAAATCCGAGAACCCAAAACATAGGGCCAATTTCCACACTAGGGCCATAATTTGAAGTATTTTGGTAGAGGGCCACTAGATGATACTACATGCCATATATGAAAGCTCTAGCCCTTACAGTTTGGGACAAGAAGATTTTTAAAGATTTCCTTCTTTATCTCTATGTGAAATCCGAGAACCCAAAACATAGGGCCAATTTCCACACTAGGGCCATAATTTGAAGTATTTTGGTAGAGGGCCACTAGATGATGCTACATGCCATATATGAAAGCTCTAGCCCTTACAGTTTGGGACAAGAAGATTTTTAAAGTTTTTTCTTTCGGTTGCCATGGCAACCTGAGTTCTTCACGGAATTCAAATCTTTGAAGTATTCTGAAAGGGCATCACCTAAGGATCATTTCTGTGAAGTTTCATTGAAATCTGATTGGTGGTTTCAGAGGAGAAGATTTTTTAGTAATTGTTTACAGACAGACGGACACTGACCGATCACAATAGCTCACCCTGAGCACTATATGCTCAGGTGAGCTAAAAAGTACCAAACCTGTAAATTGATTGCGTTTTTTGCTAAATCTTACCCAATAAGGCACCCTTTGACAAATCCTCTCAAGAAAAGCATTTGCTGTTCACAGCCATGGCACCAAAATTTTGTTTCTCCAGTGACACAAACTTGGCCTGTCAATGTACAATGAAAACATATCTCCCACTGCCCACATTTAAAGTAGATCTAAGTATGTTCCACAATGTTCTCTCAGCTCCTTGAAACAGTGCCACAGAAGTTCTACGGCAAAATTTCAAATTGGACGACTTTAGTTTTGACCACTACCGACCTGAAGCGATCTCCTTGTGTAACCTAAATAAACCAGAATTTGAGGTTGACATAAAGGAAAGCATGAAAAAACTAACTTATCCAGATTTGAACATTAAAAAAGAAAACAGAAAAATAGAATTGGCCAGATACAGACAGATTATAGGGGGAAAATGAATACAGCAGAAACAAGATTGAATATAAAATGATATTTTACACTGCTTTCAACATTATTTCAGTCATATCATGGCAACCGCTCACATATTTGTATCTTTCATGGGTTTCACAAGTACTAGGCTAGGGCTCATAAGTGACTTGCCCAAGGATGCAGAGGACCAAAAAACCCAGAGGAATCGGTGAGACACGAACCTGGGGCCTACTGGTCATGAGTCTCACACTTTACCACTTAGCCACACAGAACCCCTGGAAAAAGAAGAAGAGCTTAAGGTTGTTCAAGAAAGAGAACTTACTTTCATCAAGAAGAAAGCTATTATCTGAATATTCATAGCAAACAGCTGAAAACAGCATAACCTCTCCAATCACAGACAGCTCACCAAATATGGATGATGTCATAGCCACAAGGAAGCCGTACAATCTTTGTTGCAGTGTCTGGAAGAGACGGAGAATGATTTTAGAGGGAACTGCATCATCAACCAATGGAAAATGCTGGAAACCATCAACACATTCATCAAGGACCATTCCGGTAGAATGTGTAGGAAGGTTGAATAAGTTTACAAGATGGAACATAAACATAGTCTGGCTATGAAGCTGCAGTTTTACTGCAATACATGTAGATGTAGATGTGAATCCCAAATGATGAAGATGTATGACAGAATAACAAAAATGACATACAGGATATATACTTTATTTTGGTCAAAGATTGAAATATATTTCGAGTGAATATCTTCGGTAATATGTTCTTGAGTAGCACAGCCACATGTGAAAAAATTACCATATGATGTTCATTGTTTAAAATAAATGTCAATCTTTCACTGCAAAAAAAACATATTCTATTTCAGGCTTCCAACCCCTTTTTTGTTGATACTTGTAAAGTACAGGGGAGCTCTCTCTATTTCCATACCAATGAGTTTATAACTCAATAAGTTCACTGGTTGACACAGTAAAATTATCTAACAAAAATCCACCATTATTTCCTGATAAACTACCGAAAAGCATGAAAGAAATGGGCATATATCCATATATTAATCTAGCTGTAGCTTTGCTAGACACACCCATGGGAATTTCAAGAGCTGCATAAGCATTGTTAAGTCAGCTGTACCTGCCATTTCCATCGACTAGTCACTTGCAGGAAATGAGTGTTGCAGTCAGCTCAAAGGTGATATAGATTAACAACATAGATATGGCAAAGAAGTGTGACCAGCGTAACATCGTCCATAATGTAATGGACCTATAGGACCCCTGCTACTCAGGAGAGAAAAATAAGAAATGGCCAGGAGGAGAAATGGCGATATCAGTCAAATGCTAAAGCACTTGCCTTCAAACATGGATGGCGCTGATTTAATGATATGCAGAAAATTGTGCAGTAACAGTCCTGTAGACACTCTGGCCTGCTCCAAGAGAGGTGCGCACTGCTGCTGTGTACTAATCCAATGTACTTGGTCCTGCAAAATGTAACATCATTTACCCTATATAACACATTTCCGACTTTTAATGACCCTGGGAAAGCAGGCTTTTGAAAACATTTTTGGAAAAGAGAAAATGACGATGATGGCAATGATGAATTCTATCAGATGAAGGACAAATTTTATGTTTTGATAAAAATTTAATTTGTTGTATACAAATGCTTTCAATTTGGCAAAGGCTTAAATTTTGTTGCCTTGTAAAGACTTAATAACCAAAAAAAAAAAAAAAAAAATGACAAGTCCATGATTGAGACTAAGCAAGGAATGTAGGTACATTGTGAGTTCAACACCTTCAAGACAGAAATGTGAAGCCTTTGATAGAGCCGCAGCAACTGCTACCCTCAGCAAAAACTATAGGCTACTTTAAGACATTCACAGCAAGATTGTCATCCAAGGTACTACATTAACACTTTACCCCACAATCCCGACTTTTAACGACCCTGAGAAAGGAGCATTTTGAAAACATTGTGGGAAAAGGAGAAAATGCTGGTAAACAGCATTTCCTCCTTTTCCCACAATGTTTTCTACCCTTCCCAAATGAAAATCAATTTTAAAGTCACTTTTAGATTGTCTTCTGCAAATGCTTTCAATTTCAGCCAGTGTAAAATACTGTTGTTTGGTAAAGAGTTAAAACAGAAAAAACAGGGCAGTAAAGAAAAAAATCTTTGGCCAGTTTCTGGTACATTATTGTGTATTTGGGCATGTATATTGGTTACAACAGATCTTGAGAGCAGCATAAGGTCGTAAATTGTTTAAAACGATGAGCCGCTACAAGAAAAAGTGACATGCTGTCCGAGCAAGACTTGAACATGAGAACAGCTTGATGCTTCTGTACACCCAGTGAACTTGTCCCTTGTTGGATACAAACTGGGTTCCGGTATGAAGTGCAACTGCAGTCTGAACAAAATCTCTGTTTTTTTCCAGCGCAGACTGCTGTTAGCTTAAACCTATTTCGTTTTCATCGATATGAGAAACAAGGTCTAAGAACTCATAGTAATCTCTCTCAAATCTGCTTCCTGGGAACAACAGCAGTACTCAAGCCAAAAGTGTGAGCCAAAGATAATCCGAAAGTTGACAGCTGCTCACGGGTAAATTACTCAGACCTTACAGTTATGAGGCCATGCCGTTAATGATGGAGGAAGGATGTTAGAATTATAATGTACAAAGTAAAATCTACCATATGGTGCACTATAGGTGGTAGATGACAAAGTTCTAGATGTTACACCAACTTTCTGTTCTTTTCACTATGTCTTGTGTCTGTAGCACACTCTTGAAACTTGTCCCAACAACATTACATTTGGATGTATGCCACCGGTTCTAAAAACAAAAATTGATTTGAACAAGATGCATCATACACATAAAGCTGGTAGGAAAAAAGTTAAAGTCATGGGTCATTTCAAGACCCAAACTCAAATACAATGTAGATTACATGTTAGCAAAGGGTATGGTCCTTTCCATATCTTTCAGCTGTTTTTCACATTAATTAACTCAGTTCATTGGTTACTGCAAAATTTTAGCTAATTACTGACTGAAAAAAAAAAAATAGATGAAGACAACTGTGAAAACATCTGTGTAAACTATAGATAATCAGGATAAGGTTGAAAACAGCTCAAATGAGTAAGAGACTGTGGCAAAAGGAGAAATTGCTATATACGAGTAATTTTTCCCTTTGATACTGTATTTTCATAAGTTGCCTGTACAGAAAACAAGTTATCTGTATACTTTGAATATGCATTAGTTTACATACATACCAGAAAACAATAAAGCATGATAATTCAATACAGTGAGTAGTTTTTTGGTTGGGTATGTTTGTGATATGAAGCATTTTCAACAAAATTTCAGTTATGTAACTGCAGCTGAAGCACCTAATAAAAGTGACCTATAGATCAAGACAATGCATTCCTGATTTGTTTACCAGACCTGCCCACAAAACTTGTTCCAAGCCTTTACTGCTTTCCCACACAAAATCTATGGTATGAAGAGTTTGTGCTTGAAATTAGAAGATTTCAAATGTGATATGATAGCTATTGCAACAGGATTCCTTTTTCTTTAACCCTTTCACAAACGACAAATTTTGGCCCCTTTCAAATTGAAAGGATCTGCAGATCTAAATTTGAAAGTGGTACAAAGGAACTTTAAGTATTTTGACAGCATAGAAAACACTGTGGGAAAAGGAGGAAATGCTGGTAACCAGCATTTTCTCCTTTTCCCACAATGTTTTCAAAAGGCCTCTTCCTCAGAGACGTGAAAACATGAATGTTTGGTAAAGGGTTAACCCTTTCCCACACGACAAATTTTGGACTGGTTCAAATTGAAAGAGTTTGCAGACGACAATTTTAAATTTGATGAAAATGGCAGAAAGTTATCAAAAAGGGGAGTAAAAACTGTGGGAGAAGGAGAAATTGCTCGTTATGAGCAATTTCTCCTTTTCCCACAGTGTTTTCAAAAGACTTGTACTGCAGACACGTGAAAACCAGGGCTTGTTTGGGAAAGGGTTAACAGAACCTTTTCGGCAATGGTTATTTGGAAAACTGAGTCAATTATTTTCTCATTGCCAAACAGCAAAATTTTAGAGAAGTCCAAATTGAAGGCATGTGCAGATGAAAAATTAAATGCAATTCAAATCTTGTGCTCGATAGTTTACCAAACATTGTGCATTGTGGGTAAATGCGAAAATGCTGGTTACCAGCATTATCTCCTTTTTCCACTACGTTTTCAAAAGGGTTCTTCCATAGTGTTGTTAAAACTAGTGATTGTGCGGTAAATGGTTATCCAACACTGCTTATTTGGGACAATGAGCCAATTATCCAAGTTTTTGAAGTTGGACGAACTGGACGGATGACTGTCATGGCGGGTATAGCTAAACAGCGAAAGGAACTTCCTTTCGCGAAAGGAGGATAGTGTCCACGAAAGGAAGATTATTTACTATGAAATATGGGTTTAATACTTAAAAGAAAGGTTTCTTTGTCACATTTAATATATTTTCTTGTATATGGATAAAATTTACACATTGAATTCAAGTATTTTAAACCAAATCGCCATGTATTTGCATCGCCCGAAGCCTTTACACAGCGTTGTTATTAGAGCGTTCAATTAGATATCGTGAAAGAAAGTTTCATTCAAAAGTAAAAAGTTCTTTTTTTGGTTCGGAAACGTATCAACTTAAAAAAATGAAAACTATGCCTATTATACTACACATTTACTGATGATGTATTTGAATACTGAGAGTTATTTTGTTACTGTTCGTGTTGTTTACTTTGGGGGGGGTGGCAAGTGTTTTTCGTCCCTATTTTTTTCGTCACTTTAGACGTTTCGTCCAGTTTTATAATTGTAATATGTACTATGTGTCCCAAATATTTTGTGGAAATGGAAAAAATAATTATTCTATGTGTATTTCAGTTCCAAAGAGTAACCCTTTACCAAAAGACGATTTTATAGACTTGTCCAAATTCAAAGCATACATTTGCAGACGACAAATAAAAGTGGCTCAAATAATGAGACTTAGCTTTGAAATATGAGGAATCATAGTAGGAAAAGGAGAAAATGTCTTTCACCAGCAATGTTTTCCAGAGCCCTCTCATTCGGAATTTTGTATGAAAGGGTTCAATAGTCAAAGAATTTCGGGCAGATCGAAAGGAACCTTTCCTAAATTTTCTTCTCTTCCTACAGATCCTATAAATAGAACTTTCAGGGAGAAAAGCACACTTCAAGATTGGTTGGGAAAAAAGACACTTCAGGATTGGTTGGAGAAAAGTGGACTTCTCTCCTTAGCGAGTCTGTCTCTCTATCTGTCCCTCCTGTCAGTGTCTCTACCATATACGTTAGTTTTTAGCAAAATAAGATTAATCACTTTCTCTATACCCATGATCTAAATTGCAAGAAAGGAACAAACTCTCTATCTCTCTCTCTCTGTCATGACAAACTTCGTAGCACTGCCTGGTGCTAGCCCACACAATTTACAGTATTTTTAGTTTTTGCACCTGAATATCATGAGGGAATGTTATGTGACCAATAACATAGGACGTGGGATCTTTATCAAATGAATTATACAATGACATATTCGATTTCACACACACCAAAAAACAGCAACAAACCTGTTATTCGAAAGCCAGTCTGTGTCCTTTTTACTGCGTATGTCCAAAAGTATATTTCGTTGTATTCATCAATGTTAAATACATGACGAAATACGCCATGTATCCATCTTTAGTGATTACTTTAATTGTATTTTGGCAACTTTAATTCATTCTAGTTTTACAATAGTTTCTCTGCCAGCGACTGGAACTGTGACAGACTGCATTGTAAACTTTAAATCATTAACAAAGTTTGTTTTCATGGATTCAAGATTAACAGTGTTACAATATGTAAAACGTATATGCTTTACAGTTTCCACACTTTTCCACAGTTAAGCTTTTAGATTCAAATGTGCGGTAATTAATGCCTTACCATAAGTATTTCACGGTGATAGCTCAGATATTCATGTTTCCTGACTTCTTTTAGACCATTTCTTAACCAGTCACCAGAAACTTGCGGGGCAGTTGTTTTGTTACGCTGTCATCGCGACCGAAACTCCCGAGAAAGCACAAAGTAAGCCCTTGCAAACTCGTAAGGCATGTTGGTCTAAGTTGGTCTAAGTCGACACTTCTCACGAGCAAAGAAAATGATTACCTACTTTTTCGAGATGATGATAATGATAGTAATTGACAACAGTAATGATAGAAAAAGTAAATAATGAGAATATTTATATACGTAGTTTTATATATTGCTTGAACTACGCCACCCTTTAAAACATTGTGGGAAAAGGTAGCATTTGGTTCCATTAGGCGTTAATCGTCTGTAAAATGTTTCTTTCATTTACGAGTAATTTACTAAAGTAACAGTGGTTATAGCAACAAACCAGTCTTAGACACTATGGTTTTCATTACCGGGTTTGAGATTGCCGTGTGGGGAAATCTCATACATGAATCGCCGATTTAAAAACATCAACAGTACAAATATAACGACCCTGAAGTTGATTTCCTTTGAAAACATTCTGGATAAGGGAGTAATTACTCGTAACAGGTCCCGCAATTCCTCCTTTCCCCTGTTTTAAATATCACCAATATCACCTAGCAGTGACCCCTTTCTTTCAAATGTTTTCCCATGTATTAATTGTTCAATGATCTAAAATTAGTCTATGCAGAAATGGGGTAATTTGAAGTTTCGTCCAAATTTAAAACAAAGTAACCTGCAAAAAAGTGGTAATTGCAAAAAGAATGACTACTTGAAGCTTGAAATTTACACTGACTCGGAACAAAGCGGAGGAAACGGGGGTGATACAAGCGATTTTATCTTTACCAGTGACTTCGAAAGTTGGCTACTGCATAATATATGTAGGCCTATATGTAAGCTTAAAGAGCGATATCATGAGCAGGCTATGAGGTTTGTAGTCCAGAAACTCTAATTCTGACTTTTAACTCTACTCACCTGGTAGGCAGTGAAACATAATTGTATGGCGAGTTCCTGTTTAGAATCGTTTAAAAGAAGGCAAACTTTGAAACAAGTGAAAATCACGAATGCGTATTGTAGCTATTTCGATGTCGTTAAGCAATATCCACGTATGGTTAACTGAATTGACACCGTCTGCATCATACATAGATTTTGGAGGAAGGATTACTTAGTATCTTTTTCATCCCTATAGATGGCGAGATTCAGTTTGCACTCATCGAGCAGCCTAAGGGTTGATAGAATAATAGAAACATACCTGCTAGTAATAATGGTAAGTTCTCCGGGACAGCAGTAGAAATTGTGGGTTCCAGAAGGGAAATCGCTCGTCCAACAGTAGCGTGAACGAAAAGAAATCGACACCACAGAGTCAATGCATTATTCAGAACCAAACAAAAATCTCATTTTTTCGCCGAACAAAAGCAATGTTAGATAAATATCTGAACTGGCGGACGGACGTTTTGGCCATGGATGTTTTGGCCAACTGAAAGTACAAAAAAGGACGTTTTGGCCAAATGCTGTTTTAGAACAGAGAAATGCAATAAGTGAGTTGTTTATGCTCTTTAGTACATGAATACATTTTTAGAAAAAGAAAAGCACTGGAAGTTCATTTATTACATTTTTCTGCTTTTAAATAACATTTGGCCATAACATACATACATGTAATTATAAATTATACTTTATTAGAAAAGAAACGTAACAAGAACTTCTCTTCATTTCAATATTACCCGATACCATATCATTATTATAATATTAAATCCAATAAATCCTAATTTTCCAAGGATATATTAATGTGATGACATAGAAATCATTGTGAGAAAA
Organism: Tridacna gigas; assembly: GCA_945859785.2. Classification (NCBI taxonomy): domain Eukaryota; kingdom Metazoa; phylum Mollusca; class Bivalvia; order Cardiida; family Cardiidae; genus Tridacna; species Tridacna gigas. Next base: position 75,489,886 of record OX244032.2, read on the forward strand.
GGTGTAAATGCTTGTAAATTTTACCTTTTCCCATAATGACTTCTAATTTCTTAAGCTGCAGAAGAAAAAAGAATTTGCACATCCCAAGAATTATTATTTTTTATTTCCACCGATCTTTTCAAATAATCTATACTTTAACATACGATTTCTCCAATTTTTTCAAAAGACACCCAAGGCAGACACGTTGACATAACGTTTGGACCAAACTTCCAACTTTTTGCTTTCGGCTGGCCAAAACGTTCGTTGACAAAACGTCATGGCCCAAATGTCCTTACCAAAATATCCTTGGCCAAAACGTCATATATTCTCTGAATCTGTAACTTTTCGTGTGTATGAAATCATGTCCTTTAAACATTCTGTGCAGTATTCGAAATTAGCATGTGTTATACATGAATTTTGTTTCCTTCTCTCGTCCTTTTGCTAATGATGGGAAACTGTAAACGCTGTTTGCACAAATTAAATTGGTCAGCCTCTCTCGCAAGAACAGTACTCTCTAGATGCACGTGTACATAAATACATTTTTGAAATTCTGACTAAATTATCCTAGAATTTTTCAAAATGAAAACAATTACAGAGGACAAATTAAATGTGTCGTATAGATCTAGTATTTGTTTTTGAAACGGGATGAACACGTTGGAAAATAGCAGAATGTCGATGACAAGCTTTTTCTCCTTTTTCCACGGTGTTTACAAAAGCCTACTTCCTCAGGGTCATAAAACAGAGACTGCTTACTAAAGGATTAAACTGCTACATAAATTAACATTTACAGCCAATAATTTCAACCAAAATATTACGATATCACGTAGATCAACATGTATTTGTTTTTTACCGAAAAAATATCGATCTATGGGACCGATGGGGTCAAAGATCAGACTGCTTTTATTTTTGTACAGTCTGTTATTGATCTATACTGTCGGCAAAGTGCATTTAATCGTATTGATCAGCCTAAGCAGGGATCGTAAATTACATCCCTGGCCTAAGGGTCAAACCACGGGGGTCAGTTAATGTATCAAATAATGAAAATCTAACCCTCAAACAGAAGAATAATTTGAATTCAACATTTCAAACCGGCAATTTCAGCTCAAATATTGCAATTTCAATTTTCTTTCGCAAAAAAAATTCACCGTATCTAAAAGTGTAAATCATAGATAAGTAAGCTCGTTCTTTGCAGTCTGATGTTAATCTACGCTGTTTTTAAAGTCATCCTGAGTCGCGTTTAGCGGACTAAGGGATGTGGCTAAAATACGAATAACCTAATTAGTGCCAGATATAAAGATGGTCAATATACGTGTAATGGAAGCTGGGCTACTGATTGTTACGTAATGTTACATTTATCTTCTCTTTCTTAGCCACGGGATATCGATTACACACGGTTTAGGTTCGCCAAACTCCGGAAACTGCCGAACCTGTACGAATGATAACGATAATTTTTAGTGATTTGTTGATACGCGAGGCTGCTGATAAGGCATGGCCGTAAAACTTGGCTATGCTTCTAAGCACTGATTAAAGCTCACGGAAAGTATAGACAGGTGCTCTGGCCGCCGCGATTTAATGGAAAGCGTTTTGAAAATGGCGTTAAACATCCGCCAAACAAACAGTTTGAGCACTAAGGTCATATAACGTCATACGTTGGCCAGATTTTGGGCCCGAACAGCCCATAATTTAACATTTGAAAACTAGTCAAACCCAGTATATAACAGAAACTACTTGTCGACGATTTCAATAGTTTAATGTCAATGTAACACCCCGATTTGTAATTAATATTCAGCTGGTTGCAGAGAATTTTTTATTATTATTATCATTATTATTGAACGGACATTATTTTAGGGTCCTGCATGCTTGTTTCTGTCTGAAGTCATTCAAAAACATTGCAGCAGCAGTTCTACTTCCTACACAGTCACAAGTGTTGTTAGACTGCAGTATTTTAAAGGTATATTTCAAAGCAATTATAGTCAGTATGCAAATTGACACCACAATACTCACTGGCGCTTCAGTTCGATTTATTAGTTTGTTCAAATTAATGAAAATCACTGTCCGGCGAATCTTAACCGATCATGAGAGGATAAAAGTACATTCGTATAAAATCATTTATTAAGGTCCCATTTGTAGCATGAATTCTTTCTCAATGAAAAGTGGTTCAGAAGCATTTCTGACTGAACTTATGTCACGCTATTTTCAAAAGACTCGTACCCGTACATATTATTGCTGTGAAGACTTAATTAAACACGCACTTACCCCTTAAACGCATGCAGAAACTCCAAAGACAGAATCCTTCTCAGCGATAGATAACGGGGTTTGAAAGTTTGAGAAAGAAGTTAGTCCTATTTTGCTGAAAATACTTACATTGTAGCGACACAAACAGGTGGAGGGACAACCGGAGAAAAAGACTGCAAGAGAGAGAGGTCCGAGTTTCTTTAACCAGTCCTTAAGTCCCCCCCCCCTTTCTTGAAGTTCGATTCAATTATCTTGGGTGGGAGGAGAACATCTTCGGAAAGGTTCCTTTCGTTCAATACGAGTGAAATTCACACACTTCGGAACTGAAATATATCTGGATTTTTTTTTTCCATGGAATATTAATTAGGCATGAACAAGACGTGTAACAGGAATAAATCCGGACAGAAACGTCTATACGGAAAAATGAAGGACGAAGAAAAACCCACCCCCCTGAAAGCTAACGTAGAAAAAGAAAATATCAAATGAATATCAAAACTCGCCATTAAATGTGTTTTCTTTTTTTTTTTTTTTCAAAATTAGAGCTACTCGTTTCGGAAACTTAGAAGCTTTTTGTTATGAAATTCTTGAACTTTCTTTTACTAAAAGAACACTATAAATAGCAACATCATGTACCTTCGTAGCAAAAAACTTCCTTTTGTGGAAGGAATTTACCTTTACGGAAATGTCGCAATGAATCTAGCATTCAACACAATACCGTACAATTACTTATGTATATTAATACGCAATGCTAAAATACATTTTTTGGTCTAAAACATTTCAACTCAACATTCAATTTTTATTCATAACGAGAAGATTTAGCCTACTAAGTTTGGCAAGGAAACTTCCTTTCGTTAGGAAAACACTTCTTATATAGCAAAACAATCTTCCTTTCGTAGACGAAATCTTTCTGTCGAGAAAGGAAGTTCCTTTCTTTCCTTTTTGTAAAGGAACGCTTCACCATTCACAGCAAATACTTCTTCACACAGTTTCATGTAACCCTTAGGCTGCTAAGCGCGACTCAAGGACCTTTTTCAGACAGTGTAGATCAAGATCAGACCACACTGAACATGCAGTCTGATCTTGAATGTACACTGACCGATAAGTGGATATCCTTCCCCAAAAAATACCTTTGAAAAGCAAAATTTGGGTTTTTACTGTAGGCTTGAAAGTTTCATTTCACTTATTTAGCAGGATAAATAAATAAGTCGTAATTTAAAGTAAAATGTATCAAAAAGATAGCCTTAGATTTAAAAAAAAAAAAATCCTTTCGTAAACTAAACACTACTTTCGTAGCAAAAGTCTTCCTTTCGTGAAAAGAAATTACCTAACGCTATTTATAGTAACACTATTTACCGTGATATGAAAACACGAGTTTTTCGGTCTAAAACACTTAAATTCAGCATTTAAATGTCATATATATCGAGAAGATGTACTAAGATGAACACGCAAACCTTCTTTTCGTAAGAAAAACACCTCTTTCATAGCAAAAAATCCTCCTTTCGTGGACGGAATCTTCCTTTCGCGAAAGGAAGTTCCTTTCGCTGTTTAGCTATACCGGTCATGGCTGCCGTTCCCGTTGGCCCTCTCGTGACGGTAGCACCAGAATACAAGAATAACAAAAGTTTAGACATTTTTGTCCTTTCTATCAATTTACATGCACCTATAAGGACAGATTAGGAACTCTTCTGAACACCATTTTCTCATAAAACATCTGAAAATAATAAGTGTCGAAAATACGTACAACTCGAAAATAGTTCAGTCGACCATAGATGTATATATCAGCGTAGATGTTGAGCTACAAATTAGTTAAAAGGCAAACAAAGTTATGGAAATGTTGATCGTTTGTGTACTAACCTGTATTTCTGCAATTTTAAGTTACTAGCTGTACCATTCCGAAGAAACATGTCAACATTTTATCAATCATCAAAATACACACTTTGCACAGACATCTTACAATCGGAATATTACTCCGCCAAGAGGCTTGTTCGAGATAGTAATTTTAGACACGTCAATGATTATAAAAACTCATATCTTAATATTTCGTTTATTCTATTTCTTAGCAGTAAATGAAAGATTTGTTTAGTGTCAGTTTCCGATTCAAATAATACGTGCCATAGGAACTATTTGTCGCTCTGTTCACATAGAATTCAGGCGGTCCCTAGAAAGACCAAAAAACACCCAATGACCGGAAAACGCCGGAAAACACACAAAAAAAAATGACGGAAAACTCGAAATATATACCAAAATACGTATCGAATGGGGCAGGCGTCGAAATGGTGTTGTTATGTGTTAACTAGGGGCATTGAAGGAAAAAATAAGTGTACGAAAAATGAAGCAGATCGAACCCTAACCAACTTTTCATGTATGTGCAGTCTGATCTTGGGCTGCACTCTCCAAAAACACCATTCGAAAAATGTTGAAAAGATATATTTAAGAGTGGAACTTTATAACAAACTGCATGTAAGTGCAATCTGATCTTTGGCTGCATTCTTATTCAGTTAAGAGTGTAGGTTAAGATCAGCAGGCATGTCTGTGTAGTCTGATCTTAGACTGCACTTTTCACTTACATGAAGAGAACAAAATGTTGAAAAGATTTGTCCTTTGAAAGAAAATGGGTAGCTGTAGAAGAGAGTGCAGACTAAGATCAGATTGCATGAGTAGTCTGATCTTGGGCTTCACTATCTACAAAGATCATGAACAAAAGAAAAATAAGTAAGACAGACTGCAGTATGTACATGCAGTCTGATCTTCAGCTGCATTCTTATTCATTTAAGAGTGGAGGCTAAGATCAGAATGCATGTTTGTGCAGTCTGATTATAGGCTGCACTTTTCACTAACATGAATTGAACAAAATGTTAAAAAGATTCATCATTTGAGGAAGATGAGTAGCCTTAGAAGAGAGTGCAGACTAAGATCAGACTGCATATTTGAGCAGTCTGATCTTGGGCTGCACTATCTACAAAGATCATGAACAAAAGAAAAATAAGTAAAGACAGACTGCATGTATGTTCAGTCTGATATTGGGCTGCACCACGGTTCAGTAAAGATCTTCAGCTGCATTCTTTTTCATTTAAGAGTGGAGGCTAAGATCAGAATGCATGTTAGTGAAGTCTAATCATAGACTGCACTTTTCACTAACATGAAGTGAACAAAATGTTGAAAAGATTAATCCTTTGAAAGAAGATGAGCAGCCTTAGAAGAGAGTGCAGACTAAGATCAGACTGCATATTTGAGCAGTCTGATCTAGGGCTGCACTATCTACAAAGATCATGAACAAAAGAAAAATAAGTAAAGACAGACTGCATGTATGTTCAGGCTGATCTTGGGCTGCACCACCATTCAGTAAAGAGTGGAGTATAAGATCAGACTGCATGTATGTGCATGTATGAGCAGTCTGATCTTGGGCTGCACTTTTTACAAAGATCATGACCCAAGGAAAAAATAAGTAAAGACATGTATGTTCAGGCTGATCTTGGGCTGCACCACCATTCAGTAAAGAGTGGAGTATAAGATCAGACTGCATGTATGTGCATGTATGTGCAGTCTGATCTTGGGCTGCACTTTCATTCAGAAAAAGGGTGGAGTATAAGATCAGACTGCATGTATGTCCATATATGATCAGTCTGATCTTGGGCTGAACTATCTACAAAGATCATGAACAAAAGAAAAAGAAGTAAAGACAGACTGCATGTATGTGCAGTCTGATCTTATATGATCTTCGGCTCCACTCTCTCTAAAGATCATGAATGAAAGAAAAATAAGTAAAGACAGACATGTGACAGCCATGTGTATGTGCAGTCTGATCTTGGGCTGCACTTTCATTCAGTAAAGAGTACAGTATAAGGTCAGGCTGCATGTATGTCCATATATGATCAGTCTGATCTTGTGCTACATGATCTACAAAGATCATGAACAAAAGAAAAATAGGTAAAGACAGACTGCATGTAGGTGCAGTCTGATCTTGGCCTGCACTTTCATTCAGTAAAGAGAGGAATATAAGGTCAGACTGCATGTATGTGCAGTCTGATCTAAGGCTGCACTTACCAGAAACACCATTAGAAAAATGCTGAAAAGATATATTGAAGAGTGGAACTTTAGAACAGACTGCATGTACGTGCAGTCTGATCTACAGCTGCCTTCTTATTCATTTAAGAGTGGAGGCTAAGATCAGAATGCATGTAAGTGCAGTCAGATCTTAGACTGCACTTTTCACTAACATGAAGTGAACAAAATGTTGAAAAGATTTGACCTTTGAAAGAAGATGGGTAGCCTTAGAAGAGAGTGCAGACTAAGTTCAGACTGCATATATGATCAGTCTGATCTTGGGCTGCACTATCTACAAAGATCATGACCAAAAGAAAAATAAGTAAGGACAGACAGCATGTATGTGCAGTCTGATCTTGACCTGCACTTCCATTCAGGAAAGAGTAGAGTATAATGTCAGACTGCATGTATGTTCAGTCTGATCTTAGGCTACACTATCCACAAACACCATTAGAAAAATGTTAAAAAGAAGAGTGGAACTTTAGAACAGACTGCATGTATGTGCAGTCTGATCTTCGGCTGTATTCTTATTCAGTTAAGAGATGACGTTAAGATCAGCCTGCATGCAGGTGTAGTCTCATCTTGGGCTGCACTTTTCACTAACATGAAGTGAACAAAATGTTGAAAAGATTTATCCTTTGGAAGAAGATAGGTAGCCTTAGGAGAGAGTACAGACTACGATCAGACTGCATTATATGAACAGTCTGATCTTGGGCTGCACTATCAACAAAGATCATGAACTAAAGAAAAAGAAGTAAAGACAGACTGCATGTATGTGAAGACTGATCTTTGGTAGCACCTCCATTCAGTAAAGGGTTGAGTATAAGATCAGACTGCATGTATGTACAAGTATAAGCAGTCTGATCTTGGGCTGCACTATCTACAAAGACCATGACCACAAGAAAGAAAGGTAAAGACAGACTGCATGTATGTGCAGTCTGATCTTGGGCTGCACTTTCATTCAGTAAAGGGTGGAGTAAAAGATCAGACTGCATGTATGTCTATATATGATCAGTCTGATCTTTGGCTGCACTATCTACATAGATAATGAACGTAAGGAAAATAAGTAAAGACAGACTGCATGTATCTGCAGTTTGATCTTCGTCTGCAATTCCATTCAGTAAAGAGTAGAGTTTAAGAGCAGATTGCATGTATGTGCATATATAAGCAGTCTGATCATGGGCTGCACTATCTACAAAGATCATAACCAAAAGAAAAATAATTAAAGACAGACTGCATGTATGTGCAGTCTGATCTTGGGCTGCACTTTCATTCATTAAAGGGTGGAGTTTAAGATCAGACTGCATGTATGTCCATATATGATCAGTCTGATCTTGGGCTTCACTATCTACAAAGATCACGAACAAAAGAAAAATAAGTAAGATAGTCTGATCTTGGGCTCCACTATCTACAATGATCATGAAGGAAATAAAAATAAGTAAAGACAGACTCTATCTATGTGCAGTCTGATCTTAGGCTGCACCTTCCACAAACCATTAGAAAAAAATATTGAAAAGATATACTGAAGAGTGGAACTTTAGAGCAGACTGCATGTATGTGCAATCTGATCTTGGCCTGCACTTTCACCCCATCAAGAGTGGAGTATAAGGTCAGATTGCATGTATCTGCATATATGAGCAGTCTGATCTTGGTCTCCACTCTCTCTAAAGATCATGAACCAAAAAAAAATTAGTAAAGACAGACATGTGACAGCCATGTGTATGTGCAGTCTGATCTTGGCCTGCACTTTCATTCAATAAAGAGTGAGTATAAGGTTAGACTGCATGTATGTACAGTCTGATCTTAGGCTGCACTCTCTAAAAACACCATTAGAAAAATGTTGAAAAGATATATTGAGGAGTGGAACTTTAGAACAGACTGCATGCACATGCAGTCTGATCTACAGCTGCATTCTTATTCATTCAAGAGTGGAGGCTAAGATCAGAATGGACTTTAGTGCAGTCTGATCTTAGCACTTTTCACAAACATGAAGTGAATAAAAGGTTGAAAAGAATTGTCCTTAAAAAAGAAGATGGGTAGCCTTAAAAGAGAGTGCAGACTAAGATCAGACTGCATATATGAGGAGTCTGATCTTGGGCTGCACTATCTACAAAGATCATGAACAAAAGAAAAATAAGTAAAGATGTGCATGTATGTGCAGTCTGATCTTGGCCTGCACTTACATTCAGTAAAGGGTGGAGTATAAGATCAGACTGCATGCATATGCATATGTAAGCAGTCTGATCCTGCACTGCTCTATCTACATAGATCATGACCAAAAGAAAAATGATCAAAAGAAAAATAAGTAAAGACTGACTGCATATATGTGCAGTCTGATCTTGGGCTGCACTTTCATTCAGTAAAGAGTAGAGTATAAAGTCAGACTTCATGTATCTGCATATATGAGCAGTCTGATCTTGGCTTCCACTCTCTCTAAAGATCATGAACGAAAGAAAAATAAGTCAGACATGACATGTTACAGCCATGTGTATTTGCAGTCTGATCTTGGGCTGCACTTTCATTCAGTAAATGGTGGAGGATAAGGTCAGGCTGCATGCATGTCCAATATGATCAGTCTGATCTTAGGCTCCACTATCTACAAAGATCATGAATGAAAGAAAAATAAGTAAAGACATACTGTATGTATGTGCAGTCTGATCTTGGCCTGCACTTTCATTCAATAAAAAGTGGAGGATAAGATCAGACTGCATGTATGTGCAGTCTGATCTTGGGCTGCACTCCGTAAAAACACCATTAGAAAAATGTTGAAATGATATATTGAGGAGTGGAACATTAGAACAGACTGCATGCACATGCAGTCTGATCTACAGCTGCATTCTTATTCATTCAAGGGTGGAGGCTAAGATCAAAATGCACTTTAGTGCAGTCTGATCTTAGGCAGCACTTTTCACAAACATGAAGTGAATAAAATGTTGAAAAGAATTGTCCTTTAAAAAGAAGATTGGTAGCCTTAGAAGAGAGTGCAGACTAAGATCAGACTGCATATATGAGCATTCTGATGTTGGGCTGCACTATCTACAAAGATCATGAACAAAAGAAAAATAAGTAAAGATGTGCATGTATGTGCAGTCTGATCTTGGCCTGCACTTACATTCAGTAAAGGGTGGAGTACAAGATCAGACTGCATGCATGTGCAAAGGTAAGCAGTCTGATCCTGCACTGCTCTATCTACATAGATCATGACCAAAAGAAAAATAAGCAAAGACAGACTTCATGTATGTGCAGTCTGATCTTGGGCTGCACTTTCATTCAGTAAAGGGTGGGGTATAAAATTAGACTACATGTATGTCTATATATGATCAGTCTGATCTTGGGCTGCACTATCTACAAAGATCCTGAACAAAAGCAAAATAAGTAAAGACAGACTGCATGTATGTGCAGTTTGATCTCCAGCTGCACATCCATTAAGTAAAAAGTGGAGTATAAGATCAGACTGTATGTATGTGCATATATGAGCTGTCTCATCTTGGGCTGCACTATCTACAAAGATCATGAACTAAAGAAAATGAGTAAAGACAGACTGCATGTATGTGCAGTCTGATCTTATGCTGCACTTCCATTCAGTAAAGAATAGAGTAAAAGGTCAGACTGCATGTATGTGCAGTCTGATCTTAGGCTGCACTCTCCACAAACACCATTAGAAAAATATTGAAAAGATATACTGAAGAGTGGAACTTTAGAGCAGACTACATGTATGTGCAGTCTGATCATGGGCTGCACTATCTACAAAGATCATGATCAAAAGAAAAATAAGTAAAGACAGACTGCATGTATGTGCAGTCTGATCTTGGGCTGCACTATCTACAAAGATCATGATCAAAAGAAAAATAAGTAAAGACAGACTGCATATATGTGCAGTCTGATCTTGGGCTGCACTTTCATTCAGTAAAGAGTAGAGTATAAAGTCAGACTTCATGTATCTGCATATGTGAGCAGTCTGATCTTGGCTTCCACTCTCTCTAAAGATCATGAACGAAAGAAAAATAAGTAAAGACAGACATGTGACAGCCATGTGTATGTGCAGTCTGATCTTGGGCTGCACTTTCATTCAGTAAATGGTGGAGGATAAGGTCAGGCTGCATGCATGTCCAATATGATCAGTCTGATCTTAGGCTCCACTATCTACAAAGATCATGAATGAAAGAAAAATAAGTAAAGACATACTGTATGTATGTGCAGTCTGATCTTGGCCTGCACTTTCATTCAATAAAGAGTGGAGTATAAGATCAGACTGCATGTATGTGCAGTCTGATCTTGGGCTGCACTCTCTAAGAACACCATTAGAAAAATGTTGAAAAGATATATTGAGGAGTGGAACTTTAGAACAGACTGCATGCACATGCAGTCTGATCTACAGCTGCATTCTTATTCATTCAAGGGTGGAGGCTAAGATCAGAATTCACTTTAGTGCAGTCTGATCTTAGACAGCACTTTTCACAAACATGAAGTGAATAAAATGTTGAAAAGAACTGTCCTTTAAAAAGAAGATTGATAGCCTTAGAAGAGAGTGCAGACTAAGATCAGACTGCATATATGAGCATTCTGATGTTGGTCTGCACTATCTACAAAGATCATGAACAAAAGAAAAATAAGTAAAGATGTGTATGTATGTGCAGTCTGATCTTGGCCTGCACTTACATTCAGTAAAGGGTGGAGTACAAGATCAGACTGCATGCATATGCATATGTAAGCAGTCTGATCCTGCGCTGCTCTATCTACAAAGATCATGACCAAAAGAAAAATAAGCAAAGACAGACTTCATGTATGTGCAGTCTGATCTTGGGCTGCACTTTCATTCAGTAAAGGGTGGGGTATAAAATCAGACTACATGTATGTCCATATATGATCAGTCTGATCTTGGGCTGCACTATCTACAAAGATCCTGAACAAAAGCAAAATAAGTAAAGACAGACTGCATGTATGTGCAGTTTGATCTCCGGCTGCACTTCCATTCAGTAAAGAGTAGAGTATAAGATCAGACTGCATGTATGTGCATATATGAGCTGTCTCATCTTGGGCTGCACTATCTACAAAGATCATGAACTAAAGAAAATGAGTAAAGACAGACTGCATGTATGTGCAGTCTGATCTTATGCTACACTTCCATTCAGTAAAGAATAGAGTAAAAAGGTCAGACTGCATGTATGTGCAGTCTGATCTTAGGCTGCACTCTCCACAAACACCATTAGAAAAATATTGAAAAGATATACTGAAGAGTGGAACTTTAGAGCAGACTACATATATGTGCAGTCTGATCATGGGCTGCACTATCTACAAAGATCATGATCAAAAGAAAAATAAGTAAAGACAGAGTGCATATATGTGCAGTATAATCTTGTCCTGCACTTTCATTCAAGAGTGGAGTATAAGGTCAGACTTCATGTATGTGCATATATGAGCAGTCTGATCTTGGGCTCCACTCTCTCTAAAGATCATGAACGAAAGAAAAATAAGTAAAGACAGACATGTGACAGACATGTGACAGAACTCAATGGCTTGGGTGTTGTTGTTTTAACGAGCGTCGTTGTTTTAACGAGCGTCCTTGACAATTGGCCACTAAGGTTTGGTTCAAGTATAGCTTGCGCAGCATGCTTTCTCCGTAATTCGCTAACAATTCAATGCTTTTTAGATCGCAAACTTACACGATTTATCAAGTCACAATCTATTTTCGTAATTTTAAGTTTCGCTAAACAAAAGCTAAAAACTTACTTTGAAAGTCCATCATCTGGTGTCGGGATGTATCTTGAAACTTCATTTAACTGATTTGTGACAGTGAATGTTGAAGAAAATATTTATCGTCTGTATTTTGTTGGTTATAATTCCCAGCATATCCGATAACTTTCTCCTGTGGTCGCCATTTTTATTTACGTTCTGCTGATGTTGGATAGCAAATGTAACGCGCCATCGGATTGGTGCTTTCAGTCCTGACTGCAACCAATGACTACTCGTATCTGGAGGCTAACAAATTTCGACTAGATCAGCCAAGGTGGTTGATCCACATAGTGATCGTCACCTTGGCGTGCAAAGATGAAGATCAGAATGCATGTTAGTGAAGTCTGATCTTAGACTGCACTTTTCACTAGCGTGAAGTGAACAAAATGTTGAAAAGATTTGTCCTTTGAAAGAAGACGGGTAGCCTTAGAACAGAGTGCAGAAAAAGATCAGACTGCATGATATGAGCAGTCTGATCTTGGGCTGCTCTATCTACAAAGATCATGAACAAAAGAAGAATAAGTAAAGACAGACTGAATGTATGTGCAGTCTGATCTTGGGCTGCACTTCCATTCAGTAAAGAGTGGAGTATAAGATCAGACTGCATGTATGTGCATATATAAGCAGTTTGATCTTGGGCTGCACTATCTACAAAGATCATGAAGAAAAGAAAAATAAGTAAAGACAGACTGCATGTATGTGCAGTCTGATCTTGGGCTGCACTTCCATTCAGTAAAGAGTGGAGTATAAGATCAGACTGCATGTAGGTGCATTTATGAGCTGTCTAATCTTGGGCTGCACTATCTACAAAGATCATGAACGAAAGAAAAATAAGTAAAGACAGACTGCATGTATGTGCAGTCTGATCTTAGGCTGCACTCTCCACAAACACCATTTATAAAATATTGAAAAGATATATAGAAAAGTGGAACTTCAGAGCAGACTACATGTATGTGCAGTCTGATCTTGGGCTGCACTTTCTACAAAGATCATGAAGGAAAGAAAAATAAGGTAAGACAGACTACATGTATGTGCAGTCTAATCTTGTCCTGCACTTTCATTCAGTAAAGAGTGGAGTATAAGGTCAGATTTCATGAACATGCATATATGAGCAGTCTGATCTTGGGCTCCACTCTCTCTAAAGATCATGAATGAAAGAAAAATAAGTAAAGACAGACATGTGACAGCCATGTGTATGTGCAGTCTGATCTTGGGCTGCACTTTCATTCAGTAAAGAGTGGAGTATAAGTTAAGACTTTATGTATGTCCATATATGATCAGTCTGATCTTAGACTGCACTGTCTACAAAGATCATGAACAAAAGAAAAATGACTAAACACAAACTGCATGTACTTGCAGTCTGATCCTGGCCTACACTTTAATTCAGTAAAAAGTTGAGTATAAGGTCAGACTGCATGTATGTGCAGTCTGATCTTAGGTTGCACTCTCCACAAACACCATTAGAAAGAAACTGCAAAGATATTTTGAAGAGTGGAACTTTAGAACAGACTGCATATATGTGCAGTCTGATCTTGCGCTGCATTATCTACAAAGATCATGAAAGAAAGAAAAATAAGTATAGACATACTGCATGTATGTGCAGTCTGATCTTGGCCTGCATGTTCATTCAGTAAAGAGTGGAGTATAAGGTCAGATTTCATGTATGTGCATATATGAGCAGTCTGATCTTGGGCTCCACTCTCTCTAAAGATCAGGAATGATAGAAAAATAAGTAAAGACAGACATGTGACAGATATGTGTATGTGCAGTCTGATCTTGAGCTGCACTTTTAATCAGTTAAGAGTGGAGTATAAGGTTAGACTGCATGTATGTCCATATATGAACAGTCTGATCTTGGGCTGCACTATATACAAAGATCATGAACAAAAGAAAAATAAGAAAAGACAGACTGCATGTATGTGCAGTGTGATCTTGGACTGCACTTTCATTCAGTAAAGATTGGAGTATAAGGTCAAAATGCATATATGTGAAGTCTGATCTTAGGCTGCACTGTCCACAACCACCATAAGAAAAATGTTGAAAAGATATATTGAAGAGTGGAACTTTAGAACAAAGTGCATGTATGTGCAGTCTGATCTTGGGCTCTACTTTCAATCAGTAAAGATCAGTAAAGAGTGGAGTATAAGGTTAGACTGCATGTATGTGCATATATGAACAGTCTGATCTTGGGCTGCACTATATACAAAGATCATGAACAAAAGAAAAATAAGAAAAGACAGACTGCATGTATGTGCAGTGTGATCTTGCCCTGCACTTTCATTCAGTAAAGAGTGGAGTATAAGATCAGACTGCATGTATGTGCAGTCTGATCTTCAGCTGCATTCTTATTCATTTAAGAGTGGAGGCTAAGATCAGAATGCATGTATGTGCATTCAGATCTTAGACTGCACTTTTCACTCTCATGAAGTGAACAAAATGTTGAAAAGATTCGTCCTTTGAAAAGAAGATGGGTGGCCTTAGAAGAGAGTACAGACTAAGATCAGACTGCATATATGACCAGTCTGATCTTGGGCTGCACCATCTACAAAGATCATGAAGAAAAGAAAAATAAGTTAAGACAGACTGCATGTATGTGCAGTCTGATCATGGCCTGCACTTACATTCAGTAAAGGATGGAGTATAAGATCAGACTGCATGCATATGCATATGTAAGCAGTCTGATCTTGGGATGCTTTATGTACAAAGATCATGAACAAAAGAAAAATATGTAAAGACAAACTGCATGTATGTGCAGTGTGATCTTGGGCTGCACTTTTATTGAGAAAAGGTCGGAGTATAAGATCAGAATGCATGTATGTGCATATATAAGCAGTCTTATCTTGGGCTGCAATATCTACAAAGATCTTCACCAAAAGAAAAATAAGCAAAGACAGAGTGCATGTATGTGCAGTCTGATCTTGGCCTGCACTTTCATATAGTAAAGGCTGGAGTATAAGATCAGACTGCATGTATGTCCATATATGATCAGTGTGATCTTGGGCTGCACTATCTACAAAGATCATGAACATAAGCAAAATATTTACAGACAAATTGCATGTATGTGCAGTCTGATCTTGGGCTGCACTTTTATTCAGTGAAGAGTGGAGTATAACATCAGACTGCATGTATGTGCATATATGAGCAGTTTTATCTTAGGCTGCACAATCTACAAAGATCATGAACAAAAGAAAAATAAATAAAGACAGAATGCATGTATGTGCAGTCTGATCTTGGCTCGCACTTACATTCTGTAAAGGGGTGATTATAAGATAAGACTGAATGCATATGCATATGTTAGCAGTCTGATCTTGGGCTCCACCAACAAAAGAAAAATAAGTAAAGACAGACATGTGACAGAAATGTGTATGTGCAGTCTGATCTTGAGCTGCACTTTTATTCAGTAAAGAGTGGAGTATAAGGTTAGACTGCATGTTTGTCCATATATGATCAGTCTAATCTTGGGCTGCACTTTATAAAAAGATCATGAACAAAAGAAAAATAAGAAAAGACAGAGTGCATGTATGTGCAGTCTGATCTTGGACTGCACTATCATTCAGTAAAAAGTGCAGGTTAAGGTCAACCTGCATGTATGTGCAGTCTGATCTTAGGCTGCACTGTCCAAACACACATTAGAAAAATGTTGAAAAGATATATTGAAGAGTGGAATTTTAGAACAAAGTGCATGTATGTGCAGTCTGATCTTGGGCTTTACTTTAATTCAATAAAGAGTGGAGTATAAGGTCAGACTGCATGTATGTCCATATATGAGTAGTGTGATCTTGGGCTGCACTATCTACAAAGATCATGAACAAAAGAAAAATAGGTAAAGACAGGCATGTGACAGCCAGGTGTATGTGCAGTCTGATCTTGGGCTGCATGTCCATTCAATAAAGAGTGGAGTATAAGATCAGACTGTATGTATGTGCATATATGAGCAGTCTGATCTTGGGCTGCTCTATCTACAAAGATCATGAAGAAAAGAAAAATAATTAAAGACAGACTGCATGTATGTGCAGTCTGATCTTGGGCTACACTTCCATTCAGAAAAGGGTGGATTATAAGATCAGACTGCATGTATGTGCATATATGAGCAATCTAATCTTTGGCTGCACTAATCTACAATAATCATGACCAAAAGAAAAATAAGCATAGACAGAGTGCATGTATGTGCAGTCTGATCTTGGCCTGCACTTTCATATAGTAAAGGGTGGAGTATAAGATCAGACTGCATGTATGTCCATATATGATCAGTCTGATCTTGGGCAGCACTATCTAGAAAGATCATAAACACAAGCAAAATATGTACAGACAAATTGCATATATGTGTAGTCTGATCTTGGGCTGCACTTTCATTCAGTAAAGAGTGGAGTATAAGATCAGACTGCATGTATGTGCATATATGAACAGTTTTATCTTGGGCTGCACAATCTACAAAGGTCATGAACAAAAGAAAAATAAGTAAAGACAGAATGCATGTATGTGCAGTCTGATCTTGGCTCGCACTTACATTCTGTAAAGGGGTGATTATAAGATCAGACTGCATGCATATGCATATGTTAGCAGTCTGATCTTGGGCTCCACCAACAAAAGAAAAATAAGTAAAGACAGACATGTGACAGAAATGTGTATGTGCAGTCTGATCTTGAGCTGCACTTTTATTCAGTAAAGAGTGGAGTATAAGGTTAGACTGCATGTATGTCCATATATGATCAGTGTGATCTTGGGCTGCACTTTATAAAAAGATCATGAACCAAAGAAAAATAAGAAAAGACAGAGTGCATGTATGTGCAGTCTGATCTTGGACTGCACTATCATTCAGTAAAAAGTGCAGGTTAAGGTCAACCTGCATGTATGTGCAGTCTGATCTTAGGCTGCACTGTCGAAAAACACATTAGAAAAATGTTGAAAAGATATATTGAAGAGTGGAATTTTAGAACAAAGTGCATGTATGTGCAGTCTGATCTCGCTCTGCACTTTTATTTAGTAAAGGGTGGAATATAAGATCAGACTGCATGTATGTCCATATATGAGTAGTGTGATCTTGGGCTGCACTATCTACAAAGATCATGAACAAAAGAAAAATAAGTAAAGACAGACATGTGACAGCCAGGTGTATGTGCAGTCTGATCTTGGGCTGCATGTCCATTCAATAAAGAGTGGAGTATAAGATCAGACTGTATGTATGTCCATATATGAGCAGTCTGATCTTGGGCTGCTCTATCTACAAAGATCATGAAGAAAAGAAAAATAATTAAAGACAGACTGCATGTATGTGCAGTCTGATCTTGGGCTACACTTCCATTCAGAAAAGGGTGGATTATAAGATCAGACTGCATGTATGTGCATATATGAGCAATCTAATCTTGGGCTGCACTAATCTACAATAATCATGACCAAAAGAAAAATAAGCAAAGACAGAGTGCATGTATGTGCAGTCTGATCTTGGCCTGCACTTTCATATAGTAAAGGGTGGAGTATAAGATCAGACTGCATGTATGTCCATATATGATCAATCTGATCTTGGGCTGCACTATCTACAAAGATCATAAACACAAGCAAAATATGTACAGACAAATTGCATGTATGTGCAGTCTGATCTTGGGCTGCACTTTCATTCAGTAAAGAGTGGAGTATAAGATCAGACTGCATGTATGTGCATATATGAGCAGTTTTATCTTACGCTGCACAATCTACAAAGATCATGAACAAAAGAAAAAGAAGTAAAGACAGAATGCATGTATGTGCAGTCTGATCTTGGCTCGCACTTACATTCTGTAAAGGGGTGATTATAAGATCAGACTGCATGCATATGCATATGTTAGCAGTCTGATCTTGGGCTCCACCAACAAAAGAAAAATAAGTAAAGACAGACATGTGACAGAAATGTGTATGTGCAGTCTGATCTTGAGCTGCACTTTTATTCAGTAAAGAGTGGAGTATAAGGTTAGACTGCATGTATGTCCATATATGATCAGTGTGATCTTGGGCTGCACTTTATAAAAAGATCATGAACCAAAGAAAAATAAGAAAAGACAGAGTGCATGTATGTGCAGTCTGATCTTGGACTGTACTATCATTCAGTAAAAAGTGCAGGTTAAGGTCAACCTGCATGTATGTGCAGTCTGATCTTAAGCTGCACTGTCGAAAAACATATTAGAAAAATGTTGAAAAGATATATTGAAGAGTGGAATTTTAGAACAAAGTGCATGTATGTGCAGTCTGATCTCGCTCTGCACTTTTATTTAGTAAAGGGTGGAATATAAGATCAGACTGCATGTATGTCCATATATGAGTAGTGTGATCTTGGGCTGCACTATCTACAAAGATCATGAACAAAAGAAAAATAAGTAAAGACAGACATGTGACAGCCAGGTGTATGTGCAGTCTGATCTTGGGCTGCATGTCCATTCAATAAAGAGTGGAGTATAAGATCAGACTGTATGTATGTGCATATATGAGCAGTCTGATCTTGGGCTGCTCTATATACAAAGATCATGAAGAAAAGAAAAATAATTAAAGACAGACTGCATGTATGTGCAGTCTGATCTTGGGCTACACTTCCATTCAGAAAAGGGTGGATTATAAGATCAGACTGCATGTATGTGCATATATGAGCAATCTAATCTTTGGCTGCACTAATCTACAATAATCATGACCAAAAGAAAAATAAGCAAAGACAGAGTGCATGTATGTGCAGTCTGATCTTGGCCTGCACTTTCATATAGTAAAGGGTGGAGTATAAGATCAGACTGCATGTATGTCCATATATGATCAGTCTGAGCTTGGGCTGCACTATCTAGAAAGATCATAAACACAAGCAAAATATGTACAGACAAATTGCATGTATGTGCAGTCTGATCTTGGGCTGCACTTTCATTCAGTAAAGAGTGGAGTATAAGATCAGACTGCATGTATGTGCATATATGAGCAGTTTTATCTTGGGCTGCACAATCTAGATCATGAACAAAAGGAAAATAAGTAAAGACAGAATGCATGTATGTGCAGTCTGATCTTGGCTCGCACTTACATTCTGTAAAGGGGTGATTATAAGATCAGACTGCATGCATATGCATATGTTAGCAGTCTGATCTTGGGCTCCACCAACAAAAGAAAAATAAGTAAAGACAGACATGTGACAGAAATGTGTATGTGCAGTCTGATCTTGAGCTGCACTTTTATTCAGTAAAGAGTGGAGTATAAGGTTAGACTGCATGTATGTCCATATATGATCAGTGTGATCTTGGGCTGCACTTTATAAAAAGATCATGAACCAAAGAAAAATAAGAAAAGACAGAGAGCATGTATGTGCAGTCTGATCTTGGACTGCACTATCATTCAGTAAAAAGTGCAGGTTAAGGTCAACCTGCATGTATGTGCAGTCTGATCTTAGGCTGCACTGTCGAAAAACACATTAGAAAAATGTTGAAAAGATATATTGAAGAGTGGAATTTTAGAACAAAGTGCATGTATGTGCAGTCTGATCTCACTCTGCACTTTTATTTAGTAAAGGGTGGAATATAAGATCAGACTGCATGTATGTCCATATATGAGTAGTGTGATCTTGGGCTGCACTATCTACAAAGATCATGAACAAAAGAAAAATAAGTAAAGACAGACATGTGACAGCCAGGTGTATGTGCAGTCTGATCTTGAGCTGCATGTCCATTCAATAAAGAGTGGAGTATAAGATCAGACTGTATGTATGTGCATATATGAGCAGTCTGATCTTGGGCTGGTCTATCTACAAAGATCATGAAGAAAAGAAAAATAATTAAAGACAGACTGCATGTATGTGCAGTCTGATCTTGGGCTACACTTCCATTCAGAAAAGGGTGGATTATAAGATCAGACTGCATGTATGTGCATAAATGAGCAATCTAATCTTGGGCTGCACTAATCTACAATAACCATGACCAAAAGAAAAGTAAGCAAAGACAGAGTGCATGTATGTGCAGTCTGATCTTGGCCTGCACTTTCATATAGTAAAGGGTGGAGTATAAGATCAGACTGCATGTATGTCCATATATGATCAGTCTGATCTTGGGCAGCACTATCTAGAAAGATCATAAACACAAGCAAAATATGTACAGACAAATTGCATATATGTGTAGTCTGATCTTGGGCTGCACTTTCATTCAGTAAAGAGTGGAGTATAAGATCAGACTGCATGTATGTGCATATATGAGCAGTTTTATCTTGGGCTGCACAATCTACAAAGATCATGAACAAAAGAAAAATAAGTAAAGACAGAATGCATGTATGTGCAGTCTGATCTTGGCTCGCACTTACATTCTGTAAAGGGGTGATTATAAGATCAGACTGCATGCATATGCATATGTTAGCAGTCTGATCTTGGGCTCCACCAACAAAAGAAAAATAAGTAAAGACAGACATGTGACAGAAATGTGTATGTGCAGTCTGATCTTGAGCTGCACTTTTATTCAGTAAAGAGTGGAGTATAAGGTTAGACTGCATGTATGTCCATATATGATCAGTGTGATCTTGGGCTGCACTTTATAAAAAGATCATGAACAAAAGAAAAATAAGAAAAGACAGAGAGCATGTATGTGCAGTCTGATCTTGGACTGCACTATCATTCAGTAAAAAGTGCAGGTTAAGGTCAACCTGCATGTATGTGCAGTCTGATCTTAGGCTGCACTGTCGAAAAACACATTAGAAAAATGTTGAAAAGATATATTGAAGAGTGGAATTTTAGAACAAAGTGCATGTATGTGCAGTCTGATCTCGCTCTGCACTTTTATTTAGTAAAGGGTGGAATATAAGATCAGACTGCATGTATGTCCATATATGAGTAGTGTGATCTTGGGCTGCACTATCTACAAAGATCATGAACAAAAGAAAAATAAGTAAAGACAGACATGTGACAGCCAGGTGTATGTGCAGTCTGATCTTGGGCTGCATGTCCATTCAATAAAGAGTGGAGTATAAGATCAGACTGCATGTATGTCCATATATGATCAGTCTGATCTTGGGCTGCACTATCTACAAAGATCATAAACACAAGCAAAATATGTACAGACAAATTGCATGTATGTGCAGTCTGATCTTGGGCTGCACTTCCATTCATTAAAGAGTGGAGTATAAGATCAGACTGCATGTATTTGCATATATGAGCAGTTTTATCTTACGCTGCACAATCTACAAAGATCATGAACAAAAGAAAAAGAAGTAAAGACAGAATGCATGTATGTGCAGTCTGATCTTGGCTCGCACTTACATTCTGTAAAGGGGTGATTATAAGATCAGACTGCATGCATATGCATATGTTAGCAGTCTGATCTTGGGCTCCACCAACAAAAGAAAAATAAGTAAAGACAGACATGTGACAGAAATGTGTATGTGCAGTCTGATCTTGAGCTGCACTTTTATTCAGTAAAGAGTGGAGTATAAGGTTAGACTACATGTATGTCCATATATGATCTGTCTGATCTTGGGCTGCACTTTATAAAAAGATCATGAACCAAAGAGAAATAAGTAAAGACAGAGTGCATGTATGTGCAGTCTGATCTTGGACTGCACTATCATTCAGTAAAATGTGCAGGTTAAGGTCAACCTGCATGTATGTGCAGTCTGATCTTAGGCTGCACTGTCGAAAAACACATTAGAAAAATGTTGAAAAGATATATTGAAGAGTGGAATTTTAGAACAAAGTGCATGTATGTGCAGTCTGATCTCGCTCTGCACTTTTATTTAGTAAAGGGTGGAATATAAGATCAGACTGCATGTATGTCCATATATGAGTAGTGTGATCTTGGGCTGCACTATCTACAAAGATCATGAACAAAAGAAAAATAAGTAAAGACAGACATGTGACAGCCAGGTGTATGTGCAGTCTGATCTTGGGCTGCATGTCCATTCAATAAAGAGTGGAGTATAAGATCAGACTGCATGTATGTCCATATATGATCAGTCTGATCTTGGGCTGCACTATCTACAAAGATCATAAACACAAGCAAAATATGTACAGACAAATTGCATGTATGTGCAGTCTGATCTTGGGCTGCACTTTCATTCAGTAAAGAGTGGAGTATAAGATCAGACTGCATGTATGTGCATATATGAGCAGTTTTATCTTACGCTGCACAATCTACAAAGATCATGAACAAAAGAAAAAGAAGTAAAGACAGAATGCATGTATGTGCAGTCTGATCTTGGCTCGCACTTACATTCTGTAAAGGGGTGATTATAAGATCAGACTGCATGCATATGCATATGTTAGCAGTCTGATCTTGGGCTCCACCAACAAAAGAAAAATAAGTAAAGACAGACATGTGACAGAAATGTGTATGTGCAGTCTGATCTTGAGCTGCACTTTTATTCAGTAAAGAGTGGAGTATAAGGTTAGACTGCATGTATGTCCATATATGATCTGTCTGATCTTGGGCTGCACTTTATAAAAAGATCATGAACCAAAGAGAAATAAGAAAAGACAGAGTGCATGTATGTGCAGTCTGATCTTGGACTGCACTATCATTCAGTAAAAAGTGCAGGTTAAGGTCAACCTGCATGTATGTGCAGTCTGATCTTAGGCTGCACTGTCGAAAAACACATTTGAAAAATGTTGAAAAGATATATTGAAGAGTGGAATTTTAGAACAAAGTGCATGTATGTGCAGTCTGATCTCGCTCTGCACTTTTATTTAGTAAAGGGTGGAATAGAAGATCAGACTGCATGTATGTCCATATATGAGTAGTGTGATCTTGGGCTGCACTATCTACAAAGATCATGAACAAAAGAAAAATAAGTAAAGACAGACTGCATGTATGTGCAGTCTGATCTTGGGCTACACTTCCATTCAGAAAAGGGTGGATTATAAGATCAGACTGCATGTTTGTGGATAAATGAGCAATCTAATCTTGGGCTGCACTAATCTACAATAATCATGACCAAAAGAAAAATAAGCATAGACAGAGTGCATGTATGTGCAGTCTGATCTTGGCCTGCACTTTCATATAGTAAATGGTGGAGTATAAGATCAGACTGCATGTATGTCCATATATGATCAGTCTGATCTTGGGCTGCACTATCTAGAAAGATCATAAACACAAGCAAAATATGTACAGACAAATTGCATGTATGTGCAGTCTGATCTTGGGCAGCACTTTCATTCAGTAAAGCATGGAGTACAAGATCAGACTGCATGTATGTGCATATATGAGCAGTTTGATCTTAGGCTGCACAATCTACAAAGATCATGAACAAAAGAAAAATAAGTAAAGACAGAATGCATGTATGTGCTGTCTGATCTTGGCTCGCACTTACATTCTGTAAAGGGGTGATTATAAGATCAGACTGCATGCATATCCATATGTTAGCAGTCTGATCTTGGGCTCCACCAACAAAAGAAAAATAAGTAAAGACAGACATGTGACAGAAATGTGTATGTGCAGTCTGATCTTGAGCTGCACTTTTATTCAGTAAAGAGTGGAGTATAAGGTTAGACTGCATGTATGTCCATATATGATCAGTGTGATCTTGGGCTGCACTTTATAAAAAGATCATGAACCAAAGAAAAATAAGAAAAGACAGAGTGCATGTATGTGCAGTCTGATCTTGGACTGTACTATCATTCAGTAAAAAGTGCAGGTTAAGGTCAACCTGCATGTATGTGCAGTCTGATCTTAGGCTGCACTGTCGAAAAACACATTAGAAAAATGTTGAAAAGATATATTGAAGAGTGGAATTTTAGAACAAAGTGCATGTATGTGCAGTCTGATCTCACTCTGCACTTTTATTTAGTAAAGGGTGGAATATAAGATCAGACTGCATGTATGTCCATATATGAGTAGTGTGATCTTGGGCTGCACTATCTACAAAGATCATGAACAAAAGAAAAATAAGTAAAGACAGACATGTGACAGCCAGGTGTATGTGCAGTCTGATCTTGAGCTGCATGTCCATTCAATAAAGAGTGGAGTATAAGATCAGACTGTATGTATGTGCATATATTAGCAGTCTGATCTTGGGCTGCTCTATCTACAAAGATCATGAAGAAAAGAAAAATAATTAAAGACAGACTGCATGTATGTGCAGTCTGATCTTGGGCTACACTTCCATTCAGAAAAGGGTGGATTATAAGATCAGACTGCATGTATGTGCATAAATGAGCAATCTAATCTTGGGCTGCACTAATCTACAATAACCATGACCAAAAGAAAAGTAAGCAAAGACAGAGTGCATGTATGTGCAGTCTGATCTTGGCCTGCACTTTCATATAGTAAAGGGTGGAGTATAAGATCAGACTGCATGGATGTCCATATATGATCAGTCTGATCTTGGGCAGCACTATCTAGAAAGATCATAAACACAAGCAAAATATGTACAGACAAATTGCATATATGTGTAGTCTGATCTTGGGCTGCACTTTCATTCAGTAAAGAGTGGAGTATAAGATCAGACTGCATGTATGTGCATATATGAGCAGTTTTATCTTGGGCTGCACAATCTACAAAGATCATGAACAAAAGAAAAATAAGTAAAGACAGAATGCATGTATGTGCAGTCTGATCTTGGCTCGCACTTACATTCTGTAAAGGGGTGATTATAAGATCAGACTGCATGCATATGCATATGTTAGCAGTCTGATCTTGGGCTCCACCAACAAAAGAAAAATAAGTAAAGACAGACATGTGACAGAAATGTGTATGTGCAGTCTGATCTTGAGCTGCACTTTTATTCAGTAAAGAGTGGAGTATAAGGTTAGACTGCATGTATGTCCATATATGATCAGTGTGATCTTGGGCTGCACTTTATAAAAAGATCATGAACAAAAGAAAAATAAGAAAAGACAGAGAGCATGTATGTGCAGTCTGATCTTGGACTGCACTATCATTCAGTCAAAAGTGCAGGTTAAGGTCAACCTGCATGTATGTGCAGTCTGATCTTAGGCTGCACTGTCGAAAAACACATTAGAAAAATGTTGAAAAGATATATTGAAGAGTGGAATTTTAGAACAAAGTGCATGTATGTGCAGTCTGATCTCGCTCTGCACTTTTATTTAGTAAAGGGTGGAATATAAGATCAGACTGCATGTATGTCCATATATGAGTAGTGTGATCTTGGGCTGCACTATCTACAAAGATCATGAACAAAAGAAAAATAAGTAAAGACAGACATGTGACAGCCAGGTGTATGTGCAGTCTGATCTTGGGCTGCATGTCCATTCAATAAAGAGTGGAGTATAAGATCAGACTGCATGTATGTCCATATATGATCAGTCTGATCTTGGGCTGCACTATCTACAAAGATCATAAACACAAGCAAAATATGTACAGACAAATTGCATGTATGTGCAGTCTGATCTTGGGCTGCACTTTCATTCAGTAAAGAGTGGAGTATAAGATCAGACTGCATGTATGTGCATATATGAGCAGTTTTATCTTACGCTGCACAATCTACAAAGATCATGAACAAAAGAAAAAGAAGTAAAGACAGAATGCATGTATGTGCTGTCTGATCTTGGCTCGCACTTACATTCTGTAAAGGGGTGATTATAAGATCAGACTGCATGCATATGCATATGTTAGCAGTCTGATCTTGGGCTCCACCAACAAAAGAAAAATAAGTAAAGACAGACATGTGACAGAAATGTGTATGTGCAGTCTGATCTTGAGCTGCACTTTTATTCAGTAAAGAGTGGAGTATAAGGTTAGACTGCATGTATGTCCATATATGATCAGTGTGATCTTGGGCTGCACTTTATAAAAAGATCATGAACCAAAGAAAAATAAGAAAAGACAGAGTGCATGTATGTGCAGTCTGATCTTGGACTGTACTATCATTCAGTAAAAAGTGCAGGTTAAGGTCAACCTGCATGTATGTGCAGTCTGATCTTAGGCTGCACTGTCGAAAAACACATTAGAAAAATGTTGAAAAGATATATTGAAGAGTGGAATTTTAGAACAAAGTGCATGTATGTGCAGTCTGATCTCACTCTGCACTTTTATTTAGTAAAGGGTGGAATATAAGATCAGACTGCATGTATGTCCATATATGAGTAGTGTGATCTTGGGCTGCACTATCTACAAAGATCATGAACAAAAGAAAAATAAGTAAAGACAGACATGTGACAGCCAGGTGTATGTGCAGTCTGATCTTGAGCTGCATGTCCATTCAATAAAGAGTGGAGTATAAGATCAGACTGTATGTATGTGCATATATGAGCAGTCTGATCTTGGGCTGCTCTATCTACAAAGATCATGAAGAAAAGAAAAATAATTAAAGACAGACTGCATGTATGTGCAGTCTGATCTTGGGCTACACTTCCATTCAGAAAAGGGTGGATTATAAGATCAGACTGCATGTATGTGCATAAATGAGCAATCTAATCTTGGGCTGCACTAATCTACAATAACCATGACCAAAAGAAAAGTAAGCAAAGACAGAGTGCATGTATGTGCAGTCTGATCTTGGCCTGCACTTTCATATAGTAAAGGGTGGAGTATAAGATCAGACTGCATGGATGTCCATATATGATCAGTCTGATCTTGGGCAGCACTATCTAGAAAGATCATAAACACAAGCAAAATATGTACAGACAAATTGCATATATGTGTAGTCTGATCTTGGGCTGCACTTTCATTCAGTAAAGAGTGGAGTATAAGATCAGACTGCATGTATGTGCATATATGAGCAGTTTTATCTTGGGCTGCACAATCTACAAAGATCATGAACAAAAGAAAAATAAGTAAAGACAGAATGCATGTATGTGCAGTCTGATCTTGGCTCGCACTTACATTCTGTAAAGGGGTGATTATAAGATCAGACTGCATGCATATGCATATGTTAGCAGTCTGATCTTGGGCTCCACCAACAAAAGAAAAATAAGTAAAGACAGACATGTGACAGAAATGTGTATGTGCAGTCTGATCTTGAGCTGCACTTTTATTCAGTAAAGAGTGGAGTATAAGGTTAGACTGCATGTATGTCCATATATGATCAGTGTGATCTTGGGCTGCACTTTATAAAAAGATCATGAACAAAAGAAAAATAAGAAAAGACAGAGAGCATGTATGTGCAGTCTGATCTTGGACTGCACTATCATTCAGTCAAAAGTGCAGGTTAAGGTCAACCTGCATGTATGTGCAGTCTGATCTTAGGCTGCACTGTCGAAAAACACATTAGAAAAATGTTGAAAAGATATATTGAAGAGTGGAATTTTAGAACAAAGTGCATGTATGTGCAGTCTGATCTCGCTCTGCACTTTTATTTAGTAAAGGGTGGAATATAAGATCAGACTGCATGTATGTCCATATATGAGTAGTGTGATCTTGGGCTGCACTATCTACAAAGATCATGAACAAAAGAAAAATAAGTAAAGACAGACATGTGACAGCCAGGTGTATGTGCAGTCTGATCTTGGGCTGCATGTCCATTCAATAAAGAGTGGAGTATAAGATCAGACTGCATGTATGTCCATATATGATCAGTCTGATCTTGGGCTGCACTATCTACAAAGATCATAAACACAAGCAAAATATGTACAGACAAATTGCATGTATGTGCAGTCTGATCTTGGGCTGCACTTTCATTCAGTAAAGAGTGGAGTATAAGATCAGACTGCATGTATGAGCATATATGAGCAGTTTTATCTTACGCTGCACAATCTACAAAGATCATGAACAAAAGAAAAAGAAGTAAAGACAGAATGCATGTATGTGCAGTCTGATCTTGGCTCGCACTTACATTCTGTAAAGGGGTGATTATAAGATCAGACTGCATGCATATGCATATGTTAGCAGTCTGATCTTGGGCTCCACCAACAAAAGAAAAATAAGTAAAGACAGACATGTGACAGAAATGTGTATGTGCAGTCTGATCTTGAGCTGCACTTTTATTCAGTAAAGAGTGGAGTATAAGGTTAGACTGCATGTATGTCCATATATGATCAGTGTGATCTTGGGCTGCACTTTATAAAAAGATCATGAACCAAAGAGAAATAAGAAAAGACAGAGTGCATGTATGTGCAGTCTGATCTTGGACTGCACTATCATTCAGTAAAAAGTGCAGGTTAAGGTCAACCTGCATGTATGTGCAGTCTGATCTTAGGCTGCACTGTCGAAAAACACATTTGAAAAATGTTGAAAAGATATATTGAAGAGTGGAATTTTAGAACAAAGTGCATGTATGTGCAGTCTGATCTCGCTCTGCACTTTTATTTAGTAAAGGGTGGAATATAAGATCAGACTGCATGTATGTCCATATATGAGTAGTGTGATCTTGGGCTGCACTATCTACAAAGATCATGAACAAAAGAAAAATAAGTAAAGACAGACTGCATGTATGTGCAGTCTGATCTTGGGCTACACTTCCATTCAGAAAAGGGTGGATTATAAGATCAGACTGCATGTTTGTGGATAAATGAGCAATCTAATCTTGGGCTGCACTAATCTACAATAATCATGACCAAAAGAAAAATAAGCATAGACAGAGTGCATGTATGTGCAGTCTGATCTTGGCCTGCACTTTCATATAGTAAATGGTGGAGTATAAGATCAGACTGCATGTATGTCCATATATGATCAGTCTGATCTTGGGCTGCACTATCTAGAAAGATCATAAAAACAAGCAAAATATGTACAGACAAATTGCATGTATGTGCAGTCTGATCTTGGGCTGCACTTTCATTCAGTAAAGCATGGAGTACAAGATCAGACTGCATGTATGTGCATATATGAGCAGTTTGATCTTAGGCTGCACAATCTACAAAGATCATGAACAAAAGAAAAATAAGTAAAGACAGAATGCATGTATGTGCTGTCTGATCTTGGCTCGCACTTACATTCTGTAAAGGGGTGATTATAAGATCAGACTGCATGCATATGCATATGTTAGCAGTCTGATCTTGGGCTCCACCAACAAAAGAAAAATAAGTAAAGACAGACATGTGACAGAAATGTGTATGTGCAGTCTGATCTTGAGCTGCACTTTTATTCAGTAAAGAGTGGAGTATAAGGTTAGACTGCATGTATGTCCATATATGATCAGTGTGATCTTGGGCTGCACTTTATAAAAAGATCATGAACCAAAGAAAAATAAGAAAAGACAGAGTGCATGTATGTGCAGTCTGATCTTGGACTGTACTATCATTCAGTAAAAAGTGCAGGTTAAGGTCAACCTGCATGTATGTGCAGTCTGATCTTAGGCTGCACTGTCGAAAAACATATTAGAAAAATGTTGAAAAGATATATTGAAGAGTGGAATTTTAGAACAAAGTGCATGTATGTGCAGTCTGATCTCGCTCTGCACTTTTATTTAGTAAAGGGTGGAATATAAGATCAGACTGCATGTATGTCCATATATGAGTAGTGTGATCTTGGGCTGCACTATCTACAAAGATCATGAACAAAAGAAAAATAAGTAAAGACAGACATGTGACAGCCAGGTGTATGTGCAGTCTGATCTTGGGCTGCATGTCCATTCAATAAAGAGTGGAGTATAAGATCAGACTGTATGTATGTACATATATGAGCAGTCTGATCTTGGGCTGCTCTATCTACAAAGATCATGAAGAAAAGAAAAATAATTAAAGACAGACTGCATGTATGTGCAGTCTGATCTTGGGATACACTTCCATTCAGAAAAGGGTGGATTATAAGATCAGACTGCATGTATGTGCATATATGAGCAATCTAATCTTTGGCTGCACTAATCTACAATAATCATGACCAAAAGAAAAATAAGCAAAGACAGAGTGCATGTATGTGCAGTCTGATCTTGGCCTGCACTTTCATATAGTAAAGGGTGGAGTATAAGATCAGACTGCATGTATGTCCATATATGATCAGTCTGAGCTTGGGCTGCACTATCTACAAAGATCATAAACACAAGCAAAATATGTACAGACAAATTGCATGTATGTGCAGTCTGATCTTGGGCTGCACTTCCATTCAGTAAAGAGTGGAGTATAAGATCAGACAGCATGTATGTGCATATATGAGCAGTTTTATCTTGGGCTGCACAATCTACAAAGATCATGAACAAAAGAAAAATAAGTAAAGACAGAATGCATGTATGTGCTGTCTGATCTTGGCTCGCACTTACATTCTGTAAAGGGGTGATTATAAGATCAGACTGCATGCATATGCATATGTTAGCAGTCTGATCTTGGGCTCCACCAACAAAAGAAAAATAAGTAAAGACAGACATGTGACAGAAATGTGTATGTGCAGTCTGATCTTGAGCTGCACTTTTATTCAGTAAAGAGTGGAGTATAAGGTTAGACTGCATGTATGTCCATATATGATCAGTGTGATCTTGGGCTGCACTTTATAAAAAGATCATGAACCAAAGAAAAATAAGAAAAGACAGAGTGCATGTATGTGCAGTCTGATCTTGGACTGCACTATCATTCAGTAAAAAGTGCAGGTTAAGGTCAACCTGCATGTATGTGCAGTCTGATCTTAGGCTGCACTGTCGAAAAACATATTAGAAAAATGTTGAAAAGATATATTGAAGAGTGGAATTTTAGAACAAAGTGCATGTATGTGCAGTCTGATCTCGCTCTGCACTTTTATTTAGTAAAGGGTGGAATATAAGATCAGACTGCATGTATGTCCATATATGAGTAGTGTGATCTTGGGCTGCACTATCTACAAAGATCATGAACAAAAGAAACATAGGTAAAGACAGACATGTGACAGCCAGGTCTATGTGCAGTCTGATCTTGGGCTGCATGTCCATTCAATAAAGAGTGGATTATAAGATCAGACTGTATGTATGTGCATATATGAGCAGTCTGATCTTGGGCTGCTCTATCTACAAAGATCATGAAGAAAAGAAAAATAATTAAAGACAGACTGCATGTATGTGCAGTCCGATCTTGGGCTACACTTCCATTCAGAAAAGGGTGGATTATAAGATCAGACTGCATGTATGTGCATATATGAGCAATCTAATCTTTGGCTGCACAAATCTACAATAATCATGACCAAAAGAAAAATAAGCAAAGACAGAGTGCATGTATGTGCAGTCTGATCTTGGCCTGCACTTTCATATAGTAAAGGGTGGAGTATAAGATCAGACTGCATGTATGTCCATATATGATCAGTCTGAGCTTGGGCTGCACTATCTACAAAGATCATAAACACAAGCAAAATATGTACAGACAAATTGCATGTATGTGCAGTCTGATCTTGGGCTGCACTTCCATTCATTAAAGAGTGGAGTATAAGATCAGACTGCATGTATGTGCATATATGAGCAGTTTTATCTTGGGCTGCACAATCTACAAAGATCATGAACAAAAGAAAAATAAGTAAAGACAGAATGCATGTATGTGCAGTCTGATCTTGGCTCGCACTTACATTCTGTAAAGGGGTGATTATAAGATCAGACTGCATGCATATGCATATGTTAGCAGTCTGATCTTGGGCTCCACCAACAAAAGAAAAATAAGTAAAGACAGACATGTGACAGAAATGTGTATGTGCAGTCTGATCTTGAGCTGCACTTTTATTCAGTAAAGAGTGGAGTATAAGGTTAGACTGCATGTATGTCCATATATGATCAGTGTGATCTTGGGCTGCACTTTATAAAAAGATCATGAACCAAAGAAAAATAAGAAAAGACAGAGTGCATGTATGTGCAGTCTGATCTTGGACTGTACTATCATTCAGTAAAAAGTGCAGGTTAAGGTCAACCTGCATGTATGTGCAGTCTGATCTTAGGCTGCACTGTCGAAAAACATATTAGAAAAATGTTGAAAAGATATATTGAAGAGTGGAATTTTAGAACAAAGTGCATGTATGTGCAGTCTGATCTCGCTCTGCACTTTTATTTAGTAAAGGGTGGAATAGAAGATCAGACTGCATGTATGTCCATATATGAGTAGTGTGATATTGGGCTGCACTATCTACAAAGATCATGAACAAAAGAAACATAGGTAAAGACAGACATGTGGCAGCCAGGGGTATGTGCAGTCTGATCTTGGGCTGCA
This sequence comes from Tridacna gigas, assembly GCA_945859785.2. Classification (NCBI taxonomy): domain Eukaryota; kingdom Metazoa; phylum Mollusca; class Bivalvia; order Cardiida; family Cardiidae; genus Tridacna; species Tridacna gigas. The sequence continues at coordinate 75,521,834 of OX244032.2, forward strand.
TGTCCATTCAATAAAGAGTGGATTATAAGATCAGACTGTATGTATGTGCATATATGAGCAGTCTGATCTTGGGCTGCTCTATCTACAAAGATCATGAAGAAAAGAAAAATAATTAAAGACAGACTGCATGTATGTGCAGTCCGATCTTGGGCTACACTTCCATTCAGAAAAGGGTGGATTATAAGATCAGACTGCATGTATGTGCATATATGAGCAATCTAATCTTGGGCTGCACTAATCTACAATAATCATGACCAAAAGAAAAATAAGCAAAGACAGAGTGCATGTATGTGCAGTCTGATCTTGGCCTGCACTTTCATATAGTAAAGGGTGGAGTATAAGATCAAACTGCATGTATGTCCATATATGATTAGTCTGAGCTTGGGCTGCACTATCTACAAAGTTCATAAACACAAGCAAAATATGTACAGACAAATTGCATGTATGTGCAGTCTGATCTTGGGCTGCACTTTCATTCAGTAAAGAGTGGAGTATAAGATCAGACTGCATGTATGTGCATATATGAGCAGTTTTATCTTGGGCTGCACAATCTACAAAGATCATGAACAAAAGAAAAATAAGTAAAGACAGAATGCATGTATGTGCAGTCTGATCTTGGCTCGCACTTACATTCTGTAAAGGGGTGATTATAAGATCAGACTGCATGCATATGCATATGTTAGCAGTCTGATCTTGGGCTCCACCAACAAAAGAAAAATAAGTAAGGACAGACATGTGACAGAAATGTGTATGTGCAGTCTGATCTTGAGCTGCACTTTTATTCAGTAAAGAGTGGAGTATAAGGTTAGACTGCATGTATGTCCATATATGATCAGTGTGATCTTGGGCTGCACTTTATAAAAAGATCATGAACCAAAGAAAAATAAGAAAAGACAGAGTGCATGTATGTGCAGTCTGATCTTGGACTGCACTATCATTCAGTAAAAAGTGCAGGTTAAGGTCAACCTGCATGTATGTGCAGTCTGATCTTAGGCTGCACTGTCGAAAAACACATTAGAAAAATGTTGAAAAGATATATTGAAGAGTGGAATTTTAGAACAAAGTGCATGTATGTGCAGTCTGATCTCGCTCTGCACTTTTATTTAGTAAAGGGTGGAATATAAGATCAGACTGCATGTATGTCCATATATGAGTAGTGTGATCTTGGGCTGCACTATCTACAAAGATAATGAACAAAAGAAACATAGGTAAAGACAGACATGTGACAGCCAGGTGTATGTGCAGTCTGATCTTGGGCTGCATGTCCATTCAATAAAGACTGGAGTATAAGATCAGACTGTATGTATGTGCATATATGAGCAGTCTGATCTTGGGCTGGTCTATCTACAAAGATCATGAAGAAAAGAAAAATAATTAAAGACAGACTGCATGTATGTGCAGTCTGATCTTGGGCTACACTTCCATTCAGAAAAGGGTGGATTATAAGATCAGACTGCATGTATGTGCATATATGAGCAATCTAATCTTGGGCTGCACTAATCTACAATAATCATGACCAAAAGAAAAATAAGCAAAGACAGAGTGCATGTATGGGCAGTCTTATCTTGGCCTCCACTTTCATATAGTAAAGGCTTGAGTATAAGATCAGACTGCATGTATGTCCATATATGATCAGTCTGAGCTTGGGCTGCACTATCTACAAAGATCATAAACACAAGCAAAATATGTACAGACAAATTGCATGTATGTGCAGTTTGATCTTGGGCTGCACTTCCATTCATTAAAGAGTGGAGTATAAGATCAGACTGCATGTATGTGCATATATGAGCAGTTTTATCTTGGGCTGCACAATCTACAAAGATCATGAACAAAAGAAAAATAAGTAAAGACAGAATGCATGTATGTGCAGTCTGATCTTGGCTCGCACTTACATTCTGTAAAGGGGTGATTATAAGATCAGACTGCATGCATATGCATATGTTAGCAGTCTGATCTTGGGCTCCACCAACAAAAGAAAAATAAGTAAAGACAGACATGTGACAGAAATGTGTATGTGCAGTCTGATCTTGAGCTGCACTTTTATTCAGTAAAGAGTGGAGTATAAGGTTAGACTGCATGTATGTCCATATATGATCAGTGTGATCTTGGGCTGCACTTTATAAAAAGATCATGAACCAAAGAAAAATAAGAAAAGACAGAGTGCATGTATGTGCAGTCTGATCTTGGACTGCACTATCATTCAGTAAAAAGTGCAGGTTAAGGTCAACCTGCATGTATGTGCAGTCTGATCTTAGGCTGCACTGTCGAAAAACACATTAGAAAAATGTTGAAAAGATATATTGAAGAGTGGAATTTTAGAACAAAGTGCATGTATGTGCAGTCTGATCTCGCTCTGCACTTTTATTTAGTAAAGGGTGGAATATAAGATCAGACTGCATGTATGTCCATATATGAGTAGTGTGATCTTGGGCTGCACTATCTACAAAGATCATGAACAAAAGAAAAATAAGTAAAGACAGACATGTGACAGCCAGGTGTATGTGCAGTCTGATCTTGGGCTGCATGTCCATTCAATATAGAGTGGAGTATAAGATCAGACTATATGTATGTGCATATATGAGCAGTCTGATCTTGGGCTGCTCTATCTACAAAGATCATGAAGAAAAGAAAAATAATTAAAGACAGACTGCATGTATGTGCAGTCCGATCTTGGGCTACACTTCCATTCAGAAAAGGGTGGATTATAAGATCAGACTGCATGTATGTGCATATATGAGCAATCTAATCTTGGGCTGCACTAATCTACAATAATCATGACCAAAAGAAAAATAAGCAAAGACAGAGTGCATGTATGTGCAGTCTGATCTTGGCCTGCACTTTCATATAGTAAAGGGTGGAGTATAAGATCAAACGGCATGTATGTCCATATATGATCAGTCTGAGCTTGGGCTGCACTATCTACAAAGATCATAAACACAAGCAAAATATGTACAGACAAATTGCATGTATGTGCAGTCTGATCTTGGGCTGCACTTTCATTCAGTAAAGAGTGGAGTATAAGATCAGACTGCATGTATGTGCATATATGAGCAGTTTTATCTTGGGCTGCACAATCTACAAAGATCATGAACAAAAGAAAAATAAGTAAAGACAGAATGCATGTATGTGCAGTCTGATCTTGGCTCGCACTTACATTCTGTAAAGGGGTGATTATAAGATCAGATTGCATGCATATGCATATGTTAGCAGTCTGATCTTGGGCTCCACCAACAAAAGAAAAATAAGTAAAGACAGACATGTGACAGAAATGTGTATGTGCAGTCTGATCTTGAGCTGCACTTTTATTCAGTAAAGAGTGGAGTATAAGGTTAGACTGCATGTATGTCCATATATGATCAGTGTGATCTTGGGCTGCACTTTATAAAAAGATCATGAACCAAAGAAAAATAAGAAAAGACAGAGTGCATGTATGTGCAGTCTGATCTTGGACTGCACTATCATTCAGTAAAAAGTGCAGGTTAAGGTCAACCTGCATGTATGTGCAGTCTGATCTTAGGCTGCACTGTCGAAAAACACATTTGAAAAATGTTGAAAAGATATATTGAAGAGTGGAATTTTAGAACAAAGTGCATGTATGTGCAGTCTGATCTCGCTCTGCACTTTTATTTAGTAAAGGGTGGAATATAAGATCAGACTGCATGTATGTCCATATATGAGTAGTGTGATCTTGGGCTGCACTATCTACAAAGATCATGAACAAAAGAAACATAGGTAAAGACAGACATGTGACAGCCAGGTCTATGTGCAGTCTGATCTTGGGCTGCATGTCCATTCAATAAAGAGTGGATTATAAGATCAGACTGTATGTATGTGCATATATGAGCAGTCTGATCTTGGGCTGCTCTATCTACAAAGATCATGAAGAAAAGAAAAATAATTAAAGACAGACTGCATGTATGTGCAGTCTGATCTTGGGCTACACTTCCATTCAGAAAAGGGTGGATTATAAGATCAGACTGCATGTATGTGCATATATGAGCAATCTAATCTTTGGCTGCACAAATCTACAATAATCATGACCAAAAGAAAAATAAGCAAAGACAGAGTGCATGTATGTGCAGTCTGATCTTGGCCTGCACTTTCATATAGTAAAGGGTGGAGTATAAGATCAGACTGCATGTATGTCCATATATGATCAGTCTGAGCTTGGGCTGCACTATCTACAAAGATCATAAACACAAGCAAAATATGTACAGACAAATTGCATGTATGTGCAGTCTGATCTTGGGCTGCACTTTCATTCAGTAAAGAGTGGAGTATAAGATCAGACTGCATGTATGTGCATATATGAGCAGTTTTATCTTGGGCTGCACAATCTACAAAGATCATGAACAAAAGAAAAATAAGTAAAGACAGAATGCATGTATGTGCAGTCTGGTCTTGGCTCGCACTTACATTCTGTAAAGGGGTGATTATAAGATCAGACTGCATGCATATGCATATGTTAGCAGTCTGATCTTGGGCTCCACCAACAAAAGAAAAATAAGTAAAGACAGACATGTGACAGAAATGTGTATGTGCAGTCTGATCTTGAGCTGCACTTTTATTCAGTAAAGAGTGGAGTATAAGGTTAGACTGCATGTATGTCCATATATGATCAGTGTGATCTTGGGCTGCACTTTATAAAAAGATCATGAACCAAAGAAAAATAAGAAAAGACAGAGTGCATGTATGTGCAGTCTGATCTTGGACTGCACTATCATTCAGTAAAAAGTGCAGGTTAAGGTCAACCTGCATGTATGTGCAGTCTGATCTTAGGCTGCACTGTCGAAAAACATATTAGAAAAATGTTGAAAAGATATATTGAAGAGTGGAATTTTAGAACAAAGTGCATGTATGTGCAGTCTGATCTCGCTCTGCACTTTTATTTAGTAAAGGGTGGAATAGAAGATCAGACTGCATGTATGTCCATATATGAGTAGTGTGATATTGGGCTGCACTATCTACAAAGATCATGAACAAAAGAAACATAGGTAAAGACAGACATGTGGCAGTCAGGGGTATGTGCAGTCTGATCTTGGGCTGCATGTCCATTCAATAAAGAGTGGATTATAAGATCAGACTGTATGTATGTGCATATATGAGCAGTCTGATCTTGGGCTGCTCTATCTACAAAGATCATGAAGAAAAGAAAAATAATTAAAGACAGACTGCATGTATGTGCAGTCCGATCTTGGGCTACACTTCCATTCAGAAAAGGGTGGATTATAAGATCAGACTGCATGTATGTGCATATATGAGCAATCTAATCTTGGGCTGCACTAATCTACAATAATCATGACCAAAAGAAAAATAAGCAAAGACAGAGTGCATGTATGTGCAGTCTGATCTTGGCCTGCACTTTCATATAGTAAAGGGTGGAGTATAAGATCAAACTGCATGTATGTCCATATATGATTAGTCTGAGCTTGGGCTGCACTATCTACAAAGTTCATAAACACAAGCAAAATATGTACAGACAAATTGCATGTATGTGCAGTCTGATCTTGGGCTGCACTTTCATTCAGTAAAGAGTGGAGTATAAGATCAGACTGCATGTATGTGCATATATGAGCAGTTTTATCTTGGGCTGCACAATCTACAAAGATCATGAACAAAAGAAAAATAAGTAAAGACAGAATGCATGTATGTGCAGTCTGATCTTGGCTCGCACTTACATTCTGTAAAGGGGTGATTATAAGATCAGACTGCATGCATATGCATATGTTAGCAGTCTGATCTTGGGCTCCACCAACAAAAGAAAAATAAGTAAGGACAGACATGTGACAGAAATGTGTATGTGCAGTCTGATCTTGAGCTGCACTTTTATTCAGTAAAGAGTGGAGTATAAGGTTAGACTGCATGTATGTCCATATATGATCAGTGTGATCTTGGGCTGCACTTTATAAAAAGATCATGAACCAAAGAAAAATAAGAAAAGACAGAGTGCATGTATGTGCAGTCTGATCTTGGACTGCACTATCATTCAGTAAAAAGTGCAGGTTAAGGTCAACCTGCATGTATGTGCAGTCTGATCTTAGGCTGCACTGTCGAAAAACACATTTGAAAAATGTTGAAAAGATATATTGAAGAGTGGAATTTTAGAACAAAGTGCATGTATGTGCAGTCTGATCTCGCTCTGCACTTTTATTTAGTAAAGGGTGGAATATAAGATCAGACTGCATGTATGTCCATATATGAGTAGTGTGATCTTGGGCTGCACTATCTACAAAGATAATGAACAAAAGAAACATAGGTAAAGACAGACATGTGACAGCCAGGTGTATGTGCAGTCTGATCTTGGGCTGCATGTCCATTCAATAAAGACTGGAGTATAAGATCAGACTGTATGTATGTGCATATATGAGCAGTCTGATCTTGGGCTGCTCTATATACAAAGATCATGAAGAAAAGAAAAATAATTAAAGACAGACTGCATGTATGTGCAGTCTGATCTTGGGCTACACTTCCATTCAGAAAAGGGTGGATTATAAGATCAGACTGCATGTATGTGCATATATGAGCAATCTAATCTTGGGCTGCACTAATCTACAATAATCATGACCAAAAGAAAAATAAGCAAAGACAGAGTGCATGTATGGGCAGTCTTATCTTGGCCTCCACTTTCATATAGTAAAGGCTTGAGTATAAGATCAGACTGCATGTATGTCCATATATGATCAGTCTGAGCTTGGGCTGCACTATCTACAAAGATCATAAACACAAGCAAAATATGTACAGACAAATTGCATGTATGTGCAGTTTGATCTTGGGCTGCACTTCCATTCATTAAAGAGTGGAGTATAAGATCAGACTGCATGTATGTGCATATATGAGCAGTTTTATCTTGGGCTGCACAATCTACAAAGATCATGAACAAAAGAAAAATAAGTAAAGACAGAATGCATGTATGTGCAGTCTGATCTTGGCTCGCACTTACATTCTGTAAAGGGGTGATTATAAGATCAGACTGCATGCATATGCATATGTTAGCAGTCTGATCTTGGGCTCCACCAACAAAAGAAAAATAAGTAAAGACAGACATGTGACAGAAATGTGTATGTGCAGTCTGATCTTGAGCTGCACTTTTATTCAGTAAAGAGTGGAGTATAAGGTTAGACTGCATGTATGTCCATATATGATCAGTGTGATCTTGGGCTGCACTTTATAAAAAGATCATGAACCAAAGAAAAATAAGAAAAGACAGAGTGCATGTATGTGCAGTCTGATCTTGGACTGCACTATCATTCAGTAAAAAGTGCAGGTTAAGGTCAACCTGCATGTATGTGCAGTCTGATCTTAGGCTGCACTGTCGAAAAACACATTAGAAAAATGTTGAAAAGATATATTGAAGAGTGGAATTTTAGAACAAAGTGCATGTATGTGCAGTCTGATCTCGCTCTGCACTTTTATTTAGTAAAGGGTGGAATATAAGATCAGACTGCATGTATGTCCATATATGAGTAGTGTGATCTTGGGCTGCACTATCTACAAAGATCATGAACAAAAGAAAAATAAGTAAAGACAGACATGTGACAGCCAGGTGTATGTGCAGTCTGATCTTGGGCTGCATGTCCATTCAATATAGAGTGGAGTATAAGATCAGACTATATGTATGTGCATATATGAGCAGTCTGATCTTGGGCTGCTCTATCTACAAAGATCATGAAGAAAAGAAAAATAATTAAAGACAGACTGCATGTATGTGCAGTCCGATCTTGGGCTACACTTCCATTCAGAAAAGGGTGGATTATAAGATCAGACTGCATGTATGTGCATATATGAGCAATCTAATCTTGGGCTGCACTAATCTACAATAATCATGACCAAAAGAAAAATAAGCAAAGACAGAGTGCATGTATGTGCAGTCTGATCTTGGCCTGCACTTTCATATAGTAAAGGGTGGAGTATAAGATCAAACGGCATGTATGTCCATATATGATCAGTCTGAGCTTGGGCTGCACTATCTACAAAGATCATAAACACAAGCAAAATATGTACAGACAAATTGCATGTATGTGCAGTCTGATCTTGGGCTGCACTTTCATTCAGTAAAGAGTGGAGTATAAGATCAGACTGCATGTATGTGCATATATGAGCAGTTTTATCTTGGGCTGCACAATCTACAAAGATCATGAACAAAAGAAAAATAAGTAAAGACAGAATGCATGTATGTGCAGTCTGATCTTGGCTCGCACTTACATTCTGTAAAGGGGTGATTATAAGTTTAGACTGCATGCATATGCATATGTTAGCAGTCTGATCTTGGGCTCCACCAACAAAAGAAAAATAAGTAAAGACAGACATGTGACAGAAATGTGTATGTGCAGTCTGATCTTGAGCTGCACTTTTATTCAGTAAAGAGTGGAGTATAAGGTTAGACTGCATGTATGTCCATATATGATCAGTGTGATCTTGGGCTGCACTTTATAAAAAGATCATGAACCAAAGAAAAATAAGAAAAGACAGAGTGCATGTATGTGCAGTTTGATCTTGGACTGCACTATCATTCAGTAAAAAGTGCAGGTTAAGGTCAACCTGCATGTATGTGCAGTCTGATCTTAGGCTGCACTGTCGAAAAACACATTTGAAAAATGTTGAAAAGATATATTGAAGAGTGGAATTTTAGAACAAAGTGCATGTATGTGCAGTCTGATCTCGCTCTGCACTTTTATTTAGTAAAGGGTGGAATATAAGATCAGACTGCATGTATGTCCATATATGAGTAGTGTGATCTTGGGCTGCACTATCTACAAAGATCATGAACAAAAGAAACATAGGTAAAGACAGACATGTGACAGCCAGGTGTATGTGCAGTCTGATCTTGGGCTGCATGTCCATTCAATAAAGAGTGGAGTATAAGATCAGACTGTATGTATGTGCATATATGAGCAGTCTGATCTTGGGCTGCTCTATCTACAAAGATCATGAAGAAAAGAAAAATAATTAAAGACAGACTGCATGTATGTGCAGTCTGATCTTGGGCTACACTTCCATTCAGAAAAGGGTGGATTATAAGATCAGACTGCATGTATGTGCATATATGAGCAATCTAATCTTTGGCTGCACAAATCTACAATAATCATGACCAAAAGAAAAATAAGCAAAGACAGAGTGCATGTATGTGCAGTCTGATCTTGGCCTGCACTTTCATATAGTAAAGGGTGGAGTATAAGATCAGACTGCATGTATGTCCATATATGATCAGTCTGAGCTTGGGCTGCACTATCTACAAAGATCATAAACACAAGCAAAATATGTACAGACAAATTGCATGTATGTGCAGTCTGATCTTGGGCTGCACTTCCATTCATTAAAGAGTGGAGTATAAGATCAGACTGCATGTATGTGCATATATGAGCAGTTTTATCTTGGGCTGCACAATCTACAAAGATCATGAACAAAAGAAAAATAAGTAAAGACAGAATGCATGTATGTGCAGTCTGATCTTGGCTCGCACTTACATTCTGTAAAGGGGTGATTATAAGATCAGACTGCATGCATATGCATATGTTAGCAGTCTGATCTTGGGCTCCACCAACAAAAGAAAAATAAGTAAAGACAGACATGTGACAGAAATGTGTATGTGCAGTCTGATCTTGAGCTGCACTTTTATTCAGTAAAGAGTGGAGTATAAGGTTAGACTGCATGTATGTCCATATATGATCAGTGTGATCTTGGGCTGCACTTTATAAAAAGATCATGAACCAAAGAAAAATAAGAAAAGACAGAGTGCATGTATGTGCAGTCTGATCTTGGACTGTACTATCATTCAGTAAAAAGTGCAGGTTAAGGTCAACCTGCATGTATGTGCAGTCTGATCTTAGGCTGCACTGTCGAAAAACATATTAGAAAAATGTTGAAAAGATATATTGAAGAGTGGAATTTTAGAACAAAGTGCATGTATGTGCAGTCTGATCTCGCTCTGCACTTTTATTTAGTAAAGGGTGGAATAGAAGATCAGACTGCATGTATGTCCATATATGAGTAGTGTGATATTGGGCTGCACTATCTACAAAGATCATGAACAAAAGAAACATAGGTAAAGACAGACATGTGGCAGCCAGGGGTATGTGCAGTCTGATCTTGGGCTGCATGTCCATTCAATAAAGAGTGGATTATAAGATCAGACTGTATGTATGTGCATATATGAGCAGTCTGATCTTGGGCTGCTCTATCTACAAAGATCATGAAGAAAAGAAAAATAATTAAAGACAGACTGCATGTATGTGCAGTCCGATCTTGGGCTACACTTCCATTCAGAAAAGGGTGGATTATAAGATCAGACTGCATGTATGTGCATATATGAGCAATCTAATCTTGGGCTGCACTAATCTACAATAATCATGACCAAAAGAAAAATAAGCAAAGACAGAGTGCATGTATGTGCAGTCTGATCTTGGCCTGCACTTTCATATAGTAAAGGGTGGAGTATAAGATCAAACTGCATGTATGTCCATATATGATTAGTCTGAGCTTGGGCTGCACTATCTACAAAGTTCATAAACACAAGCAAAATATGTACAGACAAATTGCATGTATGTGCAGTCTGATCTTGGGCTGCACTTTCATTCAGTAAAGAGTGGAGTATAAGATCAGACTGCATGTATGTGCATATATGAGCAGTTTTATCTTGGGCTGCACAATCTACAAAGATCATGAACAAAAGAAAAATAAGTAAAGACAGAATGCATGTATGTGCAGTCTGATCTTGGCTCGCACTTACATTCTGTAAAGGGGTGATTATAAGATCAGACTGCATGCATATGCATATGTTAGCAGTCTGATCTTGGGCTCCACCAACAAAAGAAAAATAAGTAAGGACAGACATGTGACAGAAATGTGTATGTGCAGTCTGATCTTGAGCTGCACTTTTATTCAGTAAAGAGTGGAGTATAAGGTTAGACTGCATGTATGTCCATATATGATCAGTGTGATCTTGGGCTGCACTTTATAAAAAGATCATGAACCAAAGAAAAATAAGAAAAGACAGAGTGCATGTATGTGCAGTCTGATCTTGGACTGCACTATCATTCAGTAAAAAGTGCAGGTTAAGGTCAACCTGCATGTATGTGCAGTCTGATCTTAGGCTGCACTGTCGAAAAACACATTTGAAAAATGTTGAAAAGATATATTGAAGAGTGGAATTTTAGAACAAAGTGCATGTATGTGCAGTCTGATCTCGCTCTGCACTTTTATTTAGTAAAGGGTGGAATATAAGATCAGACTGCATGTATGTCCATATATGAGTAGTGTGATCTTGGGCTGCACTATCTACAAAGATCATGAACAAAAGAAACATAGGTAAAGACAGACATGTGACAGCCAGGTGTATGTGCAGTCTGATCTTGGGCTGCATGTCCATTCAATAAAGACTGGAGTATAAGATCAGACTGTATGTATGTGCATATATGAGCAGTCTGATCTTGGGCTGCTCTATATACAAAGATCATGAAGAAAAGAAAAATAATTAAAGACAGACTGCATGTATGTGCAGTCTGATCTTGGGCTACACTTCCATTCAGAAAAGGGTGGATTATAAGATCAGACTGCATGTATGTGCATATATGAGCAATCTAATCTTGGGCTGCACTAATCTACAATAATCATGACCAAAAGAAAAATAAGCAAAGACAGAGTGCATGTATGGGCAGTCTTATCTTGGCCTCCACTTTCATATAGTAAAGGCTTGAGTATAAGATCAGACTGCATGTATGTCCATATATGATCAGTCTGAGCTTGGGCTGCACTATCTACAAAGATCATAAACACAAGCAAAATATGTACAGACAAATTGCATGTATGTGCAGTTTGATCTTGGGCTGCACTTCCATTCATTAAAGAGTGGAGTATAAGATCAGACTGCATGTATGTGCATATATGAGCAGTTTTATCTTGGGCTGCACAATCTACAAAGATCATGAACAAAAGAAAAATAAGTAAAGACAGAATGCATGTATGTGCAGTCTGATCTTGGCTCGCACTTACATTCTGTAAAGGGGTGATTATAAGATCAGACTGCATGCATATGCATATGTTAGCAGTCTGATCTTGGGCTCCACCAACAAAAGAAAAATAAGTAAAGACAGACATGTGACAGAAATGTGTATGTGCAGTCTGATCTTGAGCTGCACTTTTATTCAGTAAAGAGTGGAGTATAAGGTTAGACTGCATGTATGTCCATATATGATCAGTGTGATCTTGGGCTGCACTTTATAAAAAGATCATGAACCAAAGAAAAATAAGAAAAGACAGAGTGCATGTATGTGCAGTCTGATCTTGGACTGCACTATCATTCAGTAAAAAGTGCAGGTTAAGGTCAACCTGCATGTATGTGCAGTCTGATCTTAGGCTGCACTGTCGAAAAACACATTAGAAAAATGTTGAAAAGATATATTGAAGAGTGGAATTTTAGAACAAAGTGCATGTATGTGCAGTCTGATCTCGCTCTGCACTTTTATTTAGTAAAGGGTGGAATATAAGATCAGACTGCATGTATGTCCATATATGAGTAGTGTGATCTTGGGCTGCACTATCTACAAAGATCATGAACAAAAGAAAAATAAGTAAAGACAGACATGTGACAGCCAGGTGTATGTGCAGTCTGATCTTGGGCTGCATGTCCATTCAATATAGAGTGGAGTATAAGATCAGACTATATGTATGTGCATATATGAGCAGTCTGATCTTGGGCTGCTCTATCTACAAAGATCATGAAGAAAAGAAAAATAATTAAAGACAGACTGCATGTATGTGCAGTCCGATCTTGGGCTACACTTCCATTCAGAAAAGGGTGGATTATAAGATCAGACTGCATGTATGTGCATATATGAGCAATCTAATCTTGGGCTGCACTAATCTACAATAATCATGACCAAAAGAAAAATAAGCAAAGACAGAGTGCATGTATGTGCAGTCTGATCTTGGCCTGCACTTTCATATAGTAAAGGGTGGAGTATAAGATCAGACTGCATGTATGTCCATATATGATCAGTCTGAGCTTGGGCTGCACTATCTACAAAGATCATAAACACAAGCAAAATATGTACAGACAAATTGCATGTATGTGCAGTCTGATCTTGGGCTGCACTTCCATTCATTAAAGAGTGGAGTATAAGATCAGACTGCATGTATGTGCATATATGAGCAGTTTTATCTTGGGCTGCACAATCTACAAAGATCATGAACAAAAGAAAAATAAGTAAAGACAGAATGCATGTATGTGCAGTCTGATCTTGGCTCGCACTTACATTCTGTAAAGGGGTGATTATAAGATCAGACTGCATGCATATGCATATGTTAGCAGTCTGATCTTGGGCTCCACCAACAAAAGAAAAATAAGTAAAGACAGACATGTGACAGAAATGTGTATGTGCAGTCTGATCTTGAGCTGCACTTTTATTCAGTAAAGAGTGGAGTATAAGGTTAGACTGCATGTATGTCCATATATGATCAGTGTGATCTTGGGCTGCACTTTATAAAAAGATCATGAACCAAAGAAAAATAAGAAAAGACAGAGTGCATGTATGTGCAGTCTGATCTTGGACTGTACTATCATTCAGTAAAAAGTGCAGGTTAAGGTCAACCTGCATGTATGTGCAGTCTGATCTTAGGCTGCACTGTCGAAAAACATATTAGAAAAATGTTGAAAAGATATATTGAAGAGTGGAATTTTAGAACAAAGTGCATGTATGTGCAGTCTGATCTCGCTCTGCACTTTTATTTAGTAAAGGGTGGAATAGAAGATCAGACTGCATGTATGTCCATATATGAGTAGTGTGATATTGGGCTGCACTATCTACAAAGATCATGAACAAAAGAAACATAGGTAAAGACAGACATGTGGCAGCCAGGGGTATGTGCAGTCTGATCTTGGGCTGCATGTCCATTCAATAAAGAGTGGATTATAAGATCAGACTGTATGTATGTGCATATATGAGCAGTCTGATCTTGGGCTGCTCTATCTACAAAGATCATGAAGAAAAGAAAAATAATTAAAGACAGACTGCATGTATGTGCAGTCCGATCTTGGGCTACACTTCCATTCAGAAAAGGGTGGATTATAAGATCAGACTGCATGTATGTGCATATATGAGCAATCTAATCTTGGGCTGCACTAATCTACAATAATCATGACCAAAAGAAAAATAAGCAAAGACAGAGTGCATGTATGTGCAGTCTGATCTTGGCCTGCACTTTCATATAGTAAAGGGTGGAGTATAAGATCAAACTGCATGTATGTCCATATATGATTAGTCTGAGCTTGGGCTGCACTATCTACAAAGTTCATAAACACAAGCAAAATATGTACAGACAAATTGCATGTATGTGCAGTCTGATCTTGGGCTGCACTTTCATTCAGTAAAGAGTGGAGTATAAGATCAGACTGCATGTATGTGCATATATGAGCAGTTTTATCTTGGGCTGCACAATCTACAAAGATCATGAACAAAAGAAAAATAAGTAAAGACAGAATGCATGTATGTGCAGTCTGATCTTGGCTCGCACTTACATTCTGTAAAGGGGTGATTATAAGATCAGACTGCATGCATATGCATATGTTAGCAGTCTGATCTTGGGCTCCACCAACAAAAGAAAAATAAGTAAGGACAGACATGTGACAGAAATGTGTATGTGCAGTCTGATCTTGAGCTGCACTTTTATTCAGTAAAGAGTGGAGTATAAGGTTAGACTGCATGTATGTCCATATATGATCAGTGTGATCTTGGGCTGCACTTTATAAAAAGATCATGAACCAAAGAAAAATAAGAAAAGACAGAGTGCATGTATGTGCAGTCTGATCTTGGACTGCACTATCATTCAGTAAAAAGTGCAGGTTAAGGTCAACCTGCATGTATGTGCAGTCTGATCTTAGGCTGCACTGTCGAAAAACACATTTGAAAAATGTTGAAAAGATATATTGAAGAGTGGAATTTTAGAACAAAGTGCATGTATGTGCAGTCTGATCTCGCTCTGCACTTTTATTTAGTAAAGGGTGGAATATAAGATCAGACTGCATGTATGTCCATATATGAGTAGTGTGATCTTGGGCTGCACTATCTACAAAGATAATGAACAAAAGAAACATAGGTAAAGACAGACATGTGACAGCCAGGTGTATGTGCAGTCTGATCTTGGGCTGCATGTCCATTCAATAAAGACTGGAGTATAAGATCAGACTGTATGTATGTGCATATATGAGCAGTCTGATCTTGGGCTGCTCTATCTACAAAGATCATGAAGAAAAGAAAAATAATTAAAGACAGACTGCATGTATGTGCAGTCTGATCTTGGGCTACACTTCCATTCAGAAAAGGGTGGATTATAAGATCAGACTGCATGTATGTGCATATATGAGCAATCTAATCTTGGGCTGCACTAATCTACAATAATCATGACCAAAAGAAAAATAAGCAAAGACAGAGTGCATGTATGGGCAGTCTTATCTTGGCCTCCACTTTCATATAGTAAAGGCTTGAGTATAAGATCAGACTGCATGTATGTCCATATATGATCAGTCTGAGCTTGGGCTGCACTATCTACAAAGATCATAAACACAAGCAAAATATGTACAGACAAATTGCATGTATGTGCAGTTTGATCTTGGGCTGCACTTCCATTCATTAAAGAGTGGAGTATAAGATCAGACTGCATGTATGTGCATATATGAGCAGTTTTATCTTGGGCTGCACAATCTACAAAGATCATGAACAAAAGAAAAATAAGTAAAGACAGAATGCATGTATGTGCAGTCTGATCTTGGCTCGCACTTACATTCTGTAAAGGGGTGATTATAAGATCAGACTGCATGCATATGCATATGTTAGCAGTCTGATCTTGGGCTCCACCAACAAAAGAAAAATAAGTAAAGACAGACATGTGACAGAAATGTGTATGTGCAGTCTGATCTTGAGCTGCACTTTTATTCAGTAAAGAGTGGAGTATAAGGTTAGACTGCATGTATGTCCATATATGATCAGTGTGATCTTGGGCTGCACTTTATAAAAAGATCATGAACCAAAGAAAAATAAGAAAAGACAGAGTGCATGTATGTGCAGTCTGATCTTGGACTGCACTATCATTCAGTAAAAAGTGCAGGTTAAGGTCAACCTGCATGTATGTGCAGTCTGATCTTAGGCTGCACTGTCGAAAAACACATTAGAAAAATGTTGAAAAGATATATTGAAGAGTGGAATTTTAGAACAAAGTGCATGTATGTGCAGTCTGATCTCGCTCTGCACTTTTATTTAGTAAAGGGTGGAATATAAGATCAGACTGCATGTATGTCCATATATGAGTAGTGTGATCTTGGGCTGCACTATCTACAAAGATCATGAACAAAAGAAAAATAAGTAAAGACAGACATGTGACAGCCAGGTGTATGTGCAGTCTGATCTTGGGCTGCATGTCCATTCAATATAGAGTGGAGTATAAGATCAGACTATATGTATGTGCATATATGAGCAGTCTGATCTTGGGCTGCTCTATCTACAAAGATCATGAAGAAAAGAAAAATAATTAAAGACAGACTGCATGTATGTGCAGTCCGATCTTGGGCTACACTTCCATTCAGAAAAGGGTGGATTATAAGATCAGACTGCATGTATGTGCATATATGAGCAATCTAATCTTGGGCTGCACTAATCTACAATAATCATGACCAAAAGAAAAATAAGCAAAGACAGAGTGCATGTATGTGCAGTCTGATCTTGGCCTGCACTTTCATATAGTAAAGGGTGGAGTATAAGATCAAACGGCATGTATGTCCATATATGATCAGTCTGAGCTTGGGCTGCACTATCTACAAAGATCATAAACACAAGCAAAATATGTACAGACAAATTGCATGTATGTGCAGTCTGATCTTGGGCTGCACTTTCATTCAGTAAAGAGTGGAGTATAAGATCAGACTGCATGTATGTGCATATATGAGCAGTTTTATCTTGGGCTGCACAATCTACAAAGATCATGAACAAAAGAAAAATAAGTAAAGACAGAATGCATGTATGTGCAGTCTGATCTTGGCTCGCACTTACATTCTGTAAAGGGGTGATTATAAGATCAGATTGCATGCATATGCATATGTTAGCAGTCTGATCTTGGGCTCCACCAACAAAAGAAAAATAAGTAAAGACAGACATGTGACAGAAATGTGTATGTGCAGTCTGATCTTGAGCTGCACTTTTATTCAGTAAAGAGTGGAGTATAAGGTTAGACTGCATGTATGTCCATATATGATCAGTGTGATCTTGGGCTGCACTTTATAAAAAGATCATGAACCAAAGAAAAATAAGAAAAGACAGAGTGCATGTATGTGCAGTCTGATCTTGGACTGCACTATCATTCAGTAAAAAGTGCAGGTTAAGGTCAACCTGCATGTATGTGCAGTCTGATCTTAGGCTGCACTGTCGAAAAACACATTTGAAAAATGTTGAAAAGATATATTGAAGAGTGGAATTTTAGAACAAAGTGCATGTATGTGCAGTCTGATCTCGCTCTGCACTTTTATTTAGTAAAGGGTGGAATATAAGATCAGACTGCATGTATGTCCATATATGAGTAGTGTGATCTTGGGCTGCACTATCTACAAAGATCATGAACAAAAGAAACATAGGTAAAGACAGACATGTGACAGCCAGGTCTATGTGCAGTCTGATCTTGGGCTGCATGTCCATTCAATAAAGAGTGGATTATAAGATCAGACTGTATGTATGTGCATATATGAGCAGTCTGATCTTGGGCTGCTCTATCTACAAAGATCATGAAGAAAAGAAAAATAATTAAAGACAGACTGCATGTATGTGCAGTCTGATCTTGGGCTACACTTCCATTCAGAAAAGGGTGGATTATAAGATCAGACTGCATGTATGTGCATATATGAGCAATCTAATCTTTGGCTGCACAAATCTACAATAATCATGACCAAAAGAAAAATAAGCAAAGACAGAGTGCATGTATGTGCAGTCTGATCTTGGCCTGCACTTTCATATAGTAAAGGGTGGAGTATAAGATCAGACTGCATGTATGTCCATATATGATCAGTCTGAGCTTGGGCTGCACTATCTACAAAGATCATAAACACAAGCAAAATATGTACAGACAAATTGCATGTATGTGCAGTCTGATCTTGGGCTGCACTTCCATTCATTAAAGAGTGGAGTATAAGATCAGACTGCATGTATGTGCATATATGAGCAGTTTTATCTTGGGCTGCACAATCTACAAAGATCATGAACAAAAGAAAAATAAGTAAAGACAGAATGCATGTATGTGCAGTCTGGTCTTGGCTCGCACTTACATTCTGTAAAGGGGTGATTATAAGATCAGACTGCATGCATATGCATATGTTAGCAGTCTGATCTTGGGCTCCACCAACAAAAGAAAAATAAGTAAAGACAGACATGTGACAGAAATGTGTATGTGCAGTCTGATCTTGAGCTGCACTTTTATTCAGTAAAGAGTGGAGTATAAGGTTAGACTGCATGTATGTCCATATATGATCAGTGTGATCTTGGGCTGCACTTTATAAAAAGATCATGAACCAAAGAAAAATAAGAAAAGACAGAGTGCATGTATGTGCAGTCTGATCTTGGACTGCACTATCATTCAGTAAAAAGTGCAGGTTAAGGTCAACCTGCATGTATGTGCAGTCTGATCTTAGGCTGCACTGTCGAAAAACATATTAGAAAAATGTTGAAAAGATATATTGAAGAGTGGAATTTTAGAACAAAGTGCATGTATGTGCAGTCTGATCTCGCTCTGCACTTTTATTTAGTAAAGGGTGGAATAGAAGATCAGACTGCATGTATGTCCATATATGAGTAGTGTGATATTGGGCTGCACTATCTACAAAGATCATGAACAAAAGAAACATAGGTAAAGACAGACATGTGGCAGTCAGGGGTATGTGCAGTCTGATCTTGGGCTGCATGTCCATTCAATAAAGAGTGGATTATAAGATCAGACTGTATGTATGTGCATATATGAGCAGTCTGATCTTGGGCTGCTCTATCTACAAAGATCATGAAGAAAAGAAAAATAATTAAAGACAGACTGCATGTATGTGCAGTCCGATCTTGGGCTACACTTCCATTCAGAAAAGGGTGGATTATAAGATCAGACTGCATGTATGTGCATATATGAGCAATCTAATCTTGGGCTGCACTAATCTACAATAATCATGACCAAAAGAAAAATAAGCAAAGACAGAGTGCATGTATGTGCAGTCTGATCTTGGCCTGCACTTTCATATAGTAAAGGGTGGAGTATAAGATCAAACTGCATGTATGTCCATATATGATTAGTCTGAGCTTGGGCTGCACTATCTACAAAGTTCATAAACACAAGCAAAATATGTACAGACAAATTGCATGTATGTGCAGTCTGATCTTGGGCTGCACTTTCATTCAGTAAAGAGTGGAGTATAAGATCAGACTGCATGTATGTGCATATATGAGCAGTTTTATCTTGGGCTGCACAATCTACAAAGATCATGAACAAAAGAAAAATAAGTAAAGACAGAATGCATGTATGTGCAGTCTGATCTTGGCTCGCACTTACATTCTGTAAAGGGGTGATTATAAGATCAGACTGCATGCATATGCATATGTTAGCAGTCTGATCTTGGGCTCCACCAACAAAAGAAAAATAAGTAAGGACAGACATGTGACAGAAATGTGTATGTGCAGTCTGATCTTGAGCTGCACTTTTATTCAGTAAAGAGTGGAGTATAAGGTTAGACTGCATGTATGTCCATATATGATCAGTGTGATCTTGGGCTGCACTTTATAAAAAGATCATGAACCAAAGAAAAATAAGAAAAGACAGAGTGCATGTATGTGCAGTCTGATCTTGGACTGCACTATCATTCAGTAAAAAGTGCAGGTTAAGGTCAACCTGCATGTATGTGCAGTCTGATCTTAGGCTGCACTGTCGAAAAACACATTTGAAAAATGTTGAAAAGATATATTGAAGAGTGGAATTTTAGAACAAAGTGCATGTATGTGCAGTCTGATCTCGCTCTGCACTTTTATTTAGTAAAGGGTGGAATATAAGATCAGACTGCATGTATGTCCATATATGAGTAGTGTGATCTTGGGCTGCACTATCTACAAAGATAATGAACAAAAGAAACATAGGTAAAGACAGACATGTGACAGCCAGGTGTATGTGCAGTCTGATCTTGGGCTGCATGTCCATTCAATAAAGACTGGAGTATAAGATCAGACTGTATGTATGTGCATATATGAGCAGTCTGATCTTGGGCTGCTCTATATACAAAGATCATGAAGAAAAGAAAAATAATTAAAGACAGACTGCATGTATGTGCAGTCTGATCTTGGGCTACACTTCCATTCAGAAAAGGGTGGATTATAAGATCAGACTGCATGTATGTGCATATATGAGCAATCTAATCTTGGGCTGCACTAATCTACAATAATCATGACCAAAAGAAAAATAAGCAAAGACAGAGTGCATGTATGGGCAGTCTTATCTTGGCCTCCACTTTCATATAGTAAAGGCTTGAGTATAAGATCAGACTGCATGTATGTCCATATATGATCAGTCTGAGCTTGGGCTGCACTATCTACAAAGATCATAAACACAAGCAAAATATGTACAGACAAATTGCATGTATGTGCAGTTTGATCTTGGGCTGCACTTCCATTCATTAAAGAGTGGAGTATAAGATCAGACTGCATGTATGTGCATATATGAGCAGTTTTATCTTGGGCTGCACAATCTACAAAGATCATGAACAAAAGAAAAATAAGTAAAGACAGAATGCATGTATGTGCAGTCTGATCTTGGCTCGCACTTACATTCTGTAAAGGGGTGATTATAAGATCAGACTGCATGCATATGCATATGTTAGCAGTCTGATCTTGGGCTCCACCAACAAAAGAAAAATAAGTAAAGACAGACATGTGACAGAAATGTGTATGTGCAGTCTGATCTTGAGCTGCACTTTTATTCAGTAAAGAGTGGAGTATAAGGTTAGACTGCATGTATGTCCATATATGATCAGTGTGATCTTGGGCTGCACTTTATAAAAAGATCATGAACCAAAGAAAAATAAGAAAAGACAGAGTGCATGTATGTGCAGTCTGATCTTGGACTGCACTATCATTCAGTAAAAAGTGCAGGTTAAGGTCAACCTGCATGTATGTGCAGTCTGATCTTAGGCTGCACTGTCGAAAAACACATTAGAAAAATGTTGAAAAGATATATTGAAGAGTGGAATTTTAGAACAAAGTGCATGTATGTGCAGTCTGATCTCGCTCTGCACTTTTATTTAGTAAAGGGTGGAATATAAGATCAGACTGCATGTATGTCCATATATGAGTAGTGTGATCTTGGGCTGCACTATCTACAAAGATCATGAACAAAAGAAAAATAAGTAAAGACAGACATGTGACAGCCAGGTGTATGTGCAGTCTGATCTTGGGCTGCATGTCCATTCAATATAGAGTGGAGTATAAGATCAGACTATATGTATGTGCATATATGAGCAGTCTGATCTTGGGCTGCTCTATCTACAAAGATCATGAAGAAAAGAAAAATAATTAAAGACAGACTGCATGTATGTGCAGTCCGATCTTGGGCTACACTTCCATTCAGAAAAGGGTGGATTATAAGATCAGACTGCATGTATGTGCATATATGAGCAATCTAATCTTGGGCTGCACTAATCTACAATAATCATGACCAAAAGAAAAATAAGCAAAGACAGAGTGCATGTATGTGCAGTCTGATCTTGGCCTGCACTTTCATATAGTAAAGGGTGGAGTATAAGATCAAACGGCATGTATGTCCATATATGATCAGTCTGAGCTTGGGCTGCACTATCTACAAAGATCATAAACACAAGCAAAATATGTACAGACAAATTGCATGTATGTGCAGTCTGATCTTGGGCTGCACTTTCATTCAGTAAAGAGTGGAGTATAAGATCAGACTGCATGTATGTGCATATATGAGCAGTTTTATCTTGGGCTGCACAATCTACAAAGATCATGAACAAAAGAAAAATAAGTAAAGACAGAATGCATGTATGTGCAGTCTGATCTTGGCTCGCACTTACATTCTGTAAAGGGGTGATTATAAGTTTAGACTGCATGCATATGCATATGTTAGCAGTCTGATCTTGGGCTCCACCAACAAAAGAAAAATAAGTAAAGACAGACATGTGACAGAAATGTGTATGTGCAGTCTGATCTTGAGCTGCACTTTTATTCAGTAAAGAGTGGAGTATAAGGTTAGACTGCATGTATGTCCATATATGATCAGTGTGATCTTGGGCTGCACTTTATAAAAAGATCATGAACCAAAGAAAAATAAGAAAAGACAGAGTGCATGTATGTGCAGTTTGATCTTGGACTGCACTATCATTCAGTAAAAAGTGCAGGTTAAGGTCAACCTGCATGTATGTGCAGTCTGATCTTAGGCTGCACTGTCGAAAAACACATTTGAAAAATGTTGAAAAGATATATTGAAGAGTGGAATTTTAGAACAAAGTGCATGTATGTGCAGTCTGATCTCGCTCTGCACTTTTATTTAGTAAAGGGTGGAATATAAGATCAGACTGCATGTATGTCCATATATGAGTAGTGTGATCTTGGGCTGCACTATCTACAAAGATCATGAACAAAAGAAACATAGGTAAAGACAGACATGTGACAGCCAGGTGTATGTGCAGTCTGATCTTGGGCTGCATGTCCATTCAATAAAGAGTGGAGTATAAGATCAGACTGTATGTATGTGCATATATGAGCAGTCTGATCTTGGGCTGCTCTATCTACAAAGATCATGAAGAAAAGAAAAATAATTAAAGACAGACTGCATGTATGTGCAGTCTGATCTTGGGCTACACTTCCATTCAGAAAAGGGTGGATTATAAGATCAGACTGCATGTATGTGCATATATGAGCAATCTAATCTTTGGCTGCACAAATCTACAATAATCATGACCAAAAGAAAAATAAGCAAAGACAGAGTGCATGTATGTGCAGTCTGATCTTGGCCTGCACTTTCATATAGTAAAGGGTGGAGTATAAGATCAGACTGCATGTATGTCCATATATGATCAGTCTGAGCTTGGGCTGCACTATCTACAAAGATCATAAACACAAGCAAAATATGTACAGACAAATTGCATGTATGTGCAGTCTGATCTTGGGCTGCACTTCCATTCATTAAAGAGTGGAGTATAAGATCAGACTGCATGTATGTGCATATATGAGCAGTTTTATCTTGGGCTGCACAATCTACAAAGATCATGAACAAAAGAAAAATAAGTAAAGACAGAATGCATGTATGTGCAGTCTGATCTTGGCTCGCACTTACATTCTGTAAAGGGGTGATTATAAGATCAGACTGCATGCATATGCATATGTTAGCAGTCTGATCTTGGGCTCCACCAACAAAAGAAAAATAAGTAAAGACAGACATGTGACAGAAATGTGTATGTGCAGTCTGATCTTGAGCTGCACTTTTATTCAGTAAAGAGTGGAGTATAAGGTTAGACTGCATGTATGTCCATATATGATCAGTGTGATCTTGGGCTGCACTTTATAAAAAGATCATGAACCAAAGAAAAATAAGAAAAGACAGAGTGCATGTATGTGCAGTCTGATCTTGGACTGTACTATCATTCAGTAAAAAGTGCAGGTTAAGGTCAACCTGCATGTATGTGCAGTCTGATCTTAGGCTGCACTGTCGAAAAACATATTAGAAAAATGTTGAAAAGATATATTGAAGAGTGGAATTTTAGAACAAAGTGCATGTATGTGCAGTCTGATCTCGCTCTGCACTTTTATTTAGTAAAGGGTGGAATAAAAGATCAGACTGCATGTATGTCCATATATGAGTAGTGTGATATTGGGCTGCACTATCTACAAAGATCATGAACAAAAGAAACATAGGTAAAGACAGACATGTGGCAGCCAGGGGTATGTGCAGTCTGATCTTGGGCTGCATGTCCATTCAATAAAGAGTGGATTATAAGATCAGACTGTATGTATGTGCATATATGAGCAGTCTGATCTTGGGCTGCTCTACCTACAAAGATCATGAAGAAAAGAAAAATAATTAAAGACAGACTGCATGTATGTGCAGTCCGATCTTGGGCTACACTTCCATTCAGAAAAGGGTGGATTATAAGATCAGACTGCATGTATGTGCATATATGAGCAATCTAATCTTGGGCTGCACTAATCTACAATAATCATGACCAAAAGAAAAATAAGCAAAGACAGAGTGCATGTATGTGCAGTCTGATCTTGGCCTGCACTTTCATATAGTAAAGGGTGGAGTATAAGATCAAACTGCATGTATGTCCATATATGATTAGTCTGAGCTTGGGCTGCACTATCTACAAAGTTCATAAACACAAGCAAAATATGTACAGACAAATTGCATGTATGTGCAGTCTGATCTTGGGCTGCACTTTCATTCAGTAAAGAGTGGAGTATAAGATCAGACTGCATGTATGTGCATATATGAGCAGTTTTATCTTGGGCTGCACAATCTACAAAGATCATGAACAAAAGAAAAATAAGTAAAGACAGAATGCATGTATGTGCAGTCTGATCTTGGCTCGCACTTACATTCTGTAAAGGGGTGATTATAAGATCAGACTGCATGCATATGCATATGTTAGCAGTCTGATCTTGGGCTCCACCAACAAAAGAAAAATAAGTAAGGACAGACATGTGACAGAAATGTGTATGTGCAGTCTGATCTTGAGCTGCACTTTTATTCAGTAAAGAGTGGAGTATAAGGTTAGACTGCATGTATGTCCATATATGATCAGTGTGATCTTGGGCTGCACTTTATAAAAAGATCATGAACCAAAGAAAAATAAGAAAAGACAGAGTGCATGTATGTGCAGTCTGATCTTGGACTGCACTATCATTCAGTAAAAAGTGCAGGTTAAGGTCAACCTGCATGTATGTGCAGTCTGATCTTAGGCTGCACTGTCGAAAAACACATTTGAAAAATGTTGAAAAGATATATTGAAGAGTGGAATTTTAGAACAAAGTGCATGTATGTGCAGTCTGATCTCGCTCTGCACTTTTATTTAGTAAAGGGTGGAATATAAGATCAGACTGCATGTATGTCCATATATGAGTAGTGTGATCTTGGGCTGCACTATCTACAAAGATCATGAACAAAAGAAACATAGGTAAAGACAGACATGTGACAGCCAGGTGTATGTGCAGTCTGATCTTGGGCTGCATGTCCATTCAATAAAGACTGGAGTATAAGATCAGACTGTATGTATGTGCATATATGAGCAGTCTGATCTTGGGCTGCTCTATATACAAAGATCATGAAGAAAAGAAAAATAATTAAAGACAGACTGCATGTATGTGCAGTCTGATCTTGGGCTACACTTCCATTCAGAAAAGGGTGGATTATAAGATCAGACTGCATGTATGTGCATATATGAGCAATCTAATCTTGGGCTGCACTAATCTACAATAATCATGACCAAAAGAAAAATAAGCAAAGACAGAGTGCATGTATGGGCAGTCTTATCTTGGCCTCCACTTTCATATAGTAAAGGCTTGAGTATAAGATCAGACTGCATGTATGTCCATATATGATCAGTCTGAGCTTGGGCTGCACTATCTACAAAGATCATAAACACAAGCAAAATATGTACAGACAAATTGCATGTATGTGCAGTTTGATCTTGGGCTGCACTTCCATTCATTAAAGAGTGGAGTATAAGATCAGACTGCATGTATGTGCATATATGAGCAGTTTTATCTTGGGCTGCACAATCTACAAAGATCATGAACAAAAGAAAAATAAGTAAAGACAGAATGCATGTATGTGCAGTCTGATCTTGGCTCGCACTTACATTCTGTAAAGGGGTGATTATAAGATCAGACTGCATGCATATGCATATGTTAGCAGTCTGATCTTGGGCTCCACCAACAAAAGAAAAATAAGTAAAGACAGACATGTGACAGAAATGTGTATGTGCAGTCTGATCTTGAGCTGCACTTTTATTCAGTAAAGAGTGGAGTATAAGGTTAGACTGCATGTATGTCCATATATGATCAGTGTGATCTTGGGCTGCACTTTATAAAAAGATCATGAACCAAAGAAAAATAAGAAAAGACAGAGTGCATGTATGTGCAGTCTGATCTTGGACTGCACTATCATTCAGTAAAAAGTGCAGGTTAAGGTCAACCTGCATGTATGTGCAGTCTGATCTTAGGCTGCACTGTCGAAAAACACATTAGAAAAATGTTGAAAAGATATATTGAAGAGTGGAATTTTAGAACAAAGTGCATGTATGTGCAGTCTGATCTCGCTCTGCACTTTTATTTAGTAAAGGGTGGAATATAAGATCAGACTGCATGTATGTCCATATATGAGTAGTGTGATCTTGGGCTGCACTATCTACAAAGATCATGAACAAAAGAAAAATAAGTAAAGACAGACATGTGACAGCCAGGTGTATGTGCAGTCTGATCTTGGGCTGCATGTCCATTCAATATAGAGTGGAGTATAAGATCAGACTATATGTATGTGCATATATGAGCAGTCTGATCTTGGGCTGCTCTATCTACAAAGATCATGAAGAAAAGAAAAATAATTAAAGACAGACTGCATGTATGTGCAGTCCGATCTTGGGCTACACTTCCATTCAGAAAAGGGTGGATTATAAGATCAGACTGCATGTATGTGCATATATGAGCAATCTAATCTTGGGCTGCACTAATCTACAATAATCATGACCAAAAGAAAAATAAGCAAAGACAGAGTGCATGTATGTGCAGTCTGATCTTGGCCTGCACTTTCATATAGTAAAGGGTGGAGTATAAGATCAAACGGCATGTATGTCCATATATGATCAGTCTGAGCTTGGGCTGCACTATCTACAAAGATCATAAACACAAGCAAAATATGTACAGACAAATTGCATGTATGTGCAGTCTGATCTTGGGCTGCACTTTCATTCAGTAAAGAGTGGAGTATAAGATCAGACTGCATGTATGTGCATATATGAGCAGTTTTATCTTGGGCTGCACAATCTACAAAGATCATGAACAAAAGAAAAATAAGTAAAGACAGAATGCATGTATGTGCAGTCTGATCTTGGCTCGCACTTACATTCTGTAAAGGGGTGATTATAAGATCAGATTGCATGCATATGCATATGTTAGCAGTCTGATCTTGGGCTCCACCAACAAAAGAAAAATAAGTAAAGACAGACATGTGACAGAAATGTGTATGTGCAGTCTGATCTTGAGCTGCACTTTTATTCAGTAAAGAGTGGAGTATAAGGTTAGACTGCATGTATGTCCATATATGATCAGTGTGATCTTGGGCTGCACTTTATAAAAAGATCATGAACCAAAGAAAAATAAGAAAAGACAGAGTGCATGTATGTGCAGTCTGATCTTGGACTGTACTATCATTCAGTAAAAAGTGCAGGTTAAGGTCAACCTGCATGTATGTGCAGTCTGATCTTAGGCTGCACTGTCGAAAAACATATTAGAAAAATGTTGAAAAGATATATTGAAGAGTGGAATTTTAGAACAAAGTGCATGTATGTGCAGTCTGATCTCGCTCTGCACTTTTATTTAGTAAAGGGTGGAATAGAAGATCAGACTGCATGTATGTCCATATATGAGTAGTGTGATATTGGGCTGCACTATCTACAAAGATCATGAACAAAAGAAACATAGGTAAAGACAGACATGTGGCAGCCAGGGGTATGTGCAGTCTGATCTTGGGCTGCATGTCCATTCAATAAAGAGTGGATTATAAGATCAGACTGTATGTATGTGCATATATGAGCAGTCTGATCTTGGGCTGCTCTATCTACAAAGATCATGAAGAAAAGAAAAATAATTAAAGACAGACTGCATGTATGTGCAGTCCGATCTTGGGCTACACTTCCATTCAGAAAAGGGTGGATTATAAGATCAGACTGCATGTATGTGCATATATGAGCAATCTAATCTTGGGCTGCACTAATCTACAATAATCATGACCAAAAGAAAAATAAGCAAAGACAGAGTGCATGTATGTGCAGTCTGATCTTGGCCTGCACTTTCATATAGTAAAGGGTGGAGTATAAGATCAAACTGCATGTATGTCCATATATGATTAGTCTGAGCTTGGGCTGCACTATCTACAAAGTTCATAAACACAAGCAAAATATGTACAGACAAATTGCATGTATGTGCAGTCTGATCTTGGGCTGCACTTTCATTCAGTAAAGAGTGGAGTATAAGATCAGACTGCATGTATGTGCATATATGAGCAGTTTTATCTTGGGCTGCACAATCTACAAAGATCATGAACAAAAGAAAAATAAGTAAAGACAGAATGCATGTATGTGCAGTCTGATCTTGGCTCGCACTTACATTCTGTAAAGGGGTGATTATAAGATCAGACTGCATGCATATGCATATGTTAGCAGTCTGATCTTGGGCTCCACCAACAAAAGAAAAATAAGTAAGGACAGACATGTGACAGAAATGTGTATGTGCAGTCTGATCTTGAGCTGCACTTTTATTCAGTAAAGAGTGGAGTATAAGGTTAGACTGCATGTATGTCCATATATGATCAGTGTGATCTTGGGCTGCACTTTATAAAAAGATCATGAACCAAAGAAAAATAAGAAAAGACAGAGTGCATGTATGTGCAGTCTGATCTTGGACTGCACTATCATTCAGTAAAAAGTGCAGGTTAAGGTCAACCTGCATGTATGTGCAGTCTGATCTTAGGCTGCACTGTCGAAAAACACATTTGAAAAATGTTGAAAAGATATATTGAAGAGTGGAATTTTAGAACAAAGTGCATGTATGTGCAGTCTGATCTCGCTCTGCACTTTTATTTAGTAAAGGGTGGAATATAAGATCAGACTGCATGTATGTCCATATATGAGTAGTGTGATCTTGGGCTGCACTATCTACAAAGATAATGAACAAAAGAAACATAGGTAAAGACAGACATGTGACAGCCAGGTGTATGTGCAGTCTGATCTTGGGCTGCATGTCCATTCAATAAAGACTGGAGTATAAGATCAGACTGTATGTATGTGCATATATGAGCAGTCTGATCTTGGGCTGCTCTATATACAAAGATCATGAAGAAAAGAAAAATAATTAAAGACAGACTGCATGTATGTGCAGTCTGATCTTGGGCTACACTTCCATTCAGAAAAGGGTGGATTATAAGATCAGACTGCATGTATGTGCATATATGAGCAATCTAATCTTGGGCTGCACTAATCTACAATAATCATGACCAAAAGAAAAATAAGCAAAGACAGAGTGCATGTATGGGCAGTCTTATCTTGGCCTCCACTTTCATATAGTAAAGGCTTGAGTATAAGATCAGACTGCATGTATGTCCATATATGATCAGTCTGAGCTTGGGCTGCACTATCTACAAAGATCATAAACACAAGCAAAATATGTACAGACAAATTGCATGTATGTGCAGTTTGATCTTGGGCTGCACTTCCATTCATTAAAGAGTGGAGTATAAGATCAGACTGCATGTATGTGCATATATGAGCAGTTTTATCTTGGGCTGCACAATCTACAAAGATCATGAACAAAAGAAAAATAAGTAAAGACAGAATGCATGTATGTGCAGTCTGATCTTGGCTCGCACTTACATTCTGTAAAGGGGTGATTATAAGATCAGACTGCATGCATATGCATATGTTAGCAGTCTGATCTTGGGCTCCACCAACAAAAGAAAAATAAGTAAAGACAGACATGTGACAGAAATGTGTATGTGCAGTCTGATCTTGAGCTGCACTTTTATTCAGTAAAGAGTGGAGTATAAGGTTAGACTGCATGTATGTCCATATATGATCAGTGTGATCTTGGGCTGCACTTTATAAAAAGATCATGAACCAAAGAAAAATAAGAAAAGACAGAGTGCATGTATGTGCAGTCTGATCTTGGACTGCACTATCATTCAGTAAAAAGTGCAGGTTAAGGTCAACCTGCATGTATGTGCAGTCTGATCTTAGGCTGCACTGTCGAAAAACACATTAGAAAAATGTTGAAAAGATATATTGAAGAGTGGAATTTTAGAACAAAGTGCATGTATGTGCAGTCTGATCTCGCTCTGCACTTTTATTTAGTAAAGGGTGGAATATAAGATCAGACTGCATGTATGTCCATATATGAGTAGTGTGATCTTGGGCTGCACTATCTACAAAGATCATGAACAAAAGAAAAATAAGTAAAGACAGACATGTGACAGCCAGGTGTATGTGCAGTCTGATCTTGGGCTGCATGTCCATTCAATATAGAGTGGAGTATAAGATCAGACTATATGTATGTGCATATATGAGCAGTCTGATCTTGGGCTGCTCTATCTACAAAGATCATGAAGAAAAGAAAAATAATTAAAGACAGACTGCATGTATGTGCAGTCCGATCTTGGGCTACACTTCCATTCAGAAAAGGGTGGATTATAAGATCAGACTGCATGTATGTGCATATATGAGCAATCTAATCTTGGGCTGCACTAATCTACAATAATCATGACCAAAAGAAAAATAAGCAAAGACAGAGTGCATGTATGTGCAGTCTGATCTTGGCCTGCACTTTCATATAGTAAAGGGTGGAGTATAAGATCAAACGGCATGTATGTCCATATATGATCAGTCTGAGCTTGGGCTGCACTATCTACAAAGATCATAAACACAAGCAAAATATGTACAGACAAATTGCATGTATGTGCAGTCTGATCTTGGGCTGCACTTTCATTCAGTAAAGAGTGGAGTATAAGATCAGACTGCATGTATGTGCATATATGAGCAGTTTTATCTTGGGCTGCACAATCTACAAAGATCATGAACAAAAGAAAAATAAGTAAAGACAGAATGCATGTATGTGCAGTCTGATCTTGGCTCGCACTTACATTCTGTAAAGGGGTGATTATAAGATCAGATTGCATGCATATGCATATGTTAGCAGTCTGATCTTGGGCTCCACCAACAAAAGAAAAATAAGTAAAGACAGACATGTGACAGAAATGTGTATGTGCAGTCTGATCTTGAGCTGCACTTTTATTCAGTAAAGAGTGGAGTATAAGGTTAGACTGCATGTATGTCCATATATGATCAGTGTGATCTTGGGCTGCACTTTATAAAAAGATCATGAACCAAAGAAAAATAAGAAAAGACAGAGTGCATGTATGTGCAGTCTGATCTTGGACTGCACTATCATTCAGTAAAAAGTGCAGGTTAAGGTCAACCTGCATGTATGTGCAGTCTGATCTTAGGCTGCACTGTCGAAAAACACATTTGAAAAATGTTGAAAAGATATATTGAAGAGTGGAATTTTAGAACAAAGTGCATGTATGTGCAGTCTGATCTCGCTCTGCACTTTTATTTAGTAAAGGGTGGAATAGAAGATCAGACTGCATGTATGTCCATATATGAGTAGTGTGATCTTGGGCTGCACTATCTACAAAGATCATGAACAAAAGAAAAATAAGTAAAGACAGACTGCATGTATGTGCAGTCTGATCTTGGGCTACACTTCCATTCAGAAAAGGGTGGATTATAAGATCAGACTGCATGTTTGTGGATAAATGAGCAATCTAATCTTTGGCTGCACTAATCTACAATAATCATGACCAAAAGAAAAATAAGCAAAGACAGAGTGCATGTATGGGCAGTCTGATCTTGGCCTGCACTTTCATGTAGTAAAGGCTTGAGTATAAGATCAGACTGCATGTATGTCCATATATGATCAGTCTGAGCTTGGGCTGCACTATCTACAAAGATCATAAACACAAGCAAAATATGTACAGACAAATTGCATGTATGTGCAGTCTGATCTTGGGCTGCACTTCCATTCATTAAAGAGTGGAGTATAAGATCAGACTGCATGTATGTGCATATATGAGCAGTTTTATCTTGGGCTGCACAATCTACAAAGATCATGAACAAAAGAAAAATAAGTAAAGACAGAATGCATGTATGTGCAGTCTGATCTTGGCTCGCACTTACATTATGTAAAGGGGTGATTATAAGATCAGACTGCATGCATATGCATATGTTAGCAGTCTGATCTTGGGCTCCACCGACAAAAGAAAAATAAGTAAAGACAGACATGTGACAGAAATGTCTGATCTTGAGCTGCACTTTTATTCAGTAAAGAGTGGAGTATAAGGTTAGACTGCATGTATGTCCATATATGATCAGTGTGATCTTGGGCTGCACTTTATAAAAAGATCATGAACCAAAGAAAAATAAGAAAAGACAGAGTGCATGTATGTGCAGTCTGATCTTGGACTGTACTATCATTCAGTAAAAAGTGCAAGTTAAGGTCAACCTGCATGTATGTGCAGTCTGATCTTAGGCTGCACTGTCGAAAAACACATTAGAAAAATGTTGAAAAGATATATTGAAGAGTGGAATTTTAGAACAAAGTGCATGTATGTGCAGTCTGATATCGCTCTGCACTTTTATTTAGTAAAGGGTGGAATATAAGATCAGACTGCATGTATGTCCATATATGAGTAGTGTGATATTGGGCTGCACTATCTACAAAGATCATGAACAAAAGAAAAATAAGTAAAGACAGACATGTGACAGCCAGGTGTATGTGCAGTCTGGTCTTGGGCTGCATGTCCATTCAATAAAGAGTGGAGTATAAGATCAGACTGTATGTATGTGCATATATGAGCAGTCTGATCTTGGGCTGCTCTATCTACAAAGATCATGAAGAAAAGAAAAATAATTAAAGACAGACTGCATGTATGTGCAGTCCGATCTTGGGCTACACTTCCATTCAGAAAAGGGTGGATTATAAGATCAGACTGCATGTATGTGCATATATGAGCAATCTAATCTTGGGCTGCACTAATCTACAATAATCATGACCAAAAGAAAAATAAGCAAAGACAGAGTGCATGTATGTGCAGTCTGATCTTGGCCTGCACTTTCATATAGTAAAGGGTGGAGTATAAGATCAGACTGCATGTATGTCCATATATGATCAGTCTGAGCTTGGGCTGCAGTATCTACAAAGATCATAAACACAAGCAAAATATGTACAGACAAATTGCATGTATGTGCAGTCTGATCTTGGGCTGCACTTCCATTCAGTAAAGAGTGGAGTATAAGATCAGACTGCATGTATGTGCATATATGAGCAGTTTTATCTTACGCTGCACAATCTACAAAGATCATGAACAAAAGAAAAAGAAGTAAAGACAGAATGCATGTATGTGCAGTCTGATCTTGGCTCGCACTTACATTCTGTAAAGGGGTGATTATAAGATCAGATTGCATGCATATGCATATGTTAGCAGTCTGATCTTGGGCTCCACCAACAAAAGAAAAATAAGTAAAGACAGACATGTGACAGAAATGTGTATGTGCAGTCTGATCTTGAGCTGCACTTTTATTCAGTAAAGAGTGGAGTATAAGGTTAGACTGCATGTATGTCCATATATGATCAGTGTGATCTTGGGCTGCACTTTATAAAAAGATCATGAACCAAAGAGAAATAAGAAAAGACAGAGTGCATGTATGTGCAGTCTGATCTTGGACTGCACTATCATTCAGTAAAAAGTGCAGGTTAAGGTCAACCTGCATGTATGTGCAGTCTGATCTTAGGCTGCACTGTCGAAAAACACAATAGAAAAATGTTGAAAAGATGTATTGAAGAGTGGAATTTTAGAACAAAGTGCATGTATGTGCAGTCTGATATCGCTCTGCACTTTTATTTAGTAAAGGGTGGAATATAAGATCAGACTACATGTATGTCCATATATGAGTAGTGTGATCTTGGGCTGCACTATCTACAAAGATCATGAACAAAAGAAACATAGGTAAAGACAGACATGTGACAGCCAAGTGTATGTGCAGTCTGATCTTGGGCTGCATGTCCATTCAATAAAGAGTGGAGTATAAGATCAGACTGTATGTATGTGCATATGTGAGCAGTCTGATCTTGGGCTGCTCTATCTACAAAGATCATGAAGAAAAGAAAAATAATTAAAGACAGACTGCATGTATGTGCAGTCTGATCTTGGGATACACTTGCATTCAGAAAAGGGTGGATTATAAGATCAGACTGCATGTATGTGCATATATGAGCAATCTAATCTTGGCTGCACTAATCTACAATAATCATGACCAAAAGAAAAATAAGCAAAGACAGAGTGCATGTATGTGCAGTCTGATCTTGGACTGCACTAACATTCAGTAAAAAGTGCAGGTTAAGGTCAACCTGCATGTATGTGCATTCTGATCTTAGGCTGCACTGTCCAAAAACACATTAAAAAAATGTTGAAAAGATATATTGAAGAGTGGAATTTTAGAACAAAGTGCATGTATGTGCAGTCTGATCTTGGGCTTTACTTTAATTCAATAAAGAGTGGAGTATAAGATCAGACTGAATGTATGTCCATATATGAGTAGTGTGATCTTGGGCTGCACTATCTACAAAGATCATGAACAAAAGAAAAATAAGTAAAAACAGACATGTGACAGTCAGGTGTATGTGAAGTCTGATCTTGGGCTGCATGTCCATTCAATAAAGAGTGGAGTATAAGATCAGACTGTATGTATGTGCATATATGAGCAGTCGGATCTTGGGCTTCTCTATCTACAAAGATCATGAAGAAAAGAAAAATAATTAAAGACAGACTGCATGTATGTGCAGTCTGATCTTGGGCTACACTTCCATTCAGAAAAGGGTGGATTATAAGATCAGACTGCATGTATGTGAATATATGAGCAATCTAATCTTGGGCTGCACTATCTACAATAATCATGACCAAAAGAAAAATAAGCAAAGACAGAGTGCATGTATGTGCAGTCTGATCTTGGCCTGCACTTTCATATAGTAAAGGGTGGAGTATAAGATCAAACTGCATGTATGTCCATATATGATCAGTCTGATCTTGGGCTGCAGTATCTACAAAGATCATAAACACAAGCAAAATATTTACAGACAAATTGCATGTATGTGCAGTCTGATCTTGGGCTGCACTTTCATTCAGTAAAGAGTGGAGTATAAGATCAGACTGCATGTATGTGCATATATGAGCAGTTTGATCTTAGGCTGCACAATCTACAAAGATCATGAAGTAAAGAAAAATAAGTAAAGACAGAATGCATGTATGTGCAGCCTGATCTTGGCTCGCACTTACATTCTGTAAAGGGGTGATTATAAGATCAGACTGCATGCATATGCATATGGTAGCAGTCTGATCTTGGACTCCACCAACAAAAGAAAAATAAGTAAAGACAGACATGTGACAGAAATGTCTGATCTTGAGCTGCACTTTTATTCATTAAAGAGTGGAGTATAAGGTTAGACTGCATGTATGTCCATATATGATCAGTGTGATCTTGGGCTGCACTTTATAAAAAGATCATGAACCAAAGAAAAATAAGAAAAGACAGAGTGCATCTATGTGCAGTCTGATCTTGGACAGCACTATCATTCAGTAAAAAGTGCATGTTAAGGTCAACCTGCATGTATGTGCAGTCTGATCTTAGGCTGCACTGTCGAAAAACACATTAGAAAAATGTTGAAAAGATATATTGAAGAGTGGAATTTTAGAACAAAGTGCATGTATGTGCAGTCTGATCTCGCTCTGCACGTTTATTTAGTAAAGGGTGGAATATAAGATCAGAATGCATGTATGTCCATATATGAGTAGTGTGATATTGGGCTGCACTATCTACAAAGATCGTGAACTAAAGAAACATAGGTAAAGACAGACATGTGACAGCCAGGTGTATGTGCAGTCTGATCTTGGGCTGCATGTCCATTCAATAAAGACTGGAGTATAAGATCAGACTGTATGTATGTGCATATATGAGCAGTCTGATCTTGGGCTGCTCTATCTACAAAGATCATGAAGAAAAGAAAAATAAGTAAGTACAGACTGCATATATGTGCAGTCTAACCTTGGCCTGCAGTTTCATTTATAAAAGTTTGGAGTATAGGGTCAGACTACATGTATGTGCATATATGAGCAGTCTGATCTTCCGCTCTCTTCTCTCTAAAGATCATGGACGAAAGAAAAATAAGTAAAGACAGACATGTGACAGACATGTGCATGTGCAGTCCGATCTTGGGCTGCACTTTCATTCAGTAAAGCGTGAAGTTTTTAGCCATGTATGTGCATATATGAGCAGTCTGATCTTGGACTGCACTATGTTCAAAGATCATGAACAAAACAAAAATAAGTAAAGACAGACTGTATGTATGAGCAGTCTGATCTTGGTCTGCAATCTCATTTACTAAAGAATGGAGTATAAGATCAGACTGCATGTTTGTGCATATATGAGCAGTTTGATCTTAGGCTGCACAATCTACAAAGATCATGAAGAAAAGAAAAATAAGTAAAGACAGAATGCATGTATGTGCAGTCTGATCTTCTGCTGCACTCTGCACAAACAATATTAGAAAAGGGTTAGATCTTTAAGATGTTTAAAAGATACTGAAGAGTGGAGCTTTAGACTGCATGTATGTGCAGTATGATCTTGGGCTGGACTCTCATTTAGTAAAGAGTGGAGTATAAGATCAGACTACATATATGGATGAAGAGAACGAAATGTTAAATAGAAAATGGTGCAGGGGTGGGGGGGTTTGTGTGCAAATATTTCCGTACAGAAACAAGGTAGTTTCGATTTCTTGGTACCGTTAGAAACCCTATGTTGTAGGTTTTCTGAAATTAGCGCGAATTTTTGTGGAGCTGGGTTGAGTTAG